>JAYKKT010000066.1:12210000-12810000 GCA_036023115.1 Brasenia schreberi
ACTCATATATTTTAGATGACCCATGTTAAGGCAATATTATGGTTGGACTAAGTTATGAAATGGTCAAGTTTTTTATTGGAGGTTTTAAATTGAATAGAAAACTAATTGCATGTTGGCTATATCATTAATATTTATCACCCTTAGATTTATATAAGTCCATTATATTTCACAGCAACATCGGGTATTAAACTTGCATGCTAAATCGTGTCCACCATTGAATATTAGTTAACATATATCTTGCATTATTGTTAGGATTCATCTTATATTAGTATCATAATAGTTATATAGGCATACTGTTTCGTATTTAGAATCTCGTGTAGCATACATTATGATTTTGCATCCTATTATTGGAATTTCTTAATTACATAGTATTTATATAATCCTTCAAGTGATTAAGCTACCTAGGTATTCACCTTATTTGTTGTCCCGTAACTAAACCTTAGCCAAAACCTAACCCCATATTACCCAAGTTATCCCATAAGCCTCACAAAGCCGTCCTCCATAATTCAACTTGGTTAAATCCCCCTTTATCCCTTAGTTATTCACTAAAAAGCCAAACCACATAGAGTAATTCAAGACACGGGTATGTCTTAGCTATCTAAGATATCTAGCACATTTGACCAGACATTCCCTATTTAGAAGCACTAGTTACTTCTTTAGAAAAACTGAATCAACCCTAGGATACCTTAGAACAACCTACCCAAAATTGGACCACAAAACAACCCCCTTTTGTTGCTCACATGTTCTTAAGTGTGCATGAATTATGATTTAAATTAGCCACATAAATTATTAGCGCAAAGATTGTCTCTTATCTAATGAGATAAAAGACTTTTTGTGAAAAAAGCCAACACGGGCCTACACGCATTTGGAGAGATTGGAGTTAAGTTATACAAGCCTTATTTCCAATTCATTCATCTCTTTTTAAGAAGATTTTTGTGAGTTAAGGTTTTGTAGAACGAAAATTTACATAAAGGAATATATATATATATAAATTTAACTATTTAACGATGACAATTGAATGAGATTTTTGTTTGATCATCTTACCTATTTTACAATTTGAATATAGTGTGGATATTAAAACCCTAAAACTAATAAAATATTTTTATTAACAATTTTCAACACAAGAAACATATTCTATATACTTGCAATTTCCATCTCCCGCAAAACATTCTCTATGAATTCTCCCGCAAAACATTCTCTATGAATTTAGGGTCAATATGTATCTTCTTTCTTATATGTTTCCTGATGACTCAATACTTATAATTCCTATCTCCTACAACATTCACTCATGTGAGAATATATATAAACCAAGGTATCTCATTATCACATGATGTGTATAGCAAATCTGATATTTTTATGTTAGTCATAACCATGGAGATTTTAAATTTTGCTATGGCTTTTGATATCTTTATAACTAATACAATTTTTAAAAAATGAGATGAACATTTAATTACTTATACGAGTTGCTTGTTACAAACACAAATTGATTAGTTTTTTGTAGGAAAAAACATAGATCATGTTGTAAAGATTGTAAGGTAATTCCAGGAGAAAACGTAATTACTCAACATCGACTTTTAGTTATAGATTTGCAGGTAAAAGAGTGGACAAAGAAGAATAAAGTGCATAGAGCTATTTGTGCTAAATGGTGGAACCTCAAATATGAGAAAACATATATATTTAAACAGAAAGTTCTTCAACGAAATGCCTATAATTATGTAGGTATACCTCCGTCTGATACATAGAACAATATATATATACATATTAGAGAAGTGGCAAAAGATGTATTAGGTGAATCAAAGGGAGGCATACCAACACAAAAGAAAGCTTGGTGGTGGAGTGAAGTAGTGTCAGATAAAATCAGGGTAAAGAAGGCATGTTACAAATTGCATTATATTAAAAAAATTAGTGAAACTTGGGAGACATAAAAAAATAAAAAAAGAAGTAGAAAAGGCTGTTAGAGAAGCAAAAGATAAAATTTGAGAGGATTTATATAAAAAGCTTAACTCAAAAGAATGTGAAAGATATTTTTAGGATAAGAAAAATAGATAAGAAAACTAGTGGTGAAGGATGATATAAAAAATAGATAAAAAACTATTTTTATAAGTTTTTTAATGAAAATATAGATGTTAATATTAACTTAGGAGAGTTAGCCAAATTAGAAAAGTATATAAATCACAATTTCTATCGGCGTATTCAAAAGAATGAAGTCAAAGAAACTATTAAATATATTAAGGTTGAAAATTTTGTAGGACCATAAAATATTCCTATGGAAGTATGAAAAATTCTAGTTGAAATGAGGCTCACAAGACTATTTAATGAAATATGGGGAACCCAAAAGATGCTCGAGGAATCAAGAGCGAATATACTTATACCCATATATAAGAACCACAAAGATATTTTGATTTGTACGAATTATTAAGGTATCAAGTTAATGAGCCATATTATGAAATTATGAGAAAGAATTATCGAATGCAGGTTAAGAAAAGTATCGAGTACAATAGAGAACCAATTTGGATTCATACCCGACCGATATACTATCGAAGCGATTCACCTATTGAGATATTTTATAGAATATTTTAGAGCAAAAAAGAAGAACCTTCACATGATATTTATTAATCTAGAAAAAACTTACGATAGGGTGCCAATAGATGTTCTTTGGAGAACCTTGGAAAAGAGAGGTATCCTATTAACATACATAAATCTTGTAAGGGACATGTATGATGGTGCAAAAATTTGTGAGGATTCATGAAGAAATAACAAATTCCTTTGAAGTTAATATCGGGTTACATCAGTGACCAACTTTAAGTCCATATTTATTTATATTAGTACCTTGTTGTAGATGACATTGTGTTAGTGGATGAGTCTAAGAAAAAAATTAATAAGAAATTCGAACTGTAGAGAGAAACATTAGAAAGCAAGGCTTCCGATTTAGTAGAACAAAGACAAAATATACTCAATGTAAGTTTGATCATTTGGGTACTTGAAAGGATATAGACATTAAGATTGACATATATTACATCCCTCAAAAGGAAGTTCTAAATACCTAACACCAATTTCTCAAAGTGATGAAAAACTTGATGGAGATGTTATATATAGGATTAATGTTGGTTGGTTAAAATGGAGAGGGACATCAAGTACTCTATGTAATAAGAAGATGTCATTAAAGTTAAAATCAATATTATAGAGTAGCAATTAGACCTGCTATGATTTATGGTTCTCAATGGTGGGCAGATTATCAACATGTGCTAAAAATGTCCATAGCAGAAATAAAGATGTTAAGATGGATGAGTGGTGTAGACACCCAAAAATTTTCTCAAAAGATTTGATCGTTTAGAAATTTTGCCTTTTTAAGAAAAAAATTGCGATTTTGGAACTTTTAAGTGTTTTCAAATAAAGACACCTCAAACGAACTCATTTATATACCAAAATTTCGTGACAGCCTCAAAATAAGGGCAAATTGCACCCCTCTCAAAAAAATCCAATTTTGACAAAGAGCCAAAAAATGACTACTTTGCCCTCAAACCCAAATTGGTAGGATTTTGTCTTTTCAAATGATTTCATTCAAACAAATGATGGTTTTAAACAAGTTTCCTCAAAGAGATAAATGAGAATGAGACATTGGGAACCAAACAAAAAAATATTTGCAAAATGTTAAATGTGTAAAATCCTTTAAAATACAAATCAAATCCAAATCAGGCCTAAAAAACTAGCCCGATTGAGGGTAGTCCTACTCCGGGACCCATCAAAGGGTTAAAGCGGTTCAAAACCCTACACCCAAGGGTTAAAGAGGTTCGAAACCCTATACCCATCGAAAGGGTTAAAGTGGTTTGACACCCTACACTCAACAAAGGGTTAAAGTGGTTGAAACGGTAAAGACTAACTCACGGATCGAAAGCAGGTCGCCCGTGCAAACAAACACTAGGAATGGAACCTAGTTGTTTTCAAAATATTTGAAAATTTTGATAAAACTCATTGTTTTCAAATATATCTGAAATAAAATTGTTTTAAATAATCAAAAGAAATATTTGAAACCATGAATCTGAAATCAAACGCAGGATTCAAGTCCGATTCAGGGACAAAGCTGTGAATCAAATCAAAAGATGATAAAGACGAAGCCCGCCAAAGATCCCGAAAGAAGGCATGATCTTAGGGCCAAAACGGAATCAAAGCATCCCAATCCAATCTCAAAGCGACAACAAAAAGGCAAAGACCGAGCTCATTCACCAAATGTGGACCAAGACGAAGGATCTAGTCTCGAACAGGCTAGGGAAGTTGAAGCCAAGATGGGCTAGGCCAAATCAAAAGTCTAAGACAAGGACTAAAGAAGGATCAAAGATGTGGATCAAGCCAAGCCTACTATCAAATATAGTACAAGGCTGCCCCAAATTGAACTTAACCGGGACACATCCATTCACACCCAATCGGCTGCACCAAATCAAGTCTAGCCAATCATATTCAAAGGCACTTTACTGCCTCATACTAGACCAAGTCGCTTGGCTGACCTAGCCACATGGGGATGGGCTGGCATTGACCAAAGGGGACCATCAAGAGGCCCACATAAATTCTTTGGGTCCAGCTAAGGATTGGATCAAAAGGGAGGCTCCAAAAACCCATCAAATCCAAACCATGGAAGGCTCTAGGCCTTCTCCTCTTGAGGCCTATAAAAAGAGACCTTGGGGTTGAGTTTACAACATTCATGAGCATTGAAGGAAGAGTGGAGAGAGCCTAAGAGAGAGAGAGGGAGAGCTGCATCAAGAGAGAGAGAGAAAGAAAGAGAGAGAGAGAGAGGAAGAGAAGGGAGAGGAGAAGGAAGGAATCGAGCCCTTCCTACCTCACCCACATCTGGCACCCACTAAGGTTCGATTGCAAGGTTTATTCTCATTCTTTGCTTAATTTGATCTCTCCTTAATCCCATTCAATTAAAAAGAGTTGTATTAATGGAGCCATTGTCTCTCCCCATGATATAATAGTCTAGTAATGTTGTTCATTTCATTTCTTTACATTTACACCTATTACTTGTTTGATTTCAAGTTTCTCCTATCTCTCTATATGATATATCCTATTATATCTTCTAATCCCCTCTATGCTTAAGCTATAAACATATTTCAATTTATTTTCCTTTAGTCATTTACTTTAAATTTGTTTTGATTAGTTTTTTAATTTCGAACGAATGCATTCATGTATGCTTTAAACATAAAAATTTGTTTTCACCATCCTGCATATGTCTGATGTTCTATTTTTCATTTTCGTCTCTCTACTCCAAATGATCTGAACTTTGGTACACAGAATCCTCACACACAACCCACATATAGTCAAATGTTCATGAATTTTAGGGTCGTGCAACAATATAATTAAAATTGGGGAAGATCGAAAAAATCCATAGTGAAATCTGTCAAACCTGTATTTCCTACAACATAGCTTGGGTAATCATCCCGTAACTCTATCTATAGTGAACCAATTTCAGTAAAACTTATTTCATTGGAAAGTTGATATCCATATCTTTCCAACAAGATGAGTTCATAAAGATCGGAGTTCTGTGCACCGATATACAGATATTTCTTTAAACCTTTATATTTCTCTAACAAATTAGTTCTGAATGCCTTAGCAGAGGCACATTCTTGATTTAATTCTGCACAATCATAGCACAAAAAAATAGAATAAAAATAATTTCAAAATCTCCATATTCTTGTTTTCTCACTATAAAATTTTCATGTATTGTGGAGATTCCAAAACTTTTCAGAAAAATCCAAAAATAAGTTCTGAAAATAGAACTAGTTTCTGTTTTTCAGAACTTTGAAAAATTTCTTTTAATAGGCGAAGTACACATTTTTGGTTGATTCAAGTTAATTTAAAAGTAAATTTTGGAAACACACTTCATTTAAATCAATCCTCAAAGTATCTACGCTGACTCTTGAGCGCCGATTTGAAGAAAGCCTACGACAAAAAGATCCCACTTTGCCACAATCACCATTAAAGTCAGAAAATACAACTTTGCTAGTTTAAGTAAGCTAGCTGGCACACTCGCGCACGATGTAGTGTGTGAAAACTTATTTAAAGTCTCTACATAGAGTTCGGAGTATAATTTTCACATCTACAAGTAGTCACACAAGAAAAGACTGTATACATAATGAGGTTATTAGAAACCAATTGAAAGTAGCACTAATAGAGGATAAAATAGGAAAAAATCGTTTAAGATGGTTTAGACATATAAAAAGACAACCAAAGATGCTCTCGTAAGAAGATATAAAAAACTATATTGTGAAAATATTAAAAGAGGAAGAGGATGATTACAAAAGTGTTGAAAAGAAATTATAAAAAATGATCTAGTTTATATTGAGTTAACTGCTAGTATGGTATATGATAGAGCTCTCTTAAAACAAAGAATCCATGTAACTAACCCCATCTAGTTCACAAGGCCAGCAAGCAAGACAACAAGCTCAATTGGGTCCACATCATGAGCAATAACCACCAATTGTGCCTTGTTCTGATCAGAGCATGAAATATAGAGAAACAATGTTACAAAGCTAATCAGCTAATCATGGTTGGTCACGCATGCATCCCAGCCGGTATGTTGAGGAAGCAGCTCGGTTTTACCTACTCAATAAGGTAAGTCACGTGATTGATGCCATACTTCACAACAATTGGCTTCTTCACTTCCACGGGACTTCAGCCTCTGCCTGAGCCCTTTTCAAAAGTCTTTCCTTCTTAGCTGCCTTGTCCTCCGGACAGTACTTGAGCAGCATTTTGAACAGATTTGTTGCTGGAAAGAGGGAAAAAAAAGGAAGTTATGTATTAGATTATATCAAAAGAAGAGACTAGCAACCGAAGCAGTGAAATAGAGATTCTTGTGAGTTACAAAATGAAGCAACGAAAAGGAAGAAGTATAGCCAAGTTATGTACATGAAATCAACTGGGCTCAAACCAATCACTAATGTCTGCAGCTCAAAGATTCTAAAGAAGATTTGAAATTATAACATAAGAAGATAGAGATACACGACTAGAAGAAAGAACAGGAAATGAAAACGAAAATCTCATCCTGAAAATCAAGCCATTAGAAAAATCAAGCTCAGACATGCATGAAAGTAAGAAGAAAATGAAAAGCAATTGACTAGAAACAAAGATAAAAGCCATGTTCCAACAGAAATCAGGTGACACAACAAACACAGGTAGGATGAGGCTTGTATTGCGTACTATGCAAATTCGAGATACAGCATGCGCTGGTCACCTACCAACATTCTTGTCAAGTGTCTTTGTGAACTGATTCAGAGCAGGAGGAACCTTCAAACGTTGCTTTAGAATTCTGCGTTGCCTTTGAATGCGAACAACTTTGGGCCATTTGACAAACCTGTGCAAATCTCTTTTTGGTGGTAAAGCACCACCGATTCCAAATTGTTTTGCCCTCTTCTCAAACAAAGGATTTCACAACCTTTTCCTATAGGACAGGAAAGAAAGGAAAAGATCAATGGAAGATGTCTTACAGATGACACATTGAAGAGTTGCTAATATGCATATCAAGATCCAGCAAAATAAAGCACCACAAATGTCCGTGAAAATCAAAAAAGTAACTCAAGATACAAAATTTCTTACTGCTTTTTTTTGGCAGGCACTGGTGACTTTCCGCCTCTTTTGGGGGGCTGAAATGAAAATATCAGTAAGTCAAGCATAATATAATTACAGATGCAACAATTCAATTTGAACTATTTAAGATCAATCTCCAATTACGTACTAGCAAGCCACACTTTCCAAGTCACTTTTGCATAGCATATTATTTCCAGGAACATATTTGTCCTCTTATAAGTAACTCGATGGTATATCATAACTCGATGGCATTCAGAAAAGCAAAAAATTTGTTTATAAATCAGTATTGACAATTAAACTTGTAAGCGAAGACTGCTCCTTTTTGGGGATATTGATCAAACACATTCAGAATGACATACCTGGTATATTTAATATTAAAAATAGGATGAACATTACACAATTTCCAACTTCAACATGAAAACCAAAGAAACATTGAGCTGTTTTAGCCAATGTTATAAATATTATATCATACGATACCATACGTGATATGGCTGTATCGGTACCTCAATGAGATCTCTGAGTCAGATGAGAAGTCTAGAATTGTGCATCCAGAAAGACATATCCAAGAGTTTAGATATACAGTCAAGTATTACGGATTCAGACGTTTGGGATAATAAGGTCAAAAGTACACTTGGAGTAATTGAAAATATGTAGGTTCAACTAGATAGATTTTTAACAAATGAAGCTTAGATGGTCAAATGGCCTTGCACTAAGGTAAAGCATCAACATTGCCTTACTATGTTAACGGTTGAACAAGTCGGGAATGATCCAAAGGTTTGTCCAAGAAAAAAGATCTTGAAAAAATGTGGCTTATAGAGGAAGATATGGGGGAAGTCATTAAGCGAGGTTATGACATGAAACTTGACTTGAGAGGATTCATGCATGCCTACTAATTTCCTTACACACACAAAGTCTGTCACACGATGGATATGACTCACCAAAGTGATAAAGACCAACTCACTCTCCACCGGTTAAGGATAAGAGATATTTGAAGCAAACGTTGGAAAACAACATAATGAAAATTCCTTAGACTTGATCCTATTTATACTCATAATACCCACTAAGCTAGGTTTAAGGCATATTAACTTGCTATAAAGACTCCTAGGAAATAGACAATCACCTAGTAAAATCTTCATATAAGCTCAACCATCTATGACATTACTATAAATACTTTCCTAGGAAATAGACAATCACCTAGTAAAATGTTGATACAGGTTCAACCATTTATGAGTTTGCTATAATTGTTGTTTTAGTAATTTCTAAAGCCACTAAATAAATATTAAATTCGAATTGTTTATCCCTAAAATGAGCCAACTGGAATGGTTGATTTTAAGAGATGTTGAGAATCTCTTAGAGGGCTTAAATATGGCTTTACTCTTGAGTGACCTCCTAATAGAGTAAACAAACGACCTTGAGTTTGCTGAAATCATTAATGCTCCATTTACCTAGCAATGTTTTGGGTTCAAACCGAGTTGGGTTGTTGGTTCCACTTTGGGTACAAGTAACAGATCCCTCATAGCAACTAGTGAGTCCTTTTGGCCAGGTTACATCATTAGTGCCTGGTCCTTCATCATCATCTTGGGATTGGTGAGGATTTGTCCTCAAATATGGATTATCGGTATCTTTTTTGTAAGGAATAAGATCCTTAACCTTGAAAGAATTATAAACATTGAACCCCTCTAATATATCTATCTTATAAGTAGTGTCATTTATCTTCTCCAAAATCTTAAATGGGTCATCGACTTAGGACATGAGTTTAGATCAATGCTTGTATGAGAACCTGACTTTGCTAAGATGTTGCAATGCTCAAATTAATGCATAAAGTTCCTTCTCGTAAGTAGAGTAGCGCAAACTGGGTCATCTTAATTTTTTTACTAAAAAATACATTGGGTCGTTGCTACTGTTACAAATAATCATTCATTAACATGAAATAAAAATACTTACAAAAGTTGGCAGATTGGAGGCATCTCTTCCAATCTGCCTATGCAAACTCACGACCTCTCTCTAGGCTACCGTCCCACACGATGTACTTTCTATAGTTATTAACACTAAACCCTAATCACCTATTTTATAAGTACCTTCTAACTTGAAAGACTAATCTACCCCTACTCTTAATTAAGTATAACATAATAAACATAAAGTCTGAATATAGGTTGTAATGAGTCTACTATGAGACATATTACAATCTCTAACATGGCCCCTCAAGTTGGGTGAAAGATATTAAGAACACCCAACTTGGACAAAATATCCTTCAGTTCTTTGCTGGTGATATGGCTTTGGTTAGAAAGTCAACCCTTTATTTTTCTGATTTAACATACTCTAGTATGAATTCCTGATTTGAAACCTTCTATCTAATGAAGTGATAGTCAATCTCTATGTATTTGGTTCTTTCGTTATATACTGGATTGGAAGTCATCTATATAGTTGCACTGCTGTCAAAATATAATTGGATAGGAGGAGCAAACGTAAATCCCAACTCATACAACAAAGAGGATACCCACTTTCCTTCACACATAGCATGACCTACCGCTCTATATTCAGCTTATGTTGTAGATCTAGAAACAACTGTTTGTTTCTTTCTCTTCCAAGATATAATATTATTGTCAAGTAGTGTCACGTACCCTATAATTGATTTTTTGCCATCTTTCGATCCAGTTCAGTCTGTATCAGAATAAAGTTCAATACTGAATTTGTAAGATTTTGAATAAAGAAAACCCATTCCAAGTTTAGATTTAAGATATCTGAGAATTCTATATACAGCTTCCATGTGATTCTTGGTTAGTGAATGCATAAACCTGCTTATAATGCCTACAACATAAGTGATATCTGGATGAGTAATAGTCAAATATATAAGGTTGCCCACCAATTTTTGGTATTTTTGAATATCTCTGAAATCTTCACTATCTCTAATAAACAATTTGTGGTTCACCTCCACACAAGTATCACTATGTTTACAATCAAACATATTTGTTTCTTGTAGTAAATTCATAATATATTTTCTCTGAGTTAGGACCTTGATTGGAATACAATACCTTTATCCCCAAGAAATAGTGAAGTCAGTCTAAGTCTTTTATGTCAAATAATTTGTTAAGATCCCTTTTCAATTTTGAAATTTCTTCAACGTCATCACCTGTTACAATAATATCATCAACATAAACAACAAAAATAGATAACTTATTACCTTTCTTAAAAAAATAAGATATGATCATTTATGCTTCTTTGTTATCCCAAGCTACATAGTACCTCACTAATTTTGAAAACCAGGCTCTTGGTGATTGTTTTAGCCCATAAATGACTTTGTTCAGTTTGCAAACTGTATCATCATCTGCCTTAATATTTATTTCAAGTGGAAGTTTCATAAATATTTCTTCATTCAGATCTCCTCATAGGAAAGCATTTTTTACATCCAACTATCATAGATCCTATCCTAAATTTGTTGTCATACTAAGAATTATTCTTATGGAAGTAAGCTTTTGAATAGGTGCAAAGGTTTCATTGTAGTCAATTCCATATGATTGACTATAGCTTTTGGCAACAAGTCTTGCCTTATACCTTTTAATAGTGTCATTTGTCTTGTATTTGATAGTGAAAACCCACTTGCAACCAACTATATTTTTGTTCGGAGAAACCCTTGTGATGGTCTAAGTATTATTTTTTGCAAAGGAATTTCACTCATCTTCTATTGCAGCTCTTCATAAAGAATACTTGTTTGCTTCTTCAAATTTTGTAGGAATCGAGTGTTTCTCAACATTCATAACAAAAATTTGATAATTCTTAGAGGTATTAGCATAATAAATATACTGAGAGATAGGATACCATGCACAAGTACGTTTACCTTTGCGAATAGCAATGAGAACTTCCAAATCTTCTTCTATTGGGGATTGTGGATATGAATCATGGGGATGATCTTTGGTTATAGGAGTATGTATGTGTTTCTCTTGAGAGCAAATAATCTGTCTTGGTCATCTCTTATACACCAAGGTTTGTTTTGGTTCAATAGTCTTCTCTCCATTGGCCCTTGCGATATGTCCTATCACACTAGGAATTAATGGAAGCACATGAGAAGATATATTTTGAGAGATGTCTGTCTCTCCCTAAGAAGAACAATAGGGAATGGATTCTGAGAAAGTGACATCCATAAATACATACAATTTCTTAAGTATTGGATCATAACATTTATAACCTTTCTGACAATTTTAATAGCAAAGAAAAATACACTTTAGCTCTTTGATTAAGTTTATTACGATCAGGTAGGTGATCATGAACAAAACAGGTACAACCAAAGATACAAGGAGTTATATGAAAGAGTTTTGATTTCTTATCAAGGTATTTTATGAGATTGTCACTCTTGAGTACAATACTAGGCATTCTATTTATTAAGTAGACAGTAGTAAGGATAACTTCCCCCAGTAAGATTTTGGTACATTATGTTAAAGAAGAAGTGTTCTAGCTACTTCAAGTATATGACGATTTTTTCTCTCAGCTATACCATTTTGTTGAGGTATATAAGAACAAGAAGTTTGATGAAGTATATCATGTGTATGTAGGTATTTCTGTAACTATTTACCAATATATTCCTCTCCATTATTGAAACAAAGAACTTTCATAGACATATTAAATTGAGTAAGAATAAATTTATGAATAATAAGAAAAATAGAGGAAACCTCTGATTTTGATTTCATTAAGTAAACAATTATAAGGCGAGTAGAATTATCAATAAAAGAGACAAAATATTTCTAACCAAACAATGAAATAACTAGACTGGGACCCCATATATCAGAATGAAGAAGCTCAAAAGGTTGGGATCTCCTAGATTCACTTGAGGGATAAGGTGCTCGTTGGTGTTTTCCTAGTTGGTACACTTTATATTCAAAATGAGATTTATTTGACTCAACTCTAAGATGAGGTATAACATAATGAAGTTTGGTCATAGGCAAATGACCAAGACGATAATGCCATAGGTGGATCTCTGAATCTTGAGCAACAACAACAAAAGTGCTATAAGAGGCATTATTTTGAAGTGTCTTCAAGAATATATAAACACCTCTATAAACGATCATAACCAAAGATTTTTTCTGTCTTGAGATCTTAAAACACACAACCAGTTAGATTAAATATTATATTACAATTAAGTGTACGTGTTAATGAGCTAACTGAAAGAAGATTTATAGGAAAATTGGGAACATGATAAACTATTTTAATTGTGCAAAACATGTGAGTACACTTCCCTATCTAATCATATAAGAATGTGAGTCATCGGTTAACTTGATTAACTCCTTTTTTTAAGAAGATACTATGAAAAATATGATGACTCTACATCGTATGTGTTACCCTTCATTGTATGTGTTCTATGTGCTATTATAGCTTGAGAAGTGGAGGGATGAGAATTTCTAGATAATTTTGTTTCTAGGCCCTCAATCCTCTTAATGAGTTCTTGAATGCCATCTGTATTGGACAACGGATTTTTAACAACATGAGCAGAGTTGTTTCAAGGTCTAGAAAAATTATGTCAACCATGTAATTTCTAGTAGTTTTCTTTCGAGTGTCATGACTTTTCACATTGAACACACAATTTTATCATTTTCATTAGAATAGAAATGACCACATCCTCATCCACAATTTTATTATCCACCTCTACCACAATAATGTGAATTTTCTCCTCTAGTCTGAAGCGCATGTTGTTCCATAGGAGTAGAGTTGTCATTTTCAAGATTTTTGCGATCTTCTTCTTGAATTAATAAGGAATATACAGTGCCACATGAAAAAGGTTTTTTCCTCCCTAAAATATTAATATTGATAGACTCAAATTCTGGATTTAACTCCGCCCATGTAAGGATTATCCTTGCATTGCCGATCCCAAGCCCGGATAAAGGAGGAGGGTTGTGTTAGGCTTCCAATAACCAGCGTAAAACTTCGTCGAATTTTTATAACATGGATTATAAAAATTATGAGCATTGCTTTGGGGCATCCCCGCCTAGCGACGTGCTGCAGAGCCCGAATGCAGTAAGAAGTAAGCAAGAGCCACTACATTTTCGCCCGAATGTAGTGAATCAATTGCAGAGAGGGTTCCCACATCATGGATGGGTGTGGGTAAAGAAGTTAGTCCCCCTACATTGCCACCCAAATGTAATGAAAAATTTTCAAAGAGGGTCTCTGCATTTTGATTATAGACGGATGCGGGGGGTAAGGAAGCTAGTCCTAGATAATAAGATTCGTATTGGTTCTTGGAATATCGGAACATTATCCGGTAAGCTAATGGAGGTGGTAGATACTATGATTCAGAGAAAGATTCATATTGTATGTTTATAAGAGACAAAATGGGTTGGAGAAAAAGCAAAGGAGATAAATGATACAGGTTTTAAATTATGGTACTCAGGTAAAGAAAAGGCTCGAAACGGAGTTGGTATTATCATAAATAAAGATTTAAAGGAGAGTGTAGTAGACATACAACGATATGGTGACCGAATCATAACGTTAAAATTAGTGTTAGGAGCAGAGGTTTTGAATATAGTTTGTGCTTACGTACCCCAAGTAGGACTAGAAGATAGTATAAAGACAGTTTTTTGGGAAGAGTTAGATAAGGTGTTTCAAAAGATTCGACAAAGGGAGATGATTTGTTTAGGAGGAGATTTAAATGGACATGTCGGTAAAGAGGCATTAGGATATCAAGAGATTCATGGAAACTTTGGTTTTGGGGATATAAATGAGGAAGGTAGGGAGATTTTAAATTTTGCTATGGCATTTGATCTCTATATAGTCAATACAATCTTCAAAAAACGAGATGAACATTTAATTACTTATAAGAGTGGTTTATCACAGACACAAATTGATTACTTTATTTGTAGAAAAAAAGATAGAGCGTGTTGTAAGGATTGTAAGGTAATTCCAGGAGAAAGCTTAACCACCCAACATCAACTTTTAGTTATGGATTTACAAATAAAAAAGTGGACAAAGTAGAAAAGAGTGCATCGAGCTATTCGGACTAAATGGTAGAACCTCAAAAGCGAGAAAGAAGATATATTTAAACAAAAAGTCCTGCAAGGAGATGTTTGGAATTATGTTGGCACACCTTGTGATATGTGGAACAATATGGCTATACATATTAGGAAAGTTACGAAAGATGTGTTAGGGGTATTTAAGGGAGGTGTACCGACACAAAAAGAAGTTTGGTGGTGGAGTGAAGTAGTACAAAATAAAATCAAGGCAAAGAGGGCATGTTACAAATTATATTATGCTAAGAAAACTAGTGAAACTTTAGAAGCTTATAAGAAAGCAAAAAAGGCCATTAGTGAAGCAAAAGCTAAGATTTGGGAGGACTTATATAAAAAAACTCAACTCAAAAGAGGGTGAAAGAGATATTTTTAGGATAGCTAGGGCTGGAGATAAGAAAACTAAAGATCTTAATTATGTTAGATGCATAAAAGACAAGAATGAAAAAATTCTAGTGGCAAATGATGATATAAGAAATAGATGGGAAAACTATTTTTATAATCTTTTTAATGAAAATAAAGATGTTAGTATTAGTTTAGGATATTTAGCCAACTCAGAAAAGTAATAAACCACAATTTATACCAACGTATTCAAAAAAATGAAGTCAAAGAGGCTCTTAAACATATGAAGGGTGGTAAATCGGTAAGACCAGATAATATTCCTATAGAAGTTTGAAAAATACTAAGAGAAATAAGAATCACTTGGCTCACAAGTCTATTTAATGAAATATAAAAAAACCAAAAGATGCCCGAAGAATGGAGAGCAAGTACACTTATACCCATATATAAGAACAAGGGAGACATTCAAAATTGTGCGAATTATCGAGGTATCAAGTTAATGAGTCATACTATGAAATTATAGAAAAGAATTATCGAACATAGGTTAAGACAAGTATCAAGTACAACAGAGAACCAATTTGGGTTCATGCCAGGCAGATCTACTATTGAAGCGATTCTCCTTTTGAGACGTTTTATGAAACATTTTAGAGCAAAAAAGAAAGACCTTCACATGATATTTATTGATCTAGAAAAAGCTTATGATAGGATACCGAGGGAGGTTCTTTGGAGAACTTTAGAAAAAAGAGGTATCCCATTGACATATATTAACCTTATAAGAGACATGTATGATGGTGCAAAAACATGTGTGAGGACTCATGAAGGAACGACAAACTTCTTTAAAGTTAATATTGGGTTACATCAAGGATCAACTTTAAGCCCATACTTATTTATAATGGTGATGGATGAGTTAACAAAACATATTCAAGATGAAGTACCTTGGTGTATGTTATTTGCAGATGACATTGTATTAGTGGAGGAGTTTAAGGAAAAAGTTAATAGAAAATTAGAACTATGGAGAGAAACATTAGAAAGCAAAGGCCTCCGACTTAGTAGAACAAAGACAGAATATATGGAATGTAAGTTTGATCATTTGATTACTTCAAAGGACATAGAAATTAAAATTAGCACATATTGCATTCCTCAGAAGGAAAGTTTTAAATACCTAGGGTCAATTTTTCAAAATGATAGAAGAATTGATGGAGATGTTATGCATAGAATTAATGCTGGTTGGTTAAAATGGAGAGGAGCATCAGGTATTCTTTGTGTTAAGAAGATACCATTAAAATTAAAAGGTAAATATTATAGAGCAGCAATTTGGCCTATCATGTTTTATGGTTCTGAGTGTTGGGTAGTTAATCATCAACATGTACAAAAGATGTATGTGACAGAAATGAAGATGTTGAGATGGATGAGTGGTCATACAAGAAAAGACCGTTTACATAATGAAGTTATTAGAAACAAAGTAGGAGTGACACCAATAGAGGATAAAATGAGAGAACATCATTTAAGATGGTTTGGACATATAGAAAGATGATCAAAAGAAGAACCTGTAAGAAGGTTAGAAAAACTAAATTTGAAAAGTATTAAAAGAGGTAGAGGACGATCACAAAAGTGTGGGAAAGAAACAATAAAGAATGATATAGCTTATTGAGAGTTAACTATTAACATGGCACAAGATAGGGATCTGTGGAAACAAAGAATCTATGTAGCCGACCCCGTCTAGTATGAGAAAAGGCTTAGTTGTTGTTGTAGTTGTTGTTGTTGTACTCAAATTCTGGATTTACTCCCCAAATCAAGTCAAAGACTTTTTTCTTTTCAATTTCAGTGTTCTTTTCAATATAACATGATGAACACTGATATTTGTATAAAAAAGAAGTTCATCTCATAATCCATGAAGATCCGGATAATACTCATTAATATAATGATTTCTTTGTTTGTATTTCCTGATTCTTTCCAATATTTGATATTTCTTAGCTATATTCTTTTTTTCGAATAAGCTTTTAAGACTACACACCAGATTTCATGAGCAGATTCAAGAAACATAAAAGTTTTTGCAATGAAAGGAATCATATACTGAAGTAACCATGAGGATATTAAGGCATCTTCTCTTCTCCAACTGGAATACTATGCATCATGTGTTTCTGGACTTTGAATCTAACCCATTGGGTAAGACTATATCCCCTTTGCTACAACCAGTTCAACAAACCTAGACCATTCCAAGTAGTTCCTGTCATCTAACTTTGTTGTTGTAATTTGAAAGTTTTCCACTTTTTATTTGTGGAATGTTTAGAAAACACAAAGAGGTTTTCAATCCCCTTTCATTTACCAGCCATTTATCAAGTAATATAATGAACCTTACTCAGTTTTATATCAAACTTGTGATGTTCTTCATGTTTAAAAAAATAATTACTGCAGCTAGTCTGTTCGTGTGACACCACAATAACTATTGCATAGTAAAAAAAAACAATCTAGGTTCCAACCTTTTCTAGTCAACTTACACCAGCCATGAGATTCTATTTGGCTCACTCTATATGCCTTTATGCAAGGTTCTGCTTCCTATAACCGTGTAAGAAGAATCTGATTTAGACTCACTTTATATATTCTAGAAGTGAGCTTTCAGCAAGTGTGCAAGCAGTCTTCAAATTGGCAGATTCAAGCAGCGACGACTGACCCTCTTGCTGCCCTCAAATGAGCTTTCTGCAAGTGTGCAACCAACCTTCAAAAATGACAGATTCAAGTAACTACGATTGGGACTAATTGTGCACAGAATCTGATATGTTTCATACGCAGGAACCACGTTTGCTTCACACATAGATCTGACTCAAATCATTGATCTTCCTCTTCCGAAAAACTCGATTTAAATGCCTTATAGGCTCTAATACCATGTTACAAATAATCATTTATTAACATGAAATAAAAGTACTTACAAAAGTTGGCAGATTGGAGGAGATTCCTCGAATCTGCCTATGTAGACTCACGACCTCTCTCTAGGTTGTCGTCCCACACACTGCACTTTCTGTAGTTATTAACACTAAACCCTAATCATCCATTTATAAGTACCTTCTAACTTGAAAGATTAATCTAACCCTACTCTTAATTAAGTATAACAGAACATAAAGTCTGAATATGGGTTGTAACGAGTCTACTATGAAACACATTACAATCTCTAACAGCTACTACATCGGCATGGCTCTAATTCCTACTCCCAAAGTATCATATTCAACTTCAAAAGTTTTGTTGAAGTCAGGAAGAGCCAAAGTTTGTACACCACTCAACCACACTTGCATGCTATAATCCACTAAAATTCTTGGTTTTTCTTGATACAAAAACTTAATGATGTTGCAATACTGCTGAAATTCTTGATGAATCTTCTGTAGAATGAGGCCAACTCGTGAAAGCTGCGTACCTCAACCATGTTGGTTGGGTCTGGCTAGTCTTGGATGGCTTTCACTTTTTCGGGATCAACCTCAAATCCTTGCTAAGAGATGATGAAGCCCAAGAACTACATCTGTGATTAGCAAAACTGGCACTTTTAAGGTTACCATAGAGTCGATGATGGCACAGGACCTTTAGAACCTTTTGAATGTGGATAATATGTTCATCCATTCCACGGCTATAAATCAAGATATCGTCAAAATATACGATGAGAAAATTGTCAATAAACACTCACAACACATGGTTCATGAGTCACATAAAGGTGTTGGGTGCATTTGATAGGCCAAATGTTATCATGAGACATTCGAATAGCCCTAACTTCATTTTTAAGGTCGTTTTCCATTCATCTCTTTCCTTGATTTGAATAAGGTGGTAACCACTCTTGAGATCAATCTTTGAACACTCTTGGTCCCTTGAGTTCATCCAGCATATCATCCCATCGATGAGTTAGATAGCGTTATCGGATAGTTATTTTGTTGATGGCTCGACTGTCAATACACATTCATAATGATCCATCTTTCTTGAGTACCAGAAGAGAAAGTACTACAATGGACTCATGGACTCCCTTACGAAGCCTATAACAACAAGTTCTTTGATTTGGTTTTGCACCTCATTAGCCTCATTGGGGTTGCACGGATAGGCCGACTTATTTGGAAGAGTTGCGCTAGGTAGCAAATTAATATGGTACTCAATACCACGAATTGGAAGCAAACCATTGGGAAGCTCATCAGGAAATATATATGTGAATTCCCTCAATAGCTTAGTGAGTTGGGGATGTTCTTGCATTGGCAAGCTGGTTTCTACTCCCTTAGCTGCAACCAAGTATATCATGCTAGCTTGTGTGATGACTAGCTCAACCTCAATTATGGTGAGTACCAAACTTTCTTTGACTTGCAACTCCTTGGTAGTTGATGTTGGAGAGAGATGTTGTGGTGCTAAAGTGACCAAAGTGATTTTTTTTCATCCTTTGTAAATATGTATGTGTTCCTATAGCCATTATGGAATGCTCATCAATCAAAGTGCTATGTCGGCCCGGTACAAGATGACCTGCATTCATTGGAACCACATCACATACAATAAATTTCTGGTAAGATTTACCAATGGATATTGACACAATAGGTTGTTGCTGAACCAAAATTTCCCCTTGATTGTTGAGTCATCACAACTTATAAGGATGTAGATGAGCTATGGTGGGTAAGCTCAACTTCTTGATTAATTTTATAGAAGCCACATTGGTATAATTGCCATCATCGATAATGAGCGAGCAAACTTTATCGAGAATTGTGCAACAAGAATGAAATAGATTCTCGTGTTGCTCTTGTTCAGGAGTGACTTAAGACCTCAAGACCCTACGTATGACCAGAAGTTTCCCTTCGTCTACAATTTCAGTAGTTTCAGCCTCAACATCTTAAGGGGTCTATTCGTCATCGCTATCTAGTGATTCAAAAGACTCGTGTAGCACCATCACTCGCTTGTGAGATGTGATATTTAAAATATTTAATGTCATGGCTATGATAGATAAAGCGAGGGTCTTCAGCCACCTCTTTTTCATTTTGATTGGGTTCCATTGCGGTAGCAGGTCCGACTTTCTTGATTTCTTTGGAAGTAATGGTTGTACCTAATAAAGCCTTGTTTTGGGTTAGCTTAGAAACTAGATATCTAAGAGAAGGGGTCTTTCTCCATTGTCTTTCAGCCTTAATGGCAAGCTGAAAAATGTCAACTAATGAATAAGGTTATAATTTCACAATGTAAGCTAGTTCTTTGTTTAGCCCGCTGAGAAATCGGGCAATGGTTTGCTCCCGTGGTTCTTGTACTTCGCAACATAACATCAAGGTGTTGAATTCTTTGACGTAGTCCTCCATGCTAAGCCCACCTTGTCACAAGCTTTGCAACCGAAGGTAGAGCTCTTGCCAGTAGTAGTTGGAAACAAATATCTTGTGCATGATCCATTTCATCAAGCCCCAACTCCTTATGTCCCAATCTCCTTCCCTGCGTCGTTGATCTTTAAGTTTGGTCCACCAAAGATTAGGATGATTGGTGAACTCTAAAACAGCCATGTGACATTTTCTTTCAAAGTATTGATAATATTCGAAGATCTTATCCACGTATTGTTTTCAGTCGAGAAACTCTTCAGGTGAGTTTGATCTGGCGAAAGAGAGAATTTTGATTCAAACTTATTGATCCACATCTCTTCAGGTGACCTTATTTCTCAAAGATTTGGGTCAGTTGTGCACTTGAGTTGCAAGTGCCTCCTGTCCATGTTACAGTGTCATGATCTAAGCTTGGTCAAGAGACATACCTCGTGCTACTGGGGCATCAAAATCTTGTCCTATCATCTTCTCAATCTCAATGAAAGCATCAAATGATATGAAACTTGAGTTGAGGGGATTCATACAAGATACTAATTTCCTTACACACGGTCTGTCACACGATGGATATGACTTACCAAAGTGATAAAGACTGACTCATTCACCACCAGTTATGGATAAGAGAGATTTGAAGCAAATGTTGAAAAACAACCGAATGAAAATTCCTTAGTCCTAATCCTATTTATACTTAGGACACTCCCTATGCTAGGTTTAAGGTATATTAACTTGCTATAAAGACTCTATTAGGAAATATTCAATCACCTAGTAAAATCTTGATACAGGCTCAACCATCTATGACATTGCTATAAAGACTTTCGTAGGAAATAGACAATCACCTAGTAAAATATTGATACAAGCTCAACCATCTATGAGCTTGTTATAATTGTTGTTTTAGTAATTGCTAAGGCCACTAAATGAATATTAAATTTGAATTGTTTATCTCCAAAATGAGCCAACTAGAGATGTTGATTTTAAGAGATGTTGAGAATCTCTTAGCTAGCTTAAATGTGGTTTTACTCTTGAGTGATCTCTTGCTGGAGTAAACAAACGGCCTTGAGTTTGATGAAGTCATTAATGCTCCATTCACCCAATAATGTTTTGGGTTCGAACCGGGTTGGGTTGTTGGTTCCACTTTGGGTACGAGTAAGGTCTCTAATAGCAATTGATGAATCCTTTTGACCGTTAGATCATTAGTGCTTGGTCCTTCATCAGGTTAGCAAGGTGACTCTTAGGAAACTTTTGTTATACATATTAGTGAAAAATATTAGTGTTACTAAAGACATTTATTGTTCTGATTCCAAAGACAAAGAACCCTATGGCAATGTAAAACTACAAACCTATTTCTCTATGTGACATGGTGTACAAGGTTATTAGTAAAACTTTATCAAATTGATTAAAAATTATACTTCCCATCCTTATTTTAGATTCACAAAAAGTCATTGTGCAACATATATAGTTACCTATGAGTTGATCCATGTAATCAAGGGGCGCAAACAAGGCAAAGATGAATACATGGCACTAAACTAAACATCAGCAAAGTATATGATAAGGTGGAGTAGGTACTTCTAGAGTCAACATTCAAGAAAATGAAATTTCCCCAATATGAATTATAATGGCATGCATGTTGATATAGTTTTTATTAGTAGGCAACCTACGAAAGCTTTTAAGCCAAAAAGAGGTTGCCTTAGGCAAGGAGATTAGTTATCAATGTACCCATTTATTTTATGCATAGAGGTGTTTTCCTCTCTCATTTATAAAACATAATTGGTTGGACACATTCAAAAAGTGAAAGTAAGTACATATGCCTCAATAGTTACACATTTGTTCTTTGTTGATGATAAACTACTTTTTATTAAAGCTATAGAATAGTGTTGGGAGAATATGAGAAAATCTTGGATATCTACGAACATGGATCATGTCAATCTATAAAATACAACAAAATCAACATTATTCATCCCTAATTTGCAAGCATCCCTGAAAGAAGTATCTTGGCAAGGAGCAGAATAAGTCAAGTAGGATTAACAAAGAAGTATCTAGGTCTTTCCACAATAACAAGGTGGTCAAAGAATAATGTTTTCCAATCACTTAAGGATAGATTATGGAAAAGGGTGCAAAGCTTGAAAGAGAGATTATTGTCGATTGGAAGGAAATAGATATTAATAAAAACAATAGCCATTGCCATGCCCACATAGACCATGAGTTACTTGAAACTCTCATCCTATCTTTGTAATACACTTGAGCAAATCATGGCAAGGTTTTGATGGGGAACAAATTAGAGGGACAAAATATTCATTGGATGCCTTGGATAAATTATGTTGGCCTTGAGGCTTGGGTGGACTAGGTTTTGGGGATCTTGAAGCTTTTAATTTGGCTATGTTGGCAAAACAGGGATGAATGATTCTTATTAACCCAATTCTCTCATGTCCAAGATTTTTATAGCCAAATATTTTCCGAGTCTCTTTTATAAAAGCCAAAATGGGTACAAATCCCTCCTTTACTTGGAGTAGCCTCTTAAAAGGATGGAATGTATTAGAGATGGGATTATTGAATATAGTGAGAAGCAATAAAAGCATAGAGATATGATATAATTATTGGATCCCAACTTTACAAGGGTTTTGACTGCAAGGACTAGTAAATCCGATCTTAAGACAATTAATCACCTCATTAAAATTTGGCACATAGGACACAAGTGGAAAAAGGCATTACTCGTTACCTTGCTCCTAGAGCATGAGGCTAAGGTTATAAAGGATATATTATTAACTGATGGACAATATCAATATGTCTATTACTGGGTATTAGAAGTCAAATGCAAATATATTATAAAGAGTGGTTACAAATTAGTATAAGACCATCAAATCTGCAAGATAATACATGAAGTTTCATGTTATGAAAAAATACAAGTGACAAAGTTATGAAAGAAAATATGAAAATTGAAGCCGCCACAAAAAATAAAGATCCTATGGAGGATGAGTAGGAATTTTCTCCCTTTTAAAGACGATCTTATTAAAAAGGGTGTGAAAAATTATATGAACGGTCCACTATATAACACAAACAAGAATTGATTGATTATATCATAAGGATGTGCCTGTATTCTATTTCAATGGTGTCAAATTCAATGTGGGGTAAGATGCAACCTATAGTACAAGAATCTTTCTAAAATAGATTGAGGTGTTGCTTGGGGCTTTTGGTAAAAAACAATATGCTATCTTAAGCTTCTATTGGTATGAGTTATGGTATCATCATAATAAGATCAGAATATGTGATAAAATAAAGGAACCCAATATGATTTTATAGGAGGCATGATATAAACTAAAGCAACTACAAATATTGGGATGATAATTCTTAGAATAAACCTTCTTATATTAAGGTAAATATAGATTTTGCATAATCATAAGAGTACTAGGAGAGTGTAATAAGAGATGAGGAAATTTCAGATTCGAGAAAGCTATGCATGTCCAAGGTACAATGTAATCCTTATAGAGAAGAGTCGTTAGCTATAAAAAGGACTCATCTTCATGTGGCAACAAGGATATCAACATTGCAAATACAAAAAAAAAATCTTAACAAAAATCTACATTTGGTTCATAGAGCTGGTTTTAGATATTCATTTAAAGAATGTGAAATTGTTACAAAAATCTTGAATATTTGAGAAAAAGGTAGTGATAGGGTTGATTTGGATTCAATTGAGGAGACCTTACAACAATATGAAGTCATTAACATGCTCGCCATCTAGAGCTTAGGACCAGCTGTCCAAAGTGAAGTCAAACCTCTTTCTTGCATCATTTATTGGTTTTGAGCCGATGTCCTATCATTTTCATAAAACCAAGTTCAATTTCCTTAGTCCATCCATTGTTAAACATCATTATACCTTAATTGTATCCATCCATTTGACCTACTTCGCTACGTCCTCAGTGGGGCCCTTAGCTCTTTCTTTCAGTAAGAATAGGTCTTCGCAGTCACCAGCCTCAATCTCTTCTAGCTTGCTAGCCACCATAGGAAGGCATCATCATCAAGGAAGGCCCATTGCTCTTCATCCTCAAGCAGCCGTACATATCATAGGCAGAGCTCATTCTCAAGTACCTTGCCGTCTCGGGTGCCTGTGTCAAGCTTCGGTCCTTTCACTTTCTGCTTGGGGGATCTCACTCCCTCACCAGTTGCCTGCTTCTGCTCGACGTGATGCAAACGAGCCTGAAGCAAGTCTTGGATGTCCTAGTCATATCTAGTTGAATCTTACATGAACCTACTAGGCTACATAAGTGTATGGAAATAAATAAATAAATATGTGTGTATACATGCTTGGGCTCAATTTTCATGGAGCATATATGTGCAAGTTTGAGTACATGTGCATAATGGGCTTGATGCATAAATTTGGTTGGAAATATGTTTTGAAAAAGGCATCTTCCCGTATATGGTAAGTTTTAAAAAAAAATTGAATCTTATTCAAAAAGTTTCCAAAATCTTGATTATACTCAATTATTTATAAAAGTTTCACAAATCTAAATTTATGTTTTTGAAAAAAATTTAAAAATTGAATTCTATTCAAAGGTTTCGAAAGAAGTTCAAAATCTAGATTACATATCGATAATTTCCAAAAATTCGAAAATATAACTGTATATTGACGATTTTCAAAATTTCAAAATCTAAACTTTGTGTTTATATTTTCCAATTTTCAAAAATATGAATTATGTTCATTTATTGAGAAAGTTAAAAATATGATTTTTTTATTTGGAAGTATATAAATCTAATAGCCAACCCCGTCTACTATGGGAAAAGGCTTAGTTGTAGTTGTTGTTGGAAGTAAAGAAATCTAAATTATATATTCATAAATTTGAAAAGTCACAAAATCTGAATTATATGGTCATGGATTCGGAAAGTCATAAATTTGAATTCCATATTCATAAATTTGGAAGGTTAAAAACAAAAGTTTTTGAAAAGCTATGACATATTCAATGGATTTGGGAAGTTATCTTATGAATATGAACTTTGAAAATTCGACTTCTATATTGTAATGCATCCATTTGACTTGCATAAAATCTGAATTATGAGCCTAGGTATGTGTTATGTGGTTGAATAAAAATTAATTAATTTTTGTAAAGTCAGATAGGTTCATCTAATTGGTTCACTTGACCCATGATTTCATCCCTTAATGACCTTGAGCTTCTTGATGCTTAGTTAACCTACATCCATATACCTTGATACATCTATCACCTTACATGGTGCTACCCATATTTAATGGACATAGCTTGACCCATATTTGACTCACCTATTTTAGATGAGCCATGCTAAGACAACATTACGGTTGGACTAAGTTATGAAATGGTCAAGTTTCTTCTTATGATAATGGTAGATTTTGCATTGAATGGAAAAGGAGGTATACCAAGCTTATGCTAAGATGGGGGATGACTAGTAATAACCTATATCAAGAAGGATTAACCAACTTAAGTATAAGACAATCAATTTTTATAGAGGAAAGGGCTAGCTATTGTCTTGGGAGACTTGTTATTTTATTTGTAGACTTTCTTATTTATTGGAATTAACTTTGGCCAATTGCTCCTTGTAATGAGCTTTGGCTTCGGCTAGTTGTCAAAGAGAGATGCCTGCCTCTCATTGAGAGTCAAGAGATGGGACATAACTTTGCTAATCTCTTGACAATGACACAAAAGTTCATATCTGAGGGCCTCCATCTCTTCGTTTACCTAATGGAAGAGGCTACTATCTACATGAAGTTGAACAACCAAAGAGTTAAGCCATGTAGAGTACATCTCAACCTCATGTGGTTGCTCCCAAAGGCGATCCATCTTCACTCAAAATGCCCCTCAATTTTTCTTGGTTTATCAAAAATTTTCACAAAGTCTTGGCAAACATAATGAGCTGACGGTGAGATGACACTATTGTGAGCTAGGGACTCTAAGGAAATCATAAGAGTCACTCAAAGACTTCAACCCTCGAAGGACCCTTGCTGAATAGACTCTCATTGAACTTTATATGAATGATCATTGAGAGAAAATGCATTACACTTATAATGCTCCGTCCTTTCCTAAAGGGGTAGTCCCCTTGTTAGAGCTAAGCGTCGTGACCTACCATCTCCCTAAGAAGTGCCGGCTAAAATCACTCTTTGGGTACACTCTAGTGGTTCCCCTCGATCGCCTTCTAGGGAACATAAGGCACTAGGTAGAATGTGGAGAGAGGAGGTGTAATATACCTCCTTCATCACCTGAGGGTGTTGTATATATGTTGTTTCCTCTATGGGCCTCATTTTTTGCTTGCATCCAGAAGTGATGGCATAATCATCATGAAATATCAAAATTGTTTGGGACAATAGTTGTAACGCTTAAGCGTTACTGCACAGGTTGTGTAGTAACGACCATTAGGATATGAAGAGCCTTTAAAAGGGCCCTTTATAGTGTCTTCTCCAAGGAGTTGGGGCTACCTCGAACCAGCCGAAAAATGCGAGGAGTTGGCCAGAATCAGGTGGGTTTACCTATTTTTCATATTTTCATTTTTCCAGATTTTTTGATGAAAAAAATTGTTGAAAATCATCGTTTTGCACTTAGATTGAAGGTTTGAGGTAGAACTAAGTTTTTTGGTGGGGTAGGTAAGTTGATGATGTCGATTTGGCCGGGAAATAATTATAATTTACCGGAAACCGACGAAATCGATGCCGGAAAAAAAGAAGAAGAAGAAGGAGGAATCGACCCTTTTGGGCATACCTCTCGTTTTCGTGTCGTGTCGTATCATGACGGACACGATGTGTCGTATCTGAAATGTCATGAACAGACACTGATTCGTGTCGTGTCCTCGTACTGTATGTTAAAAACCAGTTCTGTGTCAAAACAAGTTTTGTGTTGGGTTCTGTGTCGAAAATAAGTTAAGTTTGGGTCGTGTCTTGAAATGGGTTTCTAGGTTAGAAACAAGACCCGTATCAGTAGTTAAAGGTTCTCTATTGACACAGTGACACAAGCTACCTATTGTGTCACTCATTTGGATCAGATATGGAATTGTGTATCGATTTGGATCTTAGATAGCTTAAACGGATCCAGATTAGGGTTTGGGATCCGATTCAAATACAATTTGTTTCGTTAGATTTATAGTTAAATAAATTTTAATATTTTAATTATTTGTAATTATTTAGAGATTAAAATTGGAGGATTTGGTGGTGGTAAGAGTGGTCCAACAGCTTGAAGACTGGATCTTAGCGCTCCTTCAAGTAAGGAGTTATGCATTCTTTTACAAAATCATGCTAGAAGTGATTTTACTGTTTTAGATAGATTTAAATGTGCATGATTGATAAATATTTTATTGATGTTTGTGAAATGTTATTCACAATTATGGGTCATTTGATATGCTTTCAAATAAAACATGTTTATGACACTATTTCATAAAGAGCATGTTTTGATATGCATGTGTTGTATGAACATGGTATTTAAATATTGTGTGGATATGAGTTTGATTTTGGATAATTGTGGATCTGGATATGATTTGTGAATGTAATGAACTGTAATTGATTTTAGAAATGTAATGATGTGTGAATATACGAGCCGTACTTGTGTGGTTTGTGTGGGTCTCTAGAGACTTGCAGGTCCCTCGGGTGATCCGGCTTGGGGCGAATATAAGGTGTGTTCTCGAGCACTCTGCCGTAAGAGTCGGCGTGGTTACCGTCGTGGATGGGGTTATCGAGGTCACGTTAGGGAGGGTCGGACAACACCCGTGGCCTTTGGGGTAGACAAAGTATAGGCTGTAATTATCGAAACTAATGATGTGTGTGTGAGTGTGCGTATGAATTTGAGATCATGATTTCAAGGTAAATGTGCTTTGCTATAAAATGATTGTGAACTATGCATGCTTTTAGTATGTTTTCTGTTTAAAGATGTTTAACCTCCCTACTGATCTATGTATATGAGCTTACCCTATTGTTTTACAACTCATCTTGAAGCTAGCACTTCGAAAGCATACGTACAAGAGTAGGAGTTTGATAGAGCTGCATTTTTATTTTAGTTGGTATGATAAGTATTGAATGATTTAAAAAGCCTTTTATTCGGGGTTATTGTTAGGTGGGCCCTGCACCATTTTGAATGTGTTGTTTAGAACTTCGATATGGATATTTATTTCAGTTAGATATTTTTTGAGCTTGCATTAAATTAGTATTGTATTTTGTTACTGCTCACCATCATGCCCGTGTGAGAAGCGGCCATGTGGCATCGGCTCGGGTTGGGTCATAGTCGCGACTCGAGCAGGTGTAACAACTTGGTATCAGAGCTTAAGGTTGTTAAATTATATTTAATAGCGAGTTAATTATTGAAATATAATATCGTATTTATATGTACGACTCGCGAGGATTAGATTAAAATTTAACTCTAAGCGTTATAGGTGACATTAAATGGGAAATACCATTAAATGGATCAGTTACTCTAGTTGAGACACTACAAGTGACACCCAAGGGCCATGTTTTGTCTTTGCAAGTTCAACTTATAAAAGGTGGTGAAGATGCTTCAACATATTGTTTTGTCACCCACTTATATTAGTCGCATGGATTTGAACATAAAATCATTTGAGGAATTATCTATATGTTTCCCTAAATGGTAATGTTATTGTGTTGTATCGGATTTTGTGAGATTGTTATGTGTTGGTTGGTGGTCATGACCTAAGAGTTGACTTGGTTTTGTTGGAGATTTCAAACTACGATGTAGTTTTGGGCATTGATTGATTATCAAAGAATCCTATTGTGATTGATTGTTAGAAGCGAGAGATCACTTTCTCTATTCATCGAGAGGCCACTTTTGTTTTTCAAGGTCAGCAAGAAGAGAATTTGGTATCTATTATATTTGTTATTTAGGCGTAAAGTTATATACGAAAGGAATGCATAGGATATTTAGCATTTGTTATGTAGTCTAATAGTGAAGAGAAATTATTGAACGATATCAGTATAGTTAATAAATTTTTAGATGTTTTTCATGATGATTTACTTGGATTAGCTTTAGAACGAGAGATAGAAATTATTATTGATTTATAAATAGGTGTTAATCCTATATCTAGAGCACCCTATTGTATGACTCCTGTAGAATTATAAGAATTACAAGCTCAGTTGTAAAAATTATTGGAGAAGCATGAAAGGCGGTAATCGAGTGTATCACCATGGGGAGTACCAAGGCTTCTACCAAGAAGAAGGATTTGAACTTCGACTGTAAGCGATTATCACACCGAATAAGGTCACCATAAAGAATAAATATCCACTTCCGCAGTTGATTGATTTGATGGACCGATTAGAGGAAGGCGAAGTATTTTTCTAAAATAGATCACGAGATCGGGTTACCATCAATCCCAGTGTTAGAGCCCGATAGGATGTAACCAAAACTTGACCTTTCAGGAACTGGATTATGGGCATTATGAATATCCCAGGTTATGCCTTTTGGAGTGACAAATACTCTGCTATATTCATGGATTATATGAATGAGGATTTTAGCGGCCGTACCTTGACGATGGAATTTGTTGTTGTCTTTATAGATGACATTCCTAATCTAATTCTCGGTCTAAAGAAGACCCCTGGGAACACATACATTATAGTTCTTGAGTTTTGAAGAGATAAGCGGAGTTGTATGCAAAGTTGGCTAAATGTGAATTTTGGATGGAAAAAGTGCAATTCCTAGGTCACGTAATTTCTAAGAAGGTATTGCGATGGATCATCAAGATAGAAACTGATATTTTGCAATGGAGAGATACCTAAAACGGTGATAGAAGTTAGTTTCGTTAGATTAGTAGGGTATTATCGAAGGTTTATAGAAGGTTTTTCCAAGATTGTCTGGACCACTTACACAACTTACACGGAAGAAGTCAAGAAGCTTTTGAATGAATGGGATGAGCAGTGAAGCCGGTTTAAAGAAATTTGAAGAAAAATTGCTTAACAATTTGCACAGTGTTGAGTCTTAGCGATCTCTAACGGATCTTTTGATGTGTCTTGCCGTATGTAACCGTATCGAAGGGGTTAGGATGCGTGCTAGGTAGCAACCCGATCGGAATGTGGTAACGTATGCTTGAGAGCAATTGAAAGGTTCATGAGAGGAAATTACCCGATACCCTTGATTTGGAACTAGCGGTGGTGTTTGCATTAAAGATATGGAGGCATTATACGTATGGGGCCCGTATTCCAATGTCTTTAGTGATCACAAGAGTTTGAAATACTTGTTTGATGAGAAAGAATTGAATATGAGACAAAACGATGATGGCCAGAGTTTCTACCGAAAATTTATGATTTTCAACTCAATATCATCAAGGGAAAAGCTAATGTGGTACTAGCAGATACTCTAAGTAGAAAAAGTACTTAGTGTTTCTACAATGATGATAAAAGAGGATAAAGAAGAGAAATTACTCAATGAATTCTAGAAATTTAGAAGTATCAGTGGAGATTAGTGCACAGGAAGATTCGTTTAAGCGAGAATGGTAATCTTAAATGACTTGCTTAATATAATTAGAGATAAGCAGAGGGAAGATGCATTTTTACGCAAAATGAAAGAGAAGCGTGGTAAAGTCACAGGTCCGCAAGGCAGTGGAAGAGGATCGAGATGGAATTTTAAGATTTCGAGGAGAGAATTGTATGCAGAAGCGTGTCTTGAACTAAAAAATGGCAATATTGGATGAAGCCAGTACATACTAGTAATCTAAGTTTGCATCCGGGGAATGACCAAGATGTATCAAGATTTGAAGAAATTGTTTTGGTGTTGTGGGATGAAAAGAGGCGTACTTGCGGGCGATTAATGGTGTCTTGTTTGGTTTTGTCAAAAAGTGAAAGTGGAACATCGAGAGGCCATTTGGAATGTTGTAAGCTCTACATTCGGAATGGAAATTAAGGATACGATATCTTCTATGGATTTAGATTCTTTGAATTTGCCAAGAGCGAGGAAAAGATCCTTGTCAATCCCCGGGTTATAAGTTGATAGGCTTACTGAAGGTCTATTTCGTTTCACATACATTAATATTAAGTATTCATTGGAAAGGTGTAGCTTAATCTATGTCAATGAGATTGTTAAGATTACATGGAGTACTTTATTTCCATAATTTCGGTAGGGATCCAAGGTTTACATGGAGTTTTGGCCGAATCTACAAAACATTTGATGGGGACTAAGCTACATTTGAACTTCGCCCATCATCCCTATGGTGATGGCCAAGGTGAAAGAACTATCTGATCTTTGGAAGATCACTGCATTAGCAATGCTTGTGAACAGTGAAGGGGTTGGGATGAATTTTAATCTTTGATAAATTCACCTACAACAATAGTTTTCTGCTTGAGTATAGGGATGGCACCCTATGAAGCATTGGTATGGACGTGATAGAACACCTTTGTCTTGGTATGAGATAGTGAAAGTATGACTATTGGACGAGTTAGTTACCTTGAGACTACGAGAGAAGGTGAAGATGATCCAAGAAAAGATGAGGACTACTCAAGATCGACTAAAGAGTTATGCAGATAAGAGACATCGTGATCTAGAGTTTATAGTTGGTGATTATGTATTCTTAAAAGTCTCTCCAGCTCTAGGAGTGACTCGCTTCGGACATAAGGGTAAATTGAGTCCTAGGTAGGTTGGACCTTACCAAATCATGAAACGAGTTGGAGATGTTGCCTACCAATTAGACTTATTGTCATCATTGATTAGAGTGCATAATGTATTTCATATATCCATGTTGCGAAAGTATGTCATTGATCCCTCACATATCGTTGAAGTTAAGCCACTACACATACATGAAGATTTGTCTTATGAAGAGGTGCCCATAGCCATCTTGGATAGAAAAGAACAAGTCTTATGTTGTCGTGTTTTGAGGACAATAAAAATACACTGGAGTCATCATTTGCCGAGTGAGGCTATTGGGATCTCGAGGATGAAATGCGAGAGAAGTATCCATATCTGTACAGATACTTTATAAATTCTGAGGACAGAATTTCTTTAAGAGGAGTAGAATGTAATGCTTAAGCACTGTGCAGTAACGGCCATTAGGATATGAAGGGCCTTTAAAAGGGCCCTTCATAGTGTCTTCTCCAAGGAGTTGGGGTAGCCTCGAACCAACCGGAAAACGTGAGGAGTCGACCGGAATCCGATGAGTTTACTTATTTTTTAGATTTTCATTTTTCCTAATTTTTTGATGAAAAAGCTTGTTGAAAATCATCGTTTTGGGCTTGGATTGAAGGTTTGAGGTAGAACTAAGTGTTTTGGTGGGGTAGGTAAGTTGATGGTATCAATTTTGTCAGGAAACAATTATGATTTGCTGGAAACCGACAAAATCGATGTTGAAAAAAAAAGGAGGAATCGGCCTTTTTGGGCATTCCCCTCGTTTTCGTGTCGTGTCGTGATGGACACGATGTGTCGTGTCTGAAATATCATGAACCGACACTGATTCGTGTCGTGTCCTCGTACCGCATGTTAAGAACCAGTTCTGTGTCAAAACAGGTTTCGTGTCGGGTTCTGTGTCAAAAACGGGTCAAGTTTGGGTCATGTCTTGAAATGGGTTTCTAGGTTAGAAACAAGACCCGTGTCAGTAGTTAAAGGTTCTCTGTTGACACAGTGACACAAGCTACCTATTGTGTCACTCATTTGGATCAGATATGGAACTAGGTTTCGATTTAGATCTCGGATAGCTTAAACGAATCCAGATTAGGGTTTGGGATCCGATTCAGATATAGTTTGTTTCGTTAGATTTATAGTTAAATAAATTTTAATATTTTAATTATTTGTAATTGTTTAGAGATTAAAATTGGAGGATTTGGTGGTGATAAGAGTGACCCAACAGCTTGGGGACTAGATCTTAGCGCTCCTTCAAGTATGGACTTATGTATTCTTTTACAGAACCATGCTAGAAGTGATTTTACTGTTTTAGATAAATTTAAATGTGCATGATTGATAAATGTTTTATTGATGTTTGTGAAATGTTATTCGCAATTATCGGTCATTTGATATGCTTTTCAAATAAAACATGTTTATGACACTGTTTGATAAAGAGCATGTTTTGATATGCATGTGTTGTATGAACATGGTATTTAAATGTTGTTTAAATGTTGTGTGAATATGAGTTTGATTTTGGATAATTGTGGATCTGGATATGATTTGTGAATGTGATGAACTGTAATTGGTTTTAGAAATGTAATGATGTGTGAATATACGAGCCGTACTTGTGTAGTTTGTGTGGGGTCTCTAGAGACTTGCAGGTCCCTCGGGCGATCCGTCTTGGGTAGAATACAAGGTGTGTTCCCTTGCACTCTGCCGTGAGAGTTGAAATAGTTACCGTCATGGACGGGGTTACCGAGGTCACATTAGGGAGGGTCAAACGACTCCCGTGGCCTTTGGGGCAGACACAGTATGGGCTGTAATTATCGAAACTAATGATATGTGCATGTGTGTGAGTGTGTGCGTATGAATTTGAGATCATGATTTCAAGGTAAATGTGTTTTGCTATAAAATGATTATGAACTATGCATGCTTTTAGTATGTTTTCTGTTTAAAGATGTTTAACCTCCTTACTGAGCTATGTATAGGAGCTCACCCTATTGTTTTACAACTCATCCTGAAGCTAGCACTTCAAAGGCACACGGAGCAGAGTAGGAGTTTGATAGAGGTGCATTTTTATTTTAGATGGTATGATAAGTATTGAATGATTTAAAAAGCCTTTTATTCGGGGTTATTGTTAGGTGGGCCCCCCACCATTTTGAACGTGTTGTTTAGAACTTCAATATGGATATTTATTTCAGTTAGATATTTCTTAAGTTTGTATTAAAATAATATTGTATTTTGTTACTGCTCACCATCACGCCCGTGCGAGAAGCGGCCACGTGGCATCGGCTCGGGCCGGGTCGTGGTCGCGACTCGAGCGGGTGTGACAATAGTGCTGCCTTTTGAAACCTCATAATAACAAAAAAAGTGAGGATAAAGGCATGCAATAAAAGAGCAACCATTGGAGCCATACACCGAATGTCAAAAAGTAAGACTTAAATTAAACTTACACAAAGTTCTTCCAATACAGTCAGTCACCCAAGTTCCCTCGGAACACTCACCTCACCCAACCCTCCTTGAGGTGAATAACTCGAGTAATATCGAGTTGAACATCTCGCTCCAACTCTTGATGTCAAGTTAGTATGGCCTGCAACTCCCTAGATCCTTAGCCTGATCCTGAGCTAATTGCACTTCCATCTCACCTGCGGTTGAAGCTTGGGATGCTAGGATATTGAGGTCAGAAATGACCCAGGACAAGTCATCGACCAACTGCTTCCTAAGATTGTACTTTCTAGTTCTCGAACTAGGGAAGCCACTTCATTCAATTTGACGAAGATCTCATTCTGAGCATGAGAAACCAATGCCAGTTGATCAAAGAGGGAATTAACTCACTTCTGTTACCTAGCAATTGAGGAAAGTTGAGTCGACGTTGATTATTTTTGAAGTCATTGAGCCTCCATCTGATCATAAAGATCCATACAAGTATGTCGAGCCTCATTAGCCCTCTTAAGTAGTTTCGAGGGGATAACTTCGTCTAAAAGGTCTGAAAGCAGTTGGCATATCCTTGTCAAGCTGGAGTCCATAGAAGAAAGCATATTTTGAAGCTTATCCAAGAAAGAATAACGGGGTGACTCAGGCCATGAAGGTGCACCTGGGATGACCATCCTTCGATCAGACGACACCTCCTAAGCTTGGTAAAAGTGTTTACCTACTTGCCGGTGTATACTCCCTCTGATCCCTTCAAAACTTGATAAACGTGTGAGCTACCTATCGTTATATACTTCCTGATAGAAGAAGCATCGAGACTAGAATCTCGGATTGATGAACCGCGTAGAATACAATACCCAAGCAACAATCAGAGAAAAAGAAACAACTGATTTTGCACAATAGCAAAAATCTCCTTACCATATTGCTATCAAATAAATCCTCACAAGACAATTTGGAAATTTGAGTCTCGCTCGCTCAAGAATCGTCATTAACCTCCATCATTGTCTTTTTCTCGGAGTCACTGGTAGGCAAAAGCTTCTTCACGTGCTCTCTTTTGAGAATGCATGAGCATGATTCCTAGTTGATACAAAATGTGGTGCCTTAGATGGATGACATCTACTAACGTACCATTGCCAAGCATAACCTGACTAAGGATTGTTATTGCAAGCTTTACCGATCGATAGAAGTATGCTAGTTGCAACATCATGCCACAACAGCTAGTCCACCAAAGCATGAAGTGAAATGCCTCGCCAGGGAAAGGGTAGCACCGAGGAATCCAGAATGAATACCTTGAGACACTTGAAAGCAACTTGCCCATTAAATCAATGATGGCATGGAGACCCTATGAAGACCGCGTTGCCGAGCAAGGAAATGCAGATAGTAAGGTTCAACTTTGATCATATCGAACCTTGACAAAAGGGATGTACTACAAAATAATTGACTCGGGAAGAAAATCTTTGATAAATTCACTAATTGGATGTAATCGATTATATCAACCACTACAAGAGAAATCTGTTTTCGAAGCACAAAGAGAAAAATGGGTGTCATCTCGATCCTAAATCAAAAGGAGTTGAGTAATAATATCTTAAGACTAGATAGTCACGATCCAGATATGACACAACAATGCACCGAGAGAATCGGATACTAACAACAAACCACATATACCTGAAAGTCTAGTCTCTGAAAAATATAAATAAATCTAGAGATATAGGAACCACAACGGGTTGTAGAACAAGTGAGAAGAACCTTCACTCCAAGGTGCTTCAAGTGTGGACTTAGCAGATTAATACAATATTGCAAGGAAGAATGAGGCGGGTGACAATTTTAACTGAACATTATAACCAAGATGTAGCATAACAACTCCCCATTTACCTTGGTACCGCAAACACATCAAAGCTTCTTCCTCTCTCTTTCTCTCTTTTTCTCTCCCTCCCTCTCTCTCTCTCTCTCTCTTTCTCTCCTCACTTGGTTGCAGCTCTCCCTCTCTCTCTTCACTTCCTTCAATCTCTTTCAATGCTAGAAAACCAGCCCTAAGGCCTCTTTATAGGCCTCAAAGGAAGGGGCCTAGAGCCTTCCACGGTTTAGACATGGATGTGGTTTCTTTGGCCCAAGCTTGATCCGATTTCCAAAATTGGCCCATTCATGCACATGGGCTGGGAGAGTGGTCCCCTCTTAGCCCATGTGAGCTTGGTGCAGTCCACATGAGCTGCATTCTTCATTAGGCTTGGCTAGGTGAGCTCGACTCACCCTAACCCACCCCTTGTTTGACCATGGTAGCTTGCCTCGTCTTAACTTAAGTTCTTTGATGCCAACTTGATTCTACCTTGGTTATGTCCTTAGTCGAGCCTTTGATTTGGTACAAATGTAGCTTCTTGATCTTATGCTATGTTGGTGTGACATTTGATTTGATTTCATCTTGGATTTGATTTGTAGTTTATCCCTAAATTAGATCGGGCTCGAATCTTGCTCTTGTTTTCAGTTAAGATTCATGGTTTCAAATATTTTTTTTTTAAAGCCATTTCATTTGAGATATATTTGAAAACATCGAGTTTTATCGAAATCTTTAAATATTTTTTTTGAAAACAATGGAGTTCTATTCTTAATGTTTGTTTGCATTGATGACCTACTTTCTCTTCATGAGTTAGTCTTTACCATTTTAACCACTTTAACCCTTTGTTGGGTATAGATGTTTGACCACTTTAACCCTTTCGATGGGTGTAGGGTCTCGAACCTCTTTAACCCTTGAGTGTAGGGTCTCGGACCTCTTTAACCCTTAATGAGTGTAGGGTCCTGGAATAAGACTATTATCAATTAGGCGAGTTTTTGAGGTCTGATTTGGATTTGAGTTTTTGTTTTTGAATTTTAGAGGTTTATGTAAATTTGACATTTTGCACACATTTTTGAGTTTGGTTCCTAATGTCTCATTTTCATTTGTTTATTTGAAAACTTGTTTGAAACCTTCTTTCTGTGGAGGCAATCATTTGAAAAAGAAGAATCCTGTCAATTTAGACTTAAGGGCAAAGCAATCATTTTTTTGGATCTTTGTCAAAATTGGATTTTTTTTAGAGGAGTGCTATTATCCTTATTTTTAGACTGCTATGAAAATGAGTTCGTTTAAGGTGTCTTTACTTGAAAACCCTTAAAAGACCCAAAACCGTAATTTTTTCTTCAAAAGAAAAAATTTAAAAAAAATCAAATGTTTTGAGAAAATTTTTGGGTGTTTACACCAAGTAATATGGGTTATCTTACTCTTCCTCAATGATCTTAGTCACCCATCTTTGATGGCCAAATCAAATGTTTTGAGAAAATTTTTGGGTGTTTACACCAAGTAATATGGGTTATCTTACTCTTCCTCAATGATCTTAGTCACCCATCTATGATGGTCAAATCAAGCCAACTTCTTTGTTAGAGTACCTAGAAGCACACTCTATAATTATTATAAGAATATACAAACTAAACAAATATGACTAGTACATTTTAATTTCCAAATATCCATTTCCACATTATCCTTTATTCACATGCACCATATCCCCATCGAGTAAAATTAGAAGAACATAATAAAGAATGAGTGGTCATACAAGAAAAGATCATATATGTAATGAGGTTATTAGAGACAAATTGGGAGTGAACACTAATGAAAAAGGAAAATACTAAATATTAAAAGAGGAAAAGAAAGACTTTGGAAGAAAATGATAAAAAATGATTTACCTTATGTTTAGTCAAATGTTAACATGACAAGAAAGGTGGAGTTGAAGTTAGAAGTCTATTCGTGAAAAGTTGCTTTTAATTTGTTTAATTATATATAGTTACTGTATCTTTCAGAGTCTGGGGAGTTTGTGCTCACAATTAAGGGCCCCAAGGAAGAATTAACAGAGATGTTCGGGGACCTCTAAATAGAGCATATATCAGATGCTGTAATTCGTATATGAGGTGCGTATTTTTTTGTTTAAATGAAAACAGTAGATGTGAAGTGCAGCTTAACCTTTTTCTATACAAAGCAGGCATAACTGATGTACCTGATTCTGTAAAAGTTTTGCCGTAGTATTTCTTGCATGATATATCTGAAGCTTTCTTAACTTTAAGATGACGCTGAAGGTGCGAAATTTTATTGGTTACTAGGCATATGAGGAGAACTCCCCACAGGGTGAGGGTTGGTGCCCAGGAAAAACAGGTGGTTGCATTAGGCCACAATAAAAACTTAATAAGATCTTTTAAATGGGGGATCTTTTCAACACTAATGCAGCAGACACAGAACTCCAAAGTTAAACATGTTTGGACTAGAATATTAATAGGTCATCATTCATTCTTGTGGAAGTTTCCAGTCTGATAATTGGTGCTAGTATTTTAGCTACAAATGAATTTGTGTGTGCGCCTAGTTCCTCTTTTGTTTATCTCTCTGTATGGGTTACTGAAAGCGTGTTTGGTTTGACCAAGTAGACTAGCGGGGCTATTATTTCCTATGACAAAAATGATCTTTGTATGATGTACTTATATTTAGCCAAGGTTTTGCTGGAATACCAAGTTGTTTGCTATTCTTGTTTTACACTGGAAAGCTACAAGAGAATCAGATAAAGAAGCACGCCATCAGAAAACCAATTACATCATTGTCAAAGTCCTTTGCCGGGTCTAGTTTACCCTCCTTTTTTTTTCTCTTTTGTGTAGTAAGTGGGGTTGGTGACCATCTTAAATCGAATTTGCTTATATGTCGTCAGACACTTCGTTATCTGTATCTAGTAACATTGGTTTACAGGTGCTCGCTCGTGTAAAATGGCACCTATGCTCAGATTTATAAGCTACCTAGCAAAGAGTTGGAGGGGGCAGCAACGCTGGTATTTTATGTTTCTCTTCATATATCACTAGCTTGAAGTATTGCACCTTTGCACTTCATTTACAATGATAATTATGCTTCAGCTATCAATGTTTATTTATTATTCTTTTGCGTTACCCATTTCTTCTTCTAATCGGAGGAGCTAGTCTCGTTGAGTTGACAGGAAAAGATAGGGGCGTTGCACGTGTTGGGTTTTTGATGCATTATACCGCTCACACTAAGAGTTGAAATACTTTAGTGCCTTGTAAAGCTTGGTTAGTTATACTTGGCCTTTAGAAGCATGGTTTTTATGGATTATTATGTATCCACCTGTAGATATTTTTGGTTTGATCCTCCTCGAGAAGTTCAATCTGTCTCATTGCTATTTCTGCATCTGGGTCATTTAAGTGCCTCATTGTCTTGGCTCCAATTCCTTGTTTACATGGGGCTGCCTACAAGAGATGAGTTTTGGTTTCTTCAAAAGAATTCTTGAAATGCTAAACGTCAACAATGACTTTTTTGAGAAAATGAACATGCTAAGTCTTCAATCATCATTAAGTATGGTTAGCCCCAGTTCTAACTTGGGAGCATCAGAACTACTTGATGGGCTTTCAAAGGTCAAGTTTAACTACTTTGGAGGCAATACATGGCTCAACCAGCTAATTCGTTCTGATTACACGACTATTTGATTCCGCAGCTTGGTAAGGGAACTCTTGTTCTCGATGTACCATACATAAGAGTGTGGCACCGCATTGGAGTTGTGCAGGTTGTGTGGTGGTCAGGAAGAATCATATGGATCGTCGTGCAGGAAGTTTGAGGCGAAGTTCTTTCACAAGGTCTTCTCGGTCCTCATTTATTATTTATTTTCAACTCCCCTACTTCGACCCCCTTTCTTTAAATGAACGATGGTATTTGTGTCCGCATCTCTCAAACTTGCTTATGGATTTGATACAAACATAAAAGACAAAATTGTTTGTCAAAACTAGGGCATTGAATAACTTTGTTAGTTTGGAACAACTTAGTTCATATGGCAGAATGATCCTACCACCTCGAATTGGGTGTTGGTTCAAGTGATGAAATGCAGGGCATGTGAGAGAATGTTGACTTCTGTTCTCAGAGGGATCGGATAAGACTCAATTGTGGGTTCCTAAGAATTCGTCTGAGCATATCCTAGTGAGGACCTTTCATACTACGTCTCCAAGGTGAAAGTTAGAGTGAGGTGGATCTCAATGGATGTGAACCCCATGACACCAAAACACTCAAGATAGAAATGGAAGGAAAATATATCTTATTGAAGATAAGAGATATTACAAGCAACTAAAACCTAAACTACCAAGAAAATCTACGATATAAACACTACTATAAGTGGAAGGCTAACTAACTGAATGATGTATGGTTTTCTCTCCTTTTGTATGTCGCACTCTTTTTATAGAGCTGTTGAGATGGTTCTAAAAGAGCCTCCCTACATTAATGAGCTAAGAATCCTGACTGATCTCTAGGTACTTCTTCCAAGGAAACATATATTTTTTTTACTATGTTTGGCGGCCTATAAATAGGGATTGGGCCCTCCTCTCTTTCCACCCATTGTGATCCTTCACAATTTATGCCCTAACTTGCTTCTTTCCTCTATGGATTCCTTCAATCTGGCTGTTCATATCGCTCTTCCTCCGATGACTTCTTCGGAAGGTCTTAAAGACTTCCATATTGCTCAACTGCCTTTGTCCCAAGACGAGTTCCTAGATTCTTGATGCTAAAAGTTCATCAGTTCTTGGCCTTCCTCCTCCTGTGGTTTTGCCCACCCCAAGCCGTGTTAATCAAATCCACCCAAGAAGCCTATGATTAAGGTCAATCCTTCTCCCTTTTCTTTGATTTTCCTTCTCCTTTCTTTCATACAATTAAAGGGGTTGTAATTAAGGAGTAGCTGACTCCATTAAATGATGTAATAGCTAGTTGTTATACTGCCCAATTTTATTTCATTAGATGTCTTTTATGTGTTTGATTTTCAGTTTCTTCTACCCATCTATATATTGTAATCTCTTATATCTCCTAATCCCCTCTATGCTTAAGCTATGACTATAAATTACTTTATTTCCTTCAGTCATTTGCATTGAAATTGTTGTGATTTGTCTTTCAATTTTGAACAAAATGCATTTATGTTCTAAACATGAAAATCTGTTTTTTACATCCTGTATCTTTCTGATATTTAATTTTTAATTTTCTTCTATATGCTCTGAATGAACTAAAACTTTGCATACCTAATCATCGCACACCAACCCACTTCTAATAAAATTTTCAAGAATTTTAAGGTCGTGTAACCATATAAATAAAATCGGGAAAAATCAGACAAATCCAGAACCGAATTTGTAAAACCTGTGTTTCTTGAAATAGAGTTTGGGTTATCATCCCATAACTTTGTTTGCAGTAAACAAATTTCATTGAAACTTATCTTATTGAAAATATGACATTCATAGGTTTCCAGCAAGACTACTTTCATAAAGATGGGAGGTATATACACTGAGATACAATCATTTTTCTAAACCTCTGTATTTCTGTCACAGATCAGTTCTGAACGCCTGAGTAGAGGTAAAGTTCTGATTTAATTCTATACAATCACAATACCAGAAATTAGAATAAAAATAGTTCCTGAATCTCATACTTGTTTCTACTCACTATAAAATTTTCACGATTTTTGGAGACTCAGAAGCTATCAAGAAAAATCTGAGAATAAGTTTTGAAAACAGAACCCGTTTCTGTTTTTCAGAACTTTGGAATATTTCCTTTGAAGACCTAGTTTCACGAATTTGGTTAAGTCATTTGGGTTTGAGAGTGAATTTTTGAACACACAAGACTTGAAACAAATTCTCAAAGTGTCTAGGCTGACCCTTGAGCACCGGTTTAAGAAGGCCTAAGTTGAAAAGATCTCACTTCCCCACAATCGTCATTAAAGTCAGAAAATTATCTCTATTAGTTTGAGCAAACTAACTGGTATGCTCACGTATGACGTAGTTTTGTAAAAAATTATTTCAAGTCTCTTATAGACTTAAGAGTAAATTTCCACATCTGCACTTGGTTTAGTCATATTATCAGTTATAATTATCGTAATTGTGACGTGTATGTATATGGGTGTGTGTTGGCTTAACGAAATGAAGTTGACTTGTTTCACCTATTATAAATGATTGTGAAATATATATGTTTTTTAATTTATTTCTATTGGGGAATAAGTCTTTCCTATGGAGCTTGAGTCGGTGCTCATCCTTCGTTTTAAACTTATCCCGAAGCTAGCACTTCATAACTGCACAGTGCTGATTAGGTTTTTTATAAATTGTGTATCAAGATGGTAAGGGTTGATCGAGCAATGTATCTAGGCTTTACTTTTGACAGTTATTTGTTTCGGGGATTTGTCAATGGATCATGTATTGTACTAACACGTATTTAAACCTTATGGAGATTTCGGGTTAGATATTACATTGGAGTTAGTTGGTTATGATAAGGTATGCATTTACCATACCTGTGCAAGACTTGTCCACATGGCATCATGTGGTTCATTGCATGGCTATTTCTCTTGCGATTGTGACACTACTTCTTGTCAAGGATAATAAATAGTAAAAACTTCATCTACCTATGAATGAAATAGGAATAATATCCCGCTATGAGGCTTCTTCACAAAACCTGATCACCTATATCTCATCTACCTTCGATTTAGACCACTAATGATCCACATGAAAATGAGAAGCACACATCACAATGTGAATCAACTAGAGTGGACTTTCTCCAATGGCAAAATTTCATCATAAAAGAGATGACCACAATTCTACCAAACATATCCCAAGTAAATCCTTAATTTGCAACACAAATGAGGGGGAAAAAAATGTCAAAGTACCACACCATTATGACTATGGTAGGTTCCTAGGCATTCGTCGTTGTTGGTGAACCGGAAGATGGAGGTATGATCCTTCACACAGAAGAAAAGGAGATTGCCTCTTGTGGCCCTTCTTAAAATTGCCTCATCCTCCTATAATCCACAAATCATCAAAGGATCCGTTCAACATGACACAACACCTAAATCAAATCTACAAACAAGAAAAAGAGAAGGGGGGAGGTTTTCTTCCCTTTCTTGTGGGTGAGAAAATAGTGCAAGAATTGTATGTGTGGACATATGCAAACTCCCTGGAACAGGGGTGTGCATCAGTCGATAACCAAATTGAAACAATTAGCCAAACTATCTCTAAATTTAGAAACCGAAAAATTGAGCTGAATTGTACAGTTAATCGATATTTTACTTAGTTCAGTTTAGTTGTTTGATTTGAATTAAAAGTACCATTTCATTTTTGTATTTTTCCATTTAATACATCATCCGCATTAAATAATTTTTGTTTTATCACTTCAACCATTCTTTGCAAAGATCGAGCGATGGAGTTGTTTATGTAATATTGTGAATCGTCATATATTATAAATTTTTCACTACTTATATATATATTCAAACCTCATTCATGCTCAAATTTACTTAAACAATTTCAGTGTTTGATTAAAATAATCAATAGTAAAGATATGAATTAAAAATACTATTATACTTTGTATTTAATGCATTAAATGTCTTTTGTTTTATCACCTTAAACATTTGTCCCACAAATCAAATTGATGAGATGATAAAGTAGATTTGAGCATGAATGAGTTTTAGCATTTGCCTATATCTTCTTTCTCTATTTATATATATATATATAGGGGGAGAGAGAGTGATTAGATCTTATTCACTCATAATCGATCATTGTTTTTTGAAAGCATCAATGTAATAACATTGCCCTTCTTGTATTTTCAAATCCTTTTAAAATTTAAATTATACTTATACCTCCGAAAAGCAATAGGTGAGTATGAGTAGGCATGTTAGAGGTGGGTTGGATCTAGTTTTTCTATATATATTAAAAAATGTTCAAACTCATCCATGCTCAAACATCTCAACCAATTAATTAGCATGATCAATGATGGACATATGAATTAAAATTACAATTGTACTTTGTATTTTGTATTTAATGTATTAAATGTCTTTTACTTTATCACCTTAAACTTTCATCTCCAACATCGAATGGATGAGATGATAAAGTAGGTTTTTACAAGGATGAGTTTGAGCATTTTAGTATTTCTTAAGAGAGAGATTGGATCTTACCCAATCATTGCTTTTTAGGGTACAGTGTAATAACATTACCTTATTTACATTTTAAAACCCTTACAAAAATTAAACTATATGGTATGCGTGAGCATCTCATACGTGGGTTGGATCTAGTTATCCTATATATATATATATATATATATATATATATAGAGAGAGAGAGAGAGAGAGAGAGAGAGAGAGAGAGGTAATGTTCAAACCTCCTTCATGCTTTTTTGCTTTGTATTAAAAACACCCTCATACTTTTTTACTTTGTACTTAATGTACCATTTGCAACGCTTTTTGCTTTATCTAAAGTAAATTTGAGCATGGATCATTAGAGTTATCATGTCATTGACTCGGGTACATTTTACCATTTTAACTACAGGTATTCTTTGAGGAGAGGCATGGGATCTTATTTGAATTGGAATCCCAAAGAAACCTGAGAAAATTGGATGTGAAATTTGAAAATGTGGAAACTATTTTTCGTGGTTGGAGAAGTAGAAAAAGATATTTTTGTTATACATGGGATTTGAACATTTATCATTTCTACTATATATATTAACAATCTTGAATTGCAACTACCGAGGACCAAGGTAACAAGCTATGGAGAGACGATAACACTTATTGAAATTGGGTTATTCGGTTTGTTGAGTTTTAGGCCTTTGGAAACCGAACCGAACTGATAAATCGAAATTTGAATGAAATTATAAATCTAAATCAAACCAATTGAAAAACTTGGGTTTGCTTCAGTTTTGTTATTCAGTTATAACTGAAACATATTCAGCCCTACCTTAGAAGCTCGCACAATGACAACTACCGAGGACGGACATGCATCGCCTGTATTTTGAAATATATCGGCAAGTTTCACAACTTTTCGAATATCCACCAAGGGAGTCCACAACCTGCACACGTGGCGAGCCTAGGTGTTACTACCATGTCGTGTACGGCCGATACCTGACCCAAAGTTTCGTCAGGTTAGGCTAGCCCGAATCTGACCCAGGTACTTCCTAGGCTGTTTCTCGTCCCGTTCTTGTAGGTTTGGGTTTAGGCTTGAGCCAAACGCGACCCGCACCAGGCCAATTAATGTCAGGGCTTGTTATCAAAGAACTGAGCCATATTTATGGGCCAGACCGCGCAGGATTTTTACTAATACATGAATCCTGGTTTGGTTATTCAAAAAGTTGTACCACACCCTGAGCCGGCCCGAATTTGGATATGAGGAAACTGGCCTTGGGCTCTTGCACCACAGATGGGGACAGAAACAAACCAAAGTAACCAAATATGGGCTCCTCATATTTTACAAAAAAGTTAGCTTGTGCTCATATATATACAAACAATCAACATGTTATCGAGCTAATACTTATTTCATAGTAAGCGGATTTGAACTTGTTTGAGATCGTTTGCTCTTTTGGACTGGTGTTTGAGCTGGTGTCTTTTGTTCATGTTTAAAACAACATTCTGGTGTACATTTCTATTAAAGGACCAAGTACTGTAAAGAAGTTTTACACGAGCTTATTACAACAATAAAATTGATGAAAAACCCCGTCCTTTTTGGTGAGCTTCAGACAGTAAGTCACTTGAGCTGCTGAGCATACGGTTTCCATGCAAACCTCACACGAACGAACAAGCCCCAAACCAAGCCCATCTACCAGCAGCTCAGTTCTTTCACCAGTCTTAATCAAAGAGATCGTCAAAATTTAGTCCCTTAAACGGATCTGGTTCGGAAATACCGGTGCAACCAGATGTATCCGAACCATTTATACACCCAAACTTTCCACAATTCGCGCGTCTTTTTGTAACGCAAAGATTGAACGGTTCCAAACCAAAACATTTTCTGAAATAAATAGGGGTAAAATAGTCTGTTACAGGGGCGTTAATGTGCTCTCCCTTTTCCGCAAGCCACGTGGCAAATGTCCGTCCATCTGGACACTCCTGAGCGCTCAAGGTAAACTTACTAGTTTAGCCCTTTCTCAACCATCTTCCGACGTCTTTGAATTAATTATCGGATGAGAACCAGGCCCGGATCTTACGGTCTACGTACGTATGGTTTCGGTAGGAATCATAACCCTATCTGCTTCTTGTTAGTTGAAACCTTAGCGCACCCGATTCAATTCGAACCAGATACAAGTCGAGAGTGATCTACATATGGGTTCAGCTCCTTTGAGCTCACCCTGGCCTGACATAGACGGAGCTAGATGAGCTGAAGACGAGTGGCTCGTTAGAAGTTAATATCGAACTCACGATGTTTAACTTATGAGTGAAACCCCTACTAACCAGGTGAGCTATTACTCGTTGTGCAATCGGCTATTTTCACTGTTATAATGTATCTTGCATATTATAGTTGTGAACAAGTCCTGACCCAAAGGGATTCGGGTCAAATCCGAACCATTGTTGCCCGAAAACGCGCCACTTGGGCTCGTGCGGCCGTGGGAAAAACATTTTGTGCCCAATCTTCGCTCCGGACACGTATTTAACAAATGATTTTTCTTCGTTCCCAGGCGGTGTTTCTGGAAATTCTGAAAGTTTGGTGGGGTCGCCAGGAAACATTTCTTCCAGCTTATCGGGAGTGGCTTTTTCCCGTATGACTAAAATGTCTTCATAGTTTTTCCCGTATGATTAAAATGTCCTTATAGTTATTGATTATTGACATTGGCCCTACATTTTACCTCGCCAGTTGTGTGTGAAGAAATGTGAACTGCTGTGAATTAAGGAATCAAGACCCACTTTCTTGTTGCACTTCAAAGACGTGACTTGCATCTTCAGTTGGGGTGATCTCGTTTTCTGTAAACTCTTTTTGCTACTTTTTTCCAAGTCAAGTTCATAGGTTGATAATGATTCCAAATTGATGTTTGTAGTGTTGAATTCTGTTGCAATATGTACTGTAAAGGCCAATAATGCCGTGTCCGTATCATAACATATTGTAAAACAAATACAAAAGAGTCGCTTCGATATGTATGAGGTATTCATATCTTGATAAGGCATTACTTGCCGGTTTGTGATACAGTGCAGTATCCATGGCAAATCGCGTTGCATACCTTACAACCTTACTGAAATTTCCAATCTTCCCTTGTCATGGAACGTCATCTTGGTTGAGAGTTTGTGTTCGTCTTTGCTTATTTACTTGGTCATTTAATTTTTGGAGATTCTTGGTTGTGATTCCATCCCTTCTTAGCTTATGAAATGATACTTTAATAGTTTAATGCATGTATTTTCAAGTTTGATTTTTCTTCAACAAGATTGAACTTGGAATTTGGTTACTGAATGAAGGGTGGAGCTGTCATCCTGTTTGTAACATTCGTTACCACTTCATCATTCGAGTTGACTATGGTTCTTTAGCTGAGTATCCCGAAATATGTACGAAGTGTGGGGCGTCGCTCACTTCTTTGGATTCAAGGCAAGTATTTGTTGATGACGGAATTTCATAACCTAATCCACAAAAAAGAAGAATGAAAGATTACGTTACAATAGCCCATTTCATGTGATTGTCTCCTTCCTTCAATTTGGATGATGATCACATCACACAAGCACACGCATGAACGTACACTCATCAATTTGTGATCTTAGTTATGACAGTCTGCTGACTGATTGTCAATGCTGGCCAACATTTTTTGGGCTGGCAAATTCATGTTCTCATGTAATGAGTTCCTTTTCTTGGGTAATTTCTTGCTAACGAGGATATCATCGGGGTTAGAAGTTGTAGCCTAGCAATAACAACTAAGCCATTTTTTTTATACTAGATGGAGTCAGCTACATGGATTCTTTGTTTTTACAAAACCCTATCATGTGTCGTACTAGTAGTTAACTCAATATAAGCTAGATTATTCTTTATTGTTTCCAACACTTTTATGGTCTTACTCTTCCTCTTTTAACATTTTAATAATTTAGTTTTTGATACCTTTTTATTGAAGCTTCCTTTAATTTGTTCTGATTTTATCATCTATTAGTGTGACTATCAATTTATTTCTAATAACTTCATTATGTATATGATCTTTTCTTTCATCATCTCAATATCTTCATTTCTGTCACATACATTAACTACCCCAATACTCTATAATATTTACCTTTCAAATTTAATGGTATCTACTTGATGCCCCTCTCCATTTTAACCAACCTACGTTAATTTTATACATAACATCTCCATTAATTTTTTTATCACTCTTGAAAGCTGATTTTATGTATTTAAAATTTTCCTTAAGAGGGATGCAATGTATGCCGATCTTAATTTCTATATTCTCTAAAGTAACCAAATTGTCAAACTTATGTTCTATATATTCTATCTTTATTAAGAAGCCTTTACTTTTTAATGTTTCTCTCTATAGTCCCAATTTTCTATTAACTTTTTCTTTAGACTTATCCACTAACACAATGCCATCAGAGTTTTAAGTTGTAATACAAAGAAAAAAATTACTGCTTGTGAAAGATTGTCAAGAAAAATGGTGTTGTTTCTGAAGGATTGCCAATTGCAATGGTGGCTGTAAGATTCTCTCTGGATGTGAAATCATGGATTTCTGGGATAGATTGTGCACTATGCTCAAAGTCAGGTGAGACTTCCATAAATGAATCTTCTTTTTGCCGGTATACTTCGGTTTATAAATTTGTAATTACATAATACAATTGGGATTTTAAACGCTATCTGGTGGATTTCCTGGCGAGTTGTTTTTGCATGTTCAAGTACCTATGCAGCATTATGGTGTTGTTCCCTCAAATTCAAGATGGTTTCCTTTTAGTTTCCTCTTTATTTAGGGCCTTACCGCTTTTGACTTTGTTTCTGGTTTAAGCACTTGAAGGAAGATCAAGCAAAGACTTAGGCACGGAGAGGGTTGGCCTTTTTTAGACAAATCCTTTGTTTATCTCTCATCTATGACCTGATTTGGTGTCAAGAGTATCCTCTTTATGTATGAATGTAAAATGAAATCATGGTGAGCTGTGTTCATCTTTCCCATTCTGAGTGTTGATCGTGGTCATAATCTAGAGTAATAATCGATGCAGATTGATGCCCTTCAAATTCCGATCAATAATACCAAAGTTTGTTTCAACCGAGTTTTCCATCAGAGTCCGCAACGAAGCTAACTAGATTCCCCCATGAGATTATTATTTTGTTCAATATTGCATAATCATGTCTGACAGTAATGGGACCTGTGCTTTTAGGCTCCCTCGATGCCTTCCCCTGTTTTAGTGCATGCCGGAATAAAAATCGCAGACTAAATAGCTGAAGCGATGGTTCATGGAATTTTCAGCTGTGCTCTCAATCTGAATGTTAGTACTAAAATAAATTACATGTATACGAGTTGTCCACAAGTCAAAATTCTCTAACTTGAGAATTGAGTGAACAGGGTTAATTTATGTGAATGTCATGAGAAAGATTACAAAAGTAGGGGAAAGAGGAAAAGAGGCAGGGGGAGGTACAAAAGCAGACTGAAGAACATAGCAGTAGTAATGCTAAACTATATTATTCTTCATGTCCTCCATGCTTAGTTGAATTAAGTTATTGATGGTGTTGTATGACTTGATGATACTTGTGCTTACCCAAGTTGACGTGAATTAGAATGGCGGATTGTACATCGCATTTCTCCAGTTGAAAGTCATGGAAAAAATGTAACTGTAGGGATTTTGGCAGTTTAGGCATGCATATGGAATTCGTTTATAGTTTCTTCCATTGCCAGGATGGCCGGAATTTAAAGCTACCATGCTGTTGCCTTTGATCATACAAATGACCTATTGAATTACGGATGTCTTTCTCCCTGTGATTGTGGTCAAGCATTTTAGTTGATCGTGCTGATTAAATTGAGTGCATTCCAATCACTAGAATGAAAACTTCACTGAGCATGCACATACATAGGTTAAGACAAGTATGAGTACAACAAAGAACCAATTTAGATTCATAGCAGGAAGATCTACTGTTGAAGCGATTTACCTTTTAAGACGTCTTATAAAATATTTTAGAGCAAAAAAAAAAGACCGATATTTATTGATCTAGAAAAAGCTAATGATAGAATACCGAGGGAGGTTTTTTTGGAAAACTTTGAAAAAAAGAGGTATCCCATTGACATAAATTAACATAAAAAAACATGTGTGAGGACTCATGAAGGAATGACAGATTTCTTTGAAGTTAATATTGGGTTACATCAAGGATCAACTTTAAGTCAATTGATGAGTTAACAAAACATATTCAAGATAAAGTACCTTGGTGTATGTTATTTGTAGATACATTGTGTTAGTGGAGGAGTTTAAGGAAAAAGTTAATAGAAAATTAGAACTATAGAGAGAAACATTATAAAGTAAAGGCCTCTGACTTAGTTAAACAAAGACAGAATATATGGAATGTTAGTTTGATCATTTGGTTACTTCGGAGGACATAAAATTAAAATTGGCACACATTGCATCCCCAAAAGAAAAGTTTTAAATACCTAACGTCAATTTTTCAGAGTGATGAAAGAACTGATGGAGATGTTACACATAGAATTAATGCTGGTTGGCTAAAATGGAGAGGGGCATTAGGTATTCTTTGTGATAAGAAGATACCATTAAAGTTAAAAGATAAATATTATAGAGCAGCAATTAAGCTGTCATGTTTTATGGTTTTGAGTGTTGGGCAGTTCATCAAACATGTACAAAAGATGTTTGTGACAGAAATGAAGTTGTTGAGATGGATGAGTGGTCATGCAAGAAAAGACCCTATACATAATGAGGTTATTAAAAACAAATTAGGCGTGGCACCAAAAGAGGATAAAATGAGAGAATAGTGTTTAAGATGGTTTGAATATATAGAAAAAAAATCAAAACTTGTAAGAAGGTATGAAAAACTAAATTTTTAAAATATTAAAAGATGTAGAGGACAACCACAAAAGTTGGAAAGAAACAATAAAGAATGATCTAACTTATTGTGAGTTAACATGGCACATGATTGGGCTCTGTGAAAACAAAGAATTCATGTAGCTGACCCTGTTTAGTATGGGAAAAGGCTTAGTTGTTGTTGTTGTTGTTGATAAGAAATGCTTATTACCAATGAGATCTTGCCTTGATAGTAACGTATATGAGAACAGGAAGAAGGTCAGCAGCCCCTGCAGGCTAGTGGTTTGATGACATAGACACGTTCAGCAATAAATTGTTGATGACACGGCAACAATTACAGATGCACAGAAGCTTCTCACGTGAAGCTTTAGAAGCGTTGATCTTCTGCAATTCTTTCTCCGCAAGCTGAAAAGTAAAAAATATTAGATATCTTGAATTTAACAAGTTAGGAACTAGGAGAGCTGATCTTGCATGTTTAAATTCTTAACCAAGCTTTTTCCCAGACTAAGTACAGTCAGCTAATGGGTACAACACAAGGAGTTTCTAGGAAGTCAACCATCCTAACTACTAATGCTGTTTCATGCTCAACTTCAGAGGTGTACAGGGATAATGCACAGAAAGATGACGCCCCTGCTAAAAGAATTGAGTTAGTTTTTGCCCTATTTTCAGCTACCTAACACAACTCTGCTCCTTTACCTAGGCTTAGGACTAGCAATGTAAGGTGAAGCCATAGCAGAACCTGAACTTAAGTTGCATATTTAAGTAATGAAAGAAACAGCAAGAAACCAGTGCATGGAAAACTACAAATACATAAAATTGTAAAATTGGTTTAACTTGAGAAGCTCATGATTAGTCATGTAAAGTTGTAGATGATTTGGTGCATAACCACCATAACTCAGTTGTTGTTGAATAAAGAGATCTACCAAAAGAGTAAGAAGGGCTTTGTTTGATGTCGTCCTCTGATTCATAAAGCAATTTATTCACCCTATGCCACCGCTCATGAAATCAGGTCACTTTTTAAAAACCCAAATTCAACAACCAAACCAAAACTGATTGTGTGATACAGTTAACAAGTCAAGAACAGAAAACCTTAGATCAACAAACGCCTGACCCAATTTTCTTTATAGGATAAAGTTACAAAAATCTGTAACTACGCGAAATTCAACAATCAGAAAGTAACGGATTTCTATACAATCATTCCGAAAAATCAGATACTTGCAGTGCAGAAAATTTCTTCCTATAGTCAAGCCATCAGTAGAAAGAGGTACAAGACTCCATAGATCAAACTTACCAGCCAAGAGGCTTCGTTTTGGAAGTATTTAGGTATGTCCAAATGTTCTGGCTTAATGAAACACTGAACATGCAGATTTTTTCGCCTATCTCCATGTCATGCTTAGAATCTTCTGGTACTGTAGCAAAGACACGATTGAACAGCTTTTGCCATCAAATACTTTTCCAAGCCCTGCAACAGAATTTCCACAAAACAAGTTTAAACAATGTGCGTTAAGGGAAGAACACACTGCATTAAGTAGTGAATTCGTGAATGCAGATAAATGCACTGGGCTATGTCCATAGGGAATCCATTATGAGGAGACAGTGGCTTTGCAGATTCTGTTTCTGTTCAAGAGTTTCTAGCCAAAAGTTTTCAGCTATATCGAGGTCAACGGCCAGCTTACTAATTCAAACTGTTAGCATGCGCACCATTTTTGGCTGTTTAATCACTACCAAGAACAGCATGTCAGACCAATTACTGAGCTTGACTGTGGTTCATGTTCTATGTTGCATGGATACGGGTACGGTACCAGTACCCGGTATGGGTACGAGGTACGTAATCTTATAAAAAACTAAGATACGGGTACGCCACTATTAAAAAATTAATATATATATATATACACAATTATAGTCGTCAATTATATACACACAGAATACTTTTAACATAGAGGATGGCATTCTTTAATATTTTTTAATGTAACTGCTAACACGGCATTCTCATAGATATAGCTATGCTCTACCAATACATAGAGGACGACTTCTTTGTTCCCTTCCCATATTCTCATTCCTCTTCACAATCTCGGGAGAGAGATAGAGATCAGAAAGAGACAAGGAGAGCGTGGGGAATCGCTGTCAATATTCTTTAATATTTTTTAATGTAACTGCTAACACGGCATTCTCATAGATATAGCTATGGTCTACCAATACATAGAGGACGACTTCTTTGTTCCCTTTCCATATTCTCATTCCTCTTCACAATCTCGGGAGAGAGATAGAGATCAGAAAGAGACAAGGAGAGCGTGGGGAATCGCTGTCAATATGGCAACGACATTGCTGCTATGGCCGGACAAGATAGAAAATTGAACTAGGGTTTCGGTCTTCTCGTTTTATGAGGCGTCAGTTTGAGGTTTGGCGGACGTGGATGTCCGAAGACTCAGAGTCGATGCTGAAGAAAGAGGAAATCCATCCGCATATGGAGAAGGCAAGTCCCTGCTTTCATCTTGGGAACAGGCCCGCCATTCGAACTTAGAAGTTACACTTACAGGATGCATCCTTCCACCACTCCGAAAGCCTGATTCACAGCTCTCTAAATCATTCTGAAGTCAGTTACGGGTGAGGCTCAACTCTAAACCTAGGATAGGACCAGAAAGAAACTTCTTTCTATTAGAAAGTTGTATAATGAGAAAAGTCTGGCAAGGACCAAGAGTTTGGTGATAAGGAAAGGCTGGATGCTGCTGCCGGCACTCCAGTGAGGCCGAAGACTCGTAAAGGCGGGAAGCAGACGGGTAACGCGTCGAAAAGCAGCCACAACGCCGCCTCGGGGTGGCACAGCTGGAGCGGCTGCGTGTGCAGGAGCTGCGCCGCAAAATGCTCGCGGACGCTGGGCTCCATTCACGTACCGGTAGACGTACCCAAATCACTGGTACGCAATTTTTTTTTTGGGTATGCCAATGGGCGTATGGGTACGTACCAGACATACCTATACGCGTACCCGTACCCGATACGTATCGGGTACCGGTACGCCGCCAAATCCGAAGTACCCATGCAACATAGTTCATGTTGAACACGCTAATATGGTAGGTTCAACAAATCCATATGGATCCCAAGAACAAGCCTCCTCTTGGCACCACTCCCTGAGGTATTCCATCTCCTCACCCATGTACACTGTTCTTCCTCTTCCTCCTCCTGCTTTCTCTTTTTCGTTCATGTTACTCGAGACTCTCTTTATGTTCCTTGGTGTCTCCCTCTAGTGGTCCCTTTAAACGCTTATGTATGTTGTTCTTCCTCGTCCATCTTCTTTTCCTTTATATTTCCTTGGCCCTCCTTTAACCACATTCCACCAGCGCTTTCTATGGAACGCACACAATCACTGGTAACAGTTTTGACAAATTGGCTCTTCAGTAACGTTATACTTCATGTTTATAGACATATATCTTGGTTTGCAGTCAAACATCAAATTCCAAAAATAAGAAACAAAAATAACAAATAAGATGAACAGCAAAAATGGAAACACGAGGGTAAAGCAAGCCAAGAATGAAAGAAATGAAGGAAAAGACAAAGATATAAAGTTCACGAATAGCAAACTAGGTTGCCCATTTAAGCGGAGTTAAAATATTTTAAACCGCAACAAGTTGGTTGACTGTAGAAGCCAATGACCATACTGCATCAAAAGTACTGCAATCAAAACCAGAACCTATATTATTAATAACGTGCTATAGGGGCCGTTATACTAGTAATAGCGTATAGCACGTTTTGGGTTGGGTCAATCCAATATCCATCCAGCCCAAATTAAATAAAAACTTAAAACCCTCTGTCTCATGCCTCTCGCCTCTCTCTCCTGAATCTCGCCTCTGCTCTCTCCGCCACCACTGCACACATATTGACGACCACCACCACCTTTACCTTCCTCCAATGCTGGTATTCTCCCTCTTCCTTTATCTTCTCTATCTCTCCCTTTCTCACTTCTCTCTCTAGTGGGTGATGATGGTGGCAACCACCATCCACACAAACCACACGCTCTTCATTTGGATGTCCTCAAGCGTCTGCCTTCTTTAGGCCACCACCCCACTCTCTTCTCTCTCTTTCTCTCTCTAGTGGGCAACAATGGTAGCAGCCACCATCCACACTCACCGCATGCTCTTCATTTGGACGTCCCGAAGCATCTGCCTTCATTAATGGTTTGCTGTCTACATGGAAGGATATTGTTGAACATGCAAAATCTGCTACTGCTGCGGATAAGGAGGTTGATGGTGCAGTGCCTGTCATTTTGCATAGGGCAATGGGTCAAACTCTGTCTGTTGTGCAGGATTACTTTAGTGAGAAGCTGAGACAGTTTCATTTCACTTTATTTTGTTGGTTAGTTTCTCTGATCTGACTACAGATTCTGGTGACTTAGGTAGACACATGGTTGTGGACTCTCAACGAACATATCATGAGGTAAGTCATTTAGAGGATTGTTAAATTTAGCGCAAATTATTCGAAGTTGCTGATCTACACGCTTTTAGAACAGGCTACCGATTGTTACACATTCCGATTCCGTTGTTATTTCAAGACTTCTATAGCTCCTATTAGAACATTTTGAAAACCAGACCCAGATTTATCATGAGATTCGTTCTGCATATATCAAATAGACATTCAGTATGAATATAACAACAGAAGAACAACTCAGTTAAAGAAATCCCATTCAGCGTGAGATGCATCAAATGACACAACAGAGCAACAAGGAATACAAATATTTATTTCATCCATATACTGTATGATATAGTAAAGCAGATGGAAACTACATTAAAAAATTTAAGATTCCAAATAAATCAAATAGAAAAAAGGCACAAAACAGTTCTACTTACTGATCTAGTAAAGCAGATGGCAAATAGATCAAGTAGGTAAAAGGTCCAAAGCAGTTCCACTTTCAGATAGCTACAAGTCTAAATACAGTAGAACAGCCAAATAGATACCCACACATTGGGCAATGATACTCCATGACAAAGCAACATCCGGACCAATTATTTAAATGTATAGTTACCAGGGATGAATCACTTAATGATTTATACAATTTTGGGAGAGAAGAAAAGTAAATTGAAAATGGGACCCTTTTGGTACAAAACAATACCAATAATCACGGGAGAATCAGCACACATAATCGACCAGTAGCTGGTTTCAGGTTTTTCCTCACAGTCAACATACATAACTAATATGACTTTCTGCCTAAACAAAGATAATATGATATGCTTCACGATTTGCTTCTAATGCTAACGTTAACCATTATGAACTTCTGCTCTATTCAATTTACAGAGATCCGGTCAAAGCGATTGCAGAATGTGCTTATATGCCATTTATGAACCTATAAGACAATGTTACACTTCTTTTAAAATCTGTTGCTGGAAAGGGTTCAAATACTAGCTTCCACATTTCTAGCATGCTACGAAAGCCACCTCTTCAGGAAGATCGACATGGCAAAAGGGGAATACCATTGACAGCAATATGAACCAAAGGAAAATTTACCTGTTGCTTTTTCGAAAATCTCACAGAACTAAAGAGGCTCTCACCAAGAATAACAATAACAATAGATAAAGATCATACCATCATTATTCAATCATCCACATCTAGGAAAGCATCTTAAATCAATACCTGAAGAATGCAACCCTAAATTACAGAACAACATTATAATTTCACTAGGAAAAGGAAACTCTAGTGTAGGACAAGCAAAACAACAAAAGAAATTGACTCGAATGACCAAAAGAAATCGACTCAAATGACAAATCAACAACCTCAAAATAGACAAAAGATTCAAGTCAACATTATCCCAAAGTTTTATCAGATGAAAAACAATGATCATGATTCATAAGCCATGATCAGACAAAGTTTGTTAAGAACAGTGCCCAGAACCTGTATTATCAAAATAATTTAGGTGGAGATCTTAAAGGTAAAACCAGTGTTATCCGTATCGTGGGAAGCCACGATACGATACTGTATCGTACGATACGGGCGATACGCAAAAAAAAAATTCAAAACTTTTTTTTCCAAAAAGAATTCAAAACTTTTTTAATTTTTTTTTCCAGGTTTCTGGCCTCTCTTTGCCTCTCTTCACTTCCCTATGCTTGTAATTTGGGTTTATAATTTTATTTATTGAATAAGAATAATTTATAATAACAACTAAGTCTTTTCCCATACTAGACGGGGTCGACTAATAAGAATAATTTATAAACAAATAAAAATTGTGACAAAATCATTTTTTCTTTCTGTTGCCAACTTTTTGGTATATTTCTGCTAACAGTTTCTAATTTCATGAAATCGCAAATAATTAAAAACATTTGGTTGCCTCGGTTCATTGAGTGGGCATTTCACAACTTTACTATTTTAGGATTCACCTTACGTGACTTCCATTGAGTTGAACATGATCAACGTGTGTGAGGCTTAACTCCGTCTATAAAGTGAGAAATAAAACTCAAGCATTAGTTAAAAAGCTACTCGTAAGAGAAAAAGGGATTTCATCAAGTAATAATATCACATCACTGAGGTGCCATAGAGTCAATAATCAAAAAAATTGAGCTCATTGTTTTGCTCACATATGAAAATTAGCAAATATGACAACTACACGTATAAAGATAGCAGTTTGTTAATTTTGATATATTAGATGAGTGGATTATGGAAGATAACGAAGAAAATGCATTCCTAATCGAAGAAGACATTTTATGAATTAATTTGAAGTGCAACATCACGAAGGAGATGAAGATTTTCATTTTAAAGCAGAAGGTGATGAGAAACTTTGAATCTTTATCAATTAGAAGATTATTTAGTTAATAATCCTGACACAAATTTACAATATGTAAAATGTAAATGTATTTCATTTTTTGCTTCAAAATATGTAATTTTGGATGCAATTATTCAATGTTGAATGTTCAATGCTAAACTTTACATTATATGAATTTAAAGCAATTATTAGATTTTTTCAGATTTTTTTCATATTTTTACTAATTTTCTTGATTTTTTAAATATTTTTGTATTATTTTAATATTAAAATATGATTCGATATGCCCGTAGTCAAACAACACTCGGTAAAACACAACCGTAACCTAAAATACAAAAGTACTAATAGCTTAAGTACTATGGCAAAAAGAACCACAACGCAGGGCTTGTCTTGTAACAAGGAGACCAATAAAAGAAACCAAAACCTTGACAAGAAATCAAAACTAAACGAAGAAAAAAGGCGAAAACCCAAGTGAATAGGCATTCATTTACAAATGCATATTGAAAACTAAACACTATGAAAATAAACATCTGATCAACCAAAATATGCCGGAAAACTATCTTGAGGATTCTGTATTAGCAATTCAAATCGTCCGCATTGAAGCGGGTCATCTTAAAGAAAAACCTTAGGAACGCAATATCATATTCAAGACTAATGTCAGAACCTCATAAGGCCAAAAAAAAACTAACGCTTTCATACGACCAACGGAGCATAAAAAACTAAAAACTGATCAGATGCTTACATCCTCAAGATACATCCAGCAAAACCACAAAGAGAAGATCAAAGTAGATAAGGGTTCATCCGAAACGCTAATCAGAAGCGAAAACACTAACACAATCACCCAAAAGGATTCGTCAAACTAACAAGTCTCCAGGAAGAGAATCTCAAAGAAAACCAAACGAAACTCATCACGGGAGAGAGAGAGAGAGATCAAAACCTTTTGATCGAACGAACAAGGTCCTAATCCCAACGTCGAAGAAAATCATAGAAATCGAGAGAAGCCGAGGGCTCCATTGGAGCTGTAACCCTAACCTCTCACCCAGATCCTAATCCCAACGTCGAAGAAAACTCATGACAACCCCTCTTCTATCTCTGGTCCTTCTGCCATCTCCCTTGCTCGTTTATACATCACTCTAAGATGGCGGGTACTCCAGGGGCAAAAAGGGAAGAGAGGAAAAGAAGGAGATGCGAAGATCAGGAGAGGGAGAACGGTAGGTTCTGAGTTTCATCTAGGTCTCGCTCCCACGTGCCCCGCGACACGTCATCTTATCAGGGACCCACGTCCACGTTAGGGGCTCAGCTGCCATGTCAGCACTGATCAACAGTCCATATAAGTCCGATTCAAAATCTAAATATGCACGAGTAATAGCTTAACTGGCTAGAGTGTCGACTCCCAAGTCGAAAGTGATGAATTCAAGGGCGTGCATCTCGGCTTCATAGGGAAAAAAATAAATATGCACGAGTGTCCGACCGATCATGATCTTCCAACCAAAAACATGCAAGCCAACTAATCTTTTTAGTTGGAGTCAAAAGTTCTATTTTTAAATTGGCACATATTGCAAACCAAAAACATTGCAGGCCAAAAACATTGGCACACATTGCATCCCCAAAAGGAAAGTTTTAAATACCTAGAGTCAATTTTTCAAGAAGAATTTATGGAAATGTTACACATAGAATTAATGTTGGTTGGTTAAAATGGAGAGGAGCATTAGGTATTCTTTGTGATAAGAAGATACCATTAAAGTTAAAAGGTAAATATTATAGAGCAGCAATTAGGCCGCCATGTTTTATGGTTTTGAGTTTTGGGCAGTTAATCATCAACATGTACAAAAGATGTATGTGACAGAAACGAAGATGTTGAGATGGATGAGTGGTGATGCAAGAAAAGACCATATACATAATGAGGTTATTAGAAACAAATTAGGAGTGGCACCAATAGAGGATAAAATGAAAGAATATTGTTTAAGATGGTTTGGACATATAGAAAGAAGATCAAAAGAAGAACCTAGAAGAAGGTATGAAAAACTAAATTTGAAAAGTATTAAAAGAGCTAGAGGACGACCACAAAAGTGTTGGAAAGAAACAATAAAGAATGATCTAGCTTATTGTGAGTTAACTGCTAATATGGCATACGATAGAGATCTGTGGAAACAAAGAATCATGTAGCCGACCCCGTCTAGTACGAGAAAAGGCTTAGTTGTTGTTGTTGGAGTCAGGAGTTCTATTTTTGCTATAAAACTTGTAGTAGAGTCAATTTTAAAATGGTTAGACACCGAAAATTCGACAGGAGTACATGATAAACATTTAAGGGGTGGAGAAAGTGGAATGTCAATTTCAGTCTAAATGGAAATGATCCTCGAGACATGAAGTAAAGGTTGTGATAGCTGGAAAGCTTTACCTAGTATATTGGCGCAAAGACAACATCAACCAGGAAAGTAGGATGTTATTGGTAATTATGTAGACGAAAACTAGGTTCAACTGTTACTGCCTCATGCGAGGTCAATAAATAATAAATGTAATGTTCAAGAAAGGATGAAATCAATCACATTGTAATTCTTTTTATTCTTAATAGAATTATTCCCTATTTTTCTTAGGAGTAGACATAACTAGCTTACCGACGCTCCCTTCAACGCAAGAGTGCTGCACCTTGACTGTCTTGTTCTATTGTTTTCCTTGCTTCAAAGTGTGATATTGACAAACAATTAAGATCCACTCAATTGGATTCTCGAAAACTCACTTTTTACTCTTAAAACCTTATCAATCATCTCCATGGTGGGCTCTAGGACTTCAAATACTCTATTTTTTGTGGTCCATGCGAACCCGATTATTCATTACTTAGCACATATTCAATAGACACAAATTATTGTGTACCATCAATGTTGCATTAATAGTTGATATTTTGGACTACTGATATGGTCGAAGTGGTCAACATCGAGGAAGGCACCTTTGCGGTTGATGTTCATGCAGCCAAGACATTGTTTTATTTGCCTTAGTACACACTTATCATACACGAGTCCCTCGAGAGCGTGAGATCCTATCAGCTGACTTCACTCGGGGTTTCACATTCAAACAAGTTGACTTACTACTTGTCCCCAAGATTACTTATGGATAACCCTTCCTTCATGATCATTAATTGATTTGTCTTTAGGAATTAGAAGCATCAAGCAAGGGATTAAAGCATACACTTCGAGGATGCTTGGGGGAAAGCAAAGTCTTTTTCTATCCGTTTGATAGCACAATTGATCGGGGTGAAACCCAACTTCCCTACTTAGAAGGATGATCTAAGTTTCATCTCTACGGATGGAAGTGGACATGGACACAAATGGAGCAGCAAGGCCAACAAAAGTGAGTACTATCTTGCTCAAAGAGAATCGACTCTTGCCACTTAAGTTGTTACAATAATATAGAGATTGTTTCGCTTGGGAATGATAGGTTTACTGCGAGACCTAGTCAAATTCAAGATTCTCTTAAAATAAGTGGTTAGACCCCATAGACAGTTGGCTCAAAGGTTTAAGCTTGAAATGATGTCGGCTAATAAGAAATTCAGTGTCTCCTCAATGTCAAGTTTATATTGAACAACCTAATATGTTAATTGGTTGCCTAACATTATTTCAATCATCAAAAAGAATGAGAAGCTTAAGGTTTATATAGATTAAGGAATCTTAGTATGACCACACCAAAGGATTAGTATGTGATTCCAATAGTCGATATGATGTTAATCAATGTATCCGTCACTCATAGAATCTTGTTGTTCATGGATGATGGTAAACCATAAGGATACACACAAAACAACATTCATGTCATTTGGATTGAAGAACGTTGGTGTCACATACCGACAAGTGATGAATTGTATCTTTCATAACTTAATCAGAAAAGTATGGAAGTGTATATCGATGACATAGTAGTTAAATCAACTGATTTTGAGTAAGACTTACTCGATCTAGAGTAGGCGTTACAATATTGAGAAAGCAAAATCTGAAAATGAATCCTAAAAAGTGTAGTAATGTTGTTTATGCAGGATATTTTCTAGGTTTTCTAATATACAATAGGGAGGAATTAGGGCCAACACAAACAAGGCCAAGGCTATTATCGATGAAGACCGTCCAAAACCAAAAAGAACTCGAGTTTCATTGAATAGGTTAACTACTTGAGGCATTTCATTACCAATACTGCAAGAAAGATAACACCTCTCACAGTGTTACTCAAGCTAAAAGAGACAGACGACTTCATTTATATATAATCACTATGATGACAACATCGATGCTCTATTAGCATAGGATGGCGATGATAGCTACCTTTTATTTGATTCAGTTACTCACTAATTTCAAATCTCATTATTCTCCAATAAAAAAAGTTGTGTTCAACCTTGTATCACGCTTGTATGAAGTTAGAGTACTACCTTTTGGCTACTGAAGTGCATGTAATTTGTAAAGTTGATCTCCTATGATATCTTCTTAGTCGTCCAACTCTCAAGGATAGGCTAGTCAAGTGGGAGATTAAGTTATACCTTCAGAACCGAATGGAACCGGAACTGAAACCCAACTGCCAGAACTCTGTAGCTCGATTCTGGTTCAAACTGTCGTGGAACTTAACCATAACTGAACCAAAAGCGGAACTGGGAGTCCGGAACCTACAGTAAAATCATATTTGTTTTCAGACAGAAAATCTTACCCATATTTCATGTGTTTTTCAACTGAACCCAGACTCAGAACCAGTCGGGTGAGATTGAGGACCTGCATTTTGGATCTGGAGCAATCATGCGTTCAGATTGGATTTGGACTCTCAGCACACTAAATCCAAATTTTGCTATCATGGGGACTTGCATTTAGTTAAAAATCCTTAGAGCGTGATTTAGATTCATTTAAGTATTGAGGACTTAGATTGAGTTCAAATAATTGGACATGGTCTAAACTGATTGAAATGTTAACCACTTAAGAGGAATTGCAAACAATGGCTGCATGATTTAGACTGATTAAAGTGCTGACGGGTGGACTAGAGTACTACTAGTATGACAACAGCGTTGAGTTCAACTCTCTCTCTCTTAGAACATCATGCACATTGAAAAGTAGACACTGTTCGTGTTGGCTCCAGGTATGGGCCCAAACTCTCCATCTCACGCTATCTGTATTTTAAAAAAAAATCTTTTGTAATCATGTATTGCTGATATTTTAGGAGTCAATATATAAAAGGGTCATCAACAGGAGTTAAGAGTAATGTGAGCTTGTCGGATGTGATTGTACGCCACCTTTCCACAGGCATCTCTAGCCGAACCACGTAAATCTTATTTTCTGCTATTTTCTCCTTTTTCATTTTCATTTTCTGCTAATTATGTGTGTTTGCGTTCACCTTGTACCATATTTGCTGACAAACACAACGTTATAAATAACGCATAGGTACCACATTATGCGATAAGTTACACTGTTTATAAAATGAAGAAAAATATTTAAAAAAAAGTAAAACACATAAAAATAAGAATCAATGACAGGCAAGCTGGGTTAGGCATCCCTGCAAGGTGGGTATTTAACTCGTCATCTTCTGTCAAAGAGCCAACTCCCTACGTTCTTTCGGGTTCATTACTGATATAGGTAGACCATGTCGATCCATGCACGGGATAGATGCATTTCTTGCAGTGTTGTCTGACGCGTATCGTATCATGTATCACTGGGCTCCACGATACGGGCGTATCATATCATATCGTACTTTAATATTAAAATAATATAAAAATTAATTAAAAATCAATAAAAATTTAAAGAAATTTGGAAAAAATAAATTAGAAAAAATTACGAAAAATCTGATAATTGCTTTAAATTCATATAATGTAAGTTTAGTACAGATTGAGCATTCAACATTGAACAATTGCATCCTAATTTACGTATTTTGAATCCAAAAAATAAAATACAGATACAGTTTACACTACAGTTACATATAATGTTACATTTTACAAATTGTAATCAGGATCATCAACTAAATAATCTTCATATTCTCCTTATTGTAGATCCTCATCATCCTCATCAGCCACGCCCACACCTTCTTCTTCAAAATCAAATTCTTCATCTCCATAATGTTGTTGCGCTCCTTCCAAATTAATCCAAGCAACGTCTTCTTCTGTTAGGAGGACATTTTCTTCAGTGTCTTCCATAATCCAATCTTCTAATATATCAAAATTATCCAAACTTATTGGATCGAACTGACTTTCTTCTCTATTTACTTTTTTTAATTGCCTATGACACAAACAAAGATAAACAATTAGTAAATAATATTAATAATTGAAAACTAAAGTTAAACAATATTGAATTGAAAATTTGAAAGTAATAGTAATACAACATTACCTTTCACGAAGGCGCATGTTACAACGAATATAAACCAAATCATTAAGCCTTTTATGTTCCAACCTGTTGCGCTTTTTTGTATGGATGTGTTAAAAAACACTCCAATTTCCTTCACAACCTGTTGCACTACAGGTTTGGCTTAAGACTTTGACTGTAAAATCTCTACAAACATTAGAGACATAATAATCCACAATAATGTAAGATGCAACTTAAATATGAAAATAAATAATTTACCTAGACGCATCATAGTGAGGTTGCAAATTGCAACAGGCAAACCCATCAAGTGAAGAGCATTATCATATATCTCCATCTCTCGATGTATCGCATTTGTTATGCTCTCATTAGGGACTAATTTGTCGATACAATCAATGATTCCTCAATTAATCTCACCGTCTCTTTTGAAGGTTCTTGAGTACCCGAATGATGGGTTTAGATAATATGTTGTTGCATGAATAGGCTGATGCAATTGTTTATTCCATCTACTATCAATAATTTTCCACACGGGCATATAATCTCTCTTTTTTCTATTAAAATTATTTCTGATGGCTTCTTTTGCTCTGTCTATGGCTTCATAAAGGTAGCCCATAGATGGTTTCTCCTCGCTATCAGTCAATCTCAAAACTTTCACTAAAGGACAAGTAATTTTCAATAATCTGACACATGCATTCCAAAATGAACTTCTAAAAACTGTTTCTGCAATCTCATTCAACTTTTTATTTCTTCTATTTTGAGGCAACTCTACAAATTGTTGCCACTCATCTGAGGAGAACATTTTCTTCAAAGCTTGCTTTTGTCTAACAATACTCTGTACAGATAAGAAGTTTGTTGCGAATTAAGTTACAATAGTGCGAAGAAGCTCTGTACCTTCTGTATATCTCCTCATCATATACAAAACAAATGCATGGTTGTAAATGAATTTTGTAATATCTTGGCAACACTCAATTGCTGCCTTTATTTCATTCATCCCACCAATGTCCTCGAGGATGAGATCTAAACAATGGGCTGCACATGGTGTCCAGTAGAAAGTCCCATAAATATCAGTCAACTCTTTCTCAGCTGCTTTGTAGTTAGTTGCATTATCTGTAATTAATTGAACCACATTCTGTAGCCCAAACTCCTGTATAATCTTATCAAATTCTTCTCATAGCATCTCTACAGTGTGCCTCTCCTCTGACATGTCTAGAGATCTCAAAAACATAACTCCTTTAGGACAATATACAAGAAAGTTTAGTAATGTCCTTCCTCGCCTATCAGTTCATCTATCTGTCATAATAGTGCATCTTGTTTCCTTCCACGACTGTCTCAAAGTCGAACAATATTGTTGCACTTCAATGACGGTCTGATCTAATATCTTTCCTCTCAACTTCTGATAAGAGGGCATCTTGTATCTTGGACCAATGTTTGCAATTGCATCTGCCATTGCTTGAAAATGAAAACTGTTTGTTGTATTAAATGGAATGCATGCATCATAAAACCATCTTTCCACTGCAAGGTTTGCTTGATTATACAGTTGTTCTGAAGCCATAGCAACATGAATTCCTAGTTGAGCACCAGGTGTAGTGGAAGGAGGAAAGAACGAATGTATACTAGAAGAAGAAGCTCTTCCTCTACTCCTTCCTGAACTTTCTCTTTTGCCACCTTCAAAGTCTTCAGCTACAATCCCCTTTCCTCTAGTAGGTGCTCGTGAACTGCTACTACCAATCTCTGTTCTAGCAGTTGAAGACAAACTATCAGTGAATCCAAATCCAGTGGCAGTAGCATCATCAGCTTCTTTATACATCTGAAAATCATCCTTTTGTTGTCTCCGTTCTTGTATGTTCTCAATCATCTACAAGCATTGCCATTTAATACCTTCTCGCAAACTTCTAACTGCTTGTGCATGGAGCAACTTCTTTCCTAGTTCTTGCTAGGTAGTGTTTCAACCTTAAAATTTCACTACTATCCACCTTTTTACAAAATAAGCATATAATTTTTAACCTTGAACCCTCAACTGGTATACCCCACTACCATGCCGGATCATCAGACTTTCAATGAGAGTCTCTACCACCCTTTCCTGCCATATCAATGGAGTACTTTAATTCAAATAAAAATATGAAAATAAAAGCACTTCGTAAATCCCCCAATCTTCAAATAACACTCAAATCGAGTGTCTCCCACTTCATGAATGAAATAAAAATCGTATATACACACTTAATAACTTCATATTTTGTTATAAAAAAATAAAATAATACAAAAACCAACAAATATAAAGGAAAAAAATAGAAAAAACATTAAAAATATACCAAAATCCGAGTTTAGAGGCTTGCACGGACACTGTAGGGCACGATTTTGGATCTTTGAATACTAAGGAGGTGAAAACCAACTCTTAGGGAGCTTGAGGAACCCAAGAGGAGAGAGAAAACCCGCAAAAAATCATAGGTTTCGGTCAGCTGGGGACCCTTTATAAGGGTCCCAAGGCGTATCGCCCTTATCGTACGATATGGGCGATATGTACCGTATCGTACAATATGAGCGATACGTACCGTATCGTACAATATGGTCGATACGCATCGTATCGTGCGATATGGCCCGTATCTCACGATATGATGCGATACTCTGTCAATTGTGATACACGCCCCCGTATCATCGTATCGTATGATACGGTGTGATATGGATATGACTGATTTCTTGTATTGAGACAAGAATCCCTTGGGTAATTTGGATATACAAAACTCAAAATCACTATAGCCATTTCATTTTCATCTGAGCAATTGAGCTCCACAATTCAGTATTCTCTCATTCATATTGCATTCTTCATGCTGGAAAATAAATTACGATTCCTGCAACTTATGATTCCTAGAAGTTCTCATAAATATGTCGTAGCAATAGATTCAACCCTCTCTCTCTCTCTTCGTGGATGTTGCTTCCTCCCTTTGTGATGATTCCAGATTAGATTACATTTTTTCTTCTATTTATCATCCTCCATGAGCAAATCCAGTAGAGCAATTGCCTGTGAATTGTACAATCGAAAAACTATATCAGTTCACGTAACTTTTCACCCAAAAAATTGAAACCCATTAGTAAAAGATCCAACAAAATTTGATGTTGGCTGTCGGCCAAAAAATGCAATCGCCCTCTGTTATTCAAACTCAGGACAGTCTATGTAAGGTGAATCCTCACTATGGATGAAGTTCGCCTTTTCACCACAAATTGAAATGAAATAAATGTGTCGGTAACCAAAATCAAGTACAAGATGAGTGAAGGCAAGGAGAAGATGAGGACTTCTGGAACAGATAGCTGCAACCGGAATTTCGGCCCGTCATAATGGTGAAGTATTGGCCTGAAGGAGTCCTCGTCAAGGGGCTTGCATCTTCTCTTAATGCGAATTCTCACCTGAAATAAGTACATGTTTTAGGTTAGTCACGCTTTGATCCTTTGGGAAAACTTTCTACCACTTTGAGAGCTATTCATTTCTCTCGTTAGAAATTGTAAATGAGAACTATTTGTTTGTTATTATGACTTACTTGAGTAGAAAACCTTGATCCACCCTTGCATTTCTAGTCCTCCCACGCAGTCGGGTCGATATTTAATACACCGAAACTCACAGCCTATGAACGTTCGATTTCTAAGTTGCTATATTAGCCCAACCCACCTACTGTGTGAAAAGATTTGGTTTGGTTATGGTGTTTGATCTCCAAGTTCGGCGACAATTGAAAACCAGAAGCACAGAAAGCATTCTCCAATCTAAAAGCTCTTAATTAGAGGATTTCTACACCCCTGGCATTGAACTTATGACCTTCTATTTGAATGTTTTTCAAGTAAATATTCTACTTACAACCAATGGCAGATCTACGAGTGGGGGGCGGCCGCCCCCTGAAATTTTAAAATTTTACATTAAAACCTATGTTTTACAGTGAATATATGGTTGAGATTCATGCTTCGCCCCTCTAACACGATAAAGTACATGGCTCCCTCCAAAACTATTATATAGATCCGCCACTGACTACAACAGGTGTGCCTCTTTGTGCAGTTTGATATTTTCAGTAGTAGAAAGAAGGCTATTGATGAATATTCAGATTGACTAGGAGGAGCATAAACGAATTATTTTCATTAATGGTTTTACGTGGTCCAATTGTGTTTAGACCCGTTGTTACGCGCGTCAATGAATGTACTTAAGACGGCTCCAGATCCTGTCCCATACCATTTGAAATAGGATCGTCCTCATGTCTTCATGGAGATGACTAGCTAGGATCATATTGCTTAATGCCCAATGACCTACAAAGGATTGTGAGCCTGCTTGACGTGAAGGACGCAAAAGGCATGCTACTACAACCTAAAGTGACACGCAAAAATGGATAAACGGTGACCTATTCTTGACATGTAGCTGACCCAAAACACAAAGTTGCCACCCTTATTTGTATGTAGCTGGTACTTAAATATAAAGAGGTGTGTGTGTGTGTGAGAGAGAGAGAGAGAGAGAGAGAGAGAGAGAGAGAGAGAGAGAGAGAGAGAGAGACTTTCTCATCGATTAGAGATCAACAAACCTCATAGCTGCCGTGTAACTGGTGAGAGGTATAATTGTAGAGGAAAAGGGGTAACCCTGGAGTGATCGCCCTCACAGAATCTCTGTATCTCTGAGCCAGACCTGCAAACAAAATAATACAAAGAGTCAAGTGCCACGAAATGTCTACGGGTGCGGTGCAAGAGCTATTTCTCTTTTGTTGATAAGAGAAAAAAGCACTGCCCTCGATGATCAGCTACCAAATATCTTCTTTCGTTCAAGTTTGGGACCATGGCTCAACACAAATAGAGGTTAAAAGTGAATTAGTAAAATGGAGCCTTATTAAGTGTAGTCTACAAATTTAGAGGCTTACACTGCGGCCTAAAAATGTAGATGGCCTAAACCGGTTGCTTTTTTAGTTGTTTTACCCACGAGCCACCCTGATCCGAAGCCTCGCTATAGGCAGAATGTGGGATAAAACTTCGCTTTGATTCTTTGGTTGAACACTATAATTATACCCTTTCTTGAAGCTATTTCTAATAACTTTCTAACTTATCTCATGATTTCTATCGTGGGCCTAAACTTGAAACCTTACGGCGTACCTCCCGATTTTTTCCCGAAGGAGATGTAGCCAACCCACTCATGTGGGCCTTTACCGATGTAAAAAGAGAAGCGACCTTGGGGGAGAGGAAAAATGGATGACTCGCGTGCATTACCTGCATGAACCAAAGGCTAAAGCGCGAGAAATTTACCGAAGAGTTGCCTCTTGAGATCTTCCCGCATGGTGTCGTTGTTGCAGACGAAGATATACCCCCCGAGAATTTCATTTCTGGGGAGCATCTCTGCAGACGGCAGCGTCTTAGACCACTTCTCTGTCGCCTGCGATGTGGTATTCTCCGGTGAGACCACGGGATTTCTCAAGATATTCCCGAGCCTCCAGTCCGAACTGTCGATCTCCGGAGACCGGAGAATCATCTTTTCTGGGTTCAGGACCTCCGCGAATGACTGTCTCCTGTGAACCTCAGTAGTTGTGTTCTTTTTTCTTTTCAATTGGTTATCCACAGCGAGCTTCGAAGCGGCAATCCCTCCAATTCACGTCGTCTATTGACTCCACTGAGTTTCGTAATTCCGGTTCACATGTCCATGCGGAGTATGTTGCCTCCATTGGAGACAATCTTCCTCTGATTTTCCTTTCCTGCGAAGAAATGAATGAAACAATGCACTTCATAGTCAAAATTTCAAATGCATAAGAGTTTGAAATTTATGAAATCCAAAATATTGCATAAAACTCCAGGATCGGCTAAAATTTCAAATGCATAAGAGTTTGAAGTTTATGAAATCCAAGATATTGCATCAAACTCCAGGATGGGCTAAAATTTCAAATGCATAAGAGTTCGAGTTGGATTTCAGCTAATACCGCTTGTATCTTGTTGGTGGATCCGTTTTCCACGGAATTTGCCATATTACCAAACAGAGTACATCTAATCCAAAAAAAATGCATAGCATTATTCAAATATAAAATCCAAAATCCCGCGAGTAGGATTCTTGAAGGAACTTCCTCAAACGTCACTATTTCGAACTCATAGCAACAAAAAACTCGGATAAACGCTACTGAACAGTAAATCGTTCAACCACATTTGTTTTGCTGTTGAAACGGATTCTGCTCCGACACAATTCATCTCTCCAAACGATCCACGCGAAAAATCAGTTTTTTTACATGATACCCGCAACAATTCCAAAATTTCACCTCATGACATGAGAGAATCCATTTTGCAAATGAAAGAGTGCATGTAACTGTGGCGTTTCCGGTTGACTCATTGCCAGTTTCCGGTTGTCTCCTTTGCCCGTTTCATGCTTCTGTCGACCTCCGGTTCTTTTATGTTATCCTCCGATTCTTGTTATCTTGCTTCTTAGGTATGACGGCAGCGGAAGAACACAACAAGTATGTGATTCTATTTGAGGTTTCCTCTCAATCGAGTTTTTCTGATAAATTTTGTGGGTTTCGGTATATTATGATGATCTATTCTTGCCTACGCTACTCTCTATTTATAGAGCAGCGTGTGCTCCATTTTTTCTCGGATTATCTCACTTGGCTTTCCTCTTTTTGGGTCCCTATATTCAGATTGTTACCGTTTCATTTGGTAATCATATGACAGTTTTGGCTTTTGTGGCCGTTACGACCATCCTTTGTGCATTCCATCTACATATAATGGTTGGATAGTTAGTCCAATCGTTTCTGTATTGGGTTGCTGAGAATCGCCATTACCTTACATCTTCCACTTGGCTATTCGAGCAAAGTGAACTGACATACTGGTTTTCCTTGCACTTTTGCGGGATTTTCCTAGTAATGTCATTTCATGATTGCTACTATAATCACTACTCGTTGTGTGATTATTTACCTACACAGCTATCAAACATATCTCAAACCCATGTTCACAACATATTTTGAGAAAAATTCCTCTATTATGCCTTTAGTCAAGGGGTCTGCCAACATATCATTTGTTGGTATGTATGAGATAGATATTTTCTTTCTCATAACCATATCATAAATATAGTGGTATTTAACCATTATATGCTTGCTCTTGGAGCTATCAACTCCACTCTTGATAAGAGTAATTGTTGTATTGTTGTCACAGTAAATGATAATTGGCTCGTCAACTATTTTCAACTTCAAATCTCGTATAAAATTGCTTATCCAGATGACACTCATTACAATCATATAGCAAGCCACATACTTAGCTTCCTGTGTATGCAATGCTACACAACCCTGTTTCTTACATGCCTAAGAAACAACACTACCTCCAAATAAGAATATTTGTCCCAAGATAGATTTGTTGTCATCTTTGCTTCCAACAAAGTCAGCATCTAAATATCCTACCACTTTCAGTTCATCTTCTTGAAAACATAGTTTCAAGTCTCTTATTTCTTTCAGATATCTTAAAATCCTTTTTACAACTATCCAATGTTGACAACAAAGATTACTTTGATATCTAATCACAAGACCAACAACAAAGCTGATTTCAGGTTTTGTACATAGTATAACATACATCAAGCTACCCACAGCTTGTGCATAAGAAATATTAAGCTTATCATCTCCTTCACCGGGACAATCAACCTTACTTAGTTTAACCCCTTTTGCAAAAAGTGTAACAACAGACTTGCATTCACCCATTTTGAACTTCTTGAGGATATAATCAATATATTTCTTCTGACTTATGCATAAGAGTTTAGATTCTCTATCTTGAGAGATCTTTATACCTATGATATAGGATGCTTCCTCCATATTCTTCATTTCGAACCCTGAGTTTAACCATGATTTGGTTTTGATAATCATATCATTGTCATTCCCATTCAACAATATATCATCTATATATAATGATAAGATGACAAAGTGACTCCCACTATTCCAAACATATACACAGTGATTAAGTTTATTAGCCACAAACCTAAGTTCCATAATGGCATTTTGAAAAGTCAAATACGATTGGCAAGATGATTGTTTCAGGTCATAGAAGGATTTTCTCAACCTATATACTTTATCTTCTTGGCCTTCAACTATATATCCTTCGAGCTGTTGCATGTATACGATTTCATCTAAATCTCCATTTAGAAAAGTTGTTTTTACATCTAAATGATATAAGTCCAAATCATAATATACATATATTGTTAGGATTATCCTTATAGATGCAAATTTCACAACTAGGGAATATGTCTCAACATAATTTATGTCATCTTTTTGCAAAAAAACCTTTGCAACCAACTTCGATTTAAACTTGACAATTGAACCATCGACCTTATATTTCTTTTTCAGAATTCATTTACAGCATATAGCTTTTCTTTCTTTTGGTAAATAAGTCAATTCCTAAACTTGATTTTTCTCAATGGATTCAATTTCCTCATCTATGACTTTCCCCCAATCTGTTGCTTTCGATGAGTTTATAGCTTGTTGATAAGTCAAGTTATCAGTCAACTCATCTAAAATCCACTGAATTACACACTTCTTCTTCAAGATAAGTGTGATAATCCTTTAAGTAAGACGATGTGGCCCTAGGCCTTTTATGTTCACTTAAAGTTTCAGTTGTTTCAGGAAGGGTCTTTTATGGGTTCAATTGATATAAGTCTACTAGATCGTTAGTATATTCATCATTATTTTTCAAGATGTTATTCTTAGTATCTTCTAAGAATTCAATATCTCTACTCTCCATCAGTCTGTGGTCCTTATGATAAAATCGATATCCCTTTGAACATTTAGGATATCCGATGATATATACCTCAAGGACCTACTGTCTAGCTTATCTCTAGACTAATGAAGGATCTTTACATGTGCAATAAATCCCCACCTCTTGAGATGACATAGGTTGAGTTATCTTACAAACCACATCTCATATGGTGTAGTGAATACAGTTTTATATGATACTCGATTGAGTATGTATACCACTGTACTTATTGCTTCTCCCCAAAATATTCTTGGTAAAGAGACATCAATTAACATTGACCTTATCATATTCAGTAAGTTTCTTTTATATCTTTCAGCTACACCATTCTTTTGAGTTGTCTTAGGCATTGTATTTTGCTTTGCAATAATAAAGTCTTTACATAATTCTAGAAATTCTGCAGTGGTATATTCATCCCCTCTATCTGATCTTAAGACTTTGATTAAATGTCCTAATTGATTTTGAACTTTCTATTTATATTATTTAAAAGCTTGAAGTGTCTTAAATTTATGTGCAAGGAGATATAAATACATATATCTCGAGTAATAATCGATAAATGTTATAAAATAAACTTTTTCATGATGTGACCTTACTTTGAATGGTCCACATAAATCCGTGTGAATGACCTCCAACAGGGTTGTTGCCCTTGTTGACTCTTTGAGAAAAAATTTTCTTATCATTTTACCTTGTATACAAGCTTCACACTTGTTGAAAGTATTTTCCTCAAATCTAGGCAGTAAGTCAAAGTTGGATAGTTTCCTAAACTTTTCTAAACTTATATGCTCGAGGCGTTTTTGCCATACATTCACATCAACATTAAAGGCACAATTAATATAAGCAAAAAAAATTTCAATTTCATTATCATTCAGTTTGAATAGTTCATGTTCTACATCAAATTCTCCAAATAATAATATTCTCCCATGTTTCCCACAGTCACCTTGCAAAAAATAAACCTAACCTCAAAACCTTTCTTTAATAAGGTAGGAACCGAAACTAGATTGCACCTTATAGATGACACAATCAATACACTAGTCAGTACAACCGGTGTGCCTTATACAAAAATTCTAAAAGACCCAATATCCAAAACATCTGGCAAAGTATTATTTCTCATATACACCTAATGGTCTCCTGATTTGTATTCCTTTACATCCATTACCCCTTCCTTGGTCTTCGAGATATATCTAGTAGCTCTAGAGTCAATCCACCAATTAGTCACTGAGAGATCTATGTAAAGAATTCTGATATCATGCAGATTATGTCATGCTTCTTTGATTTTTCGCGTTGTGGGTTGTTTTCCTCACCTTTCCTGTTGCGACAATCCTTTTATAGTGTTCTATCTTTTCACAACTGAAACACTTAACCTTAGAAGCGTTTTCCTATTTTTTCTTAAACAATTTACTGTTTCTTTTATTATTCTTGCCAAACCTTTTGTTTGGTTTATTTCTCCTTTGGTTGAGTTTGGAGTTAGACCCTATCTTATCTTTTACTACTAGCAATTTTTCTTTCTTGTTTTACTCATATGTTCTTGCTCTATAGCTAGTTTCAGAGGTAATTTAGAAAGGTTAATTTTTAGCCCTAGTATGAGAAAAGTGGTGATCATGTTCCATGATAGAGAAAGACTGTTCAGTATTGTTGATATCTACATCATTTTCGGGATGACTGATTTTGCCACAACAAGTTCCCTAGCCATATAGTTTACATGTTCTACTACATTATCCCCTTCTTTCATTTTGAAGGAATTATATTTCTGTAGTAGCAACTGAATTGTGTCAATCCAAGTATTGTTGTATAATATTTGGCTGTTATTGAATCAAACAACTCTTTGGCGTTCTTGAATTTTTTGAAGACCCTGATTAAGTCATCCTCCATGTATGTCAACATGGCAGTTCTCGCTATTGTGTCGTCCTTTAGAAATATTTTATACATTTCTATCTATTGCTCAATTACGTATTGTGGTTACAAACGCACAATTTTCTTTATGACATACTCAACACCTTTAAGTGTTAGAGCAAGCGAAATTCTTCTCTTCCATGTTTGGAAGTTCAAACCATTTAACTTTTAAGTTTTTGCTAGTTCCGACACATATTTTAAAGTTTATTTTTATGTGTTTGGTAATTATAACAATTAGACGGTCTAAAATATATTTAATAAACAACAAAACACATATAACATGAATCTGATTAGTATGATGCAGAATATCGCAAAAATAAGCTGAAAAATGACTTATTTCTAATATATAGAAGCAAACTGGGATAAATTCATAATTTTTCTGAAAAGGTTGTGCTTTTGATAATTTCCCAAAATACTAGGTATAAAACTGTAATTTTAAATGTTTGTTTATTTTTGTAATTTTCATAAAAGACCAAGTATAGAACAGTAAAATAAGCTTTTGGTATTTCTATAAAATTCATAATTCATTAGGGGTAAATTTGTAATTTTGATCCTTAAATTTTCTAAAAAAGACAGAGAAATTTATCTTTTGACATAGTGGCAGTATTGTAATAAACTTAACTAAGAAGGGTAGTAATGTAAATGAATATCCCAATATTTCATAATTTTTATAAACTACTAGAGGGTAAAACAACTTTTCGCCTAAATAAGGGCAAAACAGTCTTTTTACCCAAAAATATCTGGATATTCTCATAATTTTGTCTAATAGCAGTCTGTAAAATTTAAAAACTAGTCGGGGCAGAATGAACTTTTCAGTTCGATGCCCGACATAGTTTTCGAGAAACTACCGATGATTTTTCAAAACTGGGGGCGATTTCGAAAAAACCGTTGGTTTCCACCTGTAGTTTTCTGGGCACTTTAAAAGTGTGGAGGAGAGAGAGTGAGACGGGAGAACTTTGCACAGAGAGAGGGAGGGCGTCCCGTCGTTTCGCCTCATGGCCCATGGCCCTCTGTCGTTGTTCTGTTGCGGCTGTTCTCTAGCCTATTGGCCTGTGGGCACCTGTGGCTTTTGCCATTGTTCTCCTGCGGCTTTCTTTTGGCCTAATGGCCCGTGGCCACCCATGGCCTTTGTTGTTGTTCTGTTGCGGTTGTCCTTTGGCGTAATAGCTTGTGGCCACCCATAGCCTTTGCTGTTGCTATACTACCGTTGTCCTTTGGCCACTCGCGGCCTTTGTCATTGTTCTACTGCATTTTTTTTTCTTTCGACCGATCTCTGCCCTATCTCGACTTAGATAGAGTTTTCTACCATTTTTGAAAAAACACAAGAAGTTCTCTTCTTTCCATGTTTTTTATAGACTAACGCGTACCTGTTTGTAGGGTAAAAAACAAGGCCTAGATACCAGATGTGGCATTTTCGGTTGACTCCTTGTCGGTTTTCAGTTGTTTTCTTTACCGATTTCCTGCTTCTGTCGACCTCCGATTCTTTTTATCTTGCTTCTCAGGTACGCCTGTAGCAGAAGAACACAACATGTATGTGATTTCTATTTGAGGTTTCCTCTCAGTGAGGTTTTTCTGAGAAGTTCTGTGGGTTTCAGTGTATTCCGATGATCTATTCTTGCATGCACCTGCTCTTTATTTATAGAGCAACGCATGCTCCATTCCTTCCCAGATTATTCACTAGGCTTTTCTCTTCTCCAACCTCTTTATCCGGACTATTATCGTTTTATTTGGTAAACGTCTGGTGGTTTCGGCTTTTATGACCGTTACGGCAATCCTTTTCGTATCCCGTCCATAGATAACGGCTGGATGATAGTCCAACCGTTTCTGTGTTGGGTTGCCGAGAATAAACAAGAGTCCATCGCTCTTTGTATGGGTGGCAATCCCAATCGCACCCTAAACGAATAGCTCAAGTATACCAAAACTAGGTTCCATCTCATCATTGCCGACTTCTATCTCGTTAGCTCCGCGCCACAATACATAACATGATACACTGAATCTTACGAACAAAACATGCCTCAAAAGATTTCAAAGTTGCAACGAAGAAGGATCCCGTTACAGATGAAACCGTGTCGAGAATTTTATCACACAAAATGGAATCCATTCGTTTTGTATAGAATCCGAATTGCTGCATACAATCTTGTTAGATTCCCACCGCTAACCAAAAAAATTACGCGAAAGAGAATCTCTCGCGTGATTCTAATTAAAAGTGAACTCCACCACATACCTTAAAACAGTTCAAATTTGAAAATCTGATGACGCAAACTTAGCGTAAAGAGAGAGCGTGCACCCTCTCTTCTTATATGCGAAGGAGAAGAGGATGAAGGTGGCCTTCCAAAAAATGGAGCGCATTGACCGTTCTTCGCCTTCACTGTACAAGTGGCCTCCTGATATTTCTAGATTTTACACTCGAGAGAGAATTATTTAACTTACTACTAAACAGTCATACCGTTGTGCTCCTTGCTTGTCTAAGATGGGTATATTCGCGTAGTTAATGGACTTAAAGGAGACTGTTTCATGCTAAAAAAACGCTCAAGAATTTGAAGTTCGAAATTCGAATGGAGGGAGGGAGCTTCCAGTCCACCGACAGCCTGACAGACCGAGTCATATAACAAACCGGTTTTGGGAAACGAAACGCATCAGCATCACAATTCTAGAAAGGGTTTAGATAGAGATAGCTGGTTCCGGTTTATCTGGAACCAGGAACAATGACTGACCTAGCTGGTTCCCGTTTGAGTCTTAAACCATCCAAAGCTGGGAAGTAAAATTTAAAAAAAATAGAATAAATAGTCGGTTTTGGTTTCATGAAATGTTGTACCACATCTAAGTGATTCTTTGTTTTTGGACTTGTTATGAGTCTAACTAGTTCTTGGCATGGTTTAGCTCCCGTTGGAATGACTTCAAACCGGCCGATGTCTAGGTTTAGGTCCTAGGAAACATGCGTTTAGGTATTGTTTGGTTATGAGTTCATTTGTTTTCTCAGGCATTTGGATTTGTTCGAGCCGAATATCAGCCGGTTCGTTTCCTTTTTCCTTTTTTCTTTCTTTTTTACAATAGAGAAGATTAAGCCTATTCCACATACATACATATACACAAGGCCCCTACCCTCTCCTCCACCCAAAAGTTGAACGTTTCACCTGCATTTTCACATGTTAATTTCTTTTGGATCTTAATTTGGTTATTGGATTCTGGTTCGAACCTGTCCAGTTTGAGTCCCTCCCTAGTTGGGAACGAGGCTCTCTACAAAAGAATGTTTGTGAAACTGGACGAACCGGCCGGTCAAACCAGTTGAATTGGAAACCTATATGTTATCAGGTTCGGTCTACATGTTGGACCGGCATTGAGAAAATGGGCTTCTGACTGGCGGACTGTCCACTTGAACCAGTTAAACGAAACCAGGAGCCAGTTGAATCAGTTATTTTTGGTATTTTCTTTTTTTATTTTTTTAAACAATAAATTTAGTAATTTTCTTTTGTTGATTCAAATGAGTTTTCGAAGTTACTGCTTTATTTAGAGGTGGATAATTGAATGAAATCTATTGAAGCTTTGTTGTTTGATTCATCCTCGAGTTCTCTTTTCTTTTTTTTAATAAGCAATACTAACATATCATAAAAGCATATATATGTACATCCATATGCATGTGTGTGTATGTTTTCAGCTCAACAGTGCTCGACCTCTTTGTAGGAACCAGTACCTTTGCCCTGTCCATTGACCGGATTGGTTTCCTGAACATCGCTATAAACGTCAAATCTGAAGTCATGGACTTTTTTTTGTTACAAGAAGAGAACAAAGCCTACACACATGACCCTTTGGGATTCGAACTCTTCACCAACAATAACAGTGCTGGAACGCCCTACCATTGAGCTAACGCTTTCAATAACACTTTGATCCTCCACTTTCACGACTAATTGTGATGGCAATTGGCATGCAAATATTTGTTTAATAAACACGCTTAGAGCCGCTACTCTACAAGAAGAATATGGAGTTAAGTGGTTGGGAGTAGGCTTGCAAATTTCAGGTCTCGTGCAAAAGCCTAATACGACACGACCTGAAAAACCCATGTTCGTGTCAGTCGAATTGATACAAAAGTGGGTTGAGTTCAGGTTGACATGACAAGAGTATGAGCCACAAGAGGAAATTGTTGTCAATGCCCCAAACAACATCAAAACCCACCATGAACACAATCCGAAAAGTTTTCACCTCCATCAAAAGTGACCCCTGAAAAGAGGTGAGTTTGGGTTGACCTGCTGTGCTTTGACATGAACATAAATGACCTAACACGAATATTATCCAAAATAGGAAATAGCTAATAGAGCCCAAGTCCTGCATTAAGACATCCCTTTGTTCAATTCATGACATGCAGAGCCAGAAAACGTTCCATACGAAGAACCATTTGTAGCATCGTCCAATTTAATTTCTCAAGAAAAATCAAAAAGAAATCTAACTTAAACCACCAAAAATAGAACGAAAACAAGAATTTAAAATTGAAACCTAGTTTTCTTGAGCAAGCTTGTGTTTGGCTTGTTGTCTTGCCGCTCATCTCGGCTCATCGTCCATTCACATTAAAGGAGCTGAACATGAACAATAAAACTATATGTTAGTAAACAAGCTATAAACCAGCCCCGTATTGTTGGGTTATATCGTCTACAAGCGCTATCCTAACAGTCAAAAATAGTTACTCTGGCATGGTAAAGGATCCAATGACTCACTTTACCAAATATATATCACCTTCATGCAGGGGCCCTACCCGATTTCATCTTCCTGGTCAGGTTCGTGTTGTTATTTCATGTCTGTGTAAACAGGTCAGTGGTCACAAAGCACAACTATTTAAGTCGTGTTCGTGTTGGGATTTGAATATCGTGTCAACATTGCCACCCAACCCGGAAGTTTCAACCCAAAATTGGGAAGAAAAGAACGTTTGGACACTGAAGAAATGCCCAAGTCAAAAGCCTCCACCAGACACCAGCATGAGTTGGGGCTCTTAGTTTTTCAGAAAACTATGGTTCTTCATTACGATACTGAATTAAGTCCAAGTCCTAAATCAACCCCATACAGACTATGGTCAGAAAACCACCTTTGGTTTTGGGTTTGTGTAGATATTATCATTGTCTCATACTAAAGGTATGTTATATAGATTTTTTTGTTTCCATAGGGTTTGATCGTATGTTATGGTAACATTTAACTCAACATAAGCTAAATCATTTTTATTGTTTCATTCCCTTTTGGCATTTTCACCCTTTAGTTTCTCACACATTCTTATCGTAGTTATTCTTGGTCACCTTTTCATATGTTTAAATCATTCTAAATGGTTTTTTCTCAATTTACCATCTATTGGTTTTACTTCTAATTTATTTCTAATAATCTCATTACTTATGCGATATTTTCTTATGTGACTACATATCCATCTCAGCATCTTTATTTTTGACATGGACATCTATTGTATGATTAACTGCCAAACATTGAAAACGGTATAATATAGTAAGTTTAATTGCTACTCTATAATATTTATGGTTCAATTTTAATAGTACTTTCTAGTCACATAAAATGTCTGATATACCTCTCTATTCTAATTAACATGCATTAATTATATACATAACATCTCTGTCAATTTTTTTGTCACTATGAAAAACCGACCTTAGATATTGAAAACTTTCCTTATTAGAGATACAATATGTGTCAATCTTAATTTATATTATCTAAAATAACCAAATAATGGAACACACATTCTATATATTTTATCTTAGTTTTACCAAGTCAAAAGCCTTTACTTTCTAATGTTTCTATTCATAATGTTGATTTCCTAATTTTTTTTTCTCACACTCGTCCACTAACACAATGTCATCCTACAACTTACAAACACCAAGACTGAACAATTAAGATGATAAAATAAATTTGAGCACATATGGAATTTGAGCATTTATTGCTACCTCTCATATACATATGCATGCATGCAAGTACATACATACATAATATATACATATATATATATATACATATATATATATATACATATATATATATACATATATATATATATATATATATGTATATATACATATATATATACATATATATATATATACATATATATATATGTATATATATATATATCACATGAGGCTCTTAGCGGTGAGTATCCTGGTATCTGAACCAAATCTTGGATCCTACCTCACCTCATTATTCTAAATAAAATTGCATTTAATATAAATCACACTTTCCTATTCAATAAAAACAACTAAGTGATACTGTATGAAATGCTTCATTTGTTTGGTAAGAAAAAAAATAGGTAGGACATTTTTCTTACCCAACTAAGATCTTCCAAATTGAGATCATATACATGGTCAAGATTTTCAGCCTTTAGTAGATAATAAGATCTTAAGATTTAATTCGGGATCATGATATATATACACACATATTTTATATATATATATATATATATATATATATATATATATATAGAGAGAGAGAGAGAGAGAGGGGGGTTCATGTGCACTCAGTGTGCACACCCTATTCCTTCACCCTTCCCTGCACTCTTCCTCCTCTGACCCTCTCTAACGCGATTATTCACAAGTCTGGGCTGTGCCTCTCTCTCTCAACGTGTGGCGTCCCGTTTGGCAGCGTCAGGCATGTTCCTCTAGGTCGAAGTATTTACATGCAAATCGAGTTTCAAAAGGTTATATACTTAGATCGATTTATCAGAAGGGTTGATCAAAGCAGGGCCTTTGCTATTAGAGACACACTTGGTGTGAATCAATTAGGACAGTAGAGGTGAAGGCTGATCGGGTGATCTATGCGATCATGACTTTATCAAGGAGGGCCTACGCTCACTGGTCCCAGATCACTATAGACAAGACGTCTTACATCGAAGTCACACGCTCTCGTTTGGGTCCTTACTTTTCCTAGGAAATAAATTCAGATGCATGCATGGCTCCCTACAAAGCAAACACATTTTCCAGCCTTTGGGTGTTAACCGATTCCCAAGAGTGATGCTTGCAACTATAGGTCACTTAAAAGATATAAGGAGAAATAGACACATATATGAACAATGGAAGCAGCTAGAGCTAGACAAAGTCAACATATAAGGATCAAGTTAGATCTGAGAGTTTGACTTGTCAGATTTAATGGTGATATGGTACTCTCTCTCTCTCTCTCTCTATATATATATATATATATATGCATACCAATGATACTTTTTTTTGGGGAATAGTGCATATTGCACTCTCAATCTCTAAATTGAGGTTTGTGATTTGGTCAAAGGACACCGAAACTATGAGATATGAAAAAGAGTGATATTAGACAACAAAAAGTCAAAATAAAGGTGAAAGAGAGAGAGGGTGTGCAAAGTTAAGCTCATGCGTGCACCACAATCAAGATTCTGAAAGTCCAAAGGCACATTCCTTCTCTCAATTCACGCTTCTTCTTCTTAATTTATTATATTGGGTCCGTTTACCAATCAACGCAGCTTGTGTATGATTTGCTTCAATTTAAGGTGATGATCTATGACGCGCTGTAATCGAGCTTTCTTTGCTTCAAGGGCAATCAATATCACCCATCGCGATTAAAGTATAAAGAGATACTCTAAAGTAATGAAATGCGTCACCCTGGATCCATTTTGGCTGCATCAGTTACCAACAAAGAGAAGGCTTAGTGTAATTTGGCAAGGGAAAAAAAACTCACTTTCTGCATGCATTTCAAACCAGTGGCGGATCTAGAACTCTTTTTAGGGCGGGGCAAATATTTGGTGGTTATCCTGATGGATTCAACCGAGGGCTAAACATAGCCTACTCCCCAACCGTGGTATCTGCAATTTTGCATAAATTTTCTTAATTTTTGGTGGGTTGAAATGCTCCACCTCGATCGGAACCATGTAGATCTCCAACTGGTTCACAAAGCTCATTCTGTGTTTTGTAACTTTTCTTTCATTTGCTTTTAGGACAACACAAGCTTATAATGGTATGAGCTATGAGTTAGGTGGGCCAGAACACGACTGATACCTTTTGACTTATAATATAAGCAGTAAAGTTTCATACAACCATAGTTAAAAAGACAAAAACTCTTCATTGTTTGAGCTGAATAAAGAATTGGATGTAAAATCACACGGTACTAATGGTTTGGCCATAAACGAATTTCATGGAGTTCATCTTTCTTTCTCTTTCTACAATCAAGCCAAGATTAGCAGGATCCTGCACACCCTTGTGTGTCGAGTTTGGACTTCCAACTTGAAGTTTGTCTATATTCGACCCTGTAGACGGGATAGCCATAACACTAAGTAAATCACAACATAATGATGGACTAAAATCTTATCATCTCCTTAAAATAAGAAAGTACATCTATTCTCATTTGGTGGATCCCAACAAAAATGGTTTCTATTATCCAGTTCTGTCTTTAAATATTTGTAAAAAATACAATTTATTTTTCATTGACTGTGTTGCATATCTGACTTCGTCATCGTACGCATAGTCAATTTAAATTGAAGCGCACTTGCATGTGCAAGAAGAGTGGGGAGACATCGAAAACTGGATGGTCAAGATTTATAGATAGACGCAGGGGAATCGAGCACATTGGGTTTGCATCCAGTTGCTCAAGGTCAAGGTAAAAAGATGAGAATGAGTAGGCAACTAATTCCCAAAGCTGAAGTAAAAGCAGGGACATCAATTCATGGTTTCCAGATTGAATGTTTGCCTTAAACATGAAGGAGGACCCAAAATTCACTCTCACTTAGTCTGACATCATACCTTTGCGTTTCAAGATTATGTTCCAAAGTGCAATTAATTGTGTGGACAGTTCGGATCGGATCTGGTATATCCTTACCGAATCCAACCAATCACTTATCCGCTTTTCTAGTGACAAGGGTACACAAACTCACCACTGGTGGTCTCTTTGATTACGGGGCCTGGATTATAGAACTGAAACTGTAGTTCCAAACAACCACTAGTGGGCCTACAGTATCAGTTCCAGCGGCCCACCCCTAAGGGTGGACTGCTTTTTGCGTCCCATTTCTGTAGTGCAGGGCAGGAAACCCATTTGAAAAGCAAAGGGCCTACCACTGCAGACGTGAGCCAAAACCATAGCTTAAACAAAGGCACTGTGATCAGATTTGGATATCACATAGGTCAAGGAAACCAAAACCGGTTCGGATACCAAGTCTGAACGAACCACCTTTTGAGGGCTTAAAACTCTTTCTTAACCTGATATCATAACTTTACCATTCAAGAATGCATCAAATCGAGATGTGAAAACAGATACGGATTTGGATCAGATATGCTGCGCCTCAAACGAAACCAAATACTTGGATAAATGGATTCGGATATGGATATGAAGGACCAAAACCAAAACTTCAAGCAACGCACTGCAATGAATTTTGAATATTGGATGAGTATCGTACGTTTTCACCTACAACCAGCAAAGTACGCGACTATTATTCAAATATGAGATATGACTGATCAGATTCGGAGTCGGATTCGATATTGGCCATATCCAATTCGTTGACACTTGATATCGATGCACGTATAGTAGTAGTAGTATTGGCGTTTAACTCAACGGTTTTGCCTAGCATACGCAAGTTTTAGTCGTCTAACAATACCGCAGGGTTGGCGTAAGCTGAGTGCAAAAATCACCTTCGATCAACGATAACTTTGTTACCAAATGTTGGGTCAACCATGTATACACATGTTTCCATCTTATACAGTGGCATGGAAAATGGAAATATTAAAAATACTTACCTGTGTGCGTCTGTGAAAATCAATGTCTGGTATTCTAGTTTTTCTTTTCTTTTCTTTTGCATGTAATTGCAACAGTAATTAAGTATTTATTTGGACGATTATGATTTTTCAATGGTTTAAACCTGAGATTTTTATTGTTCAACCCATCTAGTCGAGTTGGTAAACGAGCCAAACCAACCGAATGAGGTTTGTTCATGGCCCTATTCGCCAACTCAATATCTTATTCACGTTCAGCGCATACAGCGAAACACACCGAAACATGAGCCAAGTTAGACGAGCCCAATACAAGACGAGAAGTTAAAATTCTATTTTTATACAATTTTCTTATAAATTAAAAGATTTGATTTTTTTCTTGAGAGAGTTGATTATTTAGTTACATTATATTATACGAATGAAGTTCTTCGAATTACCATGGTTTTCCGTCCATAAACTTCTATAAACATAATAAGTTAATATTCTTCTTCTTCTTTTCCTTAACGAGAGGCCGAAGCCTAACACACTTAGACGTGTAAGGGAATTGAACTCAACACCTGTGAGGTTAGAGTGAGAGGGTCTTGCGAGATGAGCTAACGCTCAACCTACTTAACGAGTTTGGTTCATTTCTTACACATTTTACCTTCCACCATCTGCTATGGGCCTGAACTTCTCACTCCCACTCTATGAACGAGTAAAATCCTCTCTCACCGACTCTCTCTCAAGAGAGAGAGATCAGAGGGGGAATTACGATGCAACGCCATTAAACTCGCCATTTCAGTTTCATCGGGATCGTTTCCCGGCTTAAAAGATGACTACGGAAACCCAGGAATCCTCTCACTCACTCTTACGCTAATGCTTCCTTTCTACGTTAGTCACACGGCAAACCGCCCCAACCGCCGGCGATGTCAACGGCGTCAACTTTTTGTCATTGGAGTCTTATATAACCTCCGACGAGACCACCATAGTTGCGGCTGCTGCAAATAGTAGAGAGAGACAGAGAGAGAGAGAGGGTTCGTGAGTTGTCTTTTGGGTTCCAGTTACCGGAGAAATGACGTCTACGACAGGTGTGCCCCCCTGGATTCCGATTTCACCCGACGGATGAGGAGTTGCTGCACTACTACCTGAAGAAGAAGATATCGTTCCAGAAGTTTGATCTGGAGGTGATAAGAGAGGTGGACTTGAATAAGTTAGAGCCCTGTGATTTGCAAGGTACAACCTAATAAAAACAAATTTATATCCATTATAGCAATTCTTATGATATATGGCGTGATATCAGCCGTTCAAATGCATGGTTGTGAAATATTTTGGAGGCGCTTTCAAACATGTCATATGTCATCAGATATGCTACGATTAGATCTCTCACAAGCTGATCGTGATCCCAAAACACTGTAGTGTGTGAATCAACGCCATTGCAAGTTCAACATAATATTGTAGATTAACTCCCACGTGGGGATGCCAGACAATTGTATGATCATCTGCCATATGATGATCTGTGTCATATCATGCAACTAGGAGTATATGATGTCTGTTTTCCTGACATTTGATTGTAGCCGTCTAGATCTATCTATCGGGATGGATTTAATTAGAAAGAGCCATGTAGTTCTAAAGAGCATGGGTAGAGAAACGATCTCCTCGTTTGAAGTACGAAGACTGTTATCTTCTAGACGTCCAATTAAATTCTTCTGAATAATTGTATTTGCATAAAACCCTTGATACATGCATGCAGGACCGAAGCTGTGATATTCATGTCTGCTAGCTGGGGTGGTGAGGCTCAACCCAAGACCTATTCATAGGCGACCTGATAAAAATAAAACTAATGTATCTGAACTCTATGGAACATCTCACTAGAAATATTTCACCCAACTGGACTTGACTTCACGGTCGATATGCCACTTTAGTGGAGAAAGAACCAGTCTTATGTCAAATGATGTACGACATGACTAAGCGTCCATAATTGTTCAAAACCACTCATGGATATATACATACATACATATAGAGAGAGAAGAGAGCAATTAAGCTATTAGTAATTGAAATTGTGTGACATGAAGAACTCGCATTAATTCGTGCGAATTTGTTAAAAAGGATAAAAAGGAAGGGAGATCGCAGAGGCCGTGACCTCTTGATGTATTCTTTGAATTTAAACTTTCATATGTTTTTTGAATTTAAACTCCTCGATGTTTGATGTATTCTTTGAAAAACAGTCATTTGTAAGATACTGTTTAGTTGTTTAGTATTGTTTAAGTAATTAAAATTAAGATACATACGAAATTAATGAAATTATCTTGAATTTTAATAGATAACGAAGGGAAACACTTTTATTGGTTAAGGTCTAAAATGGATGGGCCCTGTTGAAGCGCTGATCTGAAGGGCATGGTCAGGACCTATTCATTTTCATAGACCAACGACTAAGCCATAGTAATTAACAAATAATCATTATTTTCCGATACGCAAGCTGGGTTACAAGGCATGCTTCTACTAGATATGCACATCCTTGAGTGTGGGACTCGGTAGCTTTGAGATAGGCAGGACTGCGGTAGCTCTTTGTGCATTAACTAATTATCATTATACTATTATTGTTTATGAAATACAGAAAAGTGTAGAATTGGATCTACGCCACAAAATGAGTGGTATTTCTTCAGTCACAAGGATAAGAAGTATCCAATTGGTTCGAGGACGAACCGGGCGACGGGTGCTGGCTTTTGGAAGGCGACGGGGAGGGATAAATGCATAAGGAACAGCTATAAGAAGATTGGGATGAGGAAGACGCTGGTGTTCTACAAAGGGCGCGCTCCCCATGGCCAGAAAACTGACTGGATCATGCATGAGTATCGTTTGGAAGAGAACGATGACGTGCAAGGCAATGTACGCCATTTCTTTCTTTCTCTCTCTATCTCTCTCTCTCTTATTTATATATATAGGTATATATGTGCCGCCTATGAAATATAGGGAGACGGATCTAAAAGATTTTATTATAAGGCGAAGCAATGTCTTGGAGTGAAATTTAGGTGAGGGCGTCCGCATAATTTTTCAAAAGCATGGATTGCTTGTATTGAAGCTGTGAATAGGACCGCTACGTAAAAAACACTATATATATATATTTAATTCATGCTTTTCCTTTTAGTTTTTGGAAAGTATAATGTCAGTAAGATTGTTTTTTATATTTTTCTAATTCTTTTAATTTTTTAAATGATGTTCATATTCTTATAAGTCAAAGGAGAGGTATAGTTTTTGTTTAGTTCAAAGGTGTTAAAGAATTCAATTTTCGTATATATATATATATATGTGTGTGTGTGTGTGTGTGTGTGTATGTACACTCATGGCCGTATTCACAGGACGAAGAATGGGTGGTGTGCCGGGTGTTTAAGAAGAAGAACTTCTTCAAAGTGGGCAACGAGGGCAGCACAAGCATGTGCATAGATCAGGACATCGATGGCGACTTCGGCCAACTGCACGCAGCGTCCCACAAGGAGACGCGCTACATGCACCACCACAATGTCGAACAGCACCAGACTTTTGACTCGGTCGGCCTGCAATTCGCCAGCATCAACTACATGCCGGCGTCGACACAAGTCATCCCTCAGCAGCACAACCAGAAGCTCCTTGGCTATGACTTCGGCACCGGCAGAGCCGGTGCTCCTCTTCTGGCAAAGCAGTTCTTGACCATGCAGAGTTCTCAAATTGGTTATCATCAACAAGGAGGAGGAATCGGTCAGGTGGCTAACAATGGGGGAGGTGCTCAGCAGATAGTGGATATGAGAGAAGAGAATTTGAATGACTGGGCTGTGCTTGATAAGTTCGTGGGCAGCGGGCAGCACATCAAGCCGCCGGAGGACTGTGCCACGACTTCGAGAGTGAGGTTTGGGGATGGAAACTCTTCACCGCATCACATTAATCCTTTGTCGCTTTGAGATGGATTTGTGGACTTATGGCAAGCAATGAGTAGCCATGGAAGTGGACACTTGTAGTTCCATATCCCTCTCTTCTTAAAAACTGTACGATTCTAACAGCACGGTGTGTGGACCTAAGCTTTGTTTCAAATGCACGTTCAAACTATAGCAATGCATGATTGAAGTGGATTCATATGAGTGGTGTATGTCTTGTGGGTCATTTTTTAAGGTCGTACGTGTAAGTTGTTGGTGTATTATCTAAGCAATGATAAATTTCAAGACATGATTTTTTCTTTTTCTTGCTTCTGGAGGTTTTCAACGCTTGGATAGTTCAAGTGGTTCGGCACTTATTCTCCTTGAGAAAAGGTCTCAGGTTCGAATCTTGCAAATGGAGAAAAACAACACTGGGGTTTTTCTACCCAAAGTGGGCCAACCTGGGTCGAACCCTATTAAGCCGTGTGCTCATGGCTTGCGGATACCGTGGTTTAGTCCAAATGTCCAAGAAGTCAATGTTTTCTATTTATCTGCAACCGAGGCTAGCCTGACGATATGCTGCACACAAACACAGCATGTGCGCCATCAGTAATTAACGGTCTACGGCAGATAACATTATAGATATGTTTATGAAACCGGTGCCTCAGTGATACCTGTCACATTCGCATGAGTCACGACCTGACCCGAGGACCCGATGCCACGTAGTGCCACTCTTATGTACCTGTATAGTTTTCACCCATTATCGTGTTTCTCACTCCATATTATACGTTACCACGGATGATATCATGAACTTTTTTCTGCTTTCTATATTTTTAAATTTTTTATAGAAACAATTTTTTGTTCAAGGATTGTGAGTGTATGGTAGAGCGTCCAATACAACATCTAGAACGCTGCTTGTCAACTGGCAGTTCTCGGAATTTTTGTTCGATGGGACAACTATTAATTGCCCATGGAACCGTTTAAACCATATACCACAGACAGCCATGGATTCAGGCTATAGTCATTTCATTGATTTTTCAAATTTGGCTGTAGATCCACCACTGGCAAAACATAGATTCTGCATGATGCATGCTCTGTCAGCAGGTATATCTAAATGCAAAGCAAATAAATACAATTATGCACATTAGCGCGCGAGAGTGACAAACACCAGAAAACTGACAAAAGGAAAAGATATCTGTGTTCTCTGCGACAGAGGAGCTAATGATAAAAGCTGGCTGGGTTTTACGATGGCCATCGTCTACCTCAAGCAACCCTCTTCCTTTCTCAATCCATGCCTGGGACTGGCAACGACAAAGGAACCATACGATAAAGGAAAAAGTAATGACACGAAAGATCTCCCGGTTTGCCATGAGGCGTGTCGAAGGAGTTTCTGATGCTGAAGCTTCAGGAATGCTGGATGATGTTATTGACTTCCTCCAAATAGTTTCACCAACAGTGAGGTGGACAGAAATGTTTGAAGGGGTAGCATATCGGTTATGCCTTGTATAAGCCGAATATCACTGCAGATTTTGTCATCCCTGCACGGATTTCCTGAAAAACAAAGTCATAAAGAACATTGGTTTAAAGCGCAGCCAGTGTAAAAGAGTAAACTGAACCACACTTTAAAACATCAAGATGCGCACTTTACCTACACTAGCATCCTTGATGCATCACTTGAGAGGCTTCAGTCCCTACAAATCAACCAGATTTTTATCATGGGCCAATTAGGGATTAACTAAACAAGTTTAATAGTTGGGAAGTAGAACAAAACACAGTCATTCTCCTGTATCCCTCATATTCACAAAACAGAACATTCTTGGATCCATCAACTTTCGATACCACGGAGTAAATAAAATAACTTGAGCTTCACAAACCAACAAACGAATGGCGGTTATATTTGAGCGTTAGTCAACTGTAACCTACAAGACATAGACCAGCTTCCCTATCGAAAATTCCGTAGGTTGCTTTACGATTATACACAACCTGCAGTTGTACTTACGGTAGTCCCTCGCTGATTCTCAAGAAAAAAGGTATGAAAAATACTGGTAGAACATATAAGTGCATAAGTTAACTTAGATTCAAATGGTCTTATACCGACAGTGAAACTAAGAGCTCATATCCTGTCTGTTAAGAGGCCTCATACCTTCCGTGTTTCCCATCAGCAATGGTGCATTTTCATGCGTCCGTGTTTGTTTTAGTGTTTGACATTCAAACCTTTCTATTTTGAAACAGTATAAACAATTATTCTCTTTTGTACTAATCTTTTGTTGTCATGTAGAAGTCCCCATCACAGTTCAAAAAGGTGAGATTTTGAAATTGCAATGATATTAATGGAACAACAGATTTTTAACTCATCTGGATGATATTTCAAGATTTTCACATCTGCATATTTGTGACCATGAGAAAAACTTAGTGGCAGAAGAGCATCAGAGTTACTTGTCTAATCATAGTTGACATTTTTTCACAAGCACCCATTTCCTGGTAACAAGATCTCAATCTAAACCAGATACCATTTGAGAGCTTCTACAGATAGTGGGTAAGTGGGCCCTGCTAAACGACTGCAGCAAAGATGCTTAACAAAATTAAATGCAACCAAAAGACCAAGGATTTTCATGGAATTCGAATTTACTTATGAAAATAACTTAACTAAGTCCCTTAAATTTGATTACTTGATGAGATGCACGAAACTTCCTCCAACAAGTACATGGGGGGTACGAGTCTCAGCATCCTTTTAACTTGGCTTTCACATGCTATGGGATGCTTGTTTTGTGTGAGAACACCTAAGTACTCACTTACTTGCATTCATGTGCACTTCAAAGGGTTGAGAAAAGTTTGGAAGGTTTAGCACTCACTCATTGGAGATTGCTACCTTAAGGGCTTCTAGTGTCTCCACACACTCTCAAGTTGAATTCCAAGCCTTGCTTTGCTTTAATGGTTTGGTGAGAGAAATTTTTGATGAATTTTCTACAATAGTTTGGCTAATCCAAGGAAGCTCTTTAACTTCCCCATTGTTTTAGGCGTTTCCCAACATTTGATCACACTAAATTCACACTTCTCTCTTTTTACATAGAGAGAACTCTTCTTCAGTCTCTCAAAGACTAAGGTCAAATGTCGAACATGTTTCTCTAATATTCGACTATAGATCACTATATCATCGAGGTATACTAACACAAATTCGTTTATATATGTAATACCTCATTCATAAGTTGGCAGAATACAACCATTCGCAGTGAATCATCTGACAGTATCAACCTTGACAAAGCACCTGTGCTTAATATGTACTAGTTGGACTAGGAATCATAATCAATTGGTGATTATCAATATGCATTGTCTTTGAAAAGTTGTATCTCATAAACAAATAGCAAGGAAAAAAATTCACCAAAAAGCATATAACAGAATGAATTTGAGGGAAATCATGCGAAAACAATTGACTCCGAGTTGTCATTTTTCAAGCTTACCTCAAGTTAAAAGCATCAATATATGTCTGCTATAGAAATATGACACAATTACAGATTACATACTCCAACTTCTTGACTGCATCTGATACTCACCCCTTAACAACATTTTTCTTGTTATGGTTTATCTTTATGAACTTGATGGCATCCAAACAAGCTAATCCAGCAAGACTTCTATGTATAAAGGCAATAGGCCTATTAATAGGTGCATGTTTTGTAATGAGATTATGCATGGAGGTATTTCCCACATGAGACACCATCTTATAGAAATTAAAAAGGATTCAAGTGCTTGTTATGAGTGCTTCAAGCTTTAAAATATGAAATTTAATAAGTTTTGGAAGCTACAAAGAAAAGAAAGAGATTACAACAAAAAGTATAGAAATAAGTGGTTGGGATATGTCTCAAGATGCTTATCGAGAGATATACCGATGAAGAAATTCATAGTGTGACTAAGGAGGAGGAAACAAGGATAAGGCAAGATAAGGGAAACAGTATAGGTTTTGGTGATAGTAGTAGCAGGGTTGGTTCTTATTCTACTATAAGGGCTATTGTTCATTAATTGACTGTGACGGGTGGTAGAAGAGGTCCTAGTATTCTTTGTGATAAGAAGATACCATTAAAGTTAAAAGGTAAATATTATAGAGCAACAATTAGATCAGTCATGGTTCTTAGTGTTGGATAATTAATCATCAACATATACAAAAGATATCTGTAACAGAAATGAAGATATTGAGATGGATGAGTGGTCATACAAGAAAAGTCCATATACATAATGAGGTTATTACAAACAAATTAGGAGTGACACCAATAGAGAATAAAATGAGAGAATATCATTTAAGATGGTTTGAACATATAGAAAGAAGATCAAAAGAAGAACTTGTAAGAAGGTATGAAAAGCTAGATTTTGAAAGTATTAAAAGAGGTAGAGGACAACCACAAAAGTGTTAGAAAGAAACAATAAAAAATGATCTACTTTATTGAGTTAAGTTCTAACATGACACATGATAGGGTTATGTGGAAACAAAGAATCCATGTAGTCAACCCTGTCTAGTATAGGAAAAGGCTTAGTTGTTGTTGTTGAAGTTCTAAATTTAGAGAGTCGTGAAAGGTTACTAGTTATTCTATTATGGGTGATGATTGGACAAACAATCATCATAGATAATTAGTGAACTTTTTAGTCTACCATCTAAAGGAAACATTATTTTGATAATCATATGACCTATTCCACATTAATAAAACTATAGATAATTTGCTCGAGAATATTTATTTTTAAAGATGTTGATGATGTTGGTGTTAAAAATGTTAATCACTTCATTACGCAACAAATTTTAGAGTAGTTGGTAAGATGTTTGAGTCGAACCATCCACCCTTAGTGTGGACCCTACATTATGCTGCAAATTTTAGGGTAATTGATAAGATGCTTGATTCAAACTATCTACCCTTAGTATAGACCTTATGTGTTATCCATTGCATGAACTTAATTGAGGATTTAAGTGTAATGGCTAAAATCAAGGGGACAATTGATGCATGCTGAAATGTCACAAAGTTTATTTATAATCACTAATAGAAGGGAGTTGATTAAGCCTTCATTGACAAGATTTGTTATAAATGTTATTATTATTCAAAGTCTTATCATGCAAAAAAAATTATTGAAAGACATTTGCATCTTATAAATGGTGTTTTATAAGTTGTTCGAGAAAGAGAGGGTATTACTATAATGGACCTTATTTTTAATGCTAACTTTTGAGAAAAATGAACATATTTTTTAGAATAATTGTATCTTTATTAACTCCGCCCATATAAGGGATCACCCTTGTATGGCCGGTCTCAAGCTTAGAAAAATGAGGGGGGTTGCATTAGGCTTTCAACATCTAGCGTAAAACTTTGTTGGACTTATCTATCATCAATTCCACAAATTATAAGCATTATGTTAGGGCATTCCTTCTTAGCGATACATTGTAGAGCCTGAATACAGTGAAAAGTAAGGGCCTCCACATCTTCGCTCAGATGCAGTTAGCAGAGAAAGTTCCCATATCATGGACGGGTATGGGTAAATAAGCTAGCCCCACTACATTGTCACCTGAATATAGTTAACAAGTTACAACGAGAGTCTTTGTATTTTTAATATGGATGGATGCGGGGGATAAGGAAGCTAGTCGTAGATAATAAGATTTGTATTGGTACCTAAAATATCGAAACATTGACTGACAAGTTAATGGAGGTGGTAGATACTTTGATTCGTAGAAAAATTCACATTCTATGTTTATAAAAGACAAAGTGAATTAGAGAAAAAGTAAAGGAGATTGAGAATAGAGGTTTTTAATTATTATTATTAATAAATATTTAAAGGATAATATATTAGACATACAACGATATGATGACCGAATTATGATGGTGAAATTAGTGTTAGGAGTAGAGGCTTTGAATATAGTTTGTGCTTATGCACCTTAAGTAGGATTAGAAGATAGTATAAAGACGACTTCTTTGGAGGAGTTAAATTAGATAATTCAAAGAATTCCACCAAAGGGAGATAATTTGTTTGGGAGGAGACTTAAATGAACATGTCGTTAAAGATACATTAGGATATCAAGGTATTTATAGAAACTATGGTTTTGAGGATATAAATGAGGAAGGTAGGGAGATTTTAAATTTTGCTATGGGTTTTCATTTCTTATAAGAGTATGTTGTTGCAAACACAAATTGATTATTTTGTTTATAAGAAAAAAGATACATCATGTTATAAAGATTTCAAGGTAATTCTAGAAGAAATCTTAACTACTTAACATATACTTTTAGTAATGTATTTTCAAATAAAAAAGTGGATAAAGAGAATAGAGTGTATAAAACATAAAGTTCTTCAAGGAGATGCTTGGAATTATATAGTACACCAAATATGTGGACCAATATGGCTATACATATTAGAGAAGTGGCAAAAAATGTGATAGGTGAATCTAACAAAGGTGTACCGATACAAAAAGAAGCTTGGTGGCGGAGTGAAGTGGTGTAAGAAAAAATCAAAGCAAAAAATATATGTTATAAATTGCATTATGCTAAGAAGACTAGTGAAACTTGGGAGACTTATAAGAAAATAAAGAAAGAAATGAAAAGGGTTGTTAGTAAAGTAAAAACCAAAATTTGAGAGGATTTATATAAAAAGCTTAACTCAAAAGAAGGTGAAAGAAATATGTTTAGTATAGTTAAGGCTAGACATAAGAAAACTAAAGATCTTACTTTTATTAGATGCATCAAAGATGAGGAAGAGAAGATTCTATTGACAAATTATGATATAAAAATAGATGAAAATTTACTTTTATAAGCTTTTAATAAAAATATAGATGTTAGTATCAGCTTAGGAGAGTTAGCCAAATTAGAAAAGTATATAAACCACAATTTCTATCTATATATTCAAAAGTCAAAGAAGCTCTTAAATATATAAAAGTTGGTAAATATGTAGGTACAAACAATATTTTTATAGAAGTATGAAAAATCTCTAAAATCCTAGGAGAGATAGGGTTCATACGACTTACAAGACTATTTAATGAAATTTGGAGAACCCAAAAGATGTCAGAGGGGTGGAGAATGAGCACACGTATATCCATATAGAAGAACAAAGGAGACATTCAGAATTGTGCAAATTATCAAGGTATCAAATTAATGAGCCATACTATGAAATTATTGAAAAGAATTATCAAACATAGGTTAAGACAAGTATCGAGTACAACAGAGAACCAATATGGATTTATGCCCGACAGATTTATTATTGAAGCGATTTACCTATTGAGATGTTTTATGGAATATTTTAGAGAAAAAAAACTCCATATGATATTTATTGATCTAGAAAAAACTTACGATAGGATGTCAAATGATGTTCTATAGATAACCTTGGAATTGAGAGATATCCCATTGACATACATAAACCTTATACGAGACATGTACGATGGTGCAAAAACATGTGTGAGGACTCAAGGAATGACAAATTATTTTGAACTTAATATTGAGTTACATCAAGGATCAACTTTAAGTCCATATTTATTTATATTGGTTATTGATAGGTTAACAAAACATATTCAATTCAAGGTGAAGTACCTTGATGTATGACATATTCAACTTTAAGGCCCAATCAAACTACACTTTAGGAGTTGATGAAAGTTTCAGCTGTATGACATAAGTTTTTGAAGAAAACTTGCCATTGGTGTTGATTTTCGAGGTGGGCATCGAGCTTTATATTATCGCTAGACTTAGAAGTATGAGCATTATTGTTCAACATTATGAATACCTTTTTAAACTTAGATCAACTTTTTTCAAAGTCTTGTCCTAAGAAGATGATTATAAAGCTATAGTAGATCTATTTCTCACAAATGTCTCACTATGCGTGCCAAAAAGGTGTATTGCATCAAAATCGGACCCTAACCAACAAGTTTGTGCTATCAAGAATGCAGTGTACCAGAAAAACATGCTTGAGTCGGCATCTCGAACGACTTATGATCAGATTGATCAGCCACACAAGGGTCCCCAAGCATCATCTGCAGTAACTTGGAACGAGGAGCACACCAGACAACTGCTTATGTAACTAAGTAGTGAATTTGAGTTCAAGAAAGTGTTTGCAAATTGTAGAAAGCTAAAGTGAGCAAAAGCAAGGAAAAGACGAACAATGTTCCATACTAATAATTTGCATGTTTGACGCCTCTCTTTTTGTTGGTTCCTAGTTTTTTAAGGGTGAAAAGCCTTCTCTCCTTCTTCTTCTTCCATTTTATTCACTCTTCCGTCTTGCACTAACCATTGGTTGACACTTTTCATGTTCGACACATAATTTCCAGTTATTGAACCCATGATCTATAACCACTCCTACTTGGGTTCGCTTTGAGATAAAACCCCAATTGACTATCGACAATTTTACCAATGTGCTCCAGCCTATACTAACAAATGAGATTTGCTACTTCATCAATCGATGATCAACAATTTTGTTTTGCCAGTTCTTGCAGTTGTCAATAAACAAACAATGTTTTTACCTTACCGATTCTAACGGTGAATTTTTGAGCACCAATAGTTTTGTTGAGTTGTGGAAAAAACCCAAACCAGAAGGGACTCTACTCTTACTATTGAGAGACATTTGACTCGTTGGAGTGGCACTTTGAGCTACATCATTCGGTTATTAGGAGCCACTAGAGCAAAGTGTATTATTGCTAGAAAAAACACAATTCTACGTTTAGTTTGTTGTAGAAGTCCTTGGGTGTGGGTGAGATTCACCTCTTGGCGATCTTGGCTCATGGAGGAGGATTTGGATGAAGATTGATTTTGGTTGATTAGTCATGGTAGAATGGCTTTGAGATCACCGATAAACAATTGTGGGTTGAAGTTGTCGTAGTCGTCGGAAGTGCATAGCATTTTGGGTGGCCAATGGGGTACATTGGAAGGAGGACATTGAAGGCTCCCATAGATGAAGGTGACCTATGACCAAACCTTATTCTCCCTCATCAACTCTCTGGTCAGAGTAATGGTTGGTGGCATTTTGATTGAGGACGAATACAGATCATCCACCAACCTCTTGGAGCCACCACTAGTCATTTGCTTAGGACACCGCCCATCATGGGATCTCCATTGGTCGTCAAAATCATGGCATCTCATCGGTGTTCCCAAAGCCAAGGTGGGTTATTATAGCCAAGTTTCTTGGATCACATCCAATCCTAAGTTTTAATCTAGACTCAATTTGTGACCTGCTTTTGTTTTGGATCATATCCAATCCTAAGTTCTAATCTAGACCCAATCTATGACCCGCTTCAGTTTAAAACGTGACCAAGCCTAGGTATGGTTGACGGAACTTAAGCTCGATTTGACTAAACTCAAAGACCTTTGACTAGTGATTTCTCTCTTGTTTCTTGTTGAAAGCCTCTCAGTATATGTATCACTGTAGTTTGTGTTTGTGAGACATGGCCCAAACTCACAACAAAAGGGACACATATAGCCTGATATAGACTTTCTAAAGATTGTTGTAGATGTCGAGTGTGTTGTGGCACTTGAGAGGAGAATTCAGCAGCTCATGGCTTAGTTGGAGTCAATGGGCACTGTTAGGGGTTCTAGTTGAGCCAAGTCTAGTTAGCATGTTGATTTGGCGAGATAGCTTAGCCGTTTTCATGATATCTTGAGCACTCCCCCTTGGACTAGTTGAGTGGTGCACCATGTTGTAAGGTGCCCAAGCTAAAGTCATTTAAGGGGTTTTGAGATAACAAGGCATTACAGAATTTTACATAAGACTTGAAAACTTATTTCCAAGCTATGAGAGTACTTGAGTAGGAGCAACTCATCCTTGCTACCTTGTTTCTTCTGGGAGATGCATATTTATGGTGGCATACGAGACAATCGGCAATTGATGGAGACGGTCAACCAACTATAACTTCTTGGGTGGAACTTTGCACAAAGTTTAGTAGTAGGTTATGCCGATGTTTACAAGTTGGTAGGCTCAAGAGAAGTTGAATAGCTGAGATAGATTGGGAGTGTGTGTGATTATCTACGGAAGTTCAACATGGCTTTGTTGGATATATGTAACATGTTTGAGGATGATAAACTTTCCTAGTTTAGGGATTGCAGCCTTTGGTGGAGACTGAATTGAGGAAGTAGGAGCAGAGAGACATCCTTGCCACGATGATAGGGTCCTAGTCCTTCGTAGATTTCCATGCGATGAAGAACTACAATTCTTCTTCTTTATCGATGAAAAATGAGTAGAAGGGTAAGGATACACACAAGCCGATAGTAGAGCTGGTTATAGACATAAATGCCAATATACTTCGCTAGATGATGGTGCTCGGTAGGATCCAATTATCGTGCCATGACAAGAGACTCATGCAGCCAATAAGGGAAACCAGGTGCAGATCCACATGAGTGCCCTAAAGCTAGTTTCTATACCTGTGGCGGACTCACTACATGAGGGTTATGTTGGTCGAGGATAAAGCTAGATCAAGTATTGAGGGGGAGATTATGATAGTTATGCCATTTCAATTGATGAGCACAATGTAGGAGGGACTGTCACTTTCAAGACATGGAGATACATGGTGGTGACCATGACTTTGGGAATGCACCTCCTCGCATTTGAAGTCGAATAAAGATGGTGAATGCCCATCCTTGTAGGATGGAAGGCATGGCTTAAGTCAATTACTAGAGAGGTTCTATGGATTTTATAGTGACCGACCTAGATGACTATGACATATATCTCAAGTGTTATTTCCTAAAGTTGGGGCAAGCACAATATCGCATTTGGGAGGTCTATTGATTATTGACGACGAGACTCATTGTCAGTTTATGCTTGGTTGAAATCCTAATAAGGCTACCAAGAGAGGAGAGAGCTCCTACGCGATTGATAGTCACATGTTTGTCAGCTTTCCAATTGGATAAAGAATTAGAGGACCAACTTGCTAAGGAAGTAGTCAAGTAAGAGGAAATATTGAGTAAGGTCATTGTGGTGCCAACTAATGTTAAGGAGTCGGTCACACCCAAAAGTGCATAGATAAGTTATGTTGTATGAGAGTTTGACGCACAAATCAACAAGATAAAGATAACAATCTAACTAGCCAGCAAATTATCATATCAACAAAATGGTTGGAAGTGACAAAAATAGGAGCACCACCCAGCAAACTCACAAATGTCGAGCACTAGTTGCCGATGTAACCTTAGGCAAAAATGACCAAACAAGCTCTATGAAGACATCCAAAGAGCCGAATAGATGTCATTTTAATAAGTAATTCAGACAATAGAGACCACAAACTGCTGACATGTTATGGCACTATGATCGACAATACGACTACAAAAGTCACCTTGGCAAGGGCTGTTATGGATTAGTACAATAGGTTCTACACAATGTCATCTCAAGAGGGAGTGATTACAACTCGTACAAATGATGACCACTACTTGTGTGAGCTGTTTTAGGATAGTAAGCATGGAAAAAAGTACCATCTCTTGGGGAACAATATAAACGAGAGCAAGGAAGAGAAAACAACAAGACCAACACCCAACAATGAATATCTAAATTTCTTGTTCAAGTTTTCTTCCTTCCTTCCTTTGTATTTTCTTTTCAACTTTAGTTTTAGATGTAGAACTCAAGCTCCCCCACTCTGAATATGCTTCCCTAGTGTTTGTTCATCACAATCATATTCTTCGTATCTTCTATACTATTTGTTAATCAAATCAGCTTCTTGGAAGCTTTTATATTGTTTGTTCATCAATAAACAGTTTCTTGGAATTGAATCCAACCCCTTTCACTTCGGATTCATTTCCACACATTTTTCTAGTAAACTTTTTGGAATCATATTTTCACTTTGTTTGTAAGCTGCAATCACCTTTCTAGAGTCGATTCTAACGTTCCTCTTTAACCCAAGATACTACTAAGGAGGCTTGGTAAATCTTTGGTCATGTGACTCCCACAAAATCAATAATGATGCTTCTATTGCTAATCGTTGATCGAACCAAAGGTTTTTAGAAGCACCGACCCAATCGAGTTTCCTAGCACACCCGATGGGTCATAGCAAGAGGAAAAGAAAATCTGACTATGGCATATCACCTTGAAATGAACCTCACTTGCATTGGAAGTGCATGTCCAAGTTTGAAGAATCACTTTCAATAGTGAAGAACAAGGACAATATTTCTCATCCTTGAGGTAATAATGAAAGCTTTGCATTATCACTAGAAACTAGCTTAAATTGTGGTTCCATGTTTGGAGTACATTTGTGCAACTAGAACTCGCTTTGTCGCTTAGAATACAATTTGGATTGGTCCTATCATAAGCCATTATCACTTTGCCACAATATTATAAGGATATTTTGGGGTTGATGGTGTAGAATGAAAAAGAATTGCCCTAGAGAGGGAGTTTATAAACAGATATCAAGGTGTCCAATGATGTTGGCGGTGTTGAAGTAGGTTAACCATCATTGGTTGAAACGAGCATACCAATGATGTTTGATACAATACCCTAGTATCCCAACCCCAACCTAATCTTCAATACGGGAACATTTGGATCACAAGAAGGCCTAAAGTTATTTCAAGTTCTTCTTTATCCTAGGTCTTGGCTAACATGCCAAGTGCTCCAAATTGTCCAGGACTTTTTAATCAGCCAAGGTGAACCAGGAATGTACCCTATGGAGTAGTATCAATCCTATCATATTTTGCCAATCACTACAATGAACCATATGGAAATGATGGAGGATTAACGCAAATTTACCTCATTCACTTTCTACAATGAAATCATATGCCAGATATCGATTGGAGGGTTGTGATAACAATCAACCCAAATGCCCTTGCTAAAACAATGTACAACCATTTCCAATATGGCGTTAACTACTTTATCAATTAATGTTTCAACCTACCGAAAACCATATGTGGAATGGTCATAACTTTTTCTTGGGAAGATGATAAATCCACTTTGGAGCATATCCGTGGATTCACTGCACAATGTGGAGTTTTAGGTACAATGAGTATTATAAGCTCCAACCCTTCTCATAATCTTTGACAAGAACAATGTTTGTATGTTATTCAATGTTACCACCAAATTACATTAAGACATGGGTCAACATGGGAAGCTTATTTCATGAAAGATCTTGACAACCTTCAAAATCACGGTAGCATACCTCACTAGCACCAAATAAAATCCAAATGAACCTTTGATGACTAGGCTCAGACAAATAAAAGGAAAATGCAATGTGAGAGTCCCAGAATCGCAATGCACCGCCATCACAACTTGCAATATTGTTACCAGACTTGGGAAGATACTGGTGGTGCAGAATTACTCAGGTCTTGTGGATTTGGCAAGGTTGAAATTCATGCTGAACAATATCTCAAAGAAACATATGCTTAGTAAATTAGACATTTATTAGAAGAAAAGGGGGTTTCCAAAGAAGAGGTTGGAAGAGGATTGCGAAGAATGGATATGTGACAAGAAGCTTGTTTTCGGCTGCAAAAAGAGTGGGAGAAATTTCTTAAAGAATTCATGTGATGTTTCAATATACTACTAAAGATCACAAGGGTGCATGTGTTAACACTAGAAATTTGTTGTATAAGTCGGTGTTGCAGCAGGGATTGGTAAAATAGGAATGCTATTTGCCAATTACGTGATGAGAAAAATGGCCGAACATTGAAAAAATAGGAGTATCGCCTATCAAACTAACAAACGTTGAACACTAGTTGTGGATGTAAGGGCAAAAATAACCAAAGAGGCTCTACAAAGATATGTCCGCACAACAAAATAGATGTTGTTTTGGGAAGGGATTCATACGACAGGAACGACACACTGCTTACACGTTATTGACACTATGACGGATAACCACAGATCGGACTTAGTACGGGTGATTATAGATTAGTACAGCACCACTCAAGGTTTCAGTGGTTGAGGCATGCAACTCTGGCACAATGCCATCTCAAGAGGGAGCGTTACAACTAGTGCTAATGATAACCACTACTCATGTGAACTGTTTCAAGACAATAAATGTGAAGAAAGGTACTGTAAACACCCCAAATTTCAAAATCTCAAAAACTTTAAAACACAAAAGCTCGTTTGAGCCAAAACGACAATCTGTTTTAAAATATGAAAATAGGTACAAAAGGCAAAAGGAGAGCCCCGGTAAGAGAGGAAATTGAGCCCGGAATTTCAGAAGCCACCCCCTGCTCAAAAATAGAAGAAAAGAGAGCCCGTTTGGAGAAAAGCCTGACAAAAGGGTAAAAGCATAATTTGGGTCTAAGAAAAAGCGCAAAGCAGCTCTAAAATGCAGAAAGAAGCCCAATACTTGAGGAAGTCGACAGAAGTTCGAGATACGTCTCGTCAGAATGAAGAACGGAATCCGTGCAACAATCTGAGTTCGATATCAACAGGAACCGGCCACAAACCAAAACGACGAACCGAAATGAACGCCTAAAAGGTCCTGAAAAGTAGAACACCGATTAGAAGAAAGACGTGGAGAAAACCCAAGCCAGAGTTGGGCCTCCGATGAATCAAAGCCCGCTCAAAACCGACGGTGAAAAGCACCAGAAAGGACCAGAAAATAAAGGAGCAGAAGAAAAGTTTGGACTGGATCTGGATCCAGATCCAAATAGTGTTTGGATTGGATCTGGATCCCAAAATATCCGAGATCTGAGATCTGAGATCCAAACCCAAATAAATATTTGGACTGGATCTGAATCTCAAAATATTCGAGATCCACGATCCAGATCCAAATAGGGTTTGGATTGGATTCAGATACCTAGACCTAAATCCAAGACCCAATATCCAAGACCCATTTGAAACCTCTATAAATAGAGGTGAGGGGGATTGAAAAATCAGGGACGTGAGGCTCAAAGGAGAGAGGCCTTTCACGTGAAAAAGAGAGGGATGAGAGAGAAAGGCCCTATTAGCCAAAACGTGTTTGTTTGAGAACTTGGGATTAGCCCATGGAGACAAGGGCTGCACCAACAAGGTGGCGTCTCCTTCAAGCTTGAGTGGAGTGTTGCATGGTGGAGCTTGGTGGCTTGGAGGCGGCCAGGGGTGGAGCTGCACCCTAAGGTAAGTCCCCTAAGCCCTAACCTAACCCACTTCTTCCCCTAATCCTCTAGCCCACCCATCCTAGCTAAACCAGCCCCCTAAAAACACCATTAAACCAGCCAAGTTCTAGCCGGTTTTCACCAAGACTTCTACCCTAGACCACCACCTAACCAAGCTACCCTAAGACAAAAACCAAGTTCGGCCACCACCTGGCCGAACTCCCACCTTGAACCCACCAAGTTCGGCCAACCTTGGCCGAACTCCCCTTTGAAACAAACTTAACTCGAGCCACCTTGGCTGGAGCCCTTTCCCTAAAAACCCACAGCCTGCACCAGCAGGCCGTGTCCCATCCCTTTTTACCCAAGGTCTGGCCTGCCCTAAAGGCAGGCCACCTACCCTAAAATCCGCCCAGCCCTTGGCTGGGTTTTCCCTACCTACCTACCTAAAACAACTCGGCCAAAGGTTGTCAGGCTTCCTTGCTTCTTTGCCAAAACCTGGCCTGTTTTGAGGCAGGCCACCTTAACCGTGTATTCCCCCACCTTTTACCAAAAACCTGGCCTGCCATGGCAGGCCACCTAGCTAAAAACCCACGGCCTAACCTGGCCATGTACCAGCCCCACAACCACCTTGGCCAACCCTAGGTAACCAGCCCCGGTTTCACCTCAAACCAAACTCGAGCCACCTTGGCTCGAGCCATCCTAAAAACAGCCCCTCCAAGGCCTAGACCCAGGCTGCACCAAGCCAGCCCGAGTTACCCCAAGCTCCCCATAAACCAAACGCGAACCACCTTGGCTCGAGTCATACAAGCTAACCCCAAAGGCCAGCCTTTGGCTGAACCCTAAGGCATAACCACCCTAACTCGAGCCACCTTGGCTCGAGTCATCCCTTACCCAAATCAGCCCTAAGTGGTCCCAAATCCGGTATAACTTGCAGCTCCCGGAACTCCAAGTCTCTCCAAGCTCTCAAGCTCTCCGGCTTCGCTCCCACATGCCTCGAATGCCATGAGATGATGATGAACTCATCCCTTGTACAATCCTAACTCAAGAACTTGGAAAAGTGTAAGTCGTTTGATATATATCAAGTCTCTTTTTCATTCAATTCAATTTGTGATATGGGGTTGTAATAACGGAGCATCGTCTCCCCCTGGAATGTAATAATGGTGCTGGACACACGAGACACACACGTACACTTGAGCCTTTCCGCTCTTATCTTGTATACAAGCACCACGTAATTGAGCCTTTTCGCTCTTATCATATATACGTATTTCAATTCAGTTGGGTTCTTACATTAAGTCGTGTGAGTTTGTCTTTCAATTATACACTCGCACCCAAGAAACACCCGAGCGATTGCTCAAACACCTCACGCACATTTTGGCCTCAGAAGCCACTAAGATATAGCCATATCTATATATTTTCTGCTGTGTGAGTTTTCCCGGTTCAGCTGTATACGCATTTCAATTCCGGGTTTTAAATTCAGTCGTGTGTGTTGTCTTTCAATTTATACATATACACACACGCCACAATTGAGCCTTTCCGCTCTTATATATATCTATATCTCCCTTCTGCTGTGTTTTACGGTTCAGTTGCATGTGTTGCAGTTCAATTTATACATAACACCCATGCACACATTGAGCCTTTCTGCTCTTAAGATATAGATATATTTAAATTTCTGCAATTTACATTCAAGTCGTGTGAGTTGCATTCAATTTGGGTTTTCCCTTCTGTTATGTCTTTCAAATTCGGGTTTTACATACAAGTTGTGTGAGTTGCATTGCATACTCGCCATACTCGAGCTAGAGTGCATACCTGCATCGAACAAACCCCGAACAAAATCATGCAAGACGCCCAACTTAGGCCACTTTGCACACACTCCACGCCTAAGTGGTTAAAACTAAAAGACTTAGGTCGCCCAAATCAAAACTCGCCAAGTGCATGATTTCAAAAACACCTATTTGTTCAAAATCAATTTTTTAGGTTTTAACTTGTTTCAAACAAAGTCTCTAAGTGTACAGACTGACCCTTGCGCATCGGTGCAAGAAGGTCTGCGACGAAAAGATCCCGCTTGCCTAAAATTGCCTTTTAAAAGTCAGATATTTCAAAACATACTTCACTAGTTTGAGTAAGCTAGCTGGCACGCTCTAAAAGCGAACGTAGATTGCGAAAAGATTCACTCCAAGCCTAATAACCCGTAAGTAAAAATTTTCCATGTCTACAAATTTGGCACGTCCGGTGGGACTCGGGACTTAAGTAGACTTCAAACAAACAAGTTACACTCAAATTTTTGAAAAAAAGTGTTTTTCCGAAAAAAATCATGCATACTTTGGAAAATTGCAAGAAAAGGGATGAAAAGATACAATCCTCATTGAGTAAACTAAGAAAGACTTTGAAAACAGATAAAGCCCAAAGAGAGCTCGATGATATTCAAAAAATGTTTCAAAAGATGAATGCTTTAAAAGCCCATCGATCCCATAGTAGTTCTTCTAGGGCACATAAAGATCGTGAAAAGAAAACCGATTTTAAACTCAATGAAGGATGTAAGGTAAAAGGCCAAAACCAAGAAAGGGGCGAGCCATCCACTCGCACATTTCCAAATTTTGAAAAATCCAAAGAAAAATCTGAAAAAGATGTTTTTGTTTCAAAAAATCAAAAAAATATTGAAAATTTGCAAAAAGACAAAAAAATTGATTTTTTTTTTGAAATTCAAAAAATTCAAGTGAAAAACCTAAGTCTAGGCACACACATAGTGGGACATAAAACCCATACCCCACAAAGAGATGAGAGTGAAAAACAGGTAGGTTTCGAAAAGGGACGCCTCGTGAAACCCCGGGGGCGCAAAATAGAGTTACCCGAGAAAACGGCCTGCTCTCACTCTGAAAAGGTAGACAAGCCACAAAGAGGTATGCCTGAAACCCATCCTTCTCAAATCTCTCTTCTCGAAATAGGGTCATCAGATGCATTGGCTCACACCCATGCACACACAAACCCACGAAATGTGTCTAAGTTAGAGAATTTTCAAGGTGCGCCAAATATCCCGCACCAGCCAAAAGAATTTCAAAAGCAAAAACAAAAAAAAGTTCAAAAAATGGTAGACATGGAGACCCCTAATGCATACATCGACATCTTAGGAGCTCATAACCCTGTCATAGAAAAACCCACTTCTTCAAGCCTAGTCTTGTACCTTGGAACCAAGATTAGGACTTTGAAACTAAAAAATCCATCTCTAGGGGCATCACGAGTTGCACCTAGGGAGCAGGTCGAAAATTTCAAGGGACCAAGCTTGGCTTCCCTTGAAGAATAAAGGGTATATATCCCTGACATGGACGATTCCATGTTCCAAGGCTATGATTTATACAAAAACTTTTCAAAAAACAAGAAGTCTTAGAACATGATTCTAAATATGGGATATAAACCCTACTAGGGCATGGGAACCCGAAACCAAAGTAGGCTTGAACCTGTCCTACCTAGAGCCAATAAGAATCGATATGGATTGGGCTACAGCCCATCCATAATTCCTGAGCTGCCACCTAAGACCATCTGGGTCAAGGGTGCCGTGTAGAACCTCTAAAACCGAAACCCATGTCTTAGACTAATCTGATTGGAGTCTGATTCATGAAGTTTTCTTTGTAGGTTCAATGGAAGATCCCTACTTTTGAAAAAACCAAAAAAAATTGGATATTGCCAAAAACCAAAAAATTGAAAACCCACCAAATCTCAAAAACATTTGGAAAACTGAAAATTCCCAAAAAGAAATTTATTTCAAAAGCCTTTGGTCATGTACAAAATCTATTTTCAAAAATTGTAAAAAGCTTTTTCGAAAATTGTATATACTCCCAAGAACCCAAGTATCCAAAAGCTAGTCCTGTCCACCCCTTTTGCCTAGAGCTTTTTCAAAACTGAAAAGCTCAAGAATCACCAAAGCAAGAAAGAATAAACACCTCCAAGCTTTTTGAACTTCGCAAAATCCTTGACTTATGAAAGATTGGGGATTTTTAGAAATAAGTTTAACCAATAGTGTGTGCATAAGCATCACGCATTACACTTTGAAATCATTCATATGCATCGAGTCTAGACATCATCCTAGAACTCGAATTCAGGGTTTTTGAAAACCAAAGGGGCAATAAGAATCGACCCCCTAAGTATCGAGCCTTCATAGGCATGTCTCCATACGAATCAAAACCAACACCTTCAAGGCAAATTTCAAAAAGAAATGAGAATCTCAAAAAAAGGTTCAGCATTTCACAAAAACCTTTCAAAATTCTTTTGATAAAAACCTCCCAAGTATTACAATTCATGCATTGTCTGCTTGACTTGATCAAATGAAGATGTTGTTCATACTAAATGTGCCATACATTTCAAAAACTCTATTGGCATGTGAAAGGAATCACTAAGCCAAGAGAAGAATCGTGCTTAGCCTTGCTGTAGGCCTTCAAAATTCGAGATATCATCTCCCATGTCATAAAAAAAAGGAGGAATGATGTTCACTAAAGCACTCATTTTGAAAACCTATCTTAAACAGATAGGCAAAGTAAATGGCAGCCCCTTTCAACAGAGTACGAGTTCAAAACTCAAGACTCCATTAAGGGACAAGCCCTGCATCGTGTGGCTGAAGTGCCTCTTTGAGACACATTCCCCATACTTGGTCAAATGCCCCATGAAGGCATGAATCTTCAAAATGAATTCCAAAAACCATGCTTGACCAAAACCAAGTATGGAAAACATATTTCGATCAAAAGGGCTGGTATAAAACCATCTTCATATAGAAAGGGAGGATTTCCCAAAATTGCTTTCTCAAAAGGGATTAAAATTTCGAAAAATTTTAACCCTACATATGGCTTTGAAAAGAAAGATTTTTTTCAACTTCTGGTTTATATGGAAACCTTGATTGTGTTGGGATAAAGAACATGAATCTCACGATAAAATATGGAGACCACGTCAAAACTAAAACCTGATGGCCATGACGATCACTTAGGGCTGGTTATGTTTCCATCCTTGAGCAAAAAGTATCATGATCATGTTAGAAAAACCATGGAAATGCATGGACATAAACATACCATCATCCATCTAAAATCCTTTTGAAAAAGCCATGGCCCTTCACCAGATGACCATGCGAAATTCCCATCAAGCTAGGGGCATTTTTAAATAAAGCTCCTAGACACCTTCCATGGAGAAACAGATTTCATAAAATGCATCTCCTTCATGACTTGTGAGATACATCTCGTATGTTCATCATTGCATAAAAACATGTATTTCCATTTTGAATCACATGGAGTGCATAGTATGCATCATGTCACCCCAAAGAAAGCCCAAAAAGGTGGCAACTCGAGTAGGAATGTTTCCCATGTCTCCAAAACGACAATTTATTTTAAAATGTGAAAACAGGTACAAAAGGCAAAAGGAGAGCCCCAGTAAGAGAGGAAATCGAGCCCGAAATTTCAGAAGCCACCCCCTGCTCAAAAACAAAAGAAAAGAGAGCATGTTTGGAGAAAAGCCCGATAAAAGAGTAAAAGCGTAATTTGGGTCAAAGAAAAAGCACAAAGCAGCTCCAAAATACAGAAAGAAGCCCAATACCTGAGGAAGTCGACAGAAGTCCGAGAAACGTCTTGTCAGAATGAAACCAAAACGACGAACCGAAACGAATGCTGAAAAGGTCCGGAAAAGTAGAACACCGATTGGAAGAAAGACTTGGAGAAAACCCAGGCCAGAGTTGGGCCTTCGATGAATCGAAGCCCGCTCAAAACCGATGGTGAAAAGCACCAGAAAACCAAGGAGCTGAAGAAAAGTTTGGACTGGATCTAGACCCAAAAATATCTAAATCCAAATCTAAATAGTGTTTGGATTGGATCCAGATTCCAAAATATCTGAGATCCACACCCAAATAAATATTTGGACTGGATTTGGATATCAAAATATCCGAGATCCACGATCCAGATCCAAATAGGGTTTGGATTGGATTCGGATATCCAAACCCAAATCCAAGACCCAATATCCAAGACCCATTTGAAACCTCTATAAATAGAGGTGAGGGGGCTTGAAAAATCAAGGATGTGAGGCTCAAAGGGGAGAGTTCTTTCACGTGAAAAAGAGAGGGATGAGAGAGAAAGGACCTATTGGCCAAAACGTGTTTGTTTGAGAACTTGGGATTGGCCCATGGAGACAAGGGCTGCACCAACAGGGTGGCGTCTCCTTCAAGCTGGAGTGGAGCGTTGCATGGTGGAGCTTGGCAGCTTGGAGGTGGCTAGGGGTGGAGCTGCACCCTAAGGTAAGTCCCCTAAGTCCTAACCTAACCCACTTCTTCCCCTAATCCTCTAGACCACCCATCCTAGCTAAACCAACCCCCTAAAAACACCATTAAACCAGCCAAGTTCTGGCCGGTTTTCACCAAGACTTCTACCCTAGACCACCACCTAACCAAGCTACCCTAAGACAAAAACCAAGTTCGGCCACCACCTGGCCAAACTCCCACCTTGAACCCACCAAGTTCGGCCAGCCTTGGCCGAACTCCCCTTTAAAACAAACTTAACTCGAGCCACCTTGGCTGGAGCCCTTTCCCTAAAAATCCACGGCCTGCACCAGTAGGCCGTGTCCCATCCCTTTTTACCCAAGTTTTGGCTGCCCTAAAGGCAGGCCACCTACCCTAAAAACCGCTCAGCCCTTGGCTGGGTTTTTCCTACCTACCTACCTAAAACAACCCAGCTAAAGGTGGCAGGGCTTCCTTGCTTCTTTGCCAAAACCTGGCCTGTTTTGAGGCAGGCCACCTTAAACGTGTGTTCCCCCACCTTTTACCAAAAACCTGACCTACCATTTGGCAAGCCACCTAGCTAAAAACCTACAGCCTAACTTGGCCATGTACCAGCCCCACAACCACCTTGGCCAACCCTAGGTAACCAGCCCCGGTTTCACCTCAAACCAAACTCGAGCCACCTTGGCTCGAGCCATCATAAAAACAACCCCTCCAAGGCCTAGACCCGGGCTGCACCAAGCCAGCCTAAGTTACCCCAAGCTCCCCACAAACCAAACTCGAGCCACCTTGGCTCAAGTCATACAAGCTAACCCCAAAGGCCAACCTTTGGCCGAACCCTAAGGCAAAACCATCCTCACTCGAGCCACCTTTGGCTCGAGTTTCACAAGACCTAAACCCAAGGCCAAATGCTGGCCGAATCCTAAACTAAAACCATACAACTCAAGCCACCTTGGCTCGAGTCATCCCTTACCCAAATCAGCCCTAAGTGGTCCCAAATCCGGTATAACTTGCTGCTCCCAGAACTCCAAGTCTCTCCAAGCTCTCAAGCTCTCCGGCTTCACTCCCACATGCCTCGAATGCCACGAGATGATGATGAACTCGTCCCTTGTACAATCTTAACTCAAGAACTTGGAAAAGTGTAAGTCATTTGATATATATCAAGTCTCTTTTCCATTCAACTCAATTTGTGATACGGGGTTGTAATAACGGAGCATCGTCTCCCCCCGGAATGTAATAACGGTGCTGGACACACGAGACACACACGTACACTTGAGCCTTAAACGTGTGTTCCCCCACCTTTTTACCAAAAACCTGGCCTACCATTCGGCAGGCCACCTAGCTAAAAACCCATGGCCTAACCTGGCCATGTACCAGCCCCACAACCACCTTGGCCAACCCTAGGTAACCAGCCCCGATTTCACCTAAACCAAACTCGAGCCACCTTGGCTCGAGCCATCCTAAAAATAGCCCCTCCAAGGCCTAGACCCAAGATGCACCAAGCCAGCCCGAGTTACCCCAAGCTCCCCATAAACCAAACTCGAGCCACCTTGACTCGAGTCATACAAGCTAACCCCAAAGGCCAACCTTTGGCCGAACCCTAAGGCAAAACCACCCTCACTCGAGCCACCTTGGCTCGAGTCATCCCTTACCGAAATCAGCCCTAAGTGGTCCCAAATCCGGTATAACTTGCAGCTCCCGGAACTCCAAGTCTCTCCAAGTTCTCAATCTCTCCGGCTTCGCTCCCACATGCCTCGAATGCCATGAGATGATGATGAACTCATCCCTTGTACAATCCTAACTCAAGAACTTAGAAAAGTGTAAGTCGTTTGATATATATCAAGTCTCTTTTCAATTCAATTCAATTTGTGATATGGGGTTGTAATAACGGAGCATCGTCTCCACCTGGAATGTAATAATGGTGCTAAACACACACGTACACTTGAGCCTTTCCGCTCTTATCTCGTACACAAGCACCACGTACATAATTGAGCCTTTTCGCTCTTATCATATATACGTATTTCAATTCAGTTGGGTTGTTACATTAAGTCGTGTGAGTTTGTCTTTCAATTATACACTCGCACCCAAGAAACACCCGAGCGATTGCTCAAACACCTCACGCACATTTTGGCCTCAAAAGCCACTAAGATATAGCCATATCTATATATTTTCTGCTGCGTGAGTTTTCCCGGTTCAGCTGTGTACGCATTTCAATTCCGGGTTTTAAATTCAGTCGTGTGTGTTGTCTTTCAATTTATACATACACACACGTACCACAATTGAGCCTTTCCGCTCTTATATATATCTATATCTCCCTTCTGCTGCGTTTTATGGTTCAGTTGCATGTGTTGCATTTCAATTTATACACAACACCCACGCACACATTGAGCCTTTCTGCTCTTAAGATATAGATATATTGAAATTTCTACGATTTACATTCAAGTCATGTGAGTTGCATTCAATTTGGGTTTTCCCTTCTATTATGTCTTTCAAATTCGGGTTTTACATACAAGTTGTGTGAGTTGCATTGCATACTCGCCATACTCGAGCTAGAGTGCATACTTGCATCGAACAAACCCCGAACAAAATCGTGCAAGACGCCCAACTTAGGCCACTTTGCACACACTCCACGCCTAAGTGGTTGAAACTGAAAGACTTAGGGTCGCCCAAATCAAAACTCGCCAAGTGCATGATTTCAAAAAGGATTTCAAAAACACCTATTTGTTCAAAATCGATTTTTTAGGTTTTAACTTGTTTCAAATGAAGTCTCTAAGCATATAGACTGACCCTTGCGCATCGGTGCAAGAAGGTCTGCGACGAAAAGATCCCGCTTGCCTATAATTGCCTTTTATAAGTCAGATATTTCAAAACATACTTCGCTAGTTTGAGTAAGCTAGATGGCACACCCTAAAAGCGAATATAGATTGCGAAAAGATTCACTCTAGGCCTAAGAACCCATAAGTGAAAAATTTTCGTGTCTACAGGTACCAGTTTGTGATGTCTTGGAAACTATTATAAATGAGAACAAGGAAGAGAGGACAAAAGAAGAATTGACACCCAACAATCAAGATCTAAATTTCCGGTTCAAATTTTTATTTTCTTCCTCAATTTGCTTGGGCATTGTTTCTCCACCACAATAAGCTTTTTGCAATCATATTTCTATATTGTCTGTTCCGCATAATCTGCTTCTAGGATTGAATCTAAACTTCCTCTTTAACCCAGGCTACTACTAAGGAGGCTTAAGGAATCTTTGGTCACTATACCCACATTACAACACAAGTAAAGACACTTTTATCGCTAATCATCAATCAAGCCGAAGGTTGTTGGAAGTGCCGACCCAACTGCATTTCGTGGCATATGCCTACTACATCCACCGATGGTTCCCGAATGTATGTTCTGTTGGGGAGATTTTCCCATACTAACAAGATGGTTGGGCGCGAAGTCAAGCCCTATTTATAGCTGAGATCCAGATAATTACAAATGAGAAAAAGTAGGATTAAATGAAATCCTCATGTATTTAAAAAGTCTTTGAACCTTTATCCCTTGAATGTTGCTTGTGTATCAAATGTCTACGGTAACGCCTTAATTGAGTATTTATTTTTGGTTGCCAACCTTTTTGTTAGATCTTTTCTTATCTAATTTTCTTATAGACCTAGAATTTACAACAACAAATGCATTGTTTGAGAGGGGTGTTTGATTCACACTACGACATGGGTCGGACCCTCAATTTTAAGAACTACAATACTGGTCGACATTTTGAATCAAACAAGTAACGTGAGAGGGCCATGAAACTCCATTTCGATGAGCGAAATTTCACTTTAAAAAATTGACTCATGTCAAAGGATGGGTCTATAGATTTGGAACTAGGAACTTCTCTCTAACTCTTGTAAACACCCCAAAATCCCACGAATTTCTCAAATAACCTGGTTTTGTAAAAGTAGCCCCAAAGGGCTATTTTGAGTCTGGAAACCCAGGAGCCTTCCAGACAAACCCTGTACATATGTTTAAACTATATATGTTTTAAAATATGTATAATATAGTTTTAAAACCTTTTAAAAGATGTTTTGAAACCCCCAAAGCGACTTGGCCTGATGAAAGTAGGACCAAAAGAGCGAAAGAGAGCCCGAAATTGGACCACATGTCGAGCCCGGCACATCAACTCTCGTATTAGATTCATCCCCAGAATCTTGAACATCCAAGCCCCTGTTATCAACAAAATTGTTTGAAATCATCTCTAGAAGGTGAAAACAGAACTGGACGACCATGTTGGCGAAGACCCAACGCAAGACGGAGTACTGATACTGTCAAGCCCCGCACAAACTATTCGTTTCGAACATACCCTGAAGGAGTCAGAATTCAGCTTTGGATTGGATCTGGACCATATATATCCAGATCTAGATCCAAACATATATGTGGATTTGAATTTGAATTTGGATCCAAAGATCCAATCCAATATCCACATCTAGGGCCCACATCATCTTCTCATAAATGGAGGTAGGTCCCATAAGAAATTCACGTGGAATCTTGGGTATGAGAGAGAATGGGGAGGATAAGATTTGAGTGCAATGTGTTAAGCTTGACTTGTGTATCAAGTTTTGGGTTAATCATGTGAGTTAGCCTAATGAGTGTGGGTTTAAGCTTATATGCACCTACACCTAACCTAGAGCTGCACCAACATGATGCAATTAAGTCCATGGGCCATGCAAAGGGATGCTCCTAACCTAATCCTAAGCTAAACACCCTAATCCTAGCTATTTGCCCTAAACCCGACCTAATCCTAGCCTAATCACCTAACCCACTTCCCTAATCCTTCTCTAAACCTAGCCTAATTCTCCTAATTCCGACCTAATCCTAGTCTAAACACCTAATCCACCTCACTAAACCTCACCCTAAACCCAACCCACCTAGCTAAGCCCTAAACCACTAAACCAGCCCACCTAAATCCCTAGCACACCATATCCCTAAAACCATCTAAGACAAATATCTGGCCCCCCTAAATATCTGGCCCACCTTATCCCCAAACCACCACCACCATACCCCTAAACCAGCCCCCCAATACCAGCCCAAACCAACCCCACAAAAAGCTATAAACCCCCCCTAGTGGGCGGGTTTTTCAGGCTTTTCTTGGGCAGCCAAGCCCCCTCTCCTCTCTCATCCCTTTCCCTCTTCTCTCACCTGCACCCTCTTGAAACCCGCTACCTCCAACTTCCAGCAGCTCCACTCCATGCCACCTCCATTCCCCGGCCAGCTCCATTCCACACCACCAGCTCCACCTGCCACCTTCCCTCAACCGGCTGCTCCCTTGACACCCGCCACCTTCACCCTTCGGCCAGCCTCCCACTCCGGTTAGTATCCCAACTTAACACCATCCTTCTTCACTCCCCCTCCACTCTTAGCCACCACACGCCACCCTTAGCCTAGCCTCTATTTCATCCAGCCGGCCACCACCTGCCACCTTCCATCCATTCGGCCAGCCTCAACCGACTGCACCACCTGCCACAACACCCTTAACCTTACCTCTTCCCTTAAACCAATCCCTAGCCAACACCTTAGTGACACTCCTTAGCTCCCCTTTCCTTCCCTAAGCAACCCTACCCCAGCCAAAAGGCAACCCTCATCACTCGGCTAGCGCAAAGGTGACACCCGCTGCACTTGTTTTCATTCGGCCAGCACCCACTTGCCGTACCCATCCAAGGAGCTCCCTCTTGCAGCCCAAGGCGACACTCAAGCCCAAGCGCAAGCAAGTCATGCCCGGGGCAGCTATACGTAAGTGCCTAACTTGGTCCTTGTTTATAGACTTGCTTAAGCTTAATTAAATTTGATACGGGGTTGTAATAACGGAGCGTTGTCTCCCCCCGCTTGTAATAACGTGGTTTGGCACACCCACACACACGTGCACTTGAGCCTATTTCGCTCTTAGTTGCACACGATTTTGATACACACATGGGCCTAATCAGCCCTTAAGATATAGATATACTTATATAATTTAAGTTGCGTGGGGTTTTGCTTAAGTTGTGTGCGTTGTCTTTCAATTTTCACACTCACACACATTGAGCTTTCGCTCTTATTTTCAAGACCCTAGTAAGGGCCGTGCTACCATTTTCCTTGGGTGTTTTACTTCATGTCGTGTGCGTAGTACTTCAATTCTACACTCACACACATTGAGCTTTCGCTCTTACTCCCAAGACCTTAGTCAAGGCCTATTGCAGTTATATTTGGGTTTCATTTATGTCGTGTGTGTAGTACTTCAATTCTACACTTACACACATTGAGCTTTCGCTCTTACTCTCAAGACCTTAGTTAAGGCCATACTGCAATTTATATTTGGGTTTCATTTAAGTCGTGTGAGTTGTCTTTCAATATACACACAACACCCATGCACACGATGACGACCTTCGGGCCCATATATATTATAAGTATTTCCCTTTTGGCTATGTCTTTAAGATTTGGGTTTTAATGTTCAGCAGTGTGCGTAGTCTTTACATATATACACGGCACACACTTGCACAATTGAGCCTTTCTGCTCTTAAGATATAGCCATATTTCCCTTTTGCAATTTATATTCAAGTCATTTCCCTTCCGCATTGTCTTTCAATTTGAGTTTTCCCTTTGGAGTTGCATGAGTTTGCATTGCATATACGCCATACCACGAGTCAGGACTCATATTACATCAAAGCAAACCCCACACTCCCGCTCAAAATCGCCCCACTTAGGTCACGTGTGCATACACACGCCTAGTTGGCCTGGAAAGGGATAAAAGGAAAGACATAGGCACATATAAATCCACGTGAAATAAAACTTAAAAATCATACAAAAACAACGTGAATCAAACATCTCAAACATTTTCTTAGGTTATCATGTCAAAAACTCGATTTTCTAAGCGTACAGACTAACCCTTGCACACCGGTGCAAGAAGGTCTGTGATGAAAAGTGTTTGCTTGCTCACAGTCGCCACGTTAGGAGTTAGATTTCAAAATATCTCTTCGCTAGCTTAAGCAAGTGCTGGCACGTCCTTTTGCTTAAATACGACTTAGACACACGAAAAGATTCGCTTCAGAGAAGCGGGGATTTTCTAGCATCTACAACTCTCAATGTCATAACCCCTCTCTCTCACGACCCTCTTTCTCTTTTCTAGCCGGTGCCGTAACCCCCCTCTCACAATGCTCTCTTTTTCATCTAGACATCGACCAAAACAAGGATGATGATGGAGAGGGAGCAGAACTACCTGTAGCCAATAGTGAACAGAACATAAAGAGCGACGTCCGGCTCCACAAGCGTCACCAACACCTAGCGGTAATGATATCAGGTAGAATACCACATCCTTCTTCCCTTCCGCCCTCTTCTTCATCTTTTTCAAGGAAAGTGCAGAACTTTCCAAACTTGTGCTGCCCAGGAGTGGCGGTCTGCTTCATCCTTCTAGAGAAGTTAGGGGTACTAGATGCTGGTAGTGGAGGCACATAACTCCTCCAGGATGACCCGTACCAATCGCGGCTGGAATTCAGGTCGGAGAAGAGGAAATTTCAAGCGAGACTGTAATATTCAATTTCTGATGGATCTGATCATTTTCAACAGGATTTCAAAGGTGACATCTTCCTCTATCATCCTCGAATAGATCAAGCCGATCCCCATGTAAATCGGCGCTCAAACATGATTAGATTTAGCGAAATGCAGAAAACTGCAGAAAATAGCAGCCTTCATTAGTTATTCTCTTTGGTACCAAAACCCCTCAAATAGATAATGCATCGACGAGCCTCCACCTACGCACTCTCGCAATACCAGTCTATCTTCAAGAAGAATATGAAAGCAACACCCAGATGTTAACCTCACGAAACAAGACTCGCAACACACTGAAAATCCAGCCTGTAATGAATTTGTATTTCTGCAGCAACTCGGTTTCGGCTGCTTTACGACTGCTAAAACCATCATGAAAGCCACCACGAACGCCTTGTGTCAACTCTCCATGACCCTTAGCAAATGATAAGAATATGATTTAGAGGTAATTTACTATATTATATTAGTGTGTGTTTTAATTATAGTACTTTGCTACGAATAAATTATAATACTTCTTGATATTGATGCTCAATTATATTTTTTAATGATAAACAAAAGTTATGGTTGTTTATATGCTTGTTATAAATGCGCAAACCCTATAATTATGTTCGGATAAGGAGTCACTTTACCAAAATTTCAAAAGAATGCATAGTACAAATTGTTAACCGATTGAATATATGGATATGATATTTATAATTATAATTGTTGTGCATAATTTTAATTGAAATAATTGATCGGTTGATATATATATCAATGATATTTATCAAACGTGAAATTAATTGAAATTCAAGTATCACATTCAAGAGCAAATCAAACACGGAATCATGATTCTGGGTAACAGTTCCAAGTACAAATAAAAAAGAAACCATATATAGTCATTATCATATGTTTTAGTTGGGGATAGAACTGCAGTTCCAGTACCAAAGCCCTAATACCGTGAATCAAACACACCTTTGAAGAGTCATCAAGCTCTATCCCCTCATTTGCTTGAGCCTTGGTTCAAACGTGAGTCCCAAATGCTGACCCACTTGGCATGGCTACGTGGGTCATGTTCAATCCCATTGTCTCGAACTGGTCCAGCTTCAGCAAGGCATTGAATCGGCTTAAACATGCCACTTTACATAATTGAATTAAATGTTGAATCCAATTTAGGTTCCAAGTGGCGCAATCGGTTAACCATAAATTCTGTTTGGTGAAGTCGGAGCCAAATGTATTTGCAGCTCCCTCAAGCTATTTCACGTCCCAATGAAGTCTTCCTGAGTCTGTGCCCTTTACATTTGATACAGCCACTTGGTCAAAGCAAGTATACCTTGACTCATAACTATGTTAGCATGATAGCTTTTAATAGGACACGAAAAAGAGCGCCATCATGACTGAACTCCTAACCCGGAGTCTTAGTCGACCCGAGTGAAGTGTGTGAGCCTTGGGTCCAGGACCAACTGACTTAGGTTTACGCCTAAAACTTGATGCATGTGAATATGAAATACTTTATGTAACATGCGCATTTATGTTTATGCATATCAGTTCCTGTTAAGATGGGGTCAAAGCAAATGTGGTCGACCCTACTATTAAATATGAGACGAAATGACTTTTAGCTGTGCTCTGCTATATATAAATATATACATATACGCACACACACACACACACACATATATATATATATATATATATATAAGAAAACCAGATTCTACCCAGTTTGCTATACTGACTCATCTCATCCACTGTTTTTTTTTGTCATGAGTATAATTTAAAAGTTTCAAGAGTTTTTGTAGGTAGGACAATGTTATTATACATAGGTTCTTCAAAAGTAATGATTAAGCAACGTAAATGGTAGCAACATATAATCACTTTATATATATATTGACCAAGCACATTGAATTTCAGATGCATTACACCAGTCGGCAATGTACCTTCCTTATCATTAATGAGGCATTTTGGTTTAATGCATCTGAAATTCATTGCCCTTATATATATATATATGAGTGCACAAAATAGGTCTATGTAAATGTAATATACCAAGTATAGAAGAGAAAACTTCCCAAACCCAAAACTATATAACCCCAAGTGTGATATGTAAACATTTTTCATATGTCTTATCTATCTATGTATAAGAATATATATTTTTCTCAGATATATAAAACGTGTCATTCACTAATCTCAAATGAGACCTTTTATCTATCTATCTATCTATCTATCTGTCTATATAATATATAATATACATACACACACGTTTATGTTTGTGTGAGGATACATATAATCCTACGTGAGAATACTTACACCGACACACATATACAAAGAGAGAAAGAAAGCTCACTGGTCAGGCATCACTATGGCAAACATGGTCCAAGTCAGGTTGTTTGAAGCATGGTTTAGGCTCATCGACTTAATCCTACGAAATAGGATCGAGAGAGTAGGCTTAATGCTTGCTTTAGACTTGGATAGTTGCTAAAAGACGTGGATGACTACCATTGAGACCCATAGTTCTTATGTCATCATGATATGGGTGGCTCTTTCCAAGTTGGATCTAATTTTCTCTTGAATGAACTTGGACTCATATAGGGTTGCTTCTGAGTAATATGGATTCAAATCTCTCTCTCGCAAGTATCCAACTTATATGAATCCTCAAAAGCGGGTGATGTATATTTGTAACTACACCTGAAATTCTGTGAAGGCTAAAACTCGTAACCCCCTTTAAAACCATCTGGACTTCTCATAGCTGTCGTTCCTTTTGGGATTCGACTTTGGAGTTGCTGTCACAGCGGCAGCTCCGCTGACCGCTTTGGTTCATCTCTTGTAGTGGTGGTCATGTTGCTTCCCATCTTAGAAAACGGGGGCAGAAAGCATAATCGTTTTGTGTGAAGCTTTCCTCTTCGTCGGTTCATCAGCAGCCCGTTTCGGAGACCGAAGTTCCAATTGGACAATTGGAGATGATATATAACGGTTGTAAAACTTGGAGATGGAGAGGCCATGTCATCAATTTCTACAGTTCTGGTAATGGAGAAGGCCCCCTCTCCTTCTCGTCCACGGGTTCAGTGCTTCTATTGGTCACTAGCGGAGGTCTCTCTCTTTGTGTGTGTGTTTTGTTGGGCGGAGGGGTTGGGGTTGAGGTGTGTGTTGGGCAGAGACCATAGTTGCCGAAGCCATCTAATGTTCGGTTATTTGTGCAGCGGAAGCCGTCTGTTCCTTTTGTTTTCTTTTGTCTCTGGTTTTTGTTGCTTTCGTGTGTTTCCTGTTTGTAATAGAATAGGAAAATAGTAGAGTGTGTATGATTTCTAGGTTACCCGTAGAGGGTAGTGTCTGAATTTTTGGCAGGCCCAGACTAGGGCGAAGCACGTCTTCTCTATGGCTTGATAATTTCGTTCATAAGCCAAGAGAGTTTTCGAAATATAGTAGATGGCATACTCCTTATGGGTGTCATCCTCGTATTGAGCCAACAGGGCTCCTAAAGCATTCGTATGCACGGAGATGTATAATAAGAGCGGTTTTCCTTGCTTTGGAGGATTCAAAACGGGGGGATTAACCAAGTATGCCTTCAGTCTCTCGAAGGACTTTTGGCATTCATCATCCCATAAGAATTTCGTGCCCTTCCTCAACAGTTTGTTGAAGGGTTCGCATCTAGTTGCCAGATTCGATATGAATCGGCGAATGGATTGTAAACGACCCTGGAGGCTACGGATTTGGGTGAGATTGGAGGGTGGAGCCATGTCTATGATGGCTCGACACTTAGAGGGGTCGACTTCTATTCCCCTTTGGCTCACCATAAAGCCTAGAAGCTTCCCTGATTCTACCCCGAACACACATTTTTGAGGGTTTAGCTTTAATTGTCAAGTGCATGGTGTGTCAAGTGCTTGAATTGAAAGACTTACACACCCAACTTAAGCAAAACCCTACAAAAATGAAAGTATTTGTATATACTTATGTATTAGGGGCTGATTAGGCCCGTGTGTGTTCAAAATCGTGCACAACTAAGAGAGTGCACGTGTGTGGGTGTGCCAAGCCACGTTATTACAAGCGGGGGGAGACTATGCTCCGTTATTACAACCCCGTATTGAATTGAATCTCAAGCAAGTATACAACTAAAGACCGAGTTAGGCACTTACTAGTAGCTGGTCCAAAGATGCCTTGCTTGAGTGTGGGCTTGGCCTTCGCCTTGGGCTGCAAAAGGGAGCTCCGCGAGGGTGAACGGCAAGAGGTGCTGGCCAAGTGTCCTTGGCGCGCGGAAGAGGCGCCTTGAAGGTGGCCGGCCACTAGAGATGGGCTGTTTTTAGTGTGTTGGGTTAAAGGACCTAAGTAAGGTCACTAAGGGAATATGGCACTAAGGGAAGGAACTAGCAAGGAGAGGGTGATGGCTGGCGGATGGCTGGCCGAATGAAGGGGATGACAGTCGGTTGAAGTGGCCGACTAGGGGAGTTCGGTGGTGGGTAGTTAGGGAGCTATGGGTTCGGCTGAGTGAGAAGGGTGGCGGTGAATGGAAGGGCTGATGTTAGGGTGGTAGGGGAGTGGATTAGGTGGTTTAGAGTGGAGAGGGAGTGAAGAGGTGGCAAGATAGGATGTAGGGGGCTTACCGGGTGAAGAAGAGGGTGGCGCTCGGTTGGAAGGAAGTTGGGCAGGCGGTGGCGTTCGGATGGAAGGTGGTGGTGTAGGTGGCGGTGCAGGTGGTGGTGGGATGTGGAGCAGGGGGAGCAGGTGGAGCAGGCGGCTGAGCTTGGGGAAGTGGAGGACCTGGTTGGGCTTGGGGAAGGCGGCTTGGTTTGGGGAAGTGGAGGACCCGGCTGGGCTTGGGGAAGGCGGCTTGGTTTGGGGTAGTGGTTAGGTGGTTTAGGTAGGGTGGTATGATGATAAGGTGGGCTGGAAAGGGTAGGGCCAGATATTTTAGATACAAGTGGTTTGGGTAGGTTGTGGGCTAGGGGTGGTTTAGGGGTTTAGGGTTTGGTTAGGTGGGTGGGTTCTAGGGTGAGGTTTAGTGAGCTAGGTTAGGTGATTAGGCTAGGATTAGGCTAGGTTTAGGGAATTTAACCTAGGTTTAGGGAAGGATTAGGGAAGTGGGTTAGGTGATTAGGCTAGGATTAGGCTAGGTTTAGGGAATTTAACCTAGGTTTAGGGAAGGATTAGGGAAGTGGGTTAGGTGATTAGGTTGGGATTAGGCCGGGATTAGGGAAGTAGGTTAGGTGATTAGGTTCAGATTAGGGGCAGATTAGGGTGGAAGGCTAGGATTAGGTATTTTGGGTTAGGTTTAGGTGAAGGAGCTCCCTTTGCATGGCCCATAGACCTTAACCACATCATGTTGGTGCAGCCCTAGGTTAGGTTTTGGCTAATTACAAGCTTAAACCCACTCAATTAGGCTAACCCACATGATAAACCCCAAACTTGACACACAAGTCAAGCTTAATTACAACCACACTTGATCTTATCCATCCCCACTCTCTCTCATGCCCATAATCCCACGTGAATTTCAAGTGGGCCCCACCTCCATTTATGAGAAGGTGATGTGGGCCATGGATATGGATATTGGATTGGATTTTTGAATCCAAATCCAAATCCAAGTCCATACATGGGTTTGGATTGGGATCTGGATGTATATGGTCCAGATCCAATCCAAACTGAACTCTGACTCCTTCGAGCTGTATTCGAAACGAATGGTTTGTACAGGGCCTGACAGCATCAGTGCTCCGTCTGCGTTGGGTCTTCGCCAACATGATCGTCCGCCTCTGTTTTCGGCTTCCGGAGATGACTTCAAACAAGGTTTTGATGATGGTCTTGGACGTTCGAGATCCTGGGGGTGTGAATTTGATACAAGAGTTGTTGTGCTGGGCTTGACATGTGCTTCGGTTCCAGGCTCTTCTTAGTGCTCCTGGTCCTGTCTGGATTAGGCCAAGCTGCTTCAGGGTCCCAAAACATGTTTTATAAAGGTTTTAAAAGCCATATTGTATGTTTTTGAAATACAGAGTTTAAAACATATATACAGGGTTGTCTGGAAGGCTCCTGGGTTTCCAGACTCAAAATGGCCCTTTGGGGCTGCTTTTACAAAACCAGGTGGATTTGAGGAACTCGTGGGATTTCAGGGTGTTTACAACAGTAGGCCAGCAGGGCGTTGCTGTTGGGTCACGGGATAGGGCAAGGCGGGAAGCAGGTTGACAGGGCACTACTGAGGCGGTTTGGGGTATGGCATAGGCGCTGTAGGGTATGCAGCAGGCGCGGGTGCTGGGGAGCGTACGCAGTAGGGTGCGCGGCAGATGCGGTAAGGCATGTCGCAAGGGCGCTGTAGGGGGTCTGTAGCACGGTGGCATGTCAGGTGTGATGCGCTAGGAGTGTTGGGGTGCGACAGGTGGGTTAGGTTAAAACCGAGTGCAATTGCACTCGGTTATGGTCTTATGGCTAGGTCCCTTGGAGATGGTTCAAGGTTAGGTTAGGTCGGTTAGAGTCAAGTGGGTTAGGTGGGTCAAGTTTAGGGGTTATGGGTAGGTTGGTTTAGGGCAAGTGGGTGGAGTTGGTTGGGTGAAGTGGGTAGAGTCGGTGTTGTGAAGTGAGGTGGTTGGCTAGGTTAGGGTGAGGTTTGGTGGGGTCGGTTGGGTGAAGTGGGTTAGGTCTAAGTGGTTAGGGCTAGGTTAGGGTTAGGTTTAGAGACCTATCTCTTGGAGTCGAGTCCACCCTTTTGTAGCCATATATCCACACCATTCATCATGTTGGTGCAGCCCCATGGTTAGTCTAGGTTCACAAGGCTTGAACCCACACCCTTGATCAAGCCCACATGGCTAGCCCACTTGACAAAGTCAAGCCCACCATTCTTCTCTCTCTTACTTTATGCATTCTCCCAATCCTCTCCCAAGCAAGTTCACGTGAACTTTCACCCCCCCCCCCCCCCCCCCCCCTTGCTTCTATTTATAGGCAAAGGGGTGGGTCTTGGGTTTGGATCTTGGATTTGGTTTTTATGATCCAAATCCGATCCAACTACTATTTGGGTCTGGATCTGGATATTTATATCCAGATCCAATTCAAAATTTTCTTTCTTCAGTCCTTCTTGGTGTTTTGAGACGGGTAGTTTTCATGAGCCCTAGCTTCATCAATGCTCTGTCTTGGGCTGGGTTTTTCCCAACCTTCTTGTTTGATCGTCTTCTCACCTTCTGGACTTCGTTTTTGGTTTGATTTCTGGTATTTCAAGCTTGGGCTTGGATTTCTGATGGCTTTGTTGGTACTTTGGCTTTGCATTTCGCATTCCAAGGCTGAAGTTTGCTTCTGGCCTAGACTCTTCTTCTGCTTTTTGGCCCTATTTTCATTAGGCTGGGCTGAACTTTCGCCTTTTGACTTGTTTTTGGAGCTGCTTTTTTATCAAGCTCCATCTGTTTGATTTGACTGCTTTTCAAAATTGGGTTTTGGTATGAGTTTAAGAAACCTTTATTTTGAAGGGTTTCTGACAAAAGTTTAAAATTTTGCAACCCCTGGGTTTTGAAAGTTCAAAAATTGGTTTGAAAACTGGTTTTGAAAACTAGGTGTTTGTTTGAAAATCATTTCATTTTGGGGTGTTTACAGATGCCCCTCTTTGGCATTATCCAAATTTATTTGGATAATGGCAAAGAAGAAAACACCCCTTTTTGCTTTCTCCCTAGATTCGTCCTCGAGAATATGGGATCGTCCCATTTTTTTAGAAAAACTTTTTCCTTATGCCCGGTAAGAGGGGATTTTTGCCAATGGGGACTTTCCTAATGCAGTTATAGTCCTAATTGGGATCATGCATTTGATGACCATGCGTGCATGTGTGAGTGAATGACATGGATAATGTGCTAGAAAATATGGTTTTCTAGAGACTTGAATTATGAAATGGTCGAACTTGGGAGTCTTATGAAGACCTGCTGCATCAAGTGAGCTGGTTTATGTTGCTCGACGTTCGGGGTTTTTCTCAATTCGCTTTTTGGAGAGGGAAGACCTTTTTAGCTTCAATCCTAATGATTTTCAGCTTCTCGCATTTCTCTTCACTTGAGTCTTAACACTCGCTAATCTAGCAGAGGTTTTATAAGAAAATCAAGCAGCATTTCAAAATTTCTATGCCTTACCCACTAATTCTCAAACAAAATGAGATTCAAGTAAGCAGATCCTATTTTTACTTTAGGATTCCTTGAAATAAATCTTTCTTCACTTGGGATAAATCGTAGGGATGGGGAAAGAGTTACCACGGTCCCTTCTGAAGCGTCCCATGATTTGGGGCAAAGAGGCGGAAAATTTTGCTCTTTTTGAGCTTTTTGACAACTTTTCTTTTTCTTTCATAGTGGGTCTCCCTTCAGGAGTATTTTCTTTTTGTTTCCCTCTTTTCCATAGAATAACGATTTTTCTTTGCAATTCTGCTTTCCTTTGAAAAGAAACTTTTTGTAGGGATTTCCCTTCTTTTTTTTTGCTTTTTTGCCAAATTTTTCTTTTGGGGAGGAGAAGAGAAGAGGGGAAAGACTTATCCCAATGATCTACTCGATTCATCCCAGATTAGCCTATTTAGAAATAACATGTACTACTTGTAAGTATTTTGCTATATTGAACAAGGCCTTCCTTTTTAAGATGAAGATTTTTGAAATGTAATCCATCTATTTTTGAAAACTCTGCTTTTCACAAGCATCGATTCTCTCATTCTGGGTCACACGATCTACTTTGATCTTCACTCACAAAGTTTTAAAGGAGATTCCCTCAAAACATTTTTAAAAGGGTATTCAGCTCAGACCCTACACGTGGTATTTTTTCAAATACTGGGCGTTCATAGGTGTAGACACCGAAAATTCTCACTTCTAGTTCTTAGGCCTAAAGTGAACCTTTTTGAGTTCTACTTCGCTTTATATGGGCGTGCCAGCTAGTTTGTTTTAAAACTAGCAAAGTTTTGAAATATCTGACTTTTTTAGGCGATTGTGGGCAAGCGGGATCTTTTCGCTCAAAACCTTCTTGAACCAGTGCTCAAGGGTTGGTTTAAGTGCTTATGGACTTTGATAAAACGGTTTTGACTCTTGAAAATGTAAGTGTTTTAAAATATGAATTCGATTCATGTTTGTGTTTGCAAGTTTTATATACGTGGGTTTGCACGTATCTATGTCTTTCAATTTTACGCTATTTAGACCAGCTAGGTGTATGCACAAGTGACCTAAGTTGGCGTGTTTGCACGAGGTATTCGGGGTTTGTTTGTAATGCAAGTATGCGCAATATCTCAAGTTTGGAGGATATGCTATGCAACTCACACAACTTGAAAGTAAAACCCGAAATTGAAGGACAATGCTTAAGGGAAATTGCAAAAGGGAAATATAGCCATATCTTAAGAGCGGAAAGGCTCAATTGTATAAGTGTATGCCGTGTATAAATTGAAATGCAACTCACACAGCTGAACCTTAAAACTCGAAATTTAAAGACATAGCAGAAGGAAAATACAACTATATATATATGGGCCCGAAGGTCGCCAACATGTGCGTGGGGGTTGTGTGTATATGTAAAGACAACTCACACGACTTGGAATGTAAAACCCAAATTGAATTGTAATATGGCTCTTATTAGAGTCTTGGGAGTAAGAGCGAAAGCTCAATGTGTGTGAGTGTGGAATGGAAAGACAACGCAGACAACTTAAATGTAAACCCACGCAGCTGAATTTATATAAATAAAGCTATATCTTAGGGGCAGCCAAGGCCCATTTGTGTGCAAAAGTGTGCAACTAAGAGCGGAAAGGCTCAAGTGCATGTGTGTACTTGTGTGTCATACATCAATATTACATCTTGGGGGGAGACTACGCTCTATTATTACAACCCCATATCAAAATTTAATTGAATATAAAGCAAGTTAATGTAATAGACCAAGTTTAGACACTTACAAATAGCTGGTCCGTCTTCAACTTGCTCTTACTTGGGCTTGCGGTTCACTTTGGGCAGCCAAGAGAGATTCCCTAAGTGGCTTTGAGGGAGGTTTTATGGGTCACGGTTAGGGTCTCAGGGTAGCTTAGGTTCGACCAAGGGAAGATTGTTTAGGGTCTGTCCTAGGTGGCTGGAGTGGCTGGCTAAAGTTGGCTAGGGCTGGGATGGGGCAGCAGGTCGACAGGGTGCAGGTCAGGCCGGCAATGGAGGCGTCGGGTGACTAACGCAGTAGTCAGTGCGCGCAGGAAGGCTACCGGGCGTTGGGCACTGGGAAAGCCGGGCGTCTGGCGCTAGGAGGGGGTGCCGTAGAGTGGTGTGGGATGGCGCGCTGGGGGTTCGGGTGATGCGTAGGGTGTGCGGACAGGGCGCGGGGCACACGGCAGGCACCTGGGCCGCCACTTTCCAATATGCATTGTTTGTGGTGGTTCCATGTACAACATAAGGACCATCCCACTTGGGCCGCCACTTTCCAAGTGGATGTGGGCCATGATGGTGGATGATTTTCAATACAAGGTCTCTCACTTTGAAATGGCGAGGCCTCATATACTTTTCATAATGTCGAGCTATCCTTTACCAGTATGCATGTGCATGATCCATAGCAAGGAGCCTTCTTTCATCTAACAAATCAAGCTTGGCCATTCTAGCATGCTGAAAAGTCTCTAGGGGGAGGTCAAGTGCAAGTGATGTATGGAATGAATGCAATTTGGTATGAATGGGGAGAATGGCGTTTGTGCCATAGACCAACTCAAAAGGCATGGCATTTGTGGGAGTTCGGATGGAAGTTCTATAAGCCCATAAGGCTTCATCCAGCTTCTCATGCCACGTCCTACCCTTTTCTAAGGTTTTCTCAATAATACTTATGAGAGTCTTTGTAAACAACGAAAATTCTCACTTATGGCTTTTGAGGCCTGAAATGAACCTTCTCGTGCCTATGTCGCTTTTTAAAGGGCATGCCAGCTAGCTTGCTCAAGCTAGCGAAGTTTTTGAAATATCTTACGTTTTGAAAGGCAATTGTGAGCAAGCGGGATCTTTTCGCTTTAAACCTTCTTGAACCGGTACTCAAGGGTCAGTTTAAGCTCTTAAAAAACCTTTGATCTTTTAAACAAACATATACTTTTGAAAGAAAAGTAAGTGTTTTGATGATTGTATGCCTAAATTGTAGTTTTTATTACGAGGGTTGCACATTTTCAAGTCTCTCGAGTTTTAGCTATTTAGGCCGGATATGTGTGCTTCAAGTGGCCTAATTTCAGCGAGTTTGAGCATAGATTCGGGGTTTCCTCTTTGAAAACACGCGAATACAAGGATGCACAAATATTTTTCGAGTTTGATATGATGATGTGAAATAAGCTCGAATTGAAAGCAACTCACACACACAACCTAATGTAAATACCCGAATGGAAGTGCAACTCACGCTGCTTAAGGGAAATACCCGAACTTGAAAGCAACTCACACTACTTGAATGTAAATTGCAGAATTGAAATATACTTCATATCTTAAGTGCGGAAAGGCTCAATGTGAGTGAGTGCTTTTGGTGTGTAAATGGAAAGACAACTCACACGACTTGAATTGAACTTGCCGAAATTGAAGTATAAGTATATAGTAAGAGCGGAAAGGCTCAATGCACGCATGTGTGTAGTGTGAAATTTAAATGACAAACTCACACGACATGAATTAAACTTTGCCGAAATTGAAATATAGATATATGATAAGAGCGGAAAGGCTCAATGCACGCGTGTGTGTAGTGTGAAATTTAAATGACAAACTCACATGACATGAATTGAACCACCCAGAAATGTAAGTGCGTACACAACTGAATGTAAAACTCACGCAGCTGGAAAATATATAAGTATACTATATCTTATGAGCATCAAAGGCTCAAAAGGTGCGTGAGAGTGTGGAGCAAGTGCTCAAGTACTTTTGTGTGTAAGTGTGGAAACTTAAATGACAAACTCACACAGCTTTAATGTAAAACCCACGCAGTTGGAAAGTATATAGATATGCTATATCTTATGAGCAACGAAGGCCCAAAATGTGCCTGAAGGTGTAGAGCAAGTGCTCGAGTACTTTGGTGTGTAAGTGTGAAAACTTAAATGACAAACTCACACAACTTGAACGTAACAACCCGAATTGAATTGCAACTCACACGACTTTCACTAAAGTCTTTAGCTTAAGAGAGAACGCTCAATGAGTGTGCAATAGTGTGCAATTAAGAGCGGAAAGGCTCAAGTGCACATGGATGTTCTTCATGTACGACTAAGAGCGGTAAGGCTCAAGTGTGCGTGTGTGGCTTGTGTATCAAGCACCAATATTACATTTCGGGAGGAGACCATTGTAGACGCCAAAAGTTTTTTACTCTAGGTTCTTAGGCCTAAAGTGAACCTTTTCGTACCTATATTTGCTTTTAGGGCGTGCCAGCTAGTTTACTCAAACTAGCGAAGTATGTTTTGAAATATCTGACTTTTTAAGGCAATTGTGGGCAAGCGGGATCTTTTCGTCGCAAACCTTCTTGAACTGATGCTCAAGGGTCAGTTTGTATGCTTAAAGACTTTGTTTTAAAACAAGTTAACTTCAAAATTTACTTTGAACGAATAAGTGTTTTGAAATCTTTGGAAATCATGCATTTTGGCGAGTTTTACTTTACGAGGGTTGGGCGACCCTAAGTCTTTCAATTTTATCCACTTAGGCGTGGGGTGTGTGCATCAAGTGGCCTAAGATTGGCGTTTTTGCACAATTTGTTCTGGGTTTATTTGATGCAAGTATGCGCACAATCTCGAGTATGGCAGATATGCAATGCAACTCACACAACTGAACCTTAAAACCCGAAATTGAAAGACATAGCTGAAGGGAAAACCCAAATTGAATGCAACTCACACGACTTGAATGTAAATTGCAGAAATTTAAATATATCTATATCTTAAGAGCGGAAAGACTCAATGTATGCGTGGGTGTTGTGTATAAATTGAAAGACAACTCATGCAACTGAACCTTAAAACGCAACTGAAAGGGAGATATAGATAAAAGAGTGGAAAGGCTCAATGTGTGTGTGTGTGTTGTGTATAAATGTAAAGACAACTCACACGGTTGAACCTTAAAAACCCGGAATGTAAAGCGTACACAACTGAATCGGGAAAACTCACACAGCTGAAAATATATAGATATGATTATATCTTAGTGGCTACCAAGGCCAAAAGTTGCGTGAGTGCTTGAGCAAGTGCTCGGGTGTTGTAAACACCCCGAAATCCCACGAACTTCTCAAATCAACCTGGTTTTGTAAAAGCAGCTCCCAAAGGGCTATTTTGAGTATGGAAACCCAGGATCCTTCCAGACAACCTTGTACAGATGTTTTAAACTTTTATATGTTTTAAATATGTATAATATGTTTTAAAAACTGTTAAAATATGTTTTGAAACCCCACAAAGCAAGCTTGGCCTGATCAAAGCAGGACCAGAAGAGCTAAAGAGAGCCCGGAACCGGAGCACAAGTCGAGCTCGGTACAACAACTCTCGTATTAAATCCACCCCCAGGATCTCGAATGTCCAAGACCCTGTTATAATCAGAAATCATATGAAGTCATCTCCGGAAGGCGAAAACAGAAGCGGACGATCATGTTGGCGAAGACCCAACGCAGACGGAGTACTGATGCTATCAGACCCCACACAAACCGTTCGTTTCGAACACAGCCTGAAGGAGTCAGAATTCAGTTTGGATTGGATCTGGACCATATATATCCAGATCCCAATCCAAACCTATGTGTGGATTTAGATTTGGATTTGGATCCAGAGATCCAATCCAATATCCACATCCATGACCCACATTACCTTCTCATAAATGGAGGTGGGGCCCACTTGAAATTCACGTGGGATTATGGGCATGAGAGAGAGTGGGGGAGGATAAGATTTGAGTGTGATTGTAATTAAGCTTGACTTGTGTGTCAAGTTTGGGGTTAATCATGTGGGTTAGCCTAATTAGCATGGGTTTAAGCTTGTATTAGCCAAAACCTAACCTAGGGCTGCACCAACATGATGCAACAAGGTCTATGGGTTATGCAAAGGGAGCTCCCTAACCCAATCCTAATCAAAAACCCCTAATCCTAGCCCTTTACCCTAATCTCGGCCTAAACCTAGCCTAATCACCTAACCCACTTCCCTAATCCCGGCCTAATCCTAGCCTAATCACCTAACCCACCTCCCTAATCCTTCCCTAAACATAGCCTAATTTCCTTAAACCTAACCTAATCCTAGCCTAATCACCTAACCCACCTCACTAAACCTCACCCCAAAACCAACCCACCTAGCTAAGCCCTAAACCCCTAAACCACCCCACCTAAACCTAGCACACCATATACCTAAAACCCCTTTAACCAAAATATCTGGCCCCTCCTCAAAACCAGCCCACCTTATCACCACACCACCACCCCCTAAACTACCTTACCACCCTCCAAATACCAGCCCCAACCGCCATCTCCAAACCTATAAACCCCCCCCCCCTAGTGGGCGGGATTTTCCATCTTTTTCCACCTTGGGCCAGCCGACCTTGGCCAATCACCTCCCAGCTGAGCCTTCCACCTTGTTCCACCTGCACCACCACACCCCGGCTAGCTCCACCTCGCGCCACCACTGCCTTCCAACCTGCTCCACACCACGTCGCCACCACTGCCCGGCCGAACTCCATCCATTTCAATCACCCGGCTGCTCTTCTTCCTTGGACACCAACTCCCTACCAACCAGTTAGTACCTCAACCTAACTCTATCTCCTCTTCACTCCCCCTCCACTCTCACACCACCCATACCACCCCTACATCACCCCATCACAGCCACCTGCCACCCTTACCCATTCGGCCAGACCTCAACCTTTACATCACCCGCCTTAAACCATTTCCCCTAGTGATACCCGACCACCTTCCACCTTGCTCCCTAGGACCTGCCCCTTTCAACTCTTAGTCATCCACTAACCCAACCTTCCCCAGCACCCTAGCTAGCTCCCTTCCCATCCTTGCCATTCCCTAGCTATCTTAGCAGCCGGCCACCACTAAACTCCCCTTAGTCGGCCACTCCAACCGACTGCACCAAACCCATCCGGCCAGCCATACCTTTTCCCTTAGGCATTCCCTTTAGGCTCCCCTTTGCGCCACCTTTCCTAGCACCACACTATCCCTTAGTGACCCTCTTTAATCACCTTAGCCCAAAGCATCACTGCAACCCCCTCCTAGCAGCCGAAAAGCACCAAGGCGCCTCACCCGCGCACCCAAGTCACCCGACCAGCATCTCCCCTTGCTGTGCTACTCCGAGGAGCTCCCTCTTGCAGCCCAAAGCGAAGCCAAGTCCACGCCCAAGCAAGTCACTTCCGGACCAGCTATAAGTAAGTGCCTAACCTGGTCCTTAGTTGTAGACTTGCTTAAATTAAATTAAATTTGATACGAGGTTGTAATAACGGAGCATTGTCTCCCCCCGCTTGTAATAACATGGTTTGGCACACCCACACACACGTGCACTTGAGCCTACCTCGCTCTTAGTTGTGCACGATTTTGAACACACACGGGCCTAATCAGCCCCTAAGATATAAATTTATGTATATACTTTAAATTGCGTAGGGTTTTGCTTAAGTTGGGTGTGTTGTCTTTAAATTCTCGCACTCACACACATTGAGCCTTCGCTCTTATTTGTAAGACCCAAGTAAGGGCCGTGTTATACTATCCTTGGGTTTAATTTCATGTTGTGTGCGTAGTACTTCAATTCAAGCACTCACACACATTGAGCTTTCGCTCTTACTCCCAAGACCTTAGTTAAGGCCATACTGCAATTTATATTTGGGTTTAATTTCATGTTGTGTGCGTAGTACTTCAATTCAAGCACTCACACACATTGAGCTTTCGCTCTTACTCCCAAGACCTTAGTTAAGGCCATACTGCAATTTATATTTGGGTTTAATTTCATGTTGTGTGCGTAGTACTTCAATGCAAGCACTCACACACATTGAGCTTTCACTCTTACTCCCAAGACCTTAGTTAAGGCCATACTGCAATTTATATTTGGGTTTAATTTCATGTTGTGTGCGTAGTACTTGAATTCAAGCACTCACACACATTGAGCTTTCGCTCTTATTCCCAAGACCTTAGTTAAGGCCATATTGCAAGTTATATTTGGGCTTCATTTCATGTCGTGTGTGTAGTACTTCAATTCTTGCACGCACCCACATTGAGCCTTCGCTCTTATTTGCAAGACCCGAGTAAGGGCCCATATATACATTATATACATATTTCCCTTCGGCAATTTCCATTACAAGTCATTTCCCTTCGGCAATTTCCATTATAAGTCATTTCCCTTCGGCATTGTCTTTAAATTCGGGTTTTCCCTTTGGAGTAGCATGATTTTGCATTGCATATACGCCATACCACGAGTTAGGATGCATATTGCATCAAAGCAAACCCCATACTCCCACTCAAAGTCACCACATCTTAGTGGAGTCTTCATAACACACACCTAGGTGGCCCGAAAAGGGATAAAAAGAAAGACTTAGGCACGTGCAAATCCACGTGATCTAAAATCTGAAAATCGTACAAACAAAGCCCGAATCAAACACCTCAAACCGCTTTTGTAGGTCCTTATATCCAAAAACTTGATCTTTAAAAGCGTACAGACTGACCCTTGCGCATCGATGCAAGAAGGTCTGCGACGACAAGAGCTTGCTTGCTCACAGTCGCCACGTTAGAAGTCAGGTTTTAAAATATATCTTCGCTAGCTTAAGTAAGCTAGCTGGTACGCCCTGTTTATTTAAATAGGACTTAGGCACACGAAAAGGTTCGCTTCAGGTCTAAGAACCAGGAAGCGGAGATTTTCTGTGTCTACAGGTGTCTTTGGGTATGAATGTGAAATATTAAATGACAACTCACACGACTTTTAAAGTAACAACCCAAATTAAATTGCAGCTTATATGGCTCTTACTAGAGTCTTTGGAGTAAGAGCGAAAGCTCAATGTGTGTGAGTGTGGAATTGAAAGACAACACACACAACTTGAAAATAACACCCCAAATTGAATTGCAATATGGCTCTTATTAGAGTCTTGGGAGTAAGAGCGAAAGCTCAATGTGTGTGAGTGTGGAATTGAAAGACAATGCACACAACTTAAAAATAACACCCCAAATTGAATTGCAATATGGCTCTTATTAGAGTCTTGGGAGTAAGAGCGAAAGCTCAATGGTGAGTGTGTGCAAACCGTGTACGGTTAAGAGCTAAAGCTCAAGTGTACGTGTGTGGTTATGTATCACGCACCAATATTACATTTCGAGGGGAAACTACGCTCCATTACTACAACCCCGTATCAAAATTTAATTAAGTACCAAATGTAAAGGACTTACAACTTACTAAGCCCGCTATGTGGGCTGTCTAGGATGCGTACACCTTGGTTGTGTTCAGCCTCGGATCATGTGAGAGTGGAACCGGAGAGCTTGGAAGCTTGGGAGCACTTGGAGACTTGGGAGCAGCCAAGTATATCTGAACTTAGGGCCTTGTAGGGGCTGGCTTTAGATAAGATATGACTCGAGCCAAGGTGGCTCGAGTTTGGTTTGAGGTGAGCTTAGGGTGACTCGGGCTGACTTGGTACAGCCCGGGTTTTGGCCTTGTAGGGGCTGTTTTAATGTGGGCTTGACTTAACGAGGTTAGGTTTAGGATGACTCAAGCCAAGTTGGTTCGAGTGGGGTTTTGTTTTGAGGTATAGGATATGGCCTTGACCCACCTAGGTAAGTCTAAGCGAGAGGTAACTCGAGCCAAGGTGGCTTGAGTAGGGTCTTGGGAGTTCGGCCAAGAGAAGTGGCCAGGTATGGTGTCTTGGGAGCGGGCTGGCTAAGGCGAGTCACAGCCTAAGGTAGGTGGCCAAAGGAAACGACCTGCCTTGTGGCATGCCAGGGGCTTTGGTTATGTGGATGACACACGGCCGTGGGCTTGGGGCTGAAGGAAGGACATGGCCTGCCATGTGGTAGGCCGGGGTTTGTTAGGGTAAAGGATACACGACCTGCTCTAGCGGGCCGTAGGTTGTGTCTTGGAGAAAAGGGGCATGGGCTGGCTAAGGCTGTGTGGTTTTAAGGGGGGATGGCCTGCCGAATGGCAGGCCTGGTTTTGGGTAATGGAAGGGAAGCACGGCCAGTCTTGGCCATGTGTTTTTAGGTAGGTGGCCTACCGAGTGGCAGGCCTGGTTTTGGTGAAGAGAAGGAGCAGGGCCTGCACCAACAAGCCGTGCGGTTTTAGGGATGGCTCGGCCAAAGTAGGCCGAGCTTGGGGTGGTTTAGATGGAGTTCGACCAAGGTAGGTCGAACTTGGTTTGTCTAGGGTAGAGCTCAGCCAACACCTGGCTGAGCTTTAGATTGTTTAGGGTGGAGTTCGGCCAACAACTGGCCGTGGGCTTAGGTGGTTTAATGGGTGTGGTTAGGGTGGCTTAGGTTGGGTGGTTTAGAAGGGTTAGGGAATAGAGCGGTTTTAGAGTTATGTTTAGGAACTAACCTTGGTTTTGCAGCCAAGCTCCAAGCACCTCCACACAGCCAAGCTCCCTCCGTTTGCAGCTGCACCCTCCTTGAAGACGAAGCCCTTTGATTGGTGCAGCCCGGGCCACAATGGCCCAATCCCACACTCAAGGCAACAAGCCCAAGGCTACTATGACCCACTCTCTCTCCTACTTTATGGAAGCCCTCCCCAAGTGGATTTCACGTGAACATTTGGAGACCCCCTCACTCCTATTTATTCGCATTTGAGGTGGGTCTTGGATATGGGTCTTGGGTTTGGATCATGGAATCCATGTCCGATCCAAACACTATTTGGATCAGGATCTTGGATCTCAGATATTTTGAGATCCATATCCGATCCAAATCCAATATTTTTTATGGATATGAATATGAATATTTTGGTCCAAATCTGATCCAATCCAAACACTATTTGGATCCAATCCAAATCCCAACACTATTTGGATCAACCCAAATCCAAACACTATTTGGATATGGATCTGGATATTTATGGTCCAGATCCAATCCAAATTTTCTTTGGATGGTCCTTCTTGGCTTTTCGAGGTGGACATTTTGTGTGGGCACTGGCTTCATCAGCGCTCCGTCTGGTGCTGGGTTTTTCCCAACTTTATCGTCCGGACTCCATCTCGCCATTATGGACTCCGTTTTGCTCGATCTTCACTATTTTGGGCTTCACTTCCGGCTGCTTCGCTGGGTGATCGTGGCTTCACATGTGATGTTCCAGGCTTGAAGTATGCTCCAGGCCTGGGCCCTCTTTCTGCCTTTTGAACCTGCTTTAGCATTTTAAAACAGGATTGTTGTTTTGGCTTTGAAAGAGCTTTTTGTGTTTTTGAGAGTTTTGAAATTTAGAAAATTTGGGGTGTTTACAGATGCCCCTCTTTGGCATTATCTAAATTGATTTGGATAATGGCAAAGAAGAAATACCCCATTTTGGTTTTTCTCTCAAATTTTCTCGAAAATACACCATTCTTTGCTTCATAAAAATCCTATTTTCTTTTACCACAGGACGAGATTTTTAGTAAAACAAGGGCTTTTCCTAGCTTTTTCCCTATGTATGATCATGCATGGACGACTTTTTGAATGCATGCATGAGAAAATATTTCTATTTTGGGGTTTTTGAGCCCGAAAAGAGCCTTTTGAGGCTGACTGCTCCGAGCAGGTTTTACCCATGTCTTTTTGACATTTTCGGGTTTTCGAGCTTGGAGAGAGCCTTTTGAGGCTGTCTACTCCAAGCAAGTTTTACCCATGTCCTTTTGACTTTTGCGGGTTTTTAAAAAAAAAAATTCAAAAGGAACTCATTTTAGCTTTTATCGAAAAGGACTTACAATTTTTCATACTTTTCTTTATTCGGGTTTCAATACCTACTACTAAGTAGAGGTTTTTGGGTAGGAAATCTTGGAAAACATTTCAAAGTTCCATTTCCTACAAAACAAAGTCGAGTTCTCAAACAAAATGAAATCCAAATAAGTAGATTTTATTCATACTTTAGGATTTTCGCAAATTTGAACCTTTTTCCTTGGGGATAAGCTACGGGGATATGAGAAACAGATACCACGGTCCCTTCTGAAGCATCTCGTGGTTTTAGGCAAAGAGTCGGAAAATTGCTCTTTTGAGCTTTGGCTTTTTCTTTTCTTTCATAGAGGGTCTCCGTTTGGGAGTATTTTTTCTTTATTCCCTCTTTTCTGTCAACAGAGAAGACCTCTTTCGGAGGAGTTTTTGTATTCCCTGTTTATGAAGGGAAGACCTCATTCGGAGGAGTTTTTGTATTCTCTTTTTTTTTCTTTTGAAGAGAATACCTCTTTCGGAGGAGTTTTTGTATTCCCTGTTTATGAAGGGAAGACCTCTTTCGGAGGAGTTTTTGTATTCTCATTTTTCTTTTTTCTTTTAGATGTAGCCAATTTTCCTTTTAGGGAGAAAGTAAAATGGGGGAAAGCTTATCCCTTTGGTTACTCGATTCAAACGAGATCATCCTATTTCTTAATAGAATCTGCTATTTGAAAATATTTTGATATTTTGAACCAGGCTTAATCTTGTAAGCCAAGGCTTTTTGAAATGTCACCAATTTCATTTTTGGAAGACTCTACTTTTCGTAAAGTATAAATTCCTCTATTCAGGTTTATACAATCAACCTCGATCCTTCTTTCAAGAAGTTTCAAAGGAGTTCGATTTTTACAAATCTTTTGAAAGAATTTAACATATAACCCTTTTGAATATTCAGGCATTTTCGGCTTTTGCTAATTTCTACCCACAATATCAACAAATTTTTCGATTTTTGTTGCCCTTTTGAAGACAGGGAGACATTCCTACTCGGGTTGCCACCTTTTTGGGCTTTCTTTGGGGTGATATGATATGAATATGATGCATGCTATGCACTCCATGTGACTTCGATGGAAATACATGCTTTTTTGCAATGATGAACCCATGAAATGTATCTCACAAGTCATGAGGGAGATACATTTTTACGAAATTAGTTTTCCATGGAAGGTATCTAGGGGCTGCATTTAAAAATGCCCCTAGCTTGATGGAGATGCATGATTTTACCCGGCCACATGGTGAAGGGCCATGGTTTTTCAAAAGGATTTTTGGGTGGACGATGGATGTCCATGCATTTTGGCATTTCTAACATGATCATGATACTTTTTGGTTTTAAGGATGGGAAATACAACCAGCCCTAAATAATCGTCATGGCCATCATACTTGAATTTGACATGATCTCCATATTCTTCATCGTGGAACTCATGTGTTTATCCCAATACTATCAAGGTTTTTAACAAGAAGCTGAAAAAAACTTCTTTTTTGAAGTCATTTGTAGGGTTAATTTTGAAACTTGGTTCTTTTTGAAGAAGGAATTTTTGAGAAATCCTCTCTTTCTATATGAAGATGGTTTCTATACCAGCCCTTTGATCGAAATATGTTTCCTATACTTGATTTTGGTCAAGCATGGTTTTTGGAATTCATTTTGAAAATTCATGCCTTTATGGGGCATTTGATCAAGTGTAGGGAATGTGTCTCAAAGAGGCACTTCAGCCACATGACATAGGGATTGTCCCTTAATGGAGTCTTGAGTTTTGAACTCATATTCCGTTGAAAGGGGCTGCCATTTATCTTGCCTACCTGTTAAGATAGGTTTTTCGAATGAGTGCTTCGATGAACATCATTCCCTTTTTCATGACATGGGAGATGATGTCTCGAATTTGGAGGCCTACAGTAAGGCCAAGCACGATTTCTCTTTTGGCTGGGTGATTCCTTTCATACGCCAATAGAGTTTTCGAAAATGTATGGCGCACTTTGGATGAACACATTTTCATTCTAATCGGATCAAGCACACAATGCATGAATTGTAATGATTGGGAGGTTTTTATCAAAACCTTTTTGAAAGGTTTTTTGTGAAATGCTAACCCTTTTTCGAGATTCTCATTTCTTTTGAAATCCACCTTGAAGGTTGATTTGATTCATATGGAGACATGCCTATGATGGCTCGATACTTAGGGGGTCGACTCTTATTGCCCTTTTAGTTTCACATAAGCTCGAGTTCTAAGATGATGTCTAGACCCGATGTTTTGTTCACATGTATGATTTCATAATGCAATGCATGATGCTTATGCACACACTATAGGTTATACTCATTTCTAAAAATCCCCAAATTTTCTATAAGTCAAGGATTTTATGAATTTCAGGAAGCTTGGAGGTTTTTATTCCTCCTTGCTTTGGTGATTCTTGAGCTTTCCAGTTTTGAAGGAGCTCTAGGCAAAAGGTGTACAGGACCAGCTTTTGGGTATTCTTGGGTTTTTGGGAGTATATACATTTTTTGAAAAAGCTTTTTATAATTTTCAAAAAATGGACTTTGTACATGGCCAAAAGGCTTTTGAAATAACTTTCTTTTTCGAATTTTCAGTTTTCCACATGTTTCTGAGATTTTTGAGGGTTTTCAATTTTTTTTTGGTTTTTGACAATATCTATGTTTTTGGATTTTTCAAAAGTAGGGATCTTCCATTGAACCTACAAAGAAAACATTCATGAATCAGACTCTAATTAATAGGTCTAAGACATGGGTTTTGGTTTTAGAGGTTCTACAGGGCACCCTTGACGCAGATGGTCTTAGGTGGTGGCTCTGGGGGTATGGGTGGGTTGTAGCCCAATCCATATCGATTCTTATTGGCTTTAGGTATGACAGGTTCTAGCCTACCTTGGTTTCAGGTTCCCGGGCTTGAAGTATGCTCCTGGCCTGGGCTCTCTTTTTGCCTTTTGAACCTGCTTTGGCATTTTAAAACAGGATTGTTGTTTTGGCTTTAGAAGAGCTTTTTGTGTTTTTGAGAGTTTTGAAATTTGGAAAATTTGGAGTGTTTACAACCATGCTCCATTATTACAACCTCGTATCGAATTGAATTGAGTTTTAAAGGAGTATGGTAAAAACTGAATTTAAACACTTACAAGTGGTCGGCTTTTCCTCTCAACCGTGCTTGGGTCCGTCCACTTTGGCAGCCAAGAGATGGGTCTCCCTAGGTGGGGTTGACGTGAGTTTAGGCTTTTGGAGCAGCTGGGTTCTTAGACAAGGAGGGACTTAGGTTTGGCCAAGAGGGGTGTTGGCTAAGGTAGGGTCTTAGGTGTGGGTTGGCTAAGGCAGGTCACGACCTAAGTGGGTGTTAGGTTGGCGCTAGGGAGAAGGATGCGGCTGGGAGGTCTTAGCTAAGGTAGGGTCGTAGGTGTGGATATGGCCCTAAGTAATGGGATGGGAGCTAGATTAAGTTACGGCCAAGGTGAGGTTGCAGGCAGCTGAGAGTGATGGGGTAAGGTGGCAGGTGGGTATGATGGGGCACAGGGTTTACAACAGCGGCAGGCGACGCACAGGTGCTAGTCGTGCAGGACAGGGGCGTGTGGTAGAAGGCAGGCGCTAGGCGGGTGTTGGGTCACGGCAGGCGCGTGGAGTGCGGTGCAGGTGCTGGGTCTGGTGTCATGTGGCGTTAGGGATAGGTTTAGGCTGGCTGGTGGGGAGTTGGGATACGGCAAGGGGTGTGCAGGCTGTGGCATGGCAGGTGTTGCGGTAGATTGGCGCTAGGTGCACCGGGAGGTGAGGGATATAGGTTGTCGGATGAGGTAGGAAGTGGGTTCAAACCGAGTGCAGTTGCACTCGGTTGGGTGTTGATTTAGGTGTGTTAGGGGAAGTTAGGGTCGGTTTAGGTGAAAAGGGCTAGGTCTAGGCTAGTTTAGGGTTAGGTTTAGTGGGGTTGGTTAGGTGGTTTAGGCTAGGTTAGGGTGAGGTTGAGAGACCTACCTCTTGGAGCCGGTCCATCACGCCTTGCCCATGCTTCCACGCCCTTGTACAACCCTTCTTCAAGTCGGTGCGGCCCTTTGGTTTGAGCCTAGGTTCATACAAGGTTGGAACCCATGCCCTTGATCAAGCCCACATGGCTAGCCTACTTGAAAATATCTAGCACACCAATTTTCTCTCACCTACTTTATGCAAGCTCTCCCCAAGCCTCCTTGAATTTCATGTGAACTTATGGCACCCCCTCACCTCTATTTATAGGCAAATGAGGTGGGTCTTGGGTATGGATCTTGGATTTGGATTTTGAGATCCAAATCCGATTCAAACACTATTTGGGTTTGGATCTGGATATTTGGGTTCAGATCTAATCCAAATTTTCGTTTCTTCAGTCCTTCTTGGCATTTCGAGATGGACAGTTTCTACGGGCCCTACTTCATCAGCGCTCCGTCTTGGGCTGGGTCTGCCCCAACCTTTTCGTTCGAACTCCTTTTCACATTTCTAGACTCCGTTTCAATTGATTTTTGTTGTTTCGGGCTTGGATTTCTGCTATTTTGGTGGATGTTCTTGGCTTGGCATTTGATGCTCTAGGTTTGAAGTTTGCTTCTGGCCTGGGCTTTCCTTTCACTGTTTGATCCTGCTTTTATCAGGTCAGGGTGCTTTCTGGGCTTTTGAACCTGCATCTGAGGCTGCTTTTGATCAGGCTCCACCTGTTGGATTTGGGCTTTTACAAACTTGAGACTTGGCCCGAGTTTGAGAAATTCGTATTTCGAACGGGGTTTAAAACAGAAGTTTAAGGCTTTTGCAACTCCTGGGTTTCTGAAAACTCAAAATCTGGTTTTGAAATGGATGTTTTAAACCAGGTGTTTGTTTTTGAAAATCGTTTGATTTTGGGGTGTTTACAGTCTTGTTGGTGGCTTTGGCTTGGTCATTGCCTTGAGGGTAGTAGGGCGATGAGAAGTGGTGAGTTATGCCATACGTGTTACATAACTTTACCATCCTCTCATTCTTGAAGGGGGTGCCATTATCAGACACTAGGTCTCTTGGAACTCCAAATCGAGCCAAGATATTCTTCTTAATGAACGCCATTACATGTTGCTCCTGGACATTAGTCAGGGAGGTAGCTTCGACCTATTTAGAAAAATACTCAGTAGCTGCTAAGATGAACCTATGTTCGTTTGATGCCTTTGGGGAGATTGGTCCTATGATGTCAAACGCCCACATGGTGAATGGCCATGGGCTGACCACGAAATGCTAGGTTGATGATGGGATATGAATGGCATGTCCATGCACTTGACATGGGTGACATTTCCTAACATGATCATAACAATCTTGCTTTAAAGTGGACCAGAAATAACCGGCTCTAAGTATTTTCATTGCCATCATGTTTGCATTTACATGCCCTCCACATTCTCCATCGTGGAATTCATGCATTATAATCCTAGCCTCCTCAAGGTCTATACACCTCAATAAGATGCCGGTAAAACTCTTTTTATAAAGAATCCCTCCCAAAATCACGTATCAGGTTAAAATCTTGCTAATGAAAGCTTTGTCTTTAGAAGAAGCTAATTCTGAAAATCCTCCATTTTCTAAGAAATCTTTAATGTATTGAAACCAGGGTTTTTCAATAGAATTTTGGTTGTTTTGGCAAATCTCCAAATCGTGAATGGATGGAGTGGGTGAGTGCCATATTTCTAAGGATCGGGTCCCCAAAGTAGGATCGACCCTTAGGGCTGAGCTTAAGGATGAGAGGGCATCTGCTATGCCATTGTCCTCTCTTTCTATGTGTGTGAATGTACATGATTTGAAAGAATCGACCAGTTTGGTGTCCATCTCGTGGTATGGAAGGAGTTTTTCATTTTTGACTTGCCAAATTTTCAACACTTGTTTATGACAAGTAAAGAGTCTCCAAAGACTTCGATGCATGATGCCCCTAGAGTTTTCAAAATTTACAAGCCTTGTATGAGTGCTTCATACTCGGCTGTATTGTTGGAACATTCAAAATCTAGGAGAATAGCAATGGAGGTTTCTCCATTTTCAGGGGATATGAGGATGATTCCTGCACCTGCCCCTCTTTGGTTCTTTGCCCCATCGATGTGCATTTTCCATACTTGGTTTTCATTTAAACAGTTTGCTAAAACATGGTTTTGAAATTTGTTTGAAAAGATGCCCTCGTCGAGCATTTCATCAAGTATGGGATATGAATCCTCTAAGGGGAATTCGGCCACATAGTCAGCTAGGGCTTGCCCCTTAATGGAAATTTGATGGTGGATTTTTAAATCATACTCCATTAAGAGGAGCTGTCATTTACCCAACCTACCCGTGAGGATAGGTTTTTCAAATAAGTGCTTGATCGGATCAAGCCTAGACACTATCTAGATCCCATGATCTAGGAAGTAATGTCTAAATTTCTAGCAGGCCTATACCAAGGCCAAGCACGTTTTCTCCATGGCTTGATAATTTCTTTCATATGCCAATAGAGTTTTCGAAATATAGTAAATAACATACTCTTTATGGGTATCATCCTCATATTGAGCTAATAAAGCACCCAATGCATTCATATGCACAGAAATGTAAAGTAAATGCGGTTTTCCTTGCTTTGGAGGTTTTAAAACAAGAGGATTAACCAAATATGCTTTTAATCTTTCGAAAACTTTTTGGTAATCGTCGTCCCATACAAATTTCACCCCTTTTCTCAAAAGCTTGTTGAAAGGTTCGCATCTCGTTGTGAGGTTTGAAATAAACCTTCTAATCGATTGGAGGCGACCTTGGAGGCTTCGAATTTGAGTTAAGTTGGAGGGCGAAGACATGTCTATGATGGCTCGACACTTAGAGGGATCGACTTCAATGCCTCTTTGGCTGACCATAAAGCCTAAAAGCTTACGTGATTCCACCCCGAAGACACACTTTTGAGGGTTTAGTTTCACTTTGTAAAGCCTTAGTCTTTCGAAAACTTTTTGCAAAAGATTTGATGTGTGTGCATCGGGTTTTTGATTTCACCAAGAGATCATCCACATATACTTCTAAAAGCTCGTGAATTTGATCGTGAAAGATCGTAGTCATGACTCTTTGGTATGTGGAACCGGCATTTTTCAAACCAAAGGGCATGATTGTGTAGTAGTATGTGCCCCAGGGTATGGTAAAAGCAGTTTTAGCCTGATCTCTTGGGGCTAACTTGATTTGATTATAACCCGAGTAGCCATCAATGAAAGAAAACATTTCATGATTTGCAGTACTGTCGACTATCAAATCAATGTTTGTTAAAGGGAAGATATCTTTTGGAGTGGCTTTGTTCAAATTTCTGAAATCGATGCAAATTCGAATTTTTCCATTGGATTTTTGAACTACAACTATGTTTGAAAGCAAATCAGAATACGCAATGGGTTTTATAAAACCGGCCTTTAAAAGATCTTTTAAACCCTCTTTCACTTGAGAGTGTACGTTCGGATGGATCTTTCTAAGCTTTTGCTTTATAGGTTTTGAATCTGAATCTAGGGGAAGACAATGCTCTATGATTTTTGGGTCCATGCAAAAACGTCTATGTAGACTTTTAGGAATGCAATGAATGATGCTTTTTCATGCTCATGTAGACATGTGCCTATCTTAACACGTTTTGGTTTTGAATTACTCCCTAGGTCGATTTCTATAAAATCCCCTCCTACAGAATTTGAAGGTTTTTCTAAGTCGAGGATTTTGTGAAACTCGGGAAACTCGGAGGTATGATCCTCCTCAAGGAAAAGAGGATCCTCCTCCGTGCTTTGATCATTCTCGAGAACTTTGAATCCTAGGAAAGTTGGAGTGGATGCATGCTTTTCAAAGACACCTGATTTTGGTTTTGGAATTTCTGGAAGCTTTGAAGATTTTGGGCCTTTTATAAAGACGACTTTTTCTTCAAATCTCTTGGGTTTTTCCAAATTTTTACCAGGAGCTGGTATGTATACGATTTTGTTTTTGGTATTTTCTAGTTTTTCCATTTTTTTGGTTTTTTGTAAAGATAAGACATTTGGAGAAATGCAAATTACACTTTTTCTGGTTTTTTTGCAATTTTTCAATGTTTTTGGATTTTTGAAAATTTGTAATTTGTTGGGCTTTTTGGTTAAAGAGGGATCTTCCATCATACCTACAAAGAAAACGCCATGAATTAGTCTTTAAATAAGAGATGTAAGCCATAGGTCTTTGTTTTAGTAGGCTCCACGACACCCTTGACCCAAGTGGTCGTAGGTGGTGGTTCTGGGGGTATGGTGGGAACGTAGCCTATCCCGTACCTATTTGGATTTGAGTTTGGAAAGATAGGCTCTAGACACCCTTGGTTTTTGTTCTCTAAACTCTGGTAGGGCATGTAACCCATGTTGAGCAACATGTTCCAAGGTTTTTTGGTTTTCGAAAATTCTTCATATAAAGGATGACCTTGGAACTTGCTGTCATCCATGGTAGGCTCGAAGGACTTTTTGTTTATGTTTTTTGGAAATATGGGGAGTTTGGATTTTCCTAGGATGGTTACGACTTTTGGCGGGCCAGCTTTTGGTTGCCCCTTGATGTACACGACACTCCTAGGTTTTTGGGGGACGAACTTGTATGGTTCGTCCAAAGATTTTACGAGGTTGGTCCCGTAGGCCTTTTGACTTGACAAGCAAGGTAAGTTTTGAACTCCCCTCAGTTGTGGATGACTTTTGCCTAGAATTACCATGATTTGGTTCCCGTGGGGGATTTTTACACACCTATGGAAGGTGGATGGCACAGCCCGAAGGCTATGAATCCATGGTCTTCCCAGTAGTAGGTTGTAGTGGGGGTGTATGTCTAAGACATGGAACACCCCTGTGTGGGTTATGCCCCCTATTTCCATGGGTAACTCTATAGCTCCCAAAGGTTTCATGCATTCCCATCGTATCCAGTGATGATGATGGGGCTTGGGTTTACCGAAGTCAAGATAACTCCAATTTGACATGCCATGTGTAGCGGAAGGATGTTGAGACCTCCTCCCCCATCAACCAAGCACCTGTCTAGAGGATGGTGATTCAATACCATCTCGATATGCAGGGCTTGATTGTGGGTTTCATATGTGTAAACACCCAAAATTTTCTTTTAAAATTTTTACTTTTTTTAGGAAAGTAGCTATTTTTGGTAATTTTGGGTTTTCGAAGGAAAAAGGCACTAAACGAGTTGTTTCGGTACCAAAATTTTATGGAAGCTTTAAAATGATGAAAGAATACTTTTCTTTCTGAAAATTTCGAATTTTGACAAGATTGGATGAAAATGACAATTTTGCCCCTAGCATGGAAAAAGTAGGATTTCGTTTCTTTAAAAGTTTTCTGTTGATAAATTTGTTTTAAATTTGCCATTTGAAAAGAAACAGGCATTTGTAAGACAAGTTGACACCTGAAAAGACAGGTGGGTGCCCAAAAAGGAGAGCGGGCATCAAAAAGGAAAAGTGAGCTTCCCAAAAAGAAAAGTTTATATTCGGAAAGAAATCAGTTGCCCGAGGGAAGAGTTTATGTTATCAAAGGAAAGGAAAGACAGAGGCAAGAACGATAGCTTCCGAGAACAAAGGTTTGGTATCAAACGCCTTTCGTAACGTGTCCATGTTATGTTTGGGTGTCGAGGTAATTAGTGTATTGATATGCATCAGTTTTGCATTGTCATATGTTACTGTTATGTTACTTTTATGTTAAGAACAATGTTAAAGTTTTTAACACTCATGAGGGAAATCTAGTGAGCATGATGGTTGGTTTTCAAAAACGTAACATGGGCTTACTTGAACGCTTTTGTACTAAAGCATGTAACATGGATTTGCATAACTACTTTCACAGCAAATGTGCAGTTATGTTCTCAAATTGCAAACAGAGGGAGCCACCTTTTGCAATGTTGCAGAGGCACAATAGTCATCAGGCTTGCTGGGTTTGTGAATCATGGCCTTCTTAAACAGACATGGATATTACGACAGCAGATAGCTAAACCAGCTGCAGACAACAACATTGATACTTTCCTCCAACTTAGCTAATATGACATTAGAGGGTATTAAAGAATTTCATGTGAGGAATGTTATGGGAGATGTTCATCAAATGCAAACTGCGGTTGTGTCTCTAAAGAAGCATATGGAATCCCTCAACTAATGCTATTCCACAGCGCGGCATTTGGACAGTTAGCTATCGAATAACTACCAAAGAATCTCTATTGCCTTGGCATTAAACTGACCCTTGATTGGGCAAGGAATCCTTTGATTGAAAAACATGCAAATAAGCAGAAAGATTCTCCTCGGCTCGTTGACAACAATATCTACCACTTCTGCATATTTTCAGATAACGTGTTGGCTACATCAGTGGTTGTGAATTCTACTGGTTGTCACAGCTGCACAACACTTGCTCAAATGTTGCACGATCCAAGGTTTCCTTAATATGACATCATACAACCTTGATATTTGGAAAAAAGGCAACTAATTGACCACCTTGACAGCAGCTGCTTGCCACTTACCAAAATACGATGATCGATTTCAGCGGGCAACAGTGGCAGTCGACTCGGTGAAGGCAGATCCACCTACAGCAACGTGAAACACCACCAACTTACCTTGCTAAGATCAATATCACTTGTTCTGTACAGCTCCACTTGCCGATCCCAGCTTCACCGAACCAGCTGATCTGCCAAAGCCAGCCTCTGGACAAAAACGAGCCAAGCAAACTCCATAGCCAACATGTCAAATTCTGCCATTTATAGCTACCAAACCCAGCAACCAGTTGCCAGAACCAGCGATACTTTCCAAAATCCGAAATTTTACAGCAATAACATGCCTTTTACGTTAAATTCAGCAAGGAAACTTGCCTTGCCCAATGCTACACCTAAGAGGCATCTTTTGGCCTATAAAAGGAGCCTTAAGGATGCAATCCGAAAATTGATTCTCCAATCACCACAAAGCATCAATCCGGGGGAGCCAGCACACAGGAACATTCAGTCCGAAAATTCAGAGAAATAGAGAGAGAGAGAGAGAGAAAGGAAGAGAAGAAGAAGAAGAAGGAAGTCCGGCCTGGTTCCGACGTCCGACGATCGTCTGGCGAAGTGCTCCTACGTCCCCTCTCACTCACACAGGTTGGATTCTTGCACAAAGTGGTTTTAATTCATGAGAATCTGAAAAAGCACAGATTCTAGAAATTTGTACATGAATCAAGGCCTTGAGCCAATGTTCTTCATTTATATCGATACAAACATGCATGATTCCTTCATGAACGAAATTAAAATCCATGTTTAGATGATTTTCATGATTTATTAGGACTGATACAGGTTGAACTTCGTTCTAGAATCACGTTAGGAACCTTCTGAAATTTTCTGTAAAACTGGTTTCTGAAACTATCTGTGCACATGCGTCTGATCACGAAATTTTTATAGACAAATGGATAAGCCAATTGCTTCGAAATTTTGCATGAATAATCTAGACATATCAGACGTTCTTAGATAAAATTTTTAGGAATTTTTATGAACTGTTGCCTAATCAGTTAGATCCATGAAGTTTATACAAAATCCATATTGCGTTTTACAGAAACAGAACGTTCAGTAATAGACCTCTTTTCTTTTGCTCATATCTCTACAACCACTGAATGAAATTGGGTGAAATTTGATTCTATGGAAACCTAACATCCGTATCTTTCTAACACAATAAATTTTATCGAAATTGGATGAGAGAGTGCTGAGATATTGCTGTTTTTTGAAGCTTCTGATTCACAGAAACAAGGCTATTCTGAATTTTATAACAGTTTTTGATTCCATATTTAATTCGCACAAAATAAAGAACGCAATTATAAAATAAAAATATATTCTGATTCTACACGTGTTTGTCTCTATTCTGTAAAAGTTTTATAATTTTTGGAGAATCATAAATATTTTTAAAAATTCAGAGAACAGGCCTCTGAAACTGAACAGGTTTTGCAAATCTCAGAATCTGAAATTTTTCAGAAATCAAGAACTTAGGCACATATTTGAAACTTTAGAAAATCTGGTTTTTCCTTTTTCGATTTAATGGATTCAAACAAATTTCAAGCGTTTAGGCTGACCCTTGAGCGCCGGTTCAAAAAGGCCTAAGTTGAAAAGATCTCACTTGTCCACAATCGTTCTAAGAAGTCAGAAAAACATAATTTGTTAGTTTTAGCAAACTAACTAGCATGCTCGCGCAACCCGACGTAGTTCGAGGGTTTGATTTTGAATCCCAAACGATTTAAAATAAAATCACGTCTACAGAATTGGCACGCCCGGTGGGACTTGTGACTTTGAAATTTCGTTTGAATCTGTTATACTAACTAAATTTTCTGATTTGTGATAAGTTTCCATCCACGGGTTGATCATACCAAACTTTGAAGGATCTTGCGAGGTATCCAACCGGGCTTCCCAAATAGATTTGGCACACCCGGTGGGACTTGAGACTTTGAAATTTTGTTTGAGTCTATTATACTAATTCAATTTTCAGGTTTGTGATAAGTTGGCTTAAACAGGTTGATCATGCCAAGCGCCAAAGGATCTTGCGAGATATCCAATTGAAATTTGTTGGAATCTGTTATGCTAACAAAGTTTCTAGATTTGTGGTAAGTTTTTGTATACAGGTTGATCATGTCGAGCTCAGAAGGATCTTCCAAGATGTCAAGGTGGGGCTCATGCTATAAGAGCAAAATCTCAAAAAGGATTTCAAAAGACCCGCTGGCCTCCCTAAAAAGGGGAATGATGATAGTAGAAGAAAGGATAGCTGCTTTAAAAGCCGAAGAAGAGGAATCTTGCTCCTCCCATGGTAAGAAACATAGGAAATCAAGTCATTCAAAGAAGACTTCGTCTGATTTTCAAAACCAGTTTTCCAAAATCACAGAAAGACTTTCTAAAGAAAAAATTGCTTATCTTATGAAGAAAGCAACCGAAGCTAGAAAGAAACTTGAGGCCTTAGAGGCTAAGATGTACCATGAAAACCTATCTTGTGAATATAGAGGGAAGATCCATACTCGAAAAACCAAACCAAGGCTGAAAATCGATGAGGGATACGAGGCTGGAGACGAGGTGAGAGTTCGAATCAAATCAGCTAACCTTCCTGATCATCAAAACACCCCTTTATTTATAGAAAAATCAAAAAGGTGTCTTAGTTCAAAAAATGTGGAAAATTTTCAAAAAAGATTTGAAAATCAAGAATTTAGAATCCAGGAAAGCAAAAGAGAAAAGAAAGTTTACATCCCTAAGCACACAAGTGGACGGGGGCATGAGAGTCACTTCACACCCACCACCCAAAACTTTTTAAAACCGGTTGCTCCGATGGGTTCCATTCTCACGAGCACCACTTCATGCACGAGAGAGAACGAGTGTTGCACACCCGTAGGTTTGGCAGATAAAGTCCAAGACCTATCAAAGCAATGGGAGTTCGAAGCCCTATAGAAGCTACAACACCCTCAGGACGCCTGCAAGGGAGCTTGCTCTCACCATGGAAAGGTAGACAAGCAGGAAGAAGGTATACCTGAAACTCCTCTCTCTCTAAACTCTCTATTGGATCCTCCTATTCGTTGTGTAGGACCGGTAGATTACCAAGATATAAATCACCATCATGCACCCACAACCCCACAGAATGTGTCGAAGGATGCAGATTTGGAAGGTACGGTGAATGTTCAACACCAGAAAGAATTCCAAAATAAAAAAATGAAATTTCAAATTTGATAACCCCTAGGGCAGGTATCGATAGCCTAGGTATACCTCACCCTACCATCCACCTACTAGGAGAGCCACACCCAATCAAGGCCCTCCACCTATTAGAAGAGTCCAACTCGCCCAACACTCATAAATCCATAGATCTCCAAGACATAACCAATGAAATTCAAGTGTGCAACCATGTTATAGATGATACAATATTCCAAGGTCATCCTCTGTATATCAAATTTTCAAAATTTAAAAAGCCTTGGAATATGTTAATAAACATGGGATATATACCTTACTAAGGCCTAGGAGCTAAGAACCAAGGTAGATTGGAACCCATCATACCCATACCAAACAGAAAACAATATGGTTTAGGTTATAGCCCACCCATACCACCTAAGCCACCACCTAAGACCAATTGGGTCAAGGGTGCCCTACAACTAGCTAAAACTGAAACCTATGGTTTAGACATCTTATTTGGAGTCTAACTCGTAGTGTTTTCTTTGTAGGTTTGATGGAAGATCCCTTTTTATTAGAAAAAGCCAAAAAAAAATTAGAAACTCCAAAAACCCAAAAAAAAATCGGAAAAAATAGAAAATTCTCAAAAAAGAAAGTTCTCTTGATTTCCCTTCTACTATTTGCTTTGAAAAATAAAAATAAAAACAGAAAATTTTTGAAAACTCCAAAAAAAATTATTTTCCAAAATTAAAAAAAGAAGAAGAAGATTTAGAAATGCTTTCTTTTCTTATCTGTGATACTTCCCTAGAAAACAAGAACTTGAGAGTGATCAAAGCAAGGAGGAAAGTCCCCTCATCCATGAGGATGGTCAAGCCTCCAAGCTTTCTAAATTCCATAAAATCGTTGATTTGGAAAATGCTTCAAAGTGTGTAAGTAGGAGTTTCCTAGAAATGCATTAGAGAGTTAACCTACCTAAAATACGTCCAAGGATCATTTTATGCATCGCCAAGACTTAGGTTGTGTATATCTTTCATGCATCACATTGAAAAACAGTCATGTCGTATAGAGATCGGCCATAATATGTGAGTTCTCATGCCATTTCCTCCAAACTAGGGGCATTGAGATGTTATTCCTTAAATACATTTCATAGAAATTGAGAGTATTCATCATATCATAAAGCATGCATTATCATTGTATTATAGGAATGCATCTTGCATAACATAATGCATCCACAAGAAGCCCGTACTCCATTTGAAGATGGCAGCCCACAAGGATGGTCCCTATGTTGCAAAGGGGCATCATCAATATTGGTAAGTTGATGTTAAGGAAGAAAAATTAGTAGATTCTATAAATGCCCAATACTATGTGTGGGGTCTACTTTAAATTCCATTTGAAAAGATTTTGAAAATAGAACTCTTTTGAATTTCTGGAAAGAAGGACCAAAGATGGATTATGTGACTCCAAATTAGGGAATTGATACTTTATGAAAAGTGGAGTTTCCAAAAATTATTTGGTAACATGTAAAAAATCTTTTACTTACCAAATGAGGCCTAATTCAAAATAGCAAGGTGCTTTCAAATGGTAGGTGCTATTAGGAAATAAGACAATCTTGGCTGGATTGATTATCTAAAGGGATGAGTTGTATTCCCCATTTCGCTTCTCTCCAAAAAAAGGAAAATTGGTAATATTCAAAAGAAAAAGAAAAAGAAAAAGAGAATACAAAAACTCCTCGAAAAAGAAGTCTTCCCCGAATAGACTGAGGGAATACAAAAACTTCTTAAAAAGGAGTCTTCTCTTTGAAAGAAAAGGAAAAGGGAATGCAAAAACTCCTCCAAGAAGAAGCCTTCCCCGAATAGACAAAGGGAATACAAAAACTTCTTCAAAAGAAGTCTTCTCTTCAAAAAGGGAAAAAAAAAAGAGAAAGAAAAAGGAAAAGCCAAAGCTCAAAAGAGCAATTTTCCGTCTCTTTGCCTTAAACCCTGGGACACTTCAGAAGGGACCGCGGGTAATTCTTTCCCAAATCCCCATAGCTCATCCCGATGGAGAAAAGTTCACCTTGAAAGTCCTAGAGTAGGAATAGGACCTATTTCATTTGAATTCATGTTGTTTGAGAATTAGAATTCGTTAGGTAAGAAAGGGAGCTTTGAAATGTTATTCAAAAACTTTCCATAAAACCTCTACTTATTAGTGGGTATTAAAACCCGAGTGAAGGGAAGTGTAAGAAATTGTAAGTCCTTTTTGATAGAAACCAAAAAGGAGTTCTCTTTTTGAAAAAGGAATTTTGAAAATCTTAAACATCAAAAGAAATAGGGACCATTGCTTGGGGCAGCTGGCCATCATAGGCTTCTTCTCAAGTTCTCAAATCAAAGGTATGGGTCTCTAAACATCCATTTTATTCATTCACACACATGAATGCATTCATAAAGTGGTCGTTCATGCATGATTGCCCTAGGGATAGGAGCTCTTACCAAATCCCCTTTTGCTAAGAATCCAAGGAAATAGATGTTATGGAATAAAGAATGATTTCATACTCTCAAGGCAAATCTGGGAAGAAAAGCAAATGGGTGTTTTCTTCTTTGACATTATCTAAATAAATTTGAGATAATGCCAAAGAGGGGCATCTGTAAACACCCAAAATTTTCTTTTAAAATTTTTACTTTTTTTTAGGAAAGTAGCTATTTTTGGTAATTTTGGGTTTTCGAAGGAAAAAGGCACTAAACGAGTTGTTTCGGTACCAAAATTTTATGGAAGCTTTAAAATGATGAAAGAATACTTTCTTTTCTGAAAATTTCGAATTTTGACAAGATTGGATGAAAATGACAATTTTGCCCCTAGCATGGAAAAAGTAGGATTTCGTTTCTTTAAAAGTTTTCTGTTGATAAATTTGTTTTAAATTTGCCATTTGAAAAGAAACAGGCATTTATAAGACAAGTTGACACCTGAAAAGACAGGTGGGTGCCCAAAAAGGAGAGCGGGCATCAAAAAGGGAAAGTGAGCTTCCCAAAAAGAAAAGTTCATATTCGGAAAGAAATCAGTTGCCCGAGGGAAGAGTTGATGTTATCAAAGGAAAGGAAAGACGGAGGCAAGAACGATAGCTTCCGAGAACAAAGGTTTGGTATCAAACACCTTTCGTAACGTGTTCATGTTATGTTTGGGTGTCGAGGTAATTAGTGTATTGATATGCATCAGTTTTGCATTGTCATATGTTACTGTTATGTTACTTTTATGTTAAGAACAATGTTAAAGTTTTTAACACTCATGAGGGAAATCTAGTGAGCAGGATGGTTGGTTTTCAAAAACGTAACATGGGCTTACTTGAACGCTTTTGTAGTAAAGCATGTAACATGGATTTGCATAACTACTTTCACAACAAATGTGCAGTTATGTTCTCAAATTGCAAACAGAGGGAGCCACCTTTTGCAATGTTGCAGAGGCACAATAGTCATCAGGCTTGCTGGGTGTGTGAATCATGGCCTTCTTAAATAGACATGGATATTACGGCAGCAGATAGCTAAACCAGCTGCAGACAACAACATTAATACTTTCCTCCAACTTAGCTGATATGACATTAGAGGGTATTAAAGAATTTCATGTGAGGAATGTTATGGGAGATGTTCATCAAATGCAAACTGCGATTGTGTCTCTAAAGAAGCATATGGAATCCCTCAACTAATGCTATTACACAGCGCAGCATTTGGACAGTTAGCTGCCGAATAACTACCAAAGAATCTCTATTGCCTTGGCATTAAACTGACCCTTGATTGGGCCAGGAATCCTTTGATTGAAAAACATGCAAATAAGCAGAAAGATTCTCCTCGGCTCGTTGACAACAATATCTACCACTTCTGCATATTTTCAGATAACGTGTTGGCTACATCAGTGGTTGTGAATTCTACTGGTTGTCACAACTGCACAGCACTTGCTCAAATGTTGCACGATCTAAGGTTTCCTTAATATGACATCATACAGCCTTGATATTTGGCAAAAAGGCAACTAATTGACCACCTTGACAGCAGTTGCTTGCCACTTACCAAAATACGATGATCGATTTCAGCGGGCAACAGTGGCAGTTGACTCGGTGAAGGCAGATCCACCTACAGCAACGTGAAACACCACCAACTTACCTTGCTAAGATCAATATCACTTGTTCTATATAGCTCCACTTGCCGATCCCAGCTCCACCGAACCAGCTGATCTGCCAAAGCCAGCCTCTGGACAAAAATGAGCCAAGCAAACTCCATAGCCAACATGTCAAATTCTGCCATTTATAGCTGCCAAACCCAGCAACCAGTTGCCAGAACCAGCGATACTTTCCAAAATCCGAAATTTTACAGCAATAACATGCCTTTTACGTTAAATTCAGCAAGGAAACTTGCCTTGCCCAATGCTACACCTAAGAGGCATCTTTTGGCATATAAAATGAGCCTCAAGGATGCTGCAAAGGCATGAACCAGCCAGAGCAAAGCATCAGTCTGAAAATTGATCCTCTAGTCACCACAAAGCATAAATCTGGGGGAGCCAGCACACAGGAACATTCAGTCCTAAAATTCAGAGAAATAGAGAGAGAGAGAGAGAGAAAGGAAGAGAAGAAGAAGAAGAAGGAAGTCCGGCCTGGTTCCGACATCCGACGATCATCCGATGAAGTGCTCCTACGTCCCCTCTCACTCACACAGGTTGGAATTCTTGCACAAATTGGTTTTAATTCATGAGAATCTGAAAAAGCACAGATTCTGGAAATTTCTACATGAATCAAGGCCTTGAGCCCATGTTCTTCATTTATATCGACACAAACATGCATGATTCCTTCATGAACGAAATTAAAATCCATGTTTAGATGATTTTCATGATTTATTAGGACTGATACAGGTTGAACTTCGTTCTAGAATCACGTTAGGAACCTTCTGAAATTTTCTGTAAAACTGGTTTCTGAAACTATCTGTGCACATGCGTCTGATCACGAAATTTTTATAGACAAATGGATAAGCCAATTGCTTCGAAATTTTGCATGAATAATCTAGACATATCAGACGTTCTTAGATAAAATTTTTAGGAATTTTTATGAACTGTTGCCTAATCAATTAGATCCGTGAAGTTTATACAAAATCCAGATTGCGTTTTATAGAAACAGAACGTTCAGTAACAGACCTCTGTTCTTTTGCTCATATCTCTGCAACCACTAAATAAAATTCGATGAAATTTGATTCTGTGGAAACCTAACATCCGTATCTTTCTAACATAATAAATTTTATCAAAATTGGATGAGAGAGTGCTGAGATATTGTTGTTTTTCAGAGCATCTGATTCACAGAAACAGGGTTGTTCCGAATTTTATAACAGTTTCTGATTCCGTATTTAATTCTCATAAAATAAAGAACGCAATTATAAAATAAAAATATATTCTGATTCTACACGTGTTTGTCTCTATTCTGTAAAATGTTTATAATTTTTGGAGAATCATAAATATTTTTAAAAATTTAGAGAATAGGCCTCTGAAACTGAACAGGTTTTGCAAATCTCAGAATCAATTTTTTTAGAAATCAAGAACTTAGGCACATATCTGAAACTTTAGAAAATCTGGTTTTTCCTTTTTCGATTTAATGGATTCAAATAAATTTCAAGCGTTTAGGCTGACCCTTGAGGGCCGGTTCAAGAAGGCCTAAGTCGAAAAGATCTCACTTGTCCACAATCATTCTAAGAAGTTAGAAAAACATAATTTGTTAGTTTTAGCAAACTAACTGGCACGCTCGCGCAACCCGACGTAGTTCGAGGGTTTGATTTCGAATCCCAAACGATTTGAAATAAAATCACGTCTACAATATGGTCTTGCGATTTCGTCTTCCGAAAACACAATTGGTATTTTTGCACAGATGGGTACAACTAGGAATGACAAGGACTGAGGAGTTATACTCGAGTTAACCTTGGCTCTTTCTAAGATTTTTTCTAAAACTTGTCTATGCCTAGGAGAAGTTTGTATTAACTCTAGGATGAACATGTTTATCAGGATCTTGGAAAGATGGTTTTCAAAATCATATGAGGTTAAAATGTTTTTACCTTTATCCATGATTTGCAATGCCTTAGGAATGTATGCTTTTGACGGGCCAGGGATACTGACCACTTTTTTAGCATTTTTTTCTAGATGTGGGGGTTGATAGATCCTTTCAGACCTGGTTACCTCCCCCACACTTTGCCTAAGGCTCGCTCCTATGTTGGCTCTATTTTTGTGCTTTGGAGCACCCAAAATTTCTAAGATGGCTCTAATTGGGGCGGGACTCTAAGCTCTCCCCAAATCACTACTTGTGCGGTTTTTTGTATATGATGAGAGAAGGTGGTGTGTGACAAGTAGTGAAGTCAGTATATGATGCATGCACTAAACCTTTTGAGGTTGAGAAAGCACATACCTCTTTTCTCTTTCCACTGGTACTTGCGTGATTGGGGAAGGGTTCTTTGAGCACAGCTTGGGTAGGCTCAGGTTCTTCAGTGACTTGGAGCCGACCCTATTCTATCAAGTTTTCAATTTTATTCAAAAGGGAAAAGCATTTCTTCATATCATGACCTTTGAGCCGATGATATTTGCAATACCTGTTCAAAAACCTCCCTTTTGGCAGGGTCCCCTCGGAAATTTCTGGGAGTATCACCAAGCCTTGGGCAAGTAGGAGGTCAAGGACCTCCGAGACAGGTTGCCCCAGTGGGGTATACTCCTATTTTTCAAAAGTTTTTTGAAATTTTTCAATTTTTTTGTTCGAGCTTCTTTGAAGTGCCCACTGGGTTTGATTCCACTCAAACATTTGCAATCTTTTGGGGTTTTGCCCCTTTGTTCGCCATGGGTAGCACTTAAGTTCCAGGTTTTTTAAATATTGTTTTTAGAAGTATTTTTCCCTTTCACAAGTCATCATATACTCCCTTTTTCAGATTGGTTTCAAATAGGGAAGCCTTTTTTATTAACTTGTGAAAGGTGAAAATCTCATGCAACGAAAGAAGAGTTTTTATCTCTGTTTTAAAATTTTCGAGGATGAGCATTACTACGCATCCTTCGGAGATGGGCTCTTTTATTTGCCCAAGGAGGGACCTCCATCGAACGATGAATGCGTATACATCCTCGTTCGAAGCTTGTCTTGTGTCCCTCAAGGTGTTCAATGTGGGCGTTACTTCCACGTTGTGCGAAAATCTTTGCAGAAAGTTGTTTGCTAACTCTTCAAAAGTAGCAAACTGGCTTAAATCATAGGAAGCAAGCCATTTTGAAGCAGTCCCCTAGAGGGAAAGGGAGAACCAATAAATCCATTTCGTAGAGTCCCTTTTTGTTTTATGGGCTCTGCGCGAAAAGAGTTGCAAGTGGGATATAGGATCCCCTGTGCCATCATACCGATGGAAATTCGGTATGTCGTCGCCGCTGTCTGTTTCATAATTCGAAGGAAGGAAGTCAGACAGGGCGTACAATTTCTTTTCTTTGTTTTGCCCCTTCAACAGTTATTGAAGGGCTTTGCGATCCTTCAGTGTGAAGGAATCGTGGTATTGGTCCCCCTCCATTGCGGAGGTTTCCTTGGGTTTCTTGGTCTTGGTAGGTCTTTTCTTAGCTTTGGCAGGTTCACCATATGACGAGCAAGAGTCGGCCGCCTCAAGCTCTTGGCTAAGGGCATCGATTTTTACCTCGAATTCCTTGCCCAAGTTTTCTAACTCTTCTTTTTTGCATTTGAGTTGAGATTTTGAAATCTTTTTTGAAAGGGAACTTGACGAGCATGAGGCTTGGCTAGTCACTTCATTGGAGCCTATACTAGACATGACTCAATCAAATTTTGAAATCCTACAAATGCAAATAGTCAAAAATTTTAAACACTTTTGGAAAATTTTCGCAAAGCTTTGTTTGTTTTATCGAAGTTTTAAGACCCGAGTCCCACTAGGCGTGCCAAAGATCTGTAGGCATAAAAATTTCCACTCCTGGTTTTTGAGACCAGAAATGGACCTTTTCGCACCTAAGTTCATTTCCGTGAGTGTGCCAGCTAGCTTGCTAAAGCTAGCGAAGATTTTTGAAATATTCTGACTTTTTTGGCAATTGTGGGGAAGCAGAATCTTTTTGTTTAAACCTTCTTAAACCGATGCTTAAGGGTCAGTTTAAACGCTTTAAAACTTCATTTTTATAAAACTTTGAAAAGACTAGTGTTCGAAGAATTTCGATGTATGCCTTGTTTGCAAGTTTTATTATGACTTTGGATGAACCTAAGTCTTTGGAGTTTTAGCTATTTAGGCCTGATATGTGTGTGCACATGTGGCCTATTTTCAACGTGGTTTGTGCATAGATTTGGGGCTTCTTTGAAAGCTAACGAATGCAAGGATGCAAAATCTTTTTAGGTTTTGAAATGATGATGTGAGCTAGGCTCGAATTGAAAGGGCAACTCACACAACTTTCACAAATGTAAATACCCGAAATTAAAGTGCAACTCACGCAGCTTTCACAAATGTAAATACCCGAAATGTAAAGCAACTCACACGGCTTAATGTAAATCCACACAAAGGGAAATGCAACTCGACGTGAAGTAAACTCACACAACTTAAAAATATATAAATATGTTGTATCCTAACAGCGAAAAGGCTCAATGTGTGTGAGTGTATAGAGAGGAAAGGCTTGAGTGCTTTTGTGTGCTTCTCGTGTGAAATTGAAATGACAACTCACACAGCTTTCACTAAAGTAAATACCCAAATTGAAATATATACTTTAGCTTAAGAGCAGAAAGGCTCAATGCACGTGTGTGTAAGTGTGAAATTTAAATGACAACTCACACGACTTTCACTAAAGTAAATCAGCAAAGGCAAAGATAATCAGCCTATATTCTTTCCTTTTCAATAGCATTCAAAGAAACATAGCAGTAGAACATACGGATCAAAACCCTGGTACTCGATATCACCTCTATCATCTTGAACTATAGGGCGAATCCGAGTTTCTAGTAACTCTTTGATCATTGCAACTGTCTCTGAGTCATCCTGTGAAATGGCACAGCAGAAATAGGAAGCCAACCCATCAGGATCGGATTTCTCTCTCATGGAGGCGTTTACTAGTCACATAAAAAAACAAGGATTGAAAGGACAAGCAACTGTTATTTGATTACCATCCAATGAAACCAAGTAACCATTCAATTCTGCCAGTTTTCAACTGTCTCAAGGCAAGTTAGGGTCCAGATCAATGCATCGTAAGAACCAGATAGAATCCCCAACAAAAATAAATCTTAGGTGAACCCCTGTTTTACTAGAACCTGTGCATTGGATCTCTACTGAATTGTCCATGACAGCCCATAGAAAGACTCTCCCTAGGTCCCCTAAAGATATACTGTTGTCCCTATGCTTGATTCATTCTACACTTCAAACTCACATGATCGACATGCATTTCTATAATTGTTCTGATTATATAGCGAGATTTACTATTATCTTATGGTAATCCAAATGAATTTTGATAACATAAATCTAGATAAATATATAAATTATAAACAATAAATTGCATTTACATGTAAGTGAGAAGCACATATATAAGCTGCATGTGTGTGTAAGTAAGGTTGGCTTTTTCACTTGATTTTCTCTTCTAAATGTTGTATCACTTCCTCTATAAATACCCCACTCTATCATCAATAAATTTATGCTGTCTTTGCACAACTTTTGCTTGGTGTTTGACTTGTTTCCGCATTCTTGTTGAGATATTTCTGTGTGACATCAATATTTGGATGATTTGAGTTCTTGACGCTTTGACAAATTGGTTTGTGGATGCTTCAACCTTTGATTATCGACAATAATTTACATGGTATCAGAGCCTTTGATTGAAAAAAAAATGCATTGAAAAGCATGCCACGAGTGCAAATTTCGAGAAATCATACCAAACTTGAGGTTAGTCTAAATCTTTTGATTTTGTATGAAATGAAAAGAAAAAATGAGACATTTAGATGCATCTTTGACCCAAAATGCTATCAAAGTTAGGTAAGGACCATGAAAAAATATTTTTTGTTAAAAGATTTTTGGGATTATAAAAAGAACCAATTTTGAATATTGATGATTTAGATGAGATTGTTAAAGCTCATGAAAAATATAAGCAAGACTTAAAATAATGGGAAAAAATGAATGCGAAAATTACTTGGATTATTTTTGAAAATGTAGATGATAAGCTTATAAATAAAATTAGTGCTTGCGAAAATGCATTTGAAACTTGAGAATATTTGAAAAAACTTCATTATCAAGATGATTTTGTTTTTCAAATCAATTTGATGGAAAGAATGATAATGCTTAAACAAGGAAATTTAAACATTAGAGACTATCATGATGAGTTTTCGGAATTATGGACTCAACTTAAGAGCTTTAATAAATTTGGAAAACTTTAAAAATTAGATGAATTTAAACAGTTTTTGGACAATCAATATTTCTTTTTGTTCATGTGTGAGTTAAGAGATGAATTTGAAATTATTAGATCAAATTTAATACATAAAAAAACCTAGAAAAGGAGACTCATTTTTGGCCGATCTTATTATGGAGGAAACAAGGTTGAAAAATATTAATGTTGCAAAAGAAGTCATTCTTGTCGCCTCCAAACTGGGAGCCAACAAGACATACAAGCCTCTACATGCAAAAATTGAAGGATCAAAGAAACCAATGGGCCCGTGGCCAACAAAGGACACCATTTGTCACTATTGCAAGGAAAGTGGGCATATCAAAACCACTTGTCCTGTTCTTCGAAAAAAGTTTAAAAATGTGGGAGCTGTGGAAGAAAAAGGAGTCTTACCCAACAATATTAAGGCATACATAGAAGAAATGTTTAAGGAAAAAGCAAGCATCTCCGGGAACGCTCTCTCCACCTCTCAAGGTATGTCTTGGTTTTTATATTCGGGTGCCTCTTTTCATATGACTCATTGTGAAAATTCCTTCATTGAATCTCATGATACCGTGGAAAATATGCTTTTACGACCAATGGTACAAAACTTTAAATTAAGAAAATAGGAAATTTTGAAAAAAAAATAAAATAAAAATGTAAGCTTTATACCTAAACTAAATTTAAACTTGTTTTCGGTTGCTCAAATTTATGATAATGATTGTATAGTCACTTTCTAATCTAAGCATTGTGTGGTGGAGAATCACCTATCGAAGAAGGTGATTGGTCAAGGCCATAGAGAAAGTAGAATATACAAAATAGATTATTTGGTTATGCTAAATTTTGAGTCTTTAAATGTGACCTTAGATGCTACCCTTTGGCATTCAAGACTTGGACATTTAGATTTGCAAAAATTATGTAACATCCCTTTGATGAAAAAGATTAGAGAACAAAAGTTTGAACGTAAAGATTGTATTCTTGGGAAGATGCGTCATCTCCCGTTTGGTGAAAGGAACTATGTGCCCAACGAAGCTTTTGATTTAATACATTCTGATGTTTGGGGTCCTGCTCCCGTTGTTTGTAAGGGAGGAGTTCAATACTATTGATATTTGTAAATGACTTTACTCGTTTTACTTAGATATATCTTTTGAAGCATAAATCAGGAGTATTTGAAAAATTTATAACCTTTTGCAATATGATCAAAAATCAATTTGGAGCCACTACTAAGAGTTTTAGATCGGATTCATGAAGAGAATACATGTCAAATGAATTTCAAAAATTTGTTGAAACAAATGGGATCTGTCATCAAAAGTCTTGTACTAGAACTCCTCAATAAAATAGCTTGGCTGAGAGGAAACAAACACATTATAAAAACATGTCGAACTATGTTAATTGAAAGTAATATTCCTAAATTTTTATGGGTAGAAGCTACTCTCATTGTAGCTTATCTTAGAAATAGAATGTCTTTATCCAATCTTGAAAATATTTCTTCTTTTGAAAACTTATATAATATTTCTCTTTATTATGAAAGACTTTGAGTTTTTGGATGTAGATGCTTTGTTTATATAGATAAAAATGATAATCTGTCTCCTAGGGCTATTGAATGTGTATTTCTTGGTTATGGTATAGACAAAAAGGGTTATAGGTGTTTTGATCCTATTTATGACAAATTATATGTTTCTAAGGATGTAAATTTTTTTGAGAATGATCTTTACTATAAGTCTAAATCCTTAGAAAATTCTAAAACATTCTATATCTCAAGATTTTTTTAATCTAGAAGAAGACAATGATTATGACTCTATAGCTGACACTGCTTTGTTTGTACGAAAGACAGAAACATGTATTATTATTTTGCTATTGTATGTGAATGATATGATCATCACTAGGAGTGATAAAGCAGTGATTAAAGAGGTTAAACATAATCTTCACCAAGAATTTAACATGAAAGACTTAGGCCTCCTTAACTATTTTTTAGGCATTAAAATTACTAGAAACAGTTGTGGGTATTTTATGTCTTAGACTAAATTTGCAAATGATATTATTGAAAGGTCTGGTCTCACTGATAACAAAATAGTGGACACACCAAAAGTTCTAGGTACCAAGTTAAGATCCACTGATGGTGAAAAATTAGATGATCCCACCGCGTACAAACTCATACGTTCCCTAACCTATTTCACTATTACCAGACCAGATATTTCTCATACAGTTCATAGATCTACTCAATTTCAGCAGATGCCAACTTTTGTTCATATGAGTGTTGTTTGACGTATCATTCGATATGCCAGAAATATTTTTAATAAGGGAGTTTTCTTAACTTCTTCGTCTTTTGATTTATTTGTATATACGAATGTTGACTGAGGTGGAGATGCCAACAACAAACACTCTACGACTGACTTTTGTGTTTTTCTAGGTGAATCACTTATCTCCTTGAAGTATAAGAAGTAATAGAAAGTGTCACTCTCAACCATTGAAGCTGAATATCGAGTCATGGCTACTACGACTGCGGAGATTTCTTGGATTACAACTATTCTAGGTGATATGGGAGTTACTTTGCAATATCCTGCTACTATGTATTGTGACAACAAAAGCACAATGTACATTGCCTCCAACAACACCTTCCATGAAAGGATGAAGCACATTGAGATGTATTGCCATTTTATTCATGAAGAATGTTTGAATAAGAAGATAACATTGTGTTATGTCACATCTGAGATTCAGCTAGCAAATTTCTTCACCAAATCTCTCTCGGCCACTCGTTTTCAATTTTTGTTAGACAAACTTTCAGTATATATCCTATAAGTTTGAGGGGGATATTAATTGTAATAGGTACACGGGCCATTAGGGCCCATGTTTGTCATTATACTGGGTCAGGCCACTAGGGGCCTCGGGCCAGTCAACTAACCGTTGGACTGTGTTGTGCACAGCATAGCAGCCAGCCTTCAAGGTTGGCTTTTTCACTTGCTTTTCTCTTCTAAATGTTGTATCTCTTCCCCTATAAATACCCCAATTTATCATCAATAAATTTATGCTATCTTTGCACAACTTTTGCTTGGTGTTTGACTTGTTTCCGCATTCTTGTTGAGATATTTATGTGACATCCATATTTGGATGATTTGAGTTCTTGGCGCTTTGACAAATTGGTTCGTGGATGCTTCAACCTTTGATTATCGATAACAATTTACAGTTATACCACCCCAACCAAAACCATAAGTTTTCCAACGTAATGTGAGGGGGTTTACATGGATTCTTAGATCACTCTTGTTACCTATGTTATTCATAAAGATATTATATCTTATGTTCTTCTACAAGCTTATCAGCCTCTTCGTTGATCATTATGCGAATTCTTACACCTTCAGACGGGAGACGCATTTTGCTATATCTCCAAATATCCAAACCACCTCAATTACATTAGAGTAACTAGAGGCTTCATAGTGATGCTTAAAAGGATACTTTCCAAAAGGTTTCTATTCAGTTTTAGACCTAATAGAGAACCTTGCACTTATATAATTTTGTTAATTTGAAGTAGAATGTTATCGCTGCATTAAAGGAACATGAGATTAGTGTTATCCGTATCGCACCGTATTATATGATATGGTGCAACTCTAAGATACGATACATGATATTGTATCATATAAGATATAGTATCGTGCGATAAAATTTATCGCATGATACAACACATATCACCCATATCGTACAATATGGGCGATATGTTATGACATTTTATAAAGGTCTTTGGTCGAACAGAAACATGCGTTTCTATAGGGTTTCTGGCTTTCGTTTTCATCTTCAAGCTCCTCAAAAGTGACTTTCAAGTAGCGTGAGGTATCTCTAACAGTTTTCAAGGCCTTTAACACTACCATAACTTAGACAGTAGCAACACCAACATTCTGGTGGTATAGGGTTTTTTTCATTTTTTTCTTTGTTGAGGCTTGGGTATGGTTCACTTGGGCACAGCCAAGTGTTTTAGGGCTTAGCATGGGTTGTGTTCGGCCAAAGGGTTTAGGTTTAGGGCGTAGTGGGTATGGTCCTAGTTAGGTCTAGGTTTAGTTTAGGGAAATGGGTATGAGCTAGGTGTGGCCAGCACCTAGCTTGGTTAGGGTTGAGAGGGGAGTTTAGCCAAGGTTACACGGCCAACCAAGCTTGGCCGAGTGTTAGGTGCACTCGGTTGGCTTAGGGGCAGGGCTTAGGTGGGTCACGGCACAGGGTGCAAGGGCATGCATTGCTGGAGTGCAGGTCGGGTGGGTTGCTGTAGTGTAGTGGGGCACGGGAGCGACTGGTGTGGTGAGGCGCTACGGTGCACAGGTCAGGGGGCGCACAACAGGTCAATAGGGTGCAGGGGCACTACAGGTGGGTGTTGCGGTGTGCAACAGTAGGTGGTGTGCGCAATAGAACGGCAGGGCACTGTTGCCGGGTCACGGGATAGGGCAAGGCGGGCAACAGGCCGACATGGTGCTGTTGAGGCGGTTTGGGGTATGGCACAGGCGCTGTTGGGTGTGCAGCAGGCGTGGGTGCTGGGGAGCGTGTGTAGCAGGGTGAGCGGCAAATGTGGTAAGGCATGGCGCAGAGGCGCTGTAGGGGGTCTGGAGCACAGTGGCAGGCCGGGTGTGATGCGCTAGGAGTGTTGGGGTGCGGTAGGTGTGTTAGGTTAAAACCGAGTGCAAGGTGCACTAGGTTATGGTCTTATGGATAGGTCCCATAGAGATGGTTCAAGGTTAGGTTAGGTCGGTTAGGATCAAGTGGGTTAGGTGGGTGTAAACACCCCAAAATCCCATGATTTTATAAAACATACCTGGTTTACAAAATCAACTCCAAAAAGGCACTTTGAGTTCTGAAAACCTAGGAGCCTTCCCAAAACCCTGTAAATATTGTTTTAAACCCTGTAAATATTGCTTTAAGTCTTGTAAATAGTGTTTTGAAACCTGTAAATAGTGTTTTGAAACCCCATGTCCAAATAGGAGCTTTTTAAACCCGGACTAAGCCCCATTTTCCAAGAAGCCAAAGACGAACAAGTGAAGCATGCAAAGACGACACCAGATCGAGAAGCAGCCCAACAAGTAGCTCACAAAGGCCAATTTTAGAAGCAGGCTCAGAAGCAGTTTTCGGAGCCCAAAAGAGCATCCTGGCCTGATAAAAGCCAGGTTCAAAAGGTAAAAAGAAGGCCCAAACTCGATGCAGAATGCAAGCACGGCACACCCAGAAGCCAAATCAAATACATCCTCCCAAGCATCAAGAATCTGAAATAGAAAAATAAGAAATGAGTAGAAATAGAGTCCGAAAAGGCGAAAAGGAGTCCGGACGACCAAGATTGGGGAAACTCAATACTAGACGGAGTGCTAATGAAGCCAGGGCCCGCACAGATCGTCCGCCTTGAAAATCCAAGAAGGACCATCTAGAGAAAACTTGGATTGGATCGGGACCATAAATATCCAGATCCATATCCAAATAGTGTTTGAATTTGTGTCGATCCAAATAGTGTTTGAATTTGGGTCGATCCAAATAGTGTTTGGATTGGATTGGATTGGATCTTGACCAAAATATCTAGATCTATATCCATAAAAATGTTGGGTTTGGATTGGATATGGATCTCAAAATATTCGAGATCCAAGATCCAGATCCAAATAGTGTTTGGATCAGACATGGATTCCATGATCCAAACCCAAGACCCATATCCAAGACCCACTTCACTTGCCTATAAATAGGAGTGAGGGGGTCTCCAAGAAGTTCACGTGAAATCCAACTTGGAGAAGCTTGGAGGAGAGAGAGGGTATTAAGGTGAGTGCTTAGTGCTTTCTTAATTTTGTTTAATGGGTTAATTGTGGGCTAAATAGGGGATTAGTGTGGGATGCACCACCTAGATTAAGGGCTGGATTTGCTTTGCCAAGAAGGTTTTGGAGTGGCTGGCTTGGAGATTGAGCACACCCCAACTGACCCTAAAAGGTAAGCCCCACTTACCCCCTAAACCCTTCTTCTTAACCCATCTAAACCATCTTAAACCTAATCTAACCAACACTACCTAACTACCCCACAACACCCCTAATCCCAATTAGCCTAGCCTAACACCCTAACCGACTCAAATCTTACCACCCAAACCACCCCTAGCCTTACCCGCTCCCGCTCCGCACACCTTGTGCGCCCTTCACTCTCCCCATACCCCGCTCCCTCTCTGCACCCGCGCCGTGCGCCCACCTGGCACCTAGCCCTCATCACCTTATCACCCGCCTGGCGCCTAGCTCCTGGTGTCCACCTGCTACACCCGCGCCTTAGCCGATCTTCATCCCACCAACTCCATCGACCTCAGCCATGACCTGCCACCCTGCCACGCCCCAGCCACTACCTACCACCATCTCCTAGCCTAGCATCCCCAACCAACACCACCTCCTAGCCTTCCATCCCACCGCCTTATACTCCTTAGCCGACCTTCACCTCACCACACATCTCGACTCCATACCGCACCCCACCTAACACCCCGCCGTGACCTACCACCCGTCACCTCCTTGCCATAACCCCACTAACACCCGTGACCTCTAGTTCCTACACAAACCCGCAGCTCCCTTGCCTTGGCCGTAACCCCACAAAACCCCACTAAGACCCGCACCCACTCTTCCATGAGCCCCACCTCTCGCACCTAAACCCCCACCAAGCTCTAACTCCGGCCAGCCATTTCACACCTCAAGCTTCAAAGGAGACCCATCCGTGCTTGTAAAGCTAGCCCAAGCCTATGTAGATTAGAGTGGACAAACATCCAAATCACTTGTAAGTGATTCAAATTCGGTATTTACATATCTCCTTCTACATTCTATTCAATTTGGATACGGGGTTGTATTAATGGAGCCTTGTCTCCCCCCGGGATGTAATAACAGTGCTTGATACACGAAGCATACACGAGCACTTGAGCTTTATCTCTTAATCTCATACATCAAGCACACACATGCACGATTGAGCCTTCGCTCTTACTCCAAAGACTCTAGTAAGAGCTGCGTGAGTTGTCTTCAATTTACACACTTCACCCACGCATGCATTGAGCCTTCGCTCTTATTATATATATGTATTTACATTCAACTGGGTTGTTACCTTAAGTCGTGTGAGTTTGTCATTTCAATTACACACTCGCACCCAAAGACACTCGAGCACTTGCTCAAGCACCTCACGCACCATTTTGGCCTCGACAACCACTAAGATATAGCTATATCTATATATTTTCAGCTGCGTGAGTTTTCCCGATTCAATTGTGTACGTCTGTCAATTCCAGGTTGTTAATTTTCAGTCGTGTGAGATTCATTTCAATATATACACAATACACATGCACACTTTGGTGACCTTCGGGCCCATATATATATAGTAGTATCTCCCTTTCGGTTGGGTTTTATATTTCAGCTACGTGAGTTGTCTTTCAATTTATACATAACACCCAAGCACACGTTGGCGACCTTTGGGCCCATATATATATAAGTTTTTTCCTTCCGCACTTTACGTTTAAGTCGAGAAGGGTTTTACATTCAAGTCGTGTGAGTTGTCTTTCAATTTATATACAACACACACGCCCACAATTGAGCCTTTCCACTCTTACGATATAGCTATATTTCTCTTCCGCAATTTACCTTCGGCTATGTCTTTTAATTTTGGGTTTTAAAGTTCAGTTGTGTGAGTTTGCATTGCATATCTGCCATACCACAAGATAGGGTGCATACTTGCATCAAAGCAACCTCGAATAACCCGTACAAAATTGCCAAGACTTAGGCACTTGATGCACACATCACACGCCTAAGTAGCTAAAACCAAAGACATAGGAACGTGCAAATTCCATGTGAATAAAATCTGCAACTAGACAAACCAAATCGATCCAACACTTTCATACTTTTCAAAAAAGATCATATTTGTTCAAAATCGAGTTTTCTAAACGTACAAACTGACTCTTGAGCATCGGTTCAAGAAGGTTTGCGACGAAAAGAGCCCACTTGTCCACAGTCGCCCCATAAGTCAGATATTTTAAAACTTACTTCGCTAGTTTGAGTAAGCTAGCTGGCATGCCCTTTTAAAGCAACTTAGACATACGAAAAGGTTCACTCTAGGCCTACGAACCCAGAGTGGAAATTTCCGCGTGTTTACAGAAATTGACACGCCTAGTGGGATGTGGGTCTTAAGAAAAGTCGATACAAACAAACAGACCTCTTGAAAATTTTTTCAAGAAAAGTGTTTTAACTCTTTGATTTGTGCATTTTCATAGTTGGGTTTTTTGAAAAGCATCGGAGTCATGTCGAGTTCAGACTCCAACAAAGTGACCAGCCAGATTTCGCGAACATCAAGTTCTCACTCTAGGAGATTTTCGAAAAATCGAAACAAAAAAGAGGAAATCGAGGATTTGAGATGGGATTTTGAGGCCAAGATCGTTGCCCTTAGCCAAGAGGCTGAAGCAGCTGATTCATGTTACCCATAAAGGCCAAAAAGAAATTTGAAAAGTCTCGAAAGCACAAGGAGACCTCCACTATGGAGAGAAACCAATACCACGAGTCCTTCACCCACAAGGACCGTAAAGCCCTGCAACAGCTGCTAAAAGGGCAAAACAAAGAGAAAAGAACCTACATCCTATCTGATTTTCTTCCTTTAGACTATGAAATAGATAGTGACGATGAAATACCGAATTTCCATCGGTATGATGGCATGGGAGACCCTAGGTCTCACTTGCAACTTTTCTCTCGTCGAGCCCACAAGAAAAAGAAGGACTCGATGAAATGGGTGTATTGGTTTCCCCTTTTCCTCAAAGGCACAACTTCAAAATGGTTGGCTTCCTACGATCTAAGTCAGTTCGTGACTTTTGAAGAGTTAGCGAACTGTTTTATGCAAAGATTTTCGCATAACGTAGAAGTCACGCCCACTTTAAATATTTTGAGAGATATTAAACAAGGATCAATCGAGGATGTACATGCATTCATCGTTCGATGGAGGTCCCTTCTTGGGCAAGTACGAGAACCAATATCCAAAGGGTGTGCAGTAATGCTCATCCTAGATAATTTTAAAAATGAGTTGAAAACCCTTCTCTCCCTATACGGAATCTCGAATTTCCACAAGTTGATTAAAAAGGCATCCCTTTTTGAAACAAATTTGAAGAAAGGCGTCTACGATCACTTGTGAAAAGGGAGTGTGATTTCAAAAACTCGCTTGAAAAAACCCGGAACTTACGAGTTACCCATGATGGATAAAGGGGCAAAACCCCACAAAGTTGCAAATGTCTGAGTGGATCCAAGCCTGACGAGCACTTCAAAAATTTTTGAAAGTTTTGAAAACAAAAAAGACAAAAAAATACAAAAACCTTTTGAGAAACAGGAGTATACTCTGCTGGGGCAACCTGTGTCGGAGGTCCTAGACCTCCTACTTGACCAAGGAAATGATCGAACTCCCCGAAATTCCTGAGGGAACTACTTCCAAAGGGAGATTCTTAAATCGATTTTGCAAGTATCATCGGCTCAAAGGCCATGATATAAAGCAATGTTTTTCCCTACTCAACAAGATTAAGAACTTGATCGAGTAAGGCCGGCTCCAGGTCACTGAGGAACCAGATCCTGCCCAAGCGATTTTCAAAGAACCCTTCCCCAACCACGCAAGTACCAGTGGGAAGGGCAAAGAGGTGTAAACACCTCAAAATCCCACGATTTTCCCAAATCACCTGGTTTTGCAAAAAGCAGCCACAAAGGGCTATTTTGAGTTTGGAAACCAAGGAGCCTTCTAAGCAACCCTGTACATATGTTTAAACTATATATGTTTTAAAATATGTATAATATAGTTTTAAAACCTTTTAAAAGATGTTTTGAAACCCCACAAAGTGACTTGGCCTGATGAAAGCAGGACCATAAGAGCGAAAGAGAGCCCGGAATCGGAGCACATGTCGAGCCCGGCACATCAACTCTCGTATTAGATTCATCCCCAGAATCTCGAACATCTAAGCCCTTATTATCAAACGAACTACTTGAAATCATCTCTGGAAGGTGAAAAGAGGAGCGAACGACAATGTTGGCGAAGACCCAATGCATGACGGAGTACTGATGCTGTCAGGCCCCGCACAAATCATTCGTTTCGAACACACCATGAAGGAGTCAGAAATTCAGCTTTGGATTGGATCTGGACCATATATATCCAGATCCAAATCCAAACATATATGTGGATTTGGATTTGGATCCAAAGATCCAATCCAATATCCACATCCAGGGCCCACATCACCTTCTCATAAATGGAGGTGGGGCCCACAAGAAATTCACGTGGAAATCTTGGGTATGAGAGAGAATGGGGAGGATAAGATATGAGTGAAATATGTTAAGCTTGACTTGTGTGTCAAGTTTTGGGTTAATCATGTGGGTTAGCCTAATGAGTGTGGGTTTAAGCTTGTATGCACCTACACCTAACCTAGGGTTGCACTAACTTGATGCAACTAGGTCCATGGGAGGGATGCTCCTAACCCTAATCCTAAGCTAAACCCACCTTACCTAGCCGTTTCCCCCTAATCCCGACCTAATCTTAGCCTAATCACCTAACCCACTTCCCTAATCCTTTCATAATCCTAGCCTAATCACCTAACCCACCTCCTTAATCCTCCCCTAAACCTAGCCTAATCCCCCTAATCTCACCCTAATCCTAGCCTAATCACCTAACCCACTCCACTAAACCTCACCCTAAGCCCAACCCACCTAACCAAGCCTTAAAACCACAAAACCAGCCCCACCTAAATGCCTAGCACACCATATTCCCAAACCACCTAAGACAAATATCTGGCCCACCTAAATATCTACCATACCATACCCCTAAACCACCTCCCCATACCAGCCCAACCGACCTCCCCAATACCAGCCCAAACCGACCCACTAAAAACCTATAAAAAACCCTCCCTTGTGGGGGGGTTTTGAATGAAATCCTTGGGCAGTTCAGCCCTTCCTCTCCTCTCTCATCCCTTACTCTCTTCTCTCACCTACTCCCCCTTGGAACCCAGCCAGCTCCACTCCACGCCACCTCCATCCTCCAGCTGCAACCTCTCCTTTCATTCGGCTGCACCTTGACACCTGCCACCTTCACCCTTCTGCCAGCCTTCCACTCTGGTTAGTACCCCCATCTCAACGCCACCTTTTCTTCACTCCCCCTCCATTCTTAGCCACCACCCGCCACCTTCCCTTAACCTAACTAACACATCATCCAACCGGTCACCACCTGCCATCTTCCACCGTTCGGCCAGCATCACCCGACTGCACCTGCCCCTCCTTTCCCTTAGACAGCCCCTAGCTAACACCCTCAACCTTACCTCTCCCTAAGACTTGCCCCACGCCTTAGTGACACACCTTAGCTCCCCTTACCTTCCTTAAGCACCCCAGCTCCACTCCACGCCACCCGCAGCACCTCATCCATCCGGCTAGCACCCTCCTTTGCCGCGCCCATCCAAGGAGCTCCCTCTTGCAGCCCAAGGCGACTCACCAGCCCAAGCGCAAGCAAGTCATACCCGGACCAGCTATACGTAAGTGCCTAACTCGGTCCTTGTTATAGACTTGCCTATGCTTAATTAAATTTGATACAGGGTTATAATAATGGAGCGTTGTCTCCCCCGCTTGTAATAACGTGGTTTGGCACACCCACACACACGTGCACTTGAGCCTATTCCGCTCTTAGCTGCACACGATTTTGACACACACATGGGCCTAGTCAGCCCTTAAGATATAGCTATACGTATATAATTTAAAGTTGTGTGGGTTTCCTTTAAGTTGTGTGTGTTGTCTTTCAATTTTCATACTCACACACATTGAGCTTTCGCTCTTATTTTCAAGACCCGAGTAAGGGCCTATTACAATTTCGTTTTGGGTGTTTTACTTCATGTCGTGTGTGTAGTATTTCATTTCTACACTCACATACATTGAGCTTTCGCTCTTACTCCCAAGACCTTAGTCAAGGCCTATTGCAATTATATTTGGGTTTAATTTCATGTCGTGTGCGTAGTACTTCAATTCTACACTCACACACATTGAGCTTTCGCTCTTACTCCCAAGACCTTAGTCAAGGCCATATTGCAATTATATTTGGGTTTCATTTACAAGTCGTATGAGTTGTCTTTCAATATACACACAACACCCATGCACACGTTGGCGACCTTCGGGCCCATATATATTATAAGTATTTCCCTTTCGGCTATGTCTTTAAGATTTGGGTTTTAAGGTTCAGCAGTGTGCGTAGTCTTTACATATATACACGGCACACACTTGCACAATTGAGCCTTTCCGCTCTTAAGATATAGCCATATTTCCCTTTTGCAATTTCCCTTTTGCAATTTACAGTTAAGTCATTTCCCTTTCGCATTGTCTTTCAATTCGGGCTTTTCCTTTGGAGTAGCGTGAGTTTGCATTGCATATACGCCATACCACGAGTTAGGACGCATATTGTATCAAAGCAAAACCCCACACTCCCGCTCAAAATTGCCCCACTTAGGTCACGTGTGCATACACACGCCTAGTTGGCCCGAAAAGGGATAAAAAGAAAGACATAGGCACATGCAAATCCACGTGAAATAAAAACTTGAAAACCATACAAAATCAGCCCGAATCGAACACCTCAAACATTTTCCTAGGTTATCATGTCTAAAACTCGATTTTCTAAGCGTACAGACTGATCCTTGCGCATCGGTGCAAGAAGGTCTGCGACGAAAAGAGTTTGCTTGCTCACAGTCGCCACGATAGAAGTCAGATTTCAAAATATCTCTTCGCTAGCTTAAGCAAGCTAGCTGGCACACCCTTTTGCTTAAATACGACTTAGACACATGAAAAGATTCGCTTCAAGAGGTATGTGCTCTCTCAATTTCAAAGAGTTTAGTGCATGCATATCATTCTGGGTTGACTACTTGTACACCATCTCTCATCCTTCATAGGAAAATCGCCCAAGTAGTAATCTGGGAAGTACCTAAAAGCCCGCCCCCGGTTAAACCTGTTTTACAAATTCAAGGTGCTTCAAAGCACATGAATAGAGCCATCATAGGTGCGAGCCCTAGGTTGATCATGGGAGAGGTGACTAGGTCTGAAAGGATCTATCAAGCCCCGCATCTACAAAGTGCTAAAAAAGTGGTCATTGTTCTTGGCCCTTCAAAAGCATGTATTCCTAGAGTCTCGCCAAAAACGGACAAAGGCAAAGTTGTTTTAACCTTGTACGATTTTGAAAATCATCTTTCAAAGATTCCAATTAACATGTCCATCCTAGAGCTGATACAAACCTCGCCTAGGCATAGACTTGTTTTAGAGAAAATTCTAGAAAGAGCCAAGGTTAGCTCAAACATAACCCCAGAGTCCCTATCAACCCAAATGGCATTTATAGGTGCAAAAATGCCCATCGTGTTCTCGGAAGAGGATATCGAAAGACCATATGAATCCCATAACCAGGCCCTACATATCGAGGTGGTATTGAATCACCATTCTCTAGACAGGTGCCTAGTTGATGGGGGAGGAGGTCTCAACATCCTTCCGCTCCACGTGGTGTATCAAATCGGAGTCGCCTTGACTTTCGTAAACCCAAGCCCCATTGTAATCACTGGATATGATGGGAATGCGTCTAGACCCTTAGGATCCATAGAATTACCCATGGAAACGGGAGGGATAACTCACATGGGGGTGTTCCATGTCTTGGACATCCACCCCCACTATAACCTATTGCTGGGAAGGCCTTGGATACACAGCCTATGTGTTGTGCCGTTCACCTTCCATAGGTGTGTCAAAATCTCTTTTGAAGACCAAGTCGTGGTAATTCTAGGTGAGAGTCACCCTCAACTTAAGGGAATACAGAATTTCCCATGCTTGTCAAGCTCTCAAGCCCACGAGGCCAACCTGGGGCAAGTATTGGTCGAGCCACCCAAGCTCGTCCTTTAAAACCCTAGGAAAGTGTTGTGTATCAAAGGGCACCCAAGACTAGCCCACTCAAAACCATCACGATCCTAGGAAAGGCCAAGAGTCGTCCATTCCCAAAACCCCTAAACAAAAAGCCATATGAGCATAACATGGATGATAGCAAGTTCCAGAATCATGATTTATATCAAAATTTTTCAAAAAACAAAAAATCATGAAACATGCTATTGAACATGGGATATATGCCATACAAAAGTCTAAGGGCACAAAACCAGGGTCTCCTAGAGCCCATACTGCCTAGGGCCAATCCAAGCCGATATGGGATTGGCTATACTCCCAAAATACCACCAGAGCCACCACCTGTGACCACTTGGGTCAAGGGTGCCTTGGAACCTATCCAAGCAGAAACCTATGATTTAGACCTCTTATTTAGAGTCTAACTTGTGGCGTTTCCCTTTGTAGGTATGATGGAAGATCCCTTCTTAAACCAAAATCCAAAAAAAATAGAAAAACTAGAAATTCAGAAACAAATTGGAAAATCCCAAAAACCAAAAACATTTGGAAAAGATCAAAAACTCGAAAAAAGGGTTGTTTGTATAGTTCCCAAAGTCCTTTCTTTACAAAAAATAAAAAAAATATCGAAAACTTGAAAATACCAAAAACAAAATCCTGTATATACCAACTCCTGGTAAAAGTTTGGAAAAAGCTAAGGATTTCGAAAAGAAAGCTGTCTTCATAACAAGACAAAAAATTTCGAAACCCGTAGAAATTCTAAGTCAAAAACTAGGTATTTTCAAAACCCATGCATCAAGTTCAAATTCCCTAGGATTTAATACTCTTGAGAATGATCAAAGCCCGGAGGAAGATCCAACCTCCGAGCTCCCAGAGTTTCATAAAATTCTCGATTTTGAAAAACCTTCAAATGTTGTAGGAGGGGATTTCATAGAGATTAACCTAGGGAGTGAAACAAAGCCCAAACACATTAAGATAGGCACATGTTTGCATGAGCATGAAGCATTATCATTCATTGCATTTTTGAAAACCTACATCGATGTGTTTGCATGGACGTATAAAGACATGCCGGGTATAGACCCAAGAGTCATAGAGCATTGTCTTCCCCTAGATTCGGATGTGAAACCCATAAAGCAAAAGCTTAGGAAGATTCATCTGAACCTACAGACGCAAGTCAAAGAGGGTTTAGAAGATCTGCTAAAAGCCAGTTTTATAAAACCCATTGTGTATTCTGATTAGTTGTCAAACATTGTTGTAGTTCGAAAATCCAATGGGAAAATTCGAATATGCATCGATTTTAGAAACCTGAACAAAGCCACTCTAAAGGATAACTTTCCTTTACCTAACATTGATTTGATAGTCGATAGTACTGCAAATCATGAAATGTTTTCATTCATGGATGGCTATTCAGGGTATAACCAAATCAAATTAGCCCCAAGAGATCAGGCTAAAACTGCTTTCACAACACCCTGGGGCATGTACTGCTATACAGTCATGCCCTTTGGTTTGAAAAATGCCGGCGCCACCTACCAAAGAGCTATGACTACGATCTTTCACGATCAGATTCATGAGCTCGTAGAGGTATATGTGGATGATCTCTTGGCTAAATCAAAAACTCGATGCACCCATATCGAATGCTTACTAAAAATTTTTGAAAGGCTTAGGCTTTACAAAGTAAAGCTAAACCCTCAAAAGTACGTATTCGGAGTCGAATCTGGAAAGCTCTTAGGCTTTATGGTAAGCCAAAGGGGCATTGAAGTCGACCCCTCTAAGTGTAGAGCCATCATAGACATGACTCCACCCTCCAATCTCATGCAGATTCGTAGCCTCCAAGGTCATCTACAATCCATTCGCAGATTTATCTCAAACCTTGCAACTAGATGCGAACCCTTCAACAAACTTTTAAGAAAAGGGATGAAATTTTTATGGGATGATGGTTGCCAAAGATCTTTTGAAAGATTAAAAGCATACTTAGTTAATCCCCCTATTTTAAACCCTCCAAAGCAAGGAAAACCTCTTCTACTTTAGGTGCATTGTTAGCTCAATACGAGGATGATATCCATAAAGAGTATGCCATCTATTACATTTCGAAAACTTTCCTGGCTTATGAAAGAAATTACCAAGCCATGGAGAAGACGTGCTTGTCCTTGGTATGGGCCTGCCAAAAATTTCGACACTACTTCCTAGATCATGAGATCTGGATAGTGTTTAGGCTTGATCCCATCAAGCACTTATTTGAAAAGCCCATCCTCACAGGTAGGCTGGGTAAATGGCAACTCCTCCTAATGGAGTATGACTTGAAATACCATCACCAGATCTCCATTAAGGGGCAAGCCCTAGCAGACTATGTGGCTGAGTTCCCCTTAGAGGATGCATATCCCACACTCGATGAAATGCCTGATGAAGGCATATTGCTAAACCAATTTCAAAACTACATTTTGGCAAACTCTTTTGAAAACTAAGTGTGGAAGATGCACTTCGATGGGGTACGAAACCAAAGAGGGGTTGGGGCAGGCATCATCCTCGTATCTCCTAAAAAGGGCAAAATCCCCGTAGCCATTCGCCTAGATTTCAAGTATTCCAACAACACAACCGAGTATGAAGCACTCGTACAAGGCTTAAAAATTTCGAAAACTCTAGGGGCATCATGCATCAAAGTCTTTGGAGATTCTTTACTTGTCATAAACCAAGTGTTAAAGATTTGGCAAGTTAAAAATGAAAAACTTCTTCCATACCACGAGTTGGCCACAAAGCTGGTCGAGTCATTCAAATCGTGTACACTTAGACACGTAGGAAGAGAGGATAATGGCGTAGCCGATGCCCTCTCATCCTTGGGCTCAGCCCTAAGGGTCGATCCCACTTTGGGAACCAGACCCTTAGAAATATGGCCTTCACCCACCCCATCCATACACGATCTTGAAATTTGCCAAAACAAATAAACTGATACTGAAAAACTTTGGTTTCATGACATAAAAATTTTTCTAGAAAATGGGGGATTTGCCGAACATGCCACATCTAAAGATAAGGCTTTCATTCGAAAAATTTCCACCCGATATACTAAGGTGTGTCGACATGGAAGAGGCTAGGATAATAATGCATGAATTCCACGATGGAGAATGTGGAGGTCATGTTAAGGCCAATATGATGGTAATGAAAATACTTAGAGCAGGTTATTTTTGGTCTACCTTAAAGCAGGATTGCCATGACCATGTTAAGAAGTGTCACCCATGTCAAGTGCATGGACACGCCATTCATATCCCTTCATCTTCATTGCATTCCGTGGTCAGCCCTTGGCCATTCACCATGTGGGCGTTTGACATCATAAGACCAATATTTCCTCATAAATCAAATGGGCATAGGTTCATATTAGCAGCCACCAAATACTTTTCCAAGTGGGTTGAAGCTACCTCCCTGACCAATGTTCAAGGGCAACATGTAGTGGCGTTCATTAGGAAAAATATTCTGACTAGCTTTGGGTTCCAAAGGACTTAGTGTCCGACAATGGTACCCCCTTTAAAAACGCGAGGATAGTTAAGTTATGTAACACGTATAGCATAACTCACCACTTCTCATCGCCCTACTACCCTCAAGGCAACGGCTAAGTCGAGGCCACCAATACAACTCTCATTAGTATTATTGAGAAAACTTTAGAGAAGGGTAGGATGTGGCATGAGAAGCTGGATGAAGCCTTATGGGCTTATAGGACTTCCATCCGAACTCCCACAAATGCCATACCATTTGAGTTGGTCTATGGCACAAACGCCATTCTTCCCATTCATACCAAAATTCATTCATTTCATACCTCCATTGCACTCAACCTTCCCCTAGAGATGCTCTAGCATGCTAGGATGGCCGAACTAGACTTGTTAGATGAGAGGCGACTCCTAGCTATGGATTATGCTTATGCATACCGGCAAAGGATAGCCCGACACTATGAGAAACATATGAAACCTCGCCACTTTGAAGTGGGAGATCTTGTTTTGAAAATCATCCACTATCGTGGCCCACATCCACTTGGAAAGTGGCGGCCCAAGTGGGATGACCCTTATGTTGTGCGTGGAACCACCACGAACAATGCATACTGGCTAATTGATGTTGAGGGTAGGAACTTAGCCGACCCTATAAATGCTCAATTTTTGAAAAAATACCATGTGTAGGGTCTAAGTTAAGCCCGATTTCGAAAATATTTTGAAAACCTCTTTTTGAAACTTCGTGAGTAAGGATCAAAGCAAATCGTGCAACCCTGAATGAGAGACTCGATTGCTTGTGAAAAAGCGGAGTTTTCCAAAACCAATGGATCACATTTCAAAAATCTTTCTTCTTACAAACGAAGGCCTGATTCAAAATAGCAAGATACTTGCAAGTAGTACGTGCTATTTCTAATTAGGCTGATTTAGGATGAATCGACTAGATCCTTGGGATAAGTCATTTCCCGTTTCTCTTCTCCTTCTAAAAGGAAAACTTGGCCAAAAAGAAAAAGGGAAATCCCTGTGAAGTCTCTTTCCCAAAAGAAAGGTGAATCAAAAGAAAATTGTGTATTCTATGGAAAAGAGGGAATAAAGAAATACTTGAACCACGGGACACTCCAGAAGGGACCGTAGTAAACTCTTTCCCATCCCTGCGACTTATCCCAAGGTGAAGAAGGGTTCATTTTGAGGAGTCCTAAAGTAAAAATAGGATTTACTTACTTGAGTCTCATCTTGTTTGAGAGTTAGACGTCTAAGTAAAGCGTAAGAATTTTGAAATATGGCTTAATTTCAAATAAAACCTCCGCTAGATTAGCAAGTATCAAGACTCAAATAAAGGGAAAATACGAAAAGCTGAAGTCCTTAGGATTGAAGCTAAAAGGAGCTTTTCTCTTTCAAAAACGAGTTTAGAAAATCCTCGAACATTGAGCAACATAAGACCAACTCACTTGGTGCAGCAGGTCCTCATAAGACTCCCTAGTTCGACCATTACAATAAGTTTGTAGGAAACCATATTTCCTAGCATATCATCCCATGCCTCTCATTCATATTCATGCATGGAAGCTAGCATCAATCCCATAGGACTAGAACCCTGTAGGTAAGTCCCCTTTTGGCGAAAATCTCCTCCTACCAGGCTTAAAAGAAAATGTTTTCTTAAAACTAGGAAGATCCCATATTCTTGAGGATAGATCCAAGGAGACATTAAACAGGGGTGTTGTCGTCTTTGCCATTATCCAAATCAATTTGGATAATGCTAAAGAGGGGCATCTGTAAACACCCCAAAATCCTACGATTTTATAAAACATACCTGGTTTACAAAATCAACTCCAAAAAGGCACTTTGAGTTCTGAAAACCCAGGAGCCTTCCCAAAACCCCATAAATATTGTTTTAAACCCTGTAAATATTGCTTTAAGTCCTGTAAATAGTGTTTTGAAACCTGTAAATAGTGTTTTGAAACCCCATGCCCAAATAGGAGCTTTTTAAACCCAAGTTAAGCCCCATTTTCCAAGAAGCCAAAGACGAATAGGTGAAGCATGCAAAGACGACACCTGATCAAGAAGCAGCCCAACAAGTAGCTCACAAAGGCCAATTCCAAAAGCAGACTCAGAAGTAGTTTCCAAAGCCCAGAAGAGCATCCTAGCCTGATAAAAGCTAGGTTCAAAAAGCAAAAGGAAGGCCCAAGCTCGATGCAGAATGCAAGCACGGTACACCCAGAAGCCAAATCAAATACATCCTCCCAAGCATCAAGAATCTAAACCGGAAAAGTCAGAAATGAGCAAAAATAGAGTCCGAAAAGGCGAAACGGAGTTCGGAAGACCAAGATTGGGGAAACTCAATACTAGACGGAGCGCTGATGAAGCTAGGGCCCGCACAGATCATCCGCCTCGAAAAGCCAAGAAGGACCATCCAGAGAAAACTTGGATTGGATCAGGACCATAAATATCCATATCCATATCCAAATAGTGTTTGGATTTGGGTCGATCCAAATAGTGTTTGGATTTGGATTGGATCCAAATAGTGTTTGGATTGGATCAGATCTAGACCAAAATATCCAGATCCATATCTATAAAAATATTGGATTTGGATCAGATATGGATCTTAAAATATCCGAGATCCAAGATCCAAATCCAAATAGTGTTTGGATTGGACATGGATTCCATGATCCAAACCCAAGACCCATATCCAAGACCCACTTCACTTGCCTATAAATAGGAGTGAGGGGGTCTCCAAGAAGTTCACGTGAAATCCAACTTGGAGGAGCTTGGAGGAGAGAGAGGGTATTAAGGTGAGTGCTTAGTACTTTCTTAATTTTGTTTAATGGGTTAATTCTGGGCTAAATAGGGGATTAGTGTGGGCTGCACCACCTTGATTAAGGGCTAGATTTGCTTGAGCAAAGAAGGTTTTGGAGTGGCTGGCTTGGAGCTTGAGTACACCCCAACCAACCCTAAAAGGTAAGCCCCACTTACCCCCTAAACCCTTCTTTTTAACCCCTCTAAACCACCTTAAACCTACTCTAACCAACACCACCTAACTATCCCACAACACCCCTAATCCCAATTAGCCTAGCCTAACACCCTAACCGACTCAAATCCTACCACCCAAACCACCCCTAGCCTTACCCGCTCCCACTCTGCACACCCTGCACGCACCCCGCACCCTCTCTGCACCCGCGCCGCGCGCCTACCACTCGCCTCCCACGCACCCACCTGGCGCCTAGCACCCGTCACCTTATCACCCGTCTGGCGCCTAGCGCCTGGCGTCCACCCTGCTACACCTGCGCCTTAGCCGATCTTCATCCCACCAACTCCACCGACCTCAGCCATGACCTGCCACCCTGCCACGCCCCAGCCACTACCTGCCACCATCTCCTAGCCTAACATCCCCAACCAACACCACCTCCTAGCCTTCCATCCCACCACCTTATACTCCTTAGCCGACCTTCACCTCACCACACATCCCGACTCCATACCGCACCCCACCTAACACCCCACCGTGACCTACCACCTGTCACCTCCTTGCCATAACCCCCACTAACACCCGTGACCTCTAGTCCCCACACAAACCCGCAGCTCCCTTGCCTTGGTCGTAACCCCACAAAACCCCACTAAGACCCGCACCCACTCTTGCCGTGAGCCCCACCTCTGGCGCCTAAACCCCCACCAAGCTCTAACTCCGACCAGCCATTTCACGCCTCAAGCTTCAAAGGAGAACCGTTCGTGGTTGTAAAGCTAGCCCAAGCCCATGTAGATTGGAGTGGACAAACATCCGAATCACTTGTAAGTGTTTCAAATTCGGTATTTACATATCTCCTTCTACATTCTATTCAATTTGGATACGGGATTGTATTAATTGAGCTTTGTCTCCCCCCGGGATGTAATAACAATGCTTGATACACGAAGCACACACGAGCATTTGAGCTTTAGCTCTTAATCTCATACATCAAGCACACACATGCACGATTGATCCTTCGCTCTTACTCCAAAGACTCTAGTAAGAGCAGCGTGAGTTGTCTTCAATTTACACACTTCACTCACACGTGCATTGAGCCTTCGCTCTTATTATATATATGTATTTACATTCAGCTGGGTTGTTACCTTAAGTCATGAGAGTTTGTCATTTCAATTACACACTCACACCCAAAGACACCCGAGCACTTGCTCAAGCACCTCATGCACCATTTTGGCCTCGGCAACCACTAAGATATAGCTATATCTATATATTTTCAATTGCGTGAGTTTTCCCGGTTTAGTTGTCTACGTCTTTCAATTTCGGGTTGTTAATTTTCAGTCATGTAAGTTGTATTTCAATATATACACAACACACATGCACACGTTGGCGACCTTTGGGCCCATATATATATAGTTGTATCTCCCTTTCCGTTGGGTTTTATATTTCAGCTGCGTGAGTTGTCTTTCAATTTATACACAACACCCACGCACACGTTGGCGACCTTCAGGCCCATATATATATATAAGTATTTCCCTTTCGCACTTTACGTTTAAGTCGAGCGGGGTTTTACATTCAAGTCGTGTGAGTTACCTTTCAATTTATACACAACACACACGCCCACAATTGAGCCTTTCCGCTCTTAAGAAATAGCTATATTTCCCTTCTGCAATTTCCCTTCGGCCATGTCTTTTAATTTCGGGTTTTAAAGTTCAGTTGTGTGAGTTTGCATTGCATATTTGCCATACCATGAGATAGGGTGCATACTTGCATCAAAGCAACCTCGAACAACCCGTGCAAAATTACCAAGACTTAGGCACTTGATGCACACATCTCACGCCTAAGTAGCTAAAACCAAAGATATAGGAACGTGCAAATCCCACGTGAATAAAATTTGCAACTAGACAAACTAAATCGATCCAAACTTTCATACTTTTCAAAAAAGGTCATACTTGTTCAAAATCGAGTTTTCTAAGCGTACAAACTGACCCTTGAGCATCGGTTCAAGAAGGTTTGCGACGAAAAGAGCCCTCTTGTCTACAGTCGCCCCATAAGTCTAATATTTTAAAACTTATTTCGCTAGTTTGAGTAAGCTAGGTGGCACTCCCTTTTAAAGCAACTTAGACATACGAAAAGGTTCACTCTAGACCTAAGAACCCGCAGTGGAAATTTCCACGTGTCTACAGTGGGTCAAGTAGGTCAAGTTTAGGGGTTATGGGTAGGTTGGTATAGGGCAAGTGGGTGGAGTTGGTTGGGTGAAGTGGGTAGAGTCGGTGGGGTGAAGTGAGGCGGTTGGCTAGGTTAGGGTGAGGTTTGGTGGGGTCGGTTGGTTGAAGTGGGTTAGGTCTAAGTGGTTAGGGCTAGGTTAGGGTTAGGTTTAGAGACCTACCTCTTAGAGTCGAGTCCACCCTTTTGCAGCCATATGTCCATACCATTCATCATGTTGGTGCAACCCCATGGTTAGTCTAGGTTCACAAGGCTTGAACCCACACCCTTGATCAAGACCACATGGCTAGCCCACTTGACAAAGTTAAGCCCACCATTCTTCTCTCTCTTACTTTATGCACTATCCCAAGCTTCTCCCAAGCAAGTTCACGTAAACTTTCACCCCCCCTTGCTTCTATTTATAGGCAAAGGGGTGGGTCTTGGGTTTGGATCTTGGAATTGGTTTTTATGATCCAAATCCAATCCAAATACTATTTGGGTCTGGATCTAGATATTTATGTCCAGATACAATCTCAATTCTTCTTTCTTCAGTCCTTCTTGGTGTTTTGAGATGGGTAGTTTTCATGGGCCTTGGCTTCATTAGTGCTCTGTCTTGGGTTGGGTTTTTTCCAACCTTCTTGTCCGATCGTTTTCTCACTTTTGGACTTCGTTTTTTGTTTGATTTCTGGTATTTCAAGCTTGGGCTTGGATTTCTGATGGTTTTATCGGTGCTTTGGCTTTGCATTTCGCATTCCAAGGCTGAAGTCTGCTTCTGGCCTAGATTCTTCTTCTCCTTTTTGGCCCTGTGTTCATCAAGCTGGGCTGAACTTTCGCCTTTTGACTTGTTTTTGGAGCTGCTTTTCGATTCGGCTCCACCTGTTTGATTTGACTACTTTTCAAAATTGGGTTTTGGCTAGAGTTTAAGAAACCTTTATTTTGAAGGGTTTCTGACAAAAGTTTAAAATTTTGCAACCCCTGGGTTTTGAAAGTTCAAAATTTGATTTGAAAACTAGTTTTAAAAACCAGGTGTTTGTTTGAAAATCATTTTATTTTGGGGTGTTTACACACACCAAAGAAAACTCGAGTGTATAACCATGCTATGGACGATACACTATTCCAAGGCCATTGTCTTTATCAAAAAATTTCAAAACTTAAAAAACCTTGGAATATGATATTAAACATGGGATATGTACTCTACAAGGGTCTAGGAGCCAAAAACCAAGGTAGTTAGAACCCATCCTACCTTTGCTCAACCAAGGTCGACATGGATTGGGATACACCCAATCCATACCCCCTGAGCCACCACCTAAGACCAATTGGGTCAAGGGTTCCCTAGAACACACTAAAACCGAAACCTATGACACTAAACCTCTTCTTTAGAGTCTAATTCATGGTGTTTTCTTTGTAGGTTTCATGAAATACCACTTTTAGAAAAAAATCCAAAAAAGTATATATTTGGAAAAACTAAAAAAATCTAGAAATTTTCTAAAACCCAAAAACATTGGAAAAATTTGAAAATTCGAAAAAGAAAGTCTTTTATGTTCACCCTTCTAGCATTTGTGTAGAAAGAAAATAAAAAAAATTGAAAAAAGTTGAAAATCTCAAAAATTTTTGTTTTTGAAACTATAAACACCCAAAATTTTCTTTTAAAATTTTTACGTTTTTAGGAAAGTAGCTATTCTTGGCAATTTTGGGTTTTCGAATAAAAAAGGTAATAAGAGAACTTGTTTTGGTATCAAAATTTTATGGAAGTTTTAAAATGATAAAGAATGCTTTACATTCTGAAAATTTCAATTTTGACAAAATTTGATAAAAATAACGATTTTGCCCTCAGCACTGGAAAAGCAGGGTTTCGTTTCCTTAAAAGATTTCTGTTGAAAAATATGTTGGAAATTTGCCATTTAAAAAGAAACAAGCATTGAAAAGACAAGTTGACACCTGAAAAGGATGGTGGGTGCCTAGAAAGAAAAGCGGGCATTAAAAAGAGAAAGTGAGTTTCCCATAAAGAAAAGCTCATATTTGGAAAGAAATCAATTCTAGAGGGTAAAGTTGGTACCACCAAGAGAAAGGAAGGATTGAAGCAAGAACGATTGCTTCCGAAAAGAAAGGTTTGGTATTGAACGCATTTGGTAATGTATCCTTGTTATGTTTGGTTACTAGGAAAAGGCAATTAGTGTATTGATGTATCAGTTTTGCACTATGACCTGCTATTGTTATGTTACTGTGGTGTTGAAAATAAGGTTAATGTTTTAACACTCATGGAGGAAATCGAGCGAGCATGAAAGTTGGTTTTCAAAAACGTAACATAGGCCTACTTGAACACTTTCATCGTAGGTAAGCATGTAACGTGGATTTGCATAACCACTTTCACAGCAAGTTTGCAGGTAACATGGGTGTGCTTGGATACTATCATAAATATAACCTTAACAGCTTCGGTTGAGATTATCATGTGGGATGGTCGGTTCCCTCAAAGTGGTCACTTATTAATAGTTCTTGCTTATACTTTGTGTTCAGTTTTATCCAGTTCGATTGCTAAACTGGTTGTGCTGTACAAAGGTGTTTCTGTCAGCTTGTCAAAGTGCATCTTGAAATACAATACAGCAAGTCATATCTATATTCACGGCATCCAACTAAAGGCTGCTCATGCAGAGGTTGCACGCTGGTAAAAAGAAGCAGAACACAACTGGAGCTGTTCGAAGGGAAACATGTTGAAGCCGCCCTGGGTCATCACATGAAGAATCCACTGATGCCAGCACTTCGAGCATTCCTGCAAAATCAAGAGGAGACGTTAAATCCAATGTGACATTGGCAGTCGAAGACCAGAACATTACGATGGATGGAACTGATGATGGCTCTTTTCACATAGTAGAAAATCATGTACCAGACATGCAGTATTGTTCAGGACATACAGAACTTGGAGGTAGTAATACAGATTCAAGCTCTAACAAGTTTTCTTCAGTCAAGGGAGAGTTGAAGAGGAAAGGACGGATTATTCTTGACAATATGAATGCTACATGGGCAATGTTTGGAGGATGTGTTTGGTCCAGTTCTGAGAGCAACAGTTCACATGCTTCAAAGACAGGTGGACGTGACTTGACTAAATGTTTGGAGCTGTCACTCCTTGAGGCAAACATTCAATGTGACATTTTTCCTGATGGAGAACCGCACATTTCAGAACTCTTGGTATCCGTCCAGGAGCTTCATGTATATGATAACAGTAAAGATGCCCCATGGAAAATGGTGTTGGGCTATTACCATTCTAAACAACACCCAAGAGAAAGCCATGCAGTAGCAGTGAATTTGAGTTTGGAATCCGTTAAGCCAGATCCTTGTATTCCACTTGAAGAATACAGGTTGAGAGTCTCTCTTCTTCCCTTGCGGTTGCATCTGCATCAGAGTCAAACTAGATTTCAAGCATTGAAACATGAAAGTGGGATCGAAGAGAAGGCAAACTATCCTCTGTACCTTGATATACTGGAGATTTATGAAGGCTTAAATATGAAAGTGGAATAGCAAGTTCCACTGTTATTAGTTGAGAGGCAAGCACTGAACGATGCCTTGGAAGAGAGATGCCCGCATCCGAGATGTATTTATGACTTGCAAGGATAAACAGGAGAGTGAAGCTGTAACTGCTTTTCTTAAACTCGTATCACCACGCACAAGTCCTGGGCTACCATGTGATATGAAGGATTCAGCCAATAACAACCTCATCGATTGGAATGATGGGAATCACGAAAATGGAACGATAAATCTAAGAAGGAAGCTGAGACCACTTACTAAAAGGCCGTTCTTCCTACAAATGAATGCAGAGTCGATCAAGGCAAGGAAAACGGCAAGTGGATAGCTCCCAATAATTACCGAATTCAGCAGCTTGCCTGTCAAAGCAGTCAGCTGTATTGAGTTTGGCAAGTTGTCAACCTCTTGCCAAAGTTGCAGCATACCTCCATTGGAAAGTCCTTGCTAGCTCCAAACGAATTCTGCAATTATAGCTGAACCTAGCAACTGTCCCGATTTCAGCCAAGGACAGTTCCATATTCCTCTAAATAACGAATATCAAACTCAGCAAGAAATCGGAAGGGATGCAGCAGGTCTACCTATCTTCCTAATTGGAACCAAGTGCAGCCAAGTAAAGAAGCCATCCAAAGGGAGCCGATCAAGGCAAGAAGGAGCAGTAGCTACACTCCAATCATGTCTTCCCACAGACAGCGCCCTGTACAGCAAGTCTTACCATATTTCACCAAGAACATGTAAGGCAGGTTGCCTTATGAGTGACAGTACCAAAGAGGCATCCTTTGGCCTATAAAAGGAGTCTCAAAGGTGCTGCAAAAGGAGGAACCACTGACTGCAAACTATCAATCCGAGAATCAACCACTGACTGCAAACTATCAATCTGAGAATCAACCAGCCATTGCAAGATACCAATCCGAAAATCAACCAGCCCAAGCCAAGAATCAGTTTGAAAATCCATCCTCCACTGACCACAAAGCATCAATCCAAGGATCAACCAGCCCAAGCCAAGAATCAGTCCAAAAATCCATCCTCCAGCCACTACAGAACATCAATCCGAGGATCAACCAACTCACAACAACATTGAGTCCGAAAATACAGTGGAATAGAGAGAAAGAGAGAGAGAAAGAAGGAGAAGAAGGGGAAGAAAGGAGGTCGGCCTAGTTCCGACATCCCACGATCGTCCGAAGAAGTTCCTCCACGTTCCCTCTCCGTTATACAGGTTGGAATCCTTTCACAAAGTAGTTTCAATTCATGCAAATCTAAAAAACCACAGATTCTACAGATTTGTATAAGAATCGAATCCACAAGCCTGTGTTCTTGATCTATATCAATACAAATATGCATAATTCCTTCATGAATAAAATGAAAATCCATGTTTCTATGATTTTCAGGCATTGTTAGGACTGAATACAGGTTGAACATCGTTCCAAACCAAATTAGGAACGTTATAAAATTTTTTGCAAATTTCATTTCTGAAACTGTTTGTGCATACATGTCTGATCACGGAATTATTCTGAACAAACAATTAATCCAATTGATTCAAAAATTTTCATGTCTAATCTAGATATATCAAAAATCATTAGATAAAATTTTGAGAAATGTTTATGATTGTTTGCTTAGTTAGCTAGATCTGTGAAGTTTTGCAAAAATCATATTCCATTTTACAAAAATAGAATGTTCAGAAACAGACCTCTATTCTTTTGTTTATATCTTTGTAACCACTGAGTGGAATTTTATGCTCTCTGGAAAGCTAACATCCCCAGCTTTCTTACAAAACAAATTTTTGTCGAATTTGGATGTTTGAGTACAGAGATATGGCTGTTTTACTGAGCCTCTAACTCTTAGAAACAGAACTGTTCCGAGTTTCATAACAGTCTCTGGTTCTGGATTTAATTGTAATAAATTACAATATAAAATCATAAAATAAAAATATATTCTAATTCTACACACGTGTATATTTCTTCTGTAAAATTTTTAAAATTTTTGTAGATTTAGAAATATTTTTAAAAAATTTGGAGGACAGGTCTCTGAAACTGAACAAATTCTGTAATTTTCAGAATCTGAAATTTTTCAGAAATCAAGAACTTAGGCACAAATCTGAAACTTTGAAAAATCTGGTTTTTTCTTTTTCGATTTAATAGATTCAAACAATTTTCAAGCGTCTAGACTGACCCTTGAGTGTCAGTTCAAGAAGGCCTATGTCGAAAAGATCTCAGTTGTCCGTAATCGTCCTTAGAAGTTAGAAAATCAGAATTTGTTAGTTTTAGCAAACTAACTTGCACGCTCGCACAACACAACGTAGTCTAAGAGTTTGATTTCGAATCATAAACGATTTGAAAATAAATTCACATCTACAGAAACCGTGTACAAATTCAAAAATATTGGTTTTGAAAAAACCCATGCACATTCTCCACCCCTAGGGGCACATTGGGTTGCACCTAGGATCCATTCCAAGAACATCCTCCAAAAACTACACCCCGGGTGCGCATGCTTGATACACCCAAACCCCCGGACCCTCCTTGGACATGAAGTTAACTCCAGGTTTTTGTATATATTATACAGGTTATTCCCAAAATGAAAAAAATTTGAAAAAGGAAAAACCAAAAATACAAAAAAATTCAAAAAGAAAAAGAGAAAAATCAAAATTATTTTTTAAAAAATTGTCAATTCCCTTAGAGATTATTTGCATGATGTAAATTTACATGAACTTCCTCAAAATCAACAAACTCTTGGACTTGGGAAAATATTGAAGTTCCCTAGAAGATGACCAACATAGGAAACAAACCTAACCGAAAAGGCATCAAAGGCTAGTATCATATCATGCATATTCCTAAGCCATGCCAAAAACCCAAGATATCCAATAACATAGTACATATAAGAGTCATTCATGTATTTCATTAAAAATCGTTCATCACATGCCACAATAGCGGTCGGCCATAGTATATGAATGCTCATGTGATCTCCACCAAACTAGGGACATGTATTTCCATCATCTCATATAGAATACATTTTACACGTCATATACATCATTCACCCATAAGAAGCCCACATCCTCTTTGAAGGTGGCAGCTCAAGTGGGAATGTCCTTATGTTATAAAAGGAGCAAAACAAAAATCAACGATGCATATTGGTCAATTGATGCCTAGGAAAGAAACTTGGTAGACCCTATAAATGCCCAATATTAAAAAGATATTATGATTAGTGTCTACCACAAATTCTTTTGAAATGATTTTTGCAAAATGGATCTTCTTTAGTTTTTTGAAAAAGGGACAAGTCGAATGTAGGCCTCTTAACTAGGGTTTGATGCTCTATGAAAAGTGGAGGTTTTCAAAATCATGAAATGATATTTCAAAAATCCTTCTTTTACAAGATAGGTCCTAGTTCAAAATAGCAAAATATTTTCAAATTGTATGTGCTATTATGAAATAGGTAATACTTGATTAGACTGAGTATCTAAAGAGATAAGTTGTTTCTCCACTTCATTTTCTCTAAAAAGGAAAATTGGCAAAAAGTCAAAATAGAAAAAAAAAGGAAAGAAAATAAACCTCCAATATAAAGGTCTTCCTAAAAAGAAAAATAGAAAACAAAAAACCTCCCATATAGAGGTTCCCTTTGAAAGAAAAGAAAAAGAAAAGTCGAAGCTCAAAAGAGCAATTTTCCATTAAATTTTTTTTTTCTTATACCGTACGACGTTTTAGAAGGGACCGTGAGAATTCTTTCCCATTTTCCTACAGCTTATTTCAAAAGAAAAAAAGTCTATCATTATCATCCTAACTAAAGTAAGAATAGAACCTATCAATTTGGATCTCATTTTATTTAAGGATTAGGCCTTACAGTATGAAAAATGGAGTTTTGAAATGTTGTTAAGTTTTTCCAACTATAAAAACCTCTATCAAGTAATTTTGTATTAAAACTAAAGTTAAGGGAAATATAGAAAATGAAAGTCCCTTTTGATAGAAACAAAAGGAAAATATCCACTTCAAAATAATTTTTACAAAACCTAAGGCATCAAGAAAATGAACATGGAGGACATCCCACTCAAAGCACCCAACTTTCATGGGATGTCTCCTAAATAAATCATGGAGATCATCCAACATACATGATTCATCTATTGCATACATCTCATGCCCATATGTATTCAAAAATGGTCTTATACACATATGATCATTGCATTGGTCGACTATCATCCATGTTGAGTCACCCTTGCTAGAAATCCTCTTCTATCAAAATTAGGATAACCCAAGTCTAAGAAATGAACCCCTAAACAAAGATTGAAAAAGTTAATGGAATCTTGATTCAACTCAAATCAACTCAAGCATTCAAAAAAATAAAAAATTTTATGGGCGTTATTCTTTTTCATTAACCAAATAATTTTAGATTAATGGCAAATAGGGGGCATCTGTAAACACCCAAAAATTTTCTTAAAACATTTGATTTTTAGAAATTTTGCCTTTTAAAGAAAAATTTGAGATTTTTGGTCTTTTAAGGGTTTTCAAGTAAAGATATCTTAAACGAACTCATTTCCGTACCAAAATTTCGTGGCAACCTTAAAATAAGGGTAAATTGCACCACTCTAAAAAAAATCCAATTTTGATAAAGAGCCAAAAAATGACTTCTTTGCCCTCAAGCTAAATTGGTAGGATTCTGCCTCTTCAAATGAATTCATTTAAAGAAATGATGATTATAAATAAGTTTCCTCAAAGAAACAAATGAGAATGAGACATTGGGAACCAAACCCTAAAATATTTGCAAAATTTTAAATTTGTAAAAACCTTTGAAATACAAATCAAATCCAAAACAGGTATCAAAAACTCGCCCGATTGAGGATAGTCCTACTCTAGGACCCTACACACATCAAGGGGTTAAAGTGGTCCAAAACCCTACACCCAAATGTTAAAGAGGTTCGAGACACTATGCACATCGAAATGGTTAAAATGGTTTAAAACTCTATATCTAATAAAGGGTTAAAGTGGTTGAAACGGTAAAGACTAACTCACGAAACGAAAGCTTGTCACCCGTGCAAACAAACATTAAGGTGGTTGAAATGAAACTCAGTTGTTTTCAAAAGTATTTGAAAATTTCGATAGAACTCATTGTTTTCAAATATATCTCAAACAAAATGGTTTTAAATAAAGAAAAGAAATATTTGAAACTATAAATCTGAAATCAAGCGCAGGATTCAAGTCTAATTAAGGGACAAAGCTGCGAATCAAACCAAATGTGGACCAAGACGAAGGATCTAGTATGGAACGGGCTAGGGAAGTTGAAGCCAAGATGGGTTAGGACAAATCAAGAGTCTAAGACAAGGGTTAAGGAAGACCAAGGGTCGGACCAAGTCAAGCCACGACTTCATCAAGTATGACACTAAAAGGAACCACCTAGTCGGGCCACCCCCGATTGTACATAGTCGGCTGAACTCCCTTGACCGATTATGACCAAACCACGCCTAGGTCACATGAAGACTGGGCCATACCTAGCCCTCACTATATGGGGCTGGACTCACCTTGGTTAAGAGGACCACTAAGAGGCCCACATGAAGCCATGTGGTCAGTCAAGAGATTGGATCAAGACTTGGGCTCCAAAAGACCCAATCAAAGATTCAATTCGAGATCCACTAAAATCCTATAAAAAGGCATCCTGCGGGCTGGTTTTCATCATTCATGAGCATTGAAGGAAGGTGAGAAAGAGCCTAAGGGAGAGAGAGAAAGCTACAGAAAGAGAGGGAAAGAGAGAGAGAGAGAGAGGGAGAGAGAGAGAGGGAGAGGAAAAGAGAGAGAAGAGAGGAAAAAAGAAAGGTCGGTCCTCTCCATTTCTTCCATGATCAGTGACAAGGAAGCTCATATTGTAAGGTTGATTATCTTCTCCCTTTTTTAGTTTTCTTCTTTACTTTCATTCATTAAAAGGGGTTGTATTAATGGAGCAATTCTCCCCATGATGTAATATAATAGATATGTTGCCCATTTCATTTCGTTTACATTTACGCTCATTACTTGTTTGATTTAAAGTTTCCTCTACCTCTCTATACATTATAATCCCTTATAACCTCTAATCCCCTCTATGCATAAGGTATAAATATATTTTAATTCATTTCTTTTATTCATTTTCTTTAAAATTGTTGTGATTAGTCTTTTAATTTTGGACAAAATACATTCATATATGTTTTAAACTTGAAAATCAGTTTTCAGCATCATGCATTCGTCTGATATTTTATTTTTCATTTCCGTATCTCTGCTTCAAACGATCTGAAATTTGATACACCGAATCCTCACACATAATCCCCAATATGATAAAATGTTCAAGAATTTTAGGGTCGTGCAGTCATGTAATTAAAATTGGGGAAGATCAGAAAAATCCATAGTTAAATATGTGTTTCCTGCAATAGAGCTTAAGTTATCATCTCAAAACTCTATATGTAGTGAACTAATTTAAGTAAAACTTGTCTCATTGGAAATATGACATTCATACCTTTCTAACAAGACTAAGTTTATAAAGATCGGAGCTCTATGCACCGAAATACAGATATTTCTTTAAACCTATGTATTTCTGTAACATATCAGTTCTGAACGCCTAAGTAGAAACACATTCTTTATTTAATTCTCAATCATAGCACAAAAAAATAAAATAAAAATAGTTCCAGAATCTTCATATTCATGTTTACTTACTGTAAAATTTTCGTAAACTTTGGAGATTTAAAAGCTATTTAGAAAAATCTGAAAATAAATTCTCAAAACAGAACCAGTTTCTATTTTTCAGAACTTTGAAAAATTTCTTTTCATAGGCCAAATGCACGTTTTTGGTTGATTCAAGTTTATTCGAAAGTGAATTTTTAAAACACACTTTGTTAAAATCAATTCTCAAAGCGTCTAGGCTAACTCTTAAGCGCCGGTTGAAGAAGGTTTAAGATGAAAATATCTCACTTCCCCATAATCGCTAAACGATGTCAGAAAATCAATATTTGCTAGTTTAAGCAAACTAGCTGGCATGCTCACATAAACTACATAGATTGAAAACTTATTTCAAGTTTCTACATAAACTTTAGAGTAAAATTTTTACATCTATAGTCTCCTTCAATGACTCTCTCAAAGTCGAACAATATTCTTGCACTTCAATGATGGTCTTATCTAATAAATTTTCTCTCAACTTTTGAGAAGAGAGCATTTTGTATCGTACACCAATATTAGCAATTGTATTTGTCATTGCTTGAAAATAAAAACTGTTTGTTGCATTAAATGAAATGTTTGCATCATAAAATCATCTGTCCACTACAAGGTCTGGTGAATCATGTAGTTATTCTCAAGTCATAGCAACGCGAATTCTTGATTAAGAACCATGTGTAGTTATAGGAGGAAAAAATAAATGTTTGCTAGAAAAAACTCTTCATCTACTCCTTCCTGAGTTTTCTCTTCTACCATTTCTACTTGTAAAATCTTCAACAACCCTCTTTCCCCTATTTAATTGACGAGAACTACTATTACCAATCTCTATTCTAGAATCTGAATGAATACTATCAGTCAATCCAATAGCATCATCATCATCTTCCTCAAACATTCTTAAATCATCATTTTATTGTCTCCTCTCATGTATGCTCTCAATCATCTAAAGACATTGTCATTTAATGCCTTCTGACAAACTTCTAACTCTGTTCATGCAAGGAGCAACTTCTTTTCTAGTCCTTGGGAGGTGGTGTTTCAAACATGAAATTCCTCCACTAACCACCTTCTCACAAAACAAATATTTGATGTTTAATTTGAAACCCTCAACTGTTGTACCCTACTGCCATAACAGATCATCAGACCGAGATTGGGAGTCGCTAACACCCATTTCTGTTATCTCAATTGAGAGATTCAATTCAATCAAAAACCTGAAAATAAAAACACTTTATAAATCCTCAATCTTCACATAACACTCAAATAGAGTATCTCTTACTTCATGAATGCAATAAAAATCATATCAACACACTTAATAACTCCATATTTTGTCATTCAAAAAAAGAAAAATATAAATAACACCAAAAAAGTAACAAATAAAAAGAAATAAATAAATAAAAATACCCAAAAAATACCACGTTCTAAATTAGGAGGCTTACACGGATAGTGTAGAGCATTTTTTGAGAGCCTTGAAAACTAAAGAGGAGGAGAGCGCTACCGAAGGAAGACTTGAGCGACAATGGGAAGCCGTATGTTCACAAACCCGCAAAAATGCTGGTTTCTGTTTCGCAATGGACGCTTTAAAAGGGTCATTGGGTATATCGTTGTATCGTACGATATGGCCCGTATCATATCGTGTTATCGGACCATATCATACCATACTATACGATAACACTGGGTTGAGGAACATTTGGTTGTTGTCATAGAGCTACACAGTTTACGCCATCGACTTGTTGGAGTTTGGTGCCTCTGATAAGCCTGCTGGTTTTTCTTATGAGATGGAGATTTGGACTCAGGTTTATACCATATGCCACTCACCCTTCTGCCCTCCTTTGGTCTACCTTCGTTTGCGAGTATCTGCTGATATGCAGCTATCTTCTCTGCCCTCAGCTGATTCTGGATTTCTTGGAGGAAGTTTTCAGAGGCCAACAATGCTTGTTGGCAACTCAGTTGGCAGCCTTGCCTGCGTTATTGCTGCTTCAGGTAGGAAAGAGCTCATCTTCTTTTTGTTCTTTTAATTGTGAAGAGAACTAGTCTAAGGAAGAGGAGCAAATTCAGTACAAATATATCAGTTACTTACTCGGTTTCCTTTTCGACGAGGAACCCACAAACGTTGTTTATTAAATTTGTTTGATCGGGTGTAGATTGAGAAGAACGTCGTATAAACATCCGGATTGGTGTCCTTGATCCAGTTATGTACTCCTTGTACTCACTCATTTGGGATTTCCCCTTATTTATCTGTAAAAAAAGATGGTCATTAAATCAGTTCTTAAGCATTTCAACAATCTCTTTCAACAGTTTATGCTCTCAAGATAAAACTTGCAAAGAACATACACATGTTCTTTTCTTATTGGATCATCTGGATGCCTTCTCATTTTTGTCTATTTATTGCAAATCATGCTTGGAATTGAATCGACTGGACGAGTAATTTCGTTTTTTCTACTCCTTGTGTACTCACTTGTACTCAATCAAATATGAACTCAACTGATATATGGAATCATAGGTTTGAGTTCATCTGATATATGAAGCTTTATCTGTTCAAGCCACATAGATTGGTTTTGAGGGTGAGTTCAGGAGTGACCTTCCTCAACCAATGACGATTTCTTCCTGATAAATTATTTGAATGGTACAAACAGACTCGAGGCACGATCTTGTTCGGGGGCTTGCGCTGCTCAATTGCACCGGTTGAATGAACAAGGCAGTTGTAGATGATTGGAGGATCAATCTTCTTCTTCCAATTCTTTCGCTGTTTGATTTTCTCCTCAGGCAACGGAGAATCGCATCCTTCCTCTTTGAATGCGTCAAGCAGAGGTACGTTGCTGCTCTTATTCCTGTTATCCTTTGGGTTGTAAATTTTTGGCATTAAATCCTGATTCGGGAGAACCTGAAGAAGATTTTGATTTCTGTTTATGGAAACAAACAATCTGTTGATGATGAACTGGTTGAGATGACAACTCCTTTTCATTCTTCCTGCTCAGTTTTCTACATGTTTTAGATCTGTACACTCGATGGTGATGGAGTGTGATTTGGAGTTTCATTAATTTCCACATAATAAATTGTCATAGATTCTTTTGGGGCTCCGGACTCTCTTTCTCTCTCCTCTTTTTATTAGGTATAATATAGAGAGAGAGAAAGAGAGTGAGTCTAATATGCTTGTCCATCCTTGAAATTAAAGGAATGGTTGAGATTTTGAAGGTTGTGACATTTATATAACATGACAGGCATATTAGAGTATATATATATATATAAATGCTTAAATTACTTAAGCCTTTTCTCACACTAAGTGGGGTCGGTTAGAGGGTATAATACTAGGACTTTCTTGGAGGTCACCCATCCTAGTACTATTCTCGCTCAAGCATGCTAACTTTAGAATGCGGGCAAGATCCCGTGCATTTATGCTTAAAACATCTCACACACGCATATATATATATATATACATATACATATACATATATATATATGTATATGTATATGTATATGTATATATATATATATATATATATGTATATGTATATGTATATATGTATATGTATATATATACATATACATATATACATATACATATATATATATATATATATATATATATATATATATATATATATATAACTAAAGGAGTTCTCTTCATGCAACCTTTTAATTGATAAGTTGAAATTTTTTTTGTGCCTTTTGTTCTTTACAAAACTTTGAGAAAGAGAGGTATCCTATTCATATACATAAATCTTATAAGATATGTATGATGGTGCAAATACATATGTGAGGACTCACGAAAAAATGACTGATTTATTTGAAGTAAATATTGGGTTATGTCAAGAATCAACTTTTAAGTTTTATTTATATTGGTTATTGATGAGTTAACAAACATATTTAAGATGAAATATATTGGTGCATGGTATTTGAAAATGACATTATATTAGTAGATGAGTTTAAGGAAAAAGTTAATAGAAAATTTAAATTATGAAGAGAACCATTAGAAAGTAAAGGCTTTTGATTTGGCAGAAGTAAAGCATAATATATGGAATATAAGTTTGATCATTTGGTTATTTCATAGGATATAAATTAAGATTGACATACATTGCATCTTTTACAACGAAAGTTTTAAATACGTTAGATCAGTCTTTTAGAGTGATAGGAAATTGATGGAGATGTTACGCATAAAATGAACACAAATTGGTTACAATAGAGAGAAGCATGAGGTATTCTATATGACAAAAAGTTGAAAGGAAAATATTATATAGTAATAATTATACCTACAATTTTATATGGCTTTGAGTATTGGTTAATTAATCATTCATGTACAAAAAATATCCATGATAAAAATGAAGATATTGAGATGGATGAGTAGTCACACAAAAAGAGATTGAATATATAATGACGTTATTAGAAACAAATTGGGAGTGACACAAATAGAATTAAAATGTAGAAAAATCATCTAAGGTGATTTGAACATGTAGAAAGATGATCAAAGAAAGCTCCTATAAAATAGTATGAAAAACTAGATTGTGAAAATATTAGAAGAAATAAAGAATTATTTAATGTATGTTGAGTTAACTGCTAGTGTGACATATGATAGGATTGTGGAGAAACAAAGAATCCATGTAGCCGACCCCTAGGACTATGTGGAAATAAAGAATCCATGTAGCTGACTTACGTATTACCGTTCAACAAACGCTTTCGTTGATTCTGAATGAGTCAAGATACTATTCATATATAGTTGGTCTATGTGTGATTCTTGTTCACTCACCACATGTATGACTGATAAGAGAGAACTAAGAATCTATCTCACCATTAATTCTAAACTGAATTAGATAAGAGAATACAAAATTTGCAAGGAAATGAATGTTGTCTTCTTCATTCTACCAAGAGGTCTATTTAAGCTTTGACAAGGGCCCTAAAGTTAGCCATACATAAATAAATTAAAACACAAGTTTCTAGGCAATAATTAACTCAACTTGCAGGTTGCTAGGGTGGTAAATGCAACATTCTATTTTCTCAAGCATTGAGAACACGAAACACAAGTTCGTAACAATTAACTCAAGATGAAGGTTCCCATGGGGTAAATGCAACATTCTATTTTTCCAACCATTGAGAACATAAAAACTGGTTTCCTAGACTGTTTCCATGTTTCTCATGGTATTGGATGAATTCTTGCTACAATTACTCTAAAAACACTATCATGGATTCATTATGTAGTTTGATAGTTTTCAACATTTAAAACTTATGGTTCCTAAAGAATGATGACATGTTTTAGACTTTTTAAGGTGGGATTCCAACTACTTTTAATGGAGATGTTCTCATTAACATATTTTTAAACTAATTGGATGAATTGAAAAATTTGTCTTGGCCCTGTTAATGAATTTCGACTAATGTCCACATCATTCTCGCATTGTATAATGTTAATCTTCAGAATCTGACACATAAGGAGTCATGTCTCCGATGTTAAAAGTAGGTGACATTGTATAATGCTTAGAGAGGTTAATGGTGTAGGCATTTTCATTGACCTTAACTAGAACTTTGAAAGGATCACTTGCTCTTAGCTTTAGCTTGGAAGATCTCTTTTAGGAAAACCATTCATTGCGGAGATGTATCCAAATTAAATCCCCTCACTAAAACTAAATGAGTTTGTTGTACTTGTTGGCAGCCTCTGCATATTTTGTGGAACTGACTTTTATCTTCTTATTGATATCTTAATAAAATTTTTGAACATCTTTAGCAAGTTGTTTTCCTTTTGAGTCTTCTGAATGACATGTATTGAGACAGAACAAATCTAAAGGAGTGAGCGGGATGTACCCATATGTAGCTTTAAAGTGAGTCCGTCTTGTAGTGCTATGGGAAGCTTTATTGTATGTGAATTCTACCCACGCCAGTTGTTCAACCCAAGATTTATTTTGCTTGCAGAATAGTTTGTAGCAAGATTGAGAGAGTGTGGTTGACAACCTCTATTTATTCATCCGTTTGAAGGTAGCAAGCAGTGTTGAACATGAGTTTTGTTCCTAATTTATTCCATAATGTCCTCCAAAAGTGACTCAAAAACTTGGAATCTTGATAAAAAACGATGGAGCGTGGGATCTCATGCAACCTTACAATTCTCTGAAAAAATAACTCAGCAATGTGTGAAGCATCATTTGTTTTATGATAGATAATAAAATGAGTCATATGTGAGAAATGATCGACAATAACAAAAACAAAATCCTTCTCTTGCTTGGTGCGAGGTAAATCAAGAACAAAATTCATGCTAAGTGTTTCTCAAGGACGATTTGGAACCTTTAGAGGCCGATATAACTCTTGGTTGGCATGTTCACTACTCTTGGCTTTTTTTAAAGGATGCAACGTTTCAGGATGCAGTGAATATGTCTCCTCATTTTTGGCCAGTAAAAGTGTTCTTTGAGAATCTCTAACGTTTTCTGCTCTCCAAAGTTGCCAGCAACTCCTCCATATTAAGTTTCTTTAATCAACAATTCTTGTATAGATCCTTTAGAAATATAAAGCCTTGTAAAATGAAAAAGGTATCTATCATGCATGTAGAAACCTTGTTCGGACTTGTGGAGGTGCATTGCGAATTTCGCCAAAGTTTGGTGTTAGTCAATGAAACCAAAGTATACCTCTTGGAAAGAGTATCAACTACAATGTTGGTGGTGCTCGTAGAGTGAAACATCTCTAAGAATTTCACTCATTTTGCATGTCTGCAACTCAACTTTCCTTGGGCCTACAAATGTTTAAGAAATGCATGATCAATGTATTACAAATTCTTTTGGGAGAAGACAGTGTTGTCAATACTAGAGGGCACGAATCAAGGGGTATAACTCCTTGTCATATATTGAATAGTTTAAAGTGGCTCTTTTCAATTTTTCACTAAAAAATGCAATAGGTTTCTCCTCTTGAGTTAGAATAACACTAATACCTATACCAAATGTATCATACTCAACCTCAAAGCCTTTGTTAAAATCTAGGAGCGCTAGAATAGGTGCATAGCTCAATTTTCTTTTAATGTCTTCGAATCTTTCTTGAGCTAAAGGTGTCTAGCAAAAATATTCCTTTTTCATACAATCTGTGATGGGTGTCATAATAGTGTTAAAATCTTTGATAAAATGTAGATAAAAGGATGCAAGCCCATAAAAACTTCTGATCTCGCTAAGCTTTGTAAGAATTGGTAAATCCATAATAGCCTTTACCTTCTCTTCACCTTGGCTGGATGCAGAAACAACATGAAACATGTATGTTGCTGACTGACTTTTTGGGGTTGTTTACCAGTCTCATGCCATCTCACGTTATTGCCATAAGCAGATCAACTTGAAACAACACGATGTTACATTGGGTGGACATACATGATACATAACACATATACCCTTTGAAATTCGACCCAGTCCGTGGGGTAACCTTAGTTACATACAATCATGTAAGACTCAATATCTATTTGGATCGAGTTCAGTGCCTGATTTTGCATCAGAATCCAAACTTGATTTTGCGAATTTGGTTATGCCATATACAGTAGTGCTATTATCCATTTTCACCGTAGGCTCAAGGTCACCTGGCTAGGAGCTCAACTTACATGTTGAAGGTTATGAGTTTGAAGGTCACCTGGCTAGGAGCTCAACTTACATGTTGAAGGTTATGAGTTTGATATACCCAGCGTGTATCTGGCTTCAGCCTCTCCATTGTACCCAAAAGAAAAAGGTCTTCTATAGAACCATTTCCAGTGAATCACAACGGCATTCTTCTTCTTACTTAATCTTTTATTATTTGTTCACTGTTTACACAACATCAAAACTTTAGACGATGTATTGTCAGCCATAGTGAGTGAGTTCGTCCTGCTTTAAGTTTGTTCTTATTGTATATATCAAACAATTATTCTTTCTTATGTTACTTTCTTTGGCAGAGTTATACACTAGGCGAAATTTGCTGATGGTGGAAAGTCCTGGAAGGATTATCGTGCGATTAGGTACCAATGCCTCTAACCTATACATAATCTTTTTTCTTGAATGTACCTACCAGTCTGCCTAAGTCCGTTTGCCTCTACAAAAGAAAAGAAAAAGAGAGATTTACGTGAGCATGTATTATAATATCGAATCCAAATAAGGTGGGAATTACGTGCCGTCTGGATGATAGGATAACCAAAAATATGCTGATACAATATGCAATTAATTTTAGCTTCCCTACACTCTCACCTCACTTGGCTATGCACTTGATCACCACTAATAATTATAATCCACCACCACATAGTCTGCCGCTATCACCAGAACCCTCAGCCTACAGCATCACCACCCTCCATCACTATAATCCAAACAATGCGTGTTACCAGGGAAAGTGTGATGAGAAAACACTGTGGAAGAGCAAACTACTTAAAAGCCGCTTGACAGTTTTACACGTTTAGTTCCTCAGGCTTAAATAAGCATAATTTTTATCCCACACTCAAATTTCCATAAGCACACCCCTTTTTCCGTGTTTCTGTAAATTCCCTGCCATTTTTAGAAAATTAATCACGTTATCTCTCTCTATCATCCCACACTGCCTACTCCAGCAATCCACATCTAGAAACTCGACTTCGATGACTTTGTTGCCTTCTCCCGCAATCAAACAATGTGTCAGATCTAGTGAGAGAGGAATAAAAAGAAAGAAAAAGAAGAACAAAACAAAAAGAAGAGAAAGGAGTTAGATTCCAAGAGGCATTTGGTGGGCTTTACAGGTAAGTAGTTGATTTGGTATATTTATTAACGTTATTTCTATATTTTTATGTGTTTTCGGGCTGTCGCCTGGAGGCACAACACATGCATGTCTACCTATCAGGGAAACACATCTGAATTGCGTATCTCCTTTAAGTAGTGTTTCTCTTAAGAGGGAGATGCGGTAAAGTCATGTCTCTCCTTGTATAAGAGATGTGACTTGCAACATTTATTATTAGTTCATATAGATTATATAGAATGTATTATATAGTACTCAGTATACACTAACAGTTATTTGATTATTCTTTTTCATATACAGATATAACACAACGAGCATGAGTAAAAGGGCAAGATATCCCTGCATCATCTAGAAAACAATGTGACATCTTATAGAGAATGACTAGGAAGACAACATGAAGCATAAAATGAAGAGATTTTCATACATACACATGTCGATGATAGTGATCATTAGGGCTAGCATTGTTCGGGTATAACCAAACAGAAATTTCTATTTTGGTTCTGTTTAGTCTTTAAAAAAAATCGGTTTATTGGCTCGGTTTTCAAGGTTTGAAACCGAATAAACTGAATAACCGAATATAATATATGCATATATATATATATATATATGCGTAGACATATGTGTATGTATATACACATATATACATATATATGTGTATATAGTATATATGTTTATATATGTATATGTATGTATACAATATATGTATGCACTTACATACATATACATACACATACCTATATATATATGTAATACATATACATGTATATGTACATATATATGTGTGTGTAAATAGTGTATATATACATACATATACATATGCACATATTTGCATATACATACAAATACCTATATATAATACCTATATATACATACGTGTACATATAAATATACATATATAGTGTATATATTTATATATACATACATATATACACATATACATATCATACACATACATATAGAGAGAGAGGAAGAGAGAGAATTCAGGTAAACCGAATAACATAACTGAACCAAACTGAAATAATTTGGTTTGGTTTGGTTCGGGTATCTACACAAATTGTTTTGGGTTCGGTTTTCAAATTTTAAAAAAATTGGTTTCAGCTATTTCAGTTTGGTTTGGTTATTGGACCGAACTCACCGATGCACACTCCTAGTGATCGTCCTTCACTTTATCATCATAATGATGAAGCCAAGCTTTCAAAGTATCATGATGATAGAGATAGTGCAAAGACCGAGATGGATAGTGCAAAGAGCAATGGTTATGGAGTCTCTGATATTCCGGGCTCACTCCTTAGTTTTGAAGTTTACTTTGCCAGTAAAACCTAGTAGGAGGTGGTAATTATAACTTTTAGTAGAATTATATACTTAAATATAATACTCATGATTTCAATTGATTATGTAAATGTAACTATGCAAACAATGCTAAAAGTGGTAACAACTCACATAGAGTAAAACATTTCGATAACATGGACAATCAAAGGAGAGTATGTGATGTCACACCCAAACAGGTCGCAACCAAAATGTGACCCGAATCGATGCCAGTGGCCACTTCCTGCGTGAGCATGAATGTGAACAGCAATCAAAGATAAGTATAGACAAAATCTAACTCAAATGAAATATCAAACTTAAATATATAAATATCCATAAGTCTAAATAATCTGAACAAAATAATTTTGGGCCCACAAACATAATCCTGAAGATTAAGATAATTGTTAAGTCGTATCATCTCAAGATATAGCTCGATCAACTGCTACTTCGCACTATGTGTCCTAGAAGTGTTAGTTTCAAGATGAATTATAAAATAATAGAGTGAGCTCCATCTCACAACATATTAAGAATGTTATACACCTGTAGACGTAAAATTTTCACTCCAAGCCTATGTAGAGACTTGAAGAAAAACTTTCAATTCTACTTAGTGCGCGAGCGTGTCAGCTAGTTTCTAAAAACTAGCAAAAGTTAAATCCAACTGTGCGATTGCAGATAAGTGGGCTCTTTTCGCATTAGGCCTTCTTCAACCGATGCTCAAGGGTCAGCCTAAGCGTTTAGGGATTCCAACTAGATAGGTGATACTCAAAATTCACGTGAAAACAAGGTATTGAAGAATGGAAAACTAGTGCACTTAGTTTCAAGTTCAAACATACACAAGTTCTGAAAAACAGAAAACTCTATTTTTAGGACTTGTTTCCTGAATTTCTTTGAATGCCTTAAAGACCTTAAAAAATCACCAAAATTTTACAAGACAAGCCAGAGGTGTGAGGACATTTTTCAGATTTGCATTCAGAGTTTGATATTGCAGAATTAATTCAAAGAAATGCCTTTGCTCAGACACCCAGAACTGTTCTGTCACAGAAATAGAGAGACTCAAAGATGAGCTTATATCTCAATGCTCAGAGTTCCAAATTTAGTGAATTTGATATTGTTAGAAAGCTATAGATGTCAGCTTTCCAATGAACTAAAAATCATGGATTTTGGACACTTATAGATAGAGTTATTAGATGAATACCCAAGCTTTATTGCAGGAAAACAGAATGCACAGACAGTTTGGAAAAAAAATTCTGATCTTGCACCATTTTAATTTTGAGGTTTTACGGCCCTAAAATTCTTAAAAATTTTATTAGGAGTGGGCTTATGTGTTTGAATATGGTGTGCAAAATTTCGGAGGGTTTAGAGTAGTGGTTTGGAAATGAAAAATCAGACATATGCAAGTAAGCTGAAAATCAGTTTTAAGGTTTTACAACATACGTGATGCAAAACTCATGCGAATCAAAGTGCAACAACACAACATCTCGAAATTAAATGCTGAAGGGAAATGAATTGAAATGTATTGTCAGTTTGATGATGAATCATTCAACAAAGTCAATCAAATATTGAAACAAAGAAGAAGTGGGTTGGTCGGTTGCTTCTGTCTGCCGCCACCCTCTGATGTTGTTCATGTTACATACCAAACCTAATGACAACAACCTAATATATAAACCTAATCTAACTTAAAGGACTAATATGCCCTTAATTAGTACTAACACTTACATCCTTAAGAATCGGTCCTAATGGATCAGATTCTGATCCATTAGGATCCGAATTACAAGACACAATTACACACAATTACAAGACACAATACGACCATTTAACTATACTAATTCATGACATAGACTCATACTAACAACTAATTATCTCTAACACTCCCCCTTAAGTTGGGTGAAAGATGGATGTTACACCCAACTTGCTACATAGTCTGTGAAGTAGATCTCTAGTAACTACCTTAGTTAATATATCTGTGCATTGATGTCCTGATTGCACATGTTCTAACTGGAATTCCTTTGCCTGTACATGATCCCGTATAAAGTGACAATCAATCTCGATGTGTTTTGTTCTTTCATGATATACTGGATTTGAGGCTATCTGTATCGCTGCTTTGTTGTCACAAAATATAGGTATAGGTTTTCCAGCAAATAAGTCCATTTCTATCAGCAGTGATCGCAACCATTTTCCTTCACACATACCTGATGATCTATATTTTGCCTCAACTGTTGATCTTGCCACCACATATTGTTTCTTACTTTTTCATGATACTATATTACCACCAATCAATCTTATATATCCTGTGGTAGACTTTCTATCATCTACAAAATCTGCCCAATCAGCATCTGTATAAATTTCAATGTTAGTGTGGCCAATAGATGTATAAGTGATCCCATGTCCTGGAGTTATCTTTAGATATCGTAATATGTGAAATACAGCATCAATGTGATGTTTTGATGGTGAGTGCATAAATCTGCTTACTATACTCATAGCATAAGCTATATCTGGACGTGTGATGGTCAGGTATATCAATTTTCCTACTAATTGTTGATATTTAATTATATCAACTCTTTCAGCTCCATCTTCCATTTGTAATTTGTGATTTGCATCCATTTGGAATATATGTAGGTCTACAATTCTCCATCTTAACATCTTGTAATAGGTCCAAAGTATATTTTCTTTGATTCAGAAAGATATCCTTACCTGAATAAGCTACTTCAATGCCTAAAAAATAATGCAGTCTTCCAAGATCCTTAATATCAAATAACCGATGAAGATCCTACTTTAACCTTTGATTTTCTTCAATGTCATCACCTGTTAAAATAATATCATCTACATATACTAATAGTAGTGTTAATTTTTTTTCCTTTTTAAAGAATAGTGTATGATCACTTACACTTTTTCGATATCCCAAATTTACGATACTCCGACTGAATTTTTCAAACCAAGCTCTTGGTGATTGTTTTAATCCATAGATAACCTTTTTTAATTTGCATACCTTTCTTCCAGGATTTGGATATCTAGGTGGTAAGTTCATATAAACTTCTTTTTTAAGTTCTCCCTGTAGAAAAGTATTTTTCACATCCAGTTGCCACATTACCCAATTTCTTTGAGCCGCAATACTAATAATAACTCGAATAGATGTAAGTTTTGCTATAGGTACAAATGTCTCCTCATAATCAATCCCATATGCTCGACTGTATCCACGTGCTACCAATCTTGCATTGTACCTTTCTAATGAACCATCTGCTTTATATTTGATTGTATACACCCACTTGCATGAGATTGCTTTTCTGTCTTCTGGTAAGTCATTGACTTCCTAAGTTTGATTCTTTTCTAATGCTTGAATTTTAGACTTCATTGCTTCAACCCATTGATTGTCTTTAGCTGCTTCAAAGTAGTTTTTTGGAATTTGATGCATCTCAACCTTTAGTACAAAATTATGGTAACTTTCTGATAATTGATCATAGGAAATAAATTGAAAAATTGGATACTTACTGCATGATCTTTTTCCTTTTCTGAGTGCTATGGGAGCATCAAAATCGTCTAAGTCCTTATCTTTCATTTCTTTTACACTTTCTCTCGAATTAGAAAATATTGTTTCTCCCCCTTGATTTATTTCCTCTTTTTGTCTATCCGTAAATATATTTCTCTCCCCCTTTCGGTATGTTTGCATTTTGGTTTCTCTTGGGATTCAATCTGTATTTTCGTCCTGTGATTCTTCATTCACACTTATTCGTGGTAGAACAACATTTTCTTCAAATATAGAGTCTGATGCTTCATTCAATTTTTTGTAGTATGGAGTAGTCTCAAAAAAGGTTATATCTATAGAAATATATCTTCTATGAGAGTTAGGGTCATAATAGATGTATCCTTTCTTTTCACAAGAATATCCAATGAACATACATTTTATTGCCCTTGGATCAAATTTATCTCTGAATTGTTGATGAACATGCACATAACAAACACATCCAAATATTCTAGGAATAAGATGAAATGAATTATTGTAAGCACGAAAATTTCACGCTCCTGGTTTACAAGACCAAAAATGAGTCTTTTCGCGTTTACGTCGCTTTTAAGGGCATGCCAGTTAGCTTACTCAAACTAGCGAAGATTTTGAAATATATCTGACCTTTAAAAGGTAATTGTGGACAAGCGGGATCTTTTCGCTTGAAATCTTCTTGAACTGGTGCTCAAGGGTCAGTTTTAGTGCTTAGAAAACTTCGATTTTAAACAAACCTGATCTTTTTTTAAAGAAAAGCAAGTATTTTCAACGATTGTTTGCCTAAGTTGCATTTTTTATTCTAGGGTTATCTGTATCCAAGTCTTTGAGTTTTTTAAGCTATTTAGGCCGGATATGTGTGTACTTCCAGTGGCCTAGATTTAGCGAGTTTGGGCATAGTTTCGGGGTATCCTCTTTGAAAATACGCAAATGCAAGGATGCAAGTACTCTCTTCGGGTTTGAAATAATGTGAGCTAAGCTCAAAATGAAAGCAACTCATACACACAACTTAAAGTAAATACCCAAAATGTAAGTACAACTCACGCAGCTGAAAGGGAAATACCCGAACCTTAAAAGCAACTCACACGACTTGAATGCAAATTGCGGAAGGGAGATATACTTATATTAAGAGCGGAAAGGCTCAATGCACGCGTGTGTGAGTGTAGAATTGAAATGACAAACTCACATGACTTGAATTAAACTTGCCGAATTTGAAATATAAGTATATAAGAGCGGGAAGGCTCCATGTGTTCGTGTGTGTTGTGTATAAATGGAAAGACAACTCACATGACTGAAATTGAACTACCCGAAATGTAAAGACGTACGCAACTGAACATAAAACTCATGCAGCTGAAAGTATATAGATACTTTATATTTTAGGGGCAACGAAGGCCCAAAATGTGCGTGAGAGTGTAGAGCAAGTGCTCGAGTGCTCTTGTGTGCAAGTGTGGAAGCTTAAATGACAAACTCACACGACAAGAATGTAAATCCCATGCAGCTGAAAGTATATAGAGATATGCTATATCTTATGAGCAATAAAGGCTCAAAAGGTGCGTGAGAGTGTGGAGCAAGTGCTCACATACTTTTTGGGTGCGAGTGTGAAATGTAAATGACAAACTCACATGACAAGAATGTAACAACCCAGAATTGAAATTGCACGGCTTTTACTAAAGTCTTTTGAATAAGAGCGAAGGCTCAATGTGTGTGCAATAGTGTGCAACTAAGAGCAGAAAGGCTCAAGTGCACGTGGGTGTTTTGTGTACGTTTTAAGAGCTAAGGCTCAAGTGTACATGTGTGCTTGTGTATCAAGCATCAATATTACATCTCGGGTGAGACCACGCTCCATTATTACAATCCCATATCAAAATTGAATTAAGTATGAAAGGAGTAAAGTAAATACCGAATTTTAAACACTTACAAGTGATTCGGCTTTTCTCTCCGATCTACCCGGGTTTTGTCCACCTTGGCAGCCACGAGGATGACCTCTTTGATGGGCTTAGACGAGAGGTGGCTGGCTCGAGTTGTGCTTGAAGGGAGATGGGTTTACTTGGGGCTTATGAGAGAGATCACGGCAAAAGGTGGGCTATGGTTGGTTTAAGTAGGGGGTATGGCAGTGGGCGCAGGAGCTGGCCAGGATGATGGCGCTAGGCACCGGGTATGGGTGTAGGCAGTAGGGAGCGCTACGGTGCTATGGGGGCTTTGGCCCGCTAGGCGTGCGAGACAGGCGCGCACAGGCAGTGCGTCAAGGGGGGTTCTGGCGAGGCGTGCGATGCGCGGTTGAGCCGGGTAGCGCGCAGGGTGATGGAAAGTCGGAGTGGAGTATGGCGGTGGAGGTTGAGGCGGTTTGGTGGAGTTGATGGCAGGTGGTATGGCTGGGTGGTGGAGTCGGTAGTGGGGTTAGGTGGGTGTGGTTTTTAGGTTAGGTCTAGAAGGTTAGAGAAAGAGGGGTTAGATTAGGGTTAGGCTTACCTTAAGGAGCTTCAGTTAAGTCTAGGTCAAGCCTCAGTCCAGCTCACCTCGTGTCCTCCATGCGCAGCTAGGTCCACCTCGATTCACATTGGTGCAGCCCATGCTAAACTCACTTAGCCCACATGGCTTAAACCCACTAAAACAAATTAAGCAAAAGCACTCACCTTCACTCTCTCTCTCCCTCCTCCAAGGCCCTCCAAGCTTTTCACGTGGAACCCCTTCTTTGGACTCCCTCACCTCTATTTATAGGCAAATGAGGTGGGTCTTGGGTATGGATCTAGGTTCAAGATCTGGATCCAAATCCAAAACCAAATACTATTTGGATTTGGATCTGGATATTTATGACCAGATCCGATTGAGATCCAAACATTTATGTGGATTTGGATCTAGATATTTTTGTCCAGATCCAATCCAAATCCAAACACTATTTGGATCCAATCCAAATCCAAACACTATTTGGATATGGATATGGATATTTATGGTCCAGATCCAATCCAAATTTTTCTCTAATCAGTCCTTCTTGGCGTTTCGAGACAGACGGTTTGTGCAGGCCCTGGCTTCATCAGCACTCCGTCTTATGCTGGGTTTTCTCCAACTTTGTCGTCTGAACTCCTTCTCGCCTTTTTGGACTTCGTTTCTGCTCATTTTTGTCATTTCTGCCTTGGATTTTTATTGCTTGGGTGAATGCTCTTGGCTTGGCTCTTTAGTGCTCCGAGCTTGCAGTCTGCATCAGGCCTAGGCCTTCCTTTTGCCTTTTGACCCTAGCTTTTATCAGGCCAAGATGCTTTCTTTAGGCTTCTGAACCTGCTTTTGAAGCTGCTTTTGCATTCAGGCTTCACCTGTTGAATTTTGGCTTTTACAAAATTGGGACTTGGCCCCTATGTGTGAAATTCAACTTGAACGGGGTTTGAACAAAATTTAAAGCTTTCGTAGTTCTTGGGTTTTCGAAAACTCCAGAATTGGGCTTTAAAATGAATTTTCAAACCAGGTGTTTGATTTAAAAATCATTTTATTTTGGGGTGTTTACAGATGCCCCTCTTTGGCATTATCCAAATTTATTTGGATAATGGCAAAGAAAACAACACTCCTGTTTAATTTCTCCATGGATTCATCCTCGAGAATATGGGATCATCCCAGTTTTGAGAAAAACGTTTGCTTTGTGCCCAGTAAGAGGGGATTTTTGCCAAAGGGGACTTTGCCTAAGATTGTGTTAGTCCTGAATGGGATTGTGCAAGTGTCCATGCATGAATATATGAATGAATGGCATGGGATGACATGCTAGGAAGTGGAGTTTCCTAGAGACTTAAATGGCATGGTCGAAGGGAAATACTTTATATATGATATATATATGGGCCCTTACTTGGGTCTTGGGAATAAGAGCGAAGGCTCAATGTGTGTGCGTGTGGAAAATGTAAAGACAACGCACATGAATTGAAATGAAACCCAAATATAATTGCAATAATGCCTTTACTAAGGTCTTGGGAGTAAGAGCGAAAGCTCAATGTGTGTGCATGTGGAAAATGGAAAGACAACACACATGACTTAATTAAAACCCCCACAACTTAAAGTATATAAATACAACTATATCTTAAGGGATGGTTAGGCCCGTGTATGTGCAAGAGGTGTATGACTAAGAGCGAGGTAGGCTCAAGTGCATGTGTGTCAGGGTGTGCCAAACCACGTTATTACAAGCGAGGGGAGACGATGCTCCGCTATTACAACCCCGTATCAAAATTTAATTGAATATAAAGCAAGTTAATGTAATAGACCAAGTTTAGACACTTACAAATAGCTGGTCCATGTTCAACTTGCTTGCACTTGGGTTCACGGTTCACCTTAGGCAGCCAAGAGGGGTTATCCTAAGTGGCTTTGAGGGAGGTTCTATGAGGCACGGTTAGGGTCTTAGGGGAACTAAGGTTCAGCCAAGACGGGGGCTTTGTAGGGTCTGTCCTAGGGTCTATCCTAGGGTGCAGGTCACGGCCAGGGCATAGGTCAGGTCGGTAGGGGGTGGTCTGGTCAGCAAGAAGACGTCGGGCGCCTGGTGCAGCAAACGGGTCGCGCAGGCGGGCTGCAGTGGCGTGGGGCACGCTGTGGCGCATGGCGCGGCAGCATCAGGTGAGGCGCGCGACAGGACTTAAGGGGGGCGCGGTAGCGTCAGGGCTGCGCGACAGGACGCAGGGCGCGCGGTAGGCACCCGAGGGTTTCAGTTCGTGGTTTACGGGATATTTTGAGGCGGTTGGGGTTAGGTTAGGTCTAGTTAGGGTTCAGTTAGGGTTAGGTTGGTTCAGTTAGGGTTAGGTTCAGTTGGGGTTAGGTTCAGTTGGGGGTTAGGTAGGTTCGAACCTAGGCTAGGTTGGGGGTTAGGTTTACCTCTTGGAGCCGGTCCTTCATGGCTTGAGCCCACGTCTCCATGGTTGCAGCTGGTTGCAGCCTCTTGGTCCAGCCCCCCTTGGTTGCAGCCCCTTGGTCTAGACCCACATAGCCCACATGGCTTGAACTCACCTCACCCAATGAGCCCACATGGCTAGGTCTATCACTCCCTCTCTCTCCTCCCAAATATTTGCATGAACCCTTTACATGGACCCCCTCACCTCTATTTATAGAGATTTGAGGTGGGTCTTGGATTTGGGTTTGGATCCATACCCAAATCCAAACACTATTTGGATCTGGATATTGGATCTCGGATATTTTGAGATCCGTATCCAAACCCAAAATTTTTATGGATACGGATCTGGATATTTTGGTCCAAATCCGATCTAATCCAAACACTATTTGGATCGACCCAAACACTATTTGGATTGGCCCAAATCCAAACACTATTCATTACATGGATCTGGATCTGGATATTTATGGTCCATATCCAAATCAAAATTTCTTCGGACAGTCCTTCTTGGCTTTTCGAGGCGAATGATCTGTGCGGGCACTAGCTTCATCAGCGGTCCGTCTGGCGCTGGGTTTTCCCCAACTTTGTCGTCCGAACTCCCTCTCGCCGTTCTAGACTCCGTTTTGCTTGATTTTCACCGTTTTTGGCTTTTCATCAAACGGGCTCTACTTTCCCTTATTTTTTATCAGGGAGTGGCTTTTGAAGCTTTGGGCTAGAATCCTCTTTTGGCCTAGGGTTGCCTTTTGCCTTTTGTACCTGTTTTCACATTTTAAAATAGGTTGTCGTTTTGGCTCAAACGAGCTTTTTGGTGTTTTTGAGAGTTTTTGAAATATAGAAGATTTGGGGTGTTTACAGATGCCCCTCTTTGGCATTATCCAAATGTATTTGGATAATGGCAAAGGAGAAACACCCCATTTTTGTTTTTCTCTCAAATTTTCTCCAGAATACACCATTTATTTCACAAAAACCCTGATTTCTTTTTCCACAGGTGGGGATTTTTAGCAAAAGGGGGATTTTCCTAGCTATTTCCCTATATGTATGATCATGCACGAACGACTCTTTGAATGCATGCATGAGAAAAAATTTATTTTGGGGTTTTGAGCCCGAAGAGAGCCTTTTGAGGCTAGCTGCTCCGAGCAGGTTTTTACCCATGTCTTCTTGACATTTTCAAGTTTTCGAGCTTTAGAGAGAGCCTTTTGAGGCTATTTGCTCTAAGCAGGTTGTACCCTTGTCTTTTTGACATTCGTGGGTTTTTCGAAAATTTCTTTTTGAAAAGGAACTCCTTTTAACTTGTATCGAAAAGGACTTCCATTTTTCATACTTCCCTTCATTCGGGTTTCAATACCTGCTACTCAATAGAGGTTTTTGGGTAGGAAAACTTGGAAAACATTTCAAAGTTCTATTTCCTACAAAACAGAGTCGAGTTCTCAAACAAAATGAAATCCAAATAAGCCGATTTTATTCGTACTTTAGGATTTTCACAAATTTGAATCTTTTTCCTTGGGGATAAGCCGTAGGGATATGGGAAAGAGATACCACGATCCCTTCTGAAGCATCCCGTGGTTTTAGGCAAAGAATCAGAAAATCACTCTTTGGAGCTTTGGCTTTTGTTTCTTTTTTCACAGAGGGTCTCCCTTTGGGAGTATTTTTTTCATTAATCCCTCTTTTCTTTAAAGGAGAGCAGCTCTTTGGAGGAGTTTTTGTATTCCCTGTTTATGAAGGGAAGACCTCTTTGGGAGAAGTTTTTTTATATCCCCTTTTTCTTTTGAAACGAGAAGACCTCTTTCGGAGGAGTTTTTGTATTCCCTGTTTATGAAGGGAAGACCACTTTCGGAGGAGTTTTTGCATTCTCGTTTTTTTTTGTTTTTCTTTTGAACACAGCCAATTTTCCTTTTCGGAGAGAAAGTAGGATGGGGAAGGCTTATCCATTTAGTTACTCAATTCAAACGAGATCGTCCTATTTCTTAATAGCATCTGCTATTCGGAAATATTTTGATATTTTGAACAAGGCATAATCTTGTAAGCCAGGGTTCTTTGAAATATCGCCAATTCATTTTTGGGAGACTCTACTTTTCGAAAAGTATAAATTCCTCCATTCGGGGTTATACAATCTACTTCGATCCTTCTTTTAAGAAGTTTCAAAGGAGTTCGATTTTTCAAAATCCTTTTGAAAAAGAATTCAACATAAACCCTTTTGAATATTCAGGCATTTTCGGGGTTTTGCTAATTTCTACCCACAATATCAACAAATTTCTAATTTTTGTTGCCCTTTTGAAGACATGGGGACATTCCTACTCGAGTTTGCCACCCTTTTGGGCTTTCTTCGGGGTGATATGATGCATGCTATGCACTCCATGTGATTTAAAATGGAAATACATGTTTTTATACAACGATGAACATATGAAATGTATCTCACAAACCATGAAGGAGATGCATTCGTTTATCCATGGAAAGTGTCTAGGGGCTGTGTTTAAAAAAATGCCCCTAGCTTGATGGGAATTTCACATGGTCATATGGTGAAGGGCCATGACTTTTCAAAAGGATTTTGGATGGACAATGGTATGTTCATGTTCATGCACTTCCACGGTTTTTCTAACATGATCATGATACTTTTTGCTCAAGGATGGGAAACATAACCAGCCCTAAGTGATCGTCATGGCCATCAGGTTTTAGTTTTGACATGGTCTCCATATTTCATCGTGAGATTCATGTTCTTTATCCTAACACAATCAAGGTTTTCATATAAACCAGAAGTTGAAGAAAATCTTTCTTTTCAAAGCCATGAAAGGTTTTTGTGAAATGCTAACCCTTTTTCGAGATTCTCATTTCCTTTTGAAATTTGCCTCGAAGGTGTTGGTTTTGATTTGTATGGAGACATGCCTATGAAGGCTCGATACTTAGGGGGTCGACTCTTATTGCCCCTTTGGTTTTGTAAAACCCTGAATTTGATTTCTAGAATGATGTCTAGACTCGATGCATATGAATGATTTCAAAGTGTAATGCATGATGCTTATGCACACACTATGGGTTAACTTATTTCTAAAAATCCCCAATTTTCCATAAGTTAAGGATTTTGCGAAGTTCAGGAAGCTTGGAGGTGTTTATTCCTCCTTGCTTTAGTGATTCTTGAGCTTTTCATTTTTGAAAAAGCTCTAGGCAAAAGGGTGGGCAAGACCAGTTTTTGGATACTTGGGTTTTTGGAGTATATACAATTTTCGAAAAAGCTTTTTACAATTTTCAAAAATGGGCTTTGTACATGGCCAAAGGCTTTTGAAACAAAATTTCTTTTTGGAATTTTCGTTTTTCCAAATGTTTTTGAGATTTTGAGGGTTTTCAAATTTTTTTGTTTTTTTTCAAAAGTAGGGATCTTCTATTGAACCTTCAAAGAAAACATTCATGAATCAGACTCTAATCAAATAGGTCTAAGATATGGGTTTCGGTTTTAGAGGTTCTACAGGGCACCCTTGACCCAGATGGTCTTAGGTGGCAGCTCTGGGGGTATGGGTGGGCTGTAGCCCAGTCCATATCGTTCCCTATTGGCTCTAGGTAGGACAGGTTCTAGCCTACCTTGGTTTCGGGTTCCCAAGCCCGCGTAGGGTTTATATCCCATATTCAGAATCATGTTCTAAGACTTTTTGCTTTTCGAAAAGTTTTGGTATAAATCATGGTCTTGGAACATGGAATCGTCCATGTCGGGGATATATACCCTTTTGGATATCGGGAATTTGGATTCAGGGGTGATGGAAGACTTGGGCTTCCATACATCCCTGTTTTGGGAGATATATCTTTCAAGGGAAACCAGGCTTGGTCCCTCGAGAGATTTTGGATTTTTTAGGATGGTGGAGAACTCGAGTTTCCACACAACCTGGGTTTGGGAGACATATTTTTCAAGGGAAGCCAAGCTAGCTCCCTTGAAGGATTCTGAACATTTTGGGGTTTTGGAAAACTTATTGTTCCAGATAACCCCATTTTGGAAGTTTTTGTCCTCAAGGGAAGCCATGCTTGGTCCCTTGAGAGACTTTGGACTTTTCAGGTTTATGGAAGACTTATAGTTCCATACAACCTGATTTTGGGAGAAATTTGCTTCAAGGGAAGCCCAGATTGCTCCCTCGAAGTCTTTGATTTGCTCCCTAGGTTCAACTCGTGGTGCCCCTAGGGATGGATTTCTTTGTTTCACAACCATAGCCTTGGTTCCAGGGCACAAGACCAGGCTCAAAGAAGTGGGTTTTTCTATCGTAGGGTTATGAGCTCCTAAAATGTCGATGCATGCATTAGGGGTCTCCATGTCTACCTTTTTTTGAACTTCTTTTTGTTTTTGAAATTCATTTGGGTGGTGCGGGATATTTGGCGCACCTTGAAAATCCTCAAATTTTGGCACAATTTGTGGGTTTGTGTGTGCATAGGGGTTATCCAATGCATTTGATGACCCTATATAAAGAAGAGAGTCTTGAGAAGGATGGGTTTCAGGCATACCTCTTTGTGGCTTGTCTACCTTTTTAGGGTGAGAGTAGGCCGATTTCCCGGGTAACTTTGTTTTGAGCCCCCGGGGTTTTACGAGGCGTTTCCTTTCGAAACCTTCCTGTTTTTCACTCTCGTTCCTTTGTAGGGTGTGGGTTTCATGTCCCACAGTGTGTGTGTGCCTAGACTTAGGACTTTCACTTGAATTTTTTGAAATTTCAAAGTTTGATTTTTCAATTTTTTTGTCTTTTTGAAAGTTTTCAAGATTTTTTTGATTTTTTGAAACAGAACAGTCTGTTTTCGAATTTCCCTTGGATTTTGAAAAGCATGAAGATGTAGGAGCGGATGACTTATCCCTTTTTTGGGATTTGTCTCTAATCTCCAATCCTTCGTTGAGTTTGAGATCGGTTTTCAATTCACGATCTGTATGTGCCCTAGAAGAGTTGCAATGTGTTTGATGGGCTTTAAGCTCCTTGCTTAAAGCATCCATCTTTTGAAATATTTTTGAAATGTCATCGAGCTCTTTTTGGGCTTTATCTATTTTGAAAACCTCTTTTAATTTACTCAACGAAGATTTTTGTAGCTTTCTATCCATTTTCATGCAATTTTCCTAAGTATGCACGATTTTTGAAAAAACACTCTTTTTTTCGAAAATTTGAGTATAACTCGTTTGTTTGAAGTCTCATTAAGTCCCGGGTCCCACCGGGCGTATCAATTCTGTAGACACCGAAAATTTTCACTTTACGGGTTCTCAGGCCTAAAGTGAACCTTTTCGTATCTACTTCGCTTTATGGGCGTGCCAGCTAGTTTACTTTAACTAGCAAAGTATGTTTAGAAATAATGACTTTTAAAAGGCTATTGTAGGCAAGTGGGATTTTTACGTCGTAGACCTTCTTGCACTGATGCGCAAGGGTCAGTCTGTACGCTTAGAAACTTCGTTTTAAAACAAGTTTAACTCAAAATATATTTTGAATGAAGAAGTGTTTTAAAACCTTTTGAAAACCATGCATTTGGGCGATTTTGATTTTATAAGGTTTGGACGACCCTAAGTCTTTCAAATTTTAATCTACTTAGGCACAATGTGCGTGCATCGAAATAGCCTAAGTCTTGGCGTGTTTGCACGCTTGATTCGGGCTAACTTTATATGGTTTTTCAAGTTTTATTTCACGTGGATTTGCACGTGCCTATGTCTTTCTTTTTATCCCTTTTCGGGCCAACTAGGTGTGTGTTATGAACACGTGACCTAAGTGGGGCGACTTTGAGCGGGAGTATGGGGTTTGCTTTGATGCAATATGCGTCCTAACTCGTGGTATGGCGTATATGCAATGCAAACTCACGCAACTCCAAAGGGAAAACCCGAATTGGAAGACAATGCAGATGGGAAATGACTTGAAATGTAAATTGCCGAAGGGAAATTGCGGAAAGGGAAATATGGCTATATCTTAAGAGCAGAAAGGCTCAATTGTGTGAGTGTGTGTCATGTATATATTGAAAGACAATGCACATAGGTAAACCTTAAAACCCAAATCTTAAAGACATAGCCGAAGGGAAATACTTTATATATGATATATATATGGGCCCTTACTTGGGTCTTGGGAATAAGAGCGAAGGCTCAATGTGTGTGCGTGTGGAAAATGTAAAGACAACGCACACGACTTGAAATGAAACCCAAATATAATTGCAATAAGGCCTTTACTAAGGTCTTGGGAGTAAGAGCGAAAGCTCAATGTGTGTGCATGTGGAAAATGGAAAGACAACACACACGACTTAATTAAAACCCCCACAACTTAAAGTATATAAATACATCTATATCTTAGGGGCTGGTTAGGCCCATGTATGTGCAAGAGGTGTACGACTAAGAGTGAGGTAGGCTCAAGTGCACGTGTGTGTGGGTGTGCCAAACCACGTTATTACAAGCGGGGGAGACGATGCTCCGTTATTACAACCCCGTATCAAAATTTAATTGAATATAAAGCAAGTTAATGTAATAGACCAAGTTTAGACATTTACAAATAGCTGGTCCATGTTCAACTTGCTTGCACTTGGGCTCACAGTTCACCTTAGGCAGCCAAGAGGGGTTATCCTAAGTGGCTTTGAGGGAGGTTCTATGAGGCACGATTAGAGTCGTAGGGGAACTAAGGTTCGGCCAAGACGGGGGCTGTGTAGGGTCTGTCCAAGGCTGCAGGTCACGGCTAGGGCGTAGGTCAGGTCGGCAGGGGGGTGGTCTGGTCGGCAGGAAGGCATCGGGTGCCTGGTGCAGTAGACGAGTCGCGCAAGCGAGCTGCAGTGGCGCGGGGCACGCTGTGGCACAGGGCGCACTGTGGCGCATGGCACGGCAGGCAACAGAGGGGCGCGATAGCGTCAAGTGAGGCGCGCGGCAGGACTCAGGGGGGCGCGACAGCGTCAGGGCTACGCGACAGGACGCAGGGCACGCGGTAGGCACCCGGGGGTTTCGGTTCGTGGTTTGCGGGATATTTTGAGGCGGTTGGGGTTAGGTTAGGTCTAGTTAGGGTTCAGTTAGGGTTAGGTCGGTTCAGTTAGGGTTAGGTTCAGTTGGGGTTAGGTTCAATTGGGGGTTAGGTAGGTTCGAACCTAGGCTAGGTTGGGGGTTAGGTTTACCTCTTGGAGCCGGTCCTTCATGGCTTGAGCCCACATCTCCATGGTTGCAGCCTCTTGGTCCAGCCCCCCTTGGTTGCAGCCCCTTGGTCTAGACCCACATAGCCCACATGGCTTGAACCCACCTCACCCAATGAGCCCACATGGCTAGGTCTATCACTCCCTCTCTCTCCTCCCAAATATTTGCATGAACCCTTTACATGGACCCCCTCACCTCTATTTATAGAGATTTGAGGTGGGTCTTGGATTTGGGTTTGGATCCATACCCAAATCCAAACACTATTTAGATCTGGATATTGAATCTCGAATATTTTGAGATCCGTATCCGATCCAAACCCAAAATTTTTATGGACACGGATCTGGATATTTTAGTCCAAATCCGATCCAATCCAAACACTATTTGGATCGACCCAAACACTATTTGGATTGGCCCAAATCCAAACACTATTCATTACATGGATTTGGATCTGGATATTTATGGTCCAGATCCAAATCAAAATTTCTTCGGACAGTCCTTCTTGGCTTCTCGAGGCGAATGATCTGTGCGGGCACTGGCTTCATCAGTGCTCCGTCTAGTGTTGGGTTTTCCCCAACTTTGTCGTCCGGACTCCCTCTCGCCGTTCTGAACTCCGTTTTGCTTGATTTTCACCGTTTTTAGCTTTTCTTCAAACGGGCTCTACTTTCTCTTGTTTTTTTATCAGGGAGTGGCTTTTGAAGCTTTGGGCTGGAATCCTCTTCTAGCCTAGGGTCTCCTTTTGCCTTCTATACCTGTTTTTACATTTTAAAACAGGTTGTCGTTTTGGCTCAAACGAGCTTTTTGGTGTTTTTGAGAGTTTTTGAAATATAGAAGATTTGGGGTGTTTACAGATGTGAGTCTTTTTAAATCGAGTTATCTTAGGAACCTTGCAAAAAATATTTTCCAAAAGGTGTTATTTTTAACTCTTTCTTTATTGTACTTCATACGTAGGAATTTTGAAAAGCTTGAAAGCATGTCAAAATCCAACCCAAGTGAAGTGTCGATTTAAGGCTCATGCGCATCAAGTTCTCACTCTAGGAGGATTTTGAAAAATAAAATCAAACTAGACGAGATAGAAGACTTGAGAAGGGAATTCGAGGCCAAAATCGATGCTCTCAGCCAAGAGGCTGAGGCAGGCGATTCATGTTTCATCGAATGGTGAACAAAAGGCCAAGAAAAAAACTGGAAAACCTCGCAGACATAAAGAGGCCTCCCTAATGGAAGGCAACCAATACCACGAGTCCTTCACACAAAAGGACCGTAAAGCCCTACAGCAGCTGCTGAAAGGGCAAAATAAAGAGTAAAGGAGTTAAGCCCTGTCTGATTTCCTACCCATGGATTATGAAACAGATAGTGATGATGAAATATCGAACTTCCATCGGTATGACGGCATGGGAGACCCTAGGTCTCACTTGCAACTTTTCTCGCGTCGAGCCCATAAGAAGAAAAAGGACTCGATGAAATGGGTGTATTGGTTCCCTCTATCCCTTAAAGGCACAGCTGCCAAATGGCTGGCTTTCTACGATTTAAGCCAGTTCGCTACTTTTGAAGAGTTAGCGAACTGCTTTATGCAAAGATTTGCACATAACGTAGAAGTCACGCCGACTTTGATCACCTTAAGGGATACAAAGCAAGGCATGAACGAAGACGTGCATGCCTTCATTATTCGATGGAGGTCCCTTTTGGGGCAAGTGCGAGAGCCAATATCCGAAGGATGCGCAGTCATGCTCATCCTGGATAATTTTAAAAGTGAGCTAAAGACCCTTCTCTCGCTTCACGAAATCTCAACTTTCCATAAGTTGATCAAAAAAGCATCCCTTTTCGAAACAAACTTGAAAAAGGGAATATATGATTACTTATGGAAAGGAAGTGTCATTTCCAAAACCCGCTTGGAGAAGCCCATCGCTTATGGGCTACCCACGATGGACAAAGGGGCAAAGCCCCATAAAATCACCAGTGTCCAAGTAGATCCAGGTCTGGCGGGTACTTCAAAAAAAATTGAAAAATCAGAAAACAAAAGGGAGAGAAACTTCCAAAAACCTATTGAAAAACAGGAGTACACACTGCTAGGGCAACCTGTGTCGGAGGTCCTAGACCTTTTACTTGCCCAGGGCATGATTGAACTTCCCGAAATCCCCGAGAGAGTCACTTCCAAAGGGAGATATTTAAACCGCTTTTGTAAGTATTATCCGCTCAAAGGCCATGATACAAAACGTTGTTTCTCCCTTTTAAACAAAATCGAGAACTTGATAGCAGAGGGTCGGCTCCAGGTCACTGCGGAACCTGAGCCAACTCAAGCTATCTTTAAGGAACCCTTTCCCAAGCACACCAGTAGTAGTGGGAAAGGAAAGGAGGTATGTACCCTCACCTTTTCGAAAGATCTAGCACATTCGTCTGAGTCTGGTCGATCCACTTGTGCGTCTACCCTTGTACTTTACAAGAAGCCCACCCAAGTGATCATCCGGGGACCACCAAGAGCTGAGTCCCCGGCTAAACCAGTTTTAAAAATCCAAGGTGCTCCTAAACTCACGATTAGAGCCAGTTTAAGTGTGAACCCTAGGTTGGTCATGGGGGAAGTGACAAGATCCGGGAGGATCTATCAACCCCCGCACCTACAAAGTGCTAAAAGGGTGGTCAGTGTGCCTGGCCCATCAAAAGCATGTATTCCTAGAGTTCTGCCGAAAGCAGACAATGGGAAAATTGTTTTAAACCCTTATAATTTCGAAAACCATCTTTCAAAGATTCCTATCCACATGTCCATCCTAGAGCTAATACAAACTTCGCCTAGGCATAGACTCGTGCTAGAGCAAATTCTAGAAAGAGCTAAGGTTAGTTCGAACATAAGTCCTGAATCCCTGTCTGATCAAGTGGCATCAATAGGAGCAAAATCGCCCATCACTTTCTCGGAAGATGATGTAGATAGACCCTACGAGTCATATAATCAAGCCCTACATATCGAGGTGGTTCTGAATAACCACTCTCTGGACAGGTGCCTAGTCGATGGGGGAGGAGGGCTCAACATCCTTCCACTTCATGTGGCGTATCAAATCGGAGTCACCTTGACTTCTGTGAACCCAAGCTCCATCATTATCATTGGATACGATGGAAATGCGTTTAGACCCTTAGGATCGATCGAACTCCCTATGAAAATGGGAGGGATCACACACACGGGGGTGTTCCATGTCTTGGACATCCACCCCCATTATAACCTGTTGCTGGGAAGGCCCTAGATACACAACTTGTGCGTTGTGCCATCCACCTTCCACAGGTGTGTCAAGATCCCTTTTAGGGACCAAGTCGTGGTGATCCTAGGTGAGAGTCACCCTCAGCTTCAGGGGATCATAAACTCCCCTTGTTTGTCGAGTTCTCAGGCCCATAAGGCTAACTTGGGGCAGACCATGGTTGAGCTGCCAAGGCTCGTGTTAGCAAGTCCTAGGAAGGTCGTATACATCAGGGGACCACCCAAAGCTGCCCCCTCCCAATCCTGACCCTTCTAGGAAGACCCAAACATCCCCTATTTCCAAAACCCCTGGACAAAAAGCCATACGAGCACGATATGGACGACAGCAAGTTCCAGGACCACGATTTATACTCTAATTTTTCAAAAAACAAAAAATCGTGGAACATGCTATTGAACATGGGCTATACGCCCTATAAAAGTCTAGGGGCACAAAACCAGGGTCTCCTAGAGCCCATCCTTCCTAGGGCCAACCCAAGCCGATATGGGATCGACTATAATCTCAAAATACCGCCAGAGCCACCCCCTATGACCACCTGGGTTAAGGGTTCCCGGGAGCCTACCCTAGAAGAGACCTATGATTTAGACATCTTATTCCGAGTCTAACCCGTAGTGTTTTCCCTTTGTAGGTATGATGGAAGATCCCTTTCATAAAAATACAAAAACATTTGAAAAACTTAAAATCGAAAAAATCAAAAAATTGCAAAAACCAAAAACATTGGAAAACCAAAAACTCGAAAATAGAGTAGTTTGTATAGTTCCTAAAGTTCTTGTTTTGCAAAAACACAAAAAAATTGAAAATCTACAAAATACCAAAAAGATTTTGTACATAGCTGCTCCTGGTAGGACTTTGGAAAAAGAAAAGGATTTCGAAAGGAACGTTGTCTGCATAGCCAGACCAAAAATTTCGAAATCAATTGAAAATCCAAGTATAAAACCAGGTCTTTTGAAAACTCACGCATCAAATTCCCTCGGGTCTATAACCCACGAGAATGATCGAAGCCCAGAAGTGGATCCACTTGAGGAAGATCCTACTTTTGAGATCCCAAAATTTCATAAAATTCTCGATTTTGAAAGACCTTCCAATTCAGTAGGAGGAGATTTCATAGAGGTGAACCTAGGGAGTGATTCCAATCCCAAACCCATCAAGATAGGTGCATGTTTGCATGAGCATGAAAGATCAGTATTCATTGCATTTCTACGAACCTATTTAGATGTGTTTGCATGGACGTATGAAGACATGCCGGCAATAGACCCCAGCATTGTCGAACATCATCTTCCCTTAGATGTGGATGTAAAACCCATAAAGTAGAAGCTTAGGAAAATACATCCGAATGTACACACGCAAGTCAAAGAGGGTTTAGAAGATCTGTTAAAAGCCAGATTTATAAAACCCATAGCGTATTCTGATTGGTTATCAAATATCGTTGTGGTTCGAAAAACCAATGGGAAAATTCGAATATGCATCGATTTCAGAAACCTGAACAAAGCCACTCCAAAGGATAACTATCCTTTACCAAACATAGATTTGATAGTCGATAGTACTGCAAATCAAGAAATGTTTTCATTTATGGATGGCTATTCAGGCTATAATCAAATTAAATTAAGTCCATGAGATCAGGGTAAGACCGCATTCACAACCCCGTGGGGCACGTACTGCTATACAGTCATGCCCTTTGGTTTGAAAAATGTCGGTGCAACATACCAGAGAGCCATGACAAAGATCTTCCATGATCAGATTCATGAGCTCGTAGAAGTGTATGTAGATGGTCTCTTGGCAAAATCCAAAACCCGATGCACTCATATCGAATGTTTGCAAAAGATTTTCGACAGGCTTAGGCTTTACAAAGTAAAGCTAAACCCTCAAAAATGTGTATGTTGGGTAGAGTCTGGAAAGCTTCTAGGCTTTATGGTAAGCCAAAGGGGTATAGAAGTCGACCCCTCTAAGTGTTGAGCCAACATAGACATGGCTCTACCCTCCAATCTCACACAAATTCGTAGCCTCCAGGGTCGATTACAGTCCGTTCGCCGATTTATATCAAATCTGGCGACTAGATGCGAACCCTTCAACAAACAATTAAGGAAGGGCACAAAATTTTTATGGGATGACGACTGCCAGAAGTCCTTCGAGAGACTAAAGGCATACCTGTTTAATCCCCCTGTTTTGAATCCTCCAAAGCAAGAAAAACCGCTTTTACTTTACATTTCTATGCATGCGAATGCTTTGGGAGCCCTATTGGCTCAATACGAGGATGACACCCATAAGGAGTATGCCATCTACTATATTTCGAAAACTCTCTTGGCTTACGAACGGAATTATCAAGCCATGGAGAAGACGTGCTTGGCCCTAGTCTGGGCCGGCCAGAAATTTCAACACTATTTCCTAGATCATGAGATCTGGATAGTGTCCAAGCTTGACCCAATCAAGCACTTATTTGAAAAACCCATTCTCACTGGTAGATTGGACAAATGGCAGCTCCTTCTAATGGAGTATGACCAGAAATACCACCACCAAATCTCCACTAAGGGGCAAGCCCTAGCAGACTACGTGGCTGAGTTCCCCATGGAGGATGCATATCCCACACTTGATGAAATGCCCGACGAAGGCATATTGCAAAAACCATTTCCAAAACCACATTTTGGCAAACTCTTTCGAAAACCAAGTGTAGAAGATGCACTTCGATGGGGCACGAAACCAACGAGGGGCTGGTGCTGGGGTCATCCTCATCTCCCCTGAAAAGGGAGAGATTCTCATAGCAATCTGCCTAGATTTCGAATGTTCCAACAACATAGCTGAGTATGAAGCACTCATACAAAGCTTAAGGATTTCGAAAACTCTAGGGGCATCATGCATCGAGGTCTTTGGATCCTTGTTATAAACCAGGTTTTGAAAATTTGACAAGTATGTAACGAAAAACTACTTCCATATCACGAGTTGGCCACTCGATTGGTGGAGTCATTCCAATCGCGTAAACTCACACACGTAGGAAGAGAGGATAAGGGCATTGCCGATGCCCTCTCCTCCTTCGGTTTTAGCCCTAAAGGTCGATCAAATTTCAGGGACCCGATCTTTAGAAATATGGCATGCGCCCAACCCATCCACACACGATTTGGATATTTGCCAAAATAACCCAGATTCTGTTGAAAAACCTTGGTTTTACGACATCAAGCATTTTCTAGAAAATGGGGGATTCGCCGAGGATGCCACATCCAAAGATAAGGCATTCATCCGTAAAATTTCGACCCGATACACCATTCTGGGTGGGGTTCTATATAAGAAAAGTTTTACCGGCATCCTACTTAGGTGTATCGATCTACAGGAGGCTAGGATAGTGATGCATGAGTTCCACGATGGAGAATGTGGAGGTCATGTTAATGCCAACATGATGGCAATGAAAATACTTAGAGCGGGTTATTTTTGGTCCACCCTAAAAAAGGATTGTCACGATCATGTTAGGAAGTGTCATCCATGTCAAGTGCATGGGCACGCCATTCATATCCCATCATCTGCATTGCATTCCGTGGTCAGCCCCTGGCCATTTACCATGTGGGCGTTTGATATCGTAGGCTCGATCTTTTCAAAAGCCTCGAATGGGCATCGATTCATTTTAGCAGCCACTGAGTATTTCTCCAAGTGGGTGGAAGCCATTTCCCTGACCAATGTACTGGGGCAACATGTGGTGGCTTTCATTAGGAGGAATATCTTGGCTCGATTTGGGGTTCCACGAGACCTTGTGTCTGATAATAGCACCCCATTCAAAAACGAGCGGATGGTTAAGTTGTGCAACACATATGGCATAACTCACCACTTCTCTTCGCCCTACTACCCTCAAGGCAACGGCCAAGCTGAAGCCACAAACAAGACTCTCATTAGCATAATTGAGAAGACTTTAGAGAAGGATAGGACGTGGCACGAGAAGCTGGATGAAGCCTTATGGGCTTATAGGACTTCCATCCGGACTCCCACGAATGCCACACCATTCGAATTGGTCTATGGCACAAACGCCATTCTTCCCATTCATACTCAATTGCATTCATTCCATACATCCATAGCACTTGACGTCCCCCTAGAGACGCTTCAGTATGCTAGGATGGCTGAACTAGATTTGCTAGATGAGAGGCGACTCCTTGCTATGGATCATGCTCATGCATACCGGCAAAGGATAGCCGGACACTATGGCAAACACATGAGACCTCGCCACTTTGAAGTGGGAGATCTGGTTTTGAAAATCGTCCACTATCATGGCCCACATCTCCTTGGCAAGTGGCGCCCCAAGTGGGATGGACCCTATGTTGTACGTGCAACCACCACGAACAACTCGTATTGGTTGATCAATGTAGAAGGTAGGAATTTAGCAGATCCTATCAATATTCAATACTTAAAGAAGTATTATGTGTAGGATTTGGGTTAAATTCCCATTTTCGAAAACCTTTAGGGATAGCTGCCCTGAGACTTGAAAGTAAGGTGCAAAGGCAAAGTCGTATGACCCTAAGTGAGGGGATTCGCACTTGTGAAAGAGTGGAGTCTTCCAAATCGTGGTTACATTTCAAAATCCTTCTTCTTACAAAGAAAGGCCTAGTTCAATATAGCAAGATACTTGCAAGTAGTACGTGCTATTTCTAAATAGGCTGATCTGGAATGGATCGAGTGTGAGCTTGGGATAAGTCCTCCCCTCTTCTCTTCTCCTTCCAAAAGGAAAACGTGGCCCAAATAAAGGAAATTTTCCCATCCAAAGTCTCTTTCCAAAAGAAAGAAACCAGAATCCAAAAAAGAAAATTCGATTCTCTTGTGAAAAAGATGGATTAAGGAAAAAATACTCCCAAAGGGAGACCCTCTATGAAAAAAAGAAAAAAGAGGCCAAAAAGCTCAAAAAGAGCAGTTTTCCGCCTTCTATGCCTTAAACCACGGGACGCTTCAGAAGGGACCGTGGTATCTCTTTCCCATCCCTGGCTTATCTCAAGCTAAAACATGGTTCATTTCGAGGCGTCAAATTGTGGGAAGCTCACTTTCCCTTTTTGATGCCCACTCTCCTTTTTGGGCACCTACCTGCCTTTACAGGCGTCAAATTGTCTTATAAATGCCTGTTTCTTTTCAAACGGCAAATTTAAAACAAATTTATCAATAGAAAACTTTTAAAGAAACGAAATCCTGCTTTTTCCATGCCGGGGGCAAAATTGTCATTTTCATCCAATCTTGTCAAAATTCGAAATTTTCAGAAAGGAAAGTATTCTTTCATCATTTTAAAGCTTCCATAAAATTTTGGTACCGAAACAACTCGTTTAGTACCTTTTTCCTTCGAAAACCCAAAATTACCAAAAATAGCTACTTTCCCAAAAAAAGTAAAAATTTTAAAAGAAAATTTTGGGTGTTTACACCCCTCTTTGGTATTATCCAAATTTATTTGGATAATGGCAAAGACGACAACACCCTTTTTAATGTCTCCCCAGATCTATCCACGAAAATATGGGATCGTCCCAATTTTTGAGCAAAATCTCTCTTTTAAAACCTGGTAGGAGGAGATATCACTCCAAAGGGGAACTTTCTATGGTTTCTAGTCCTAAACGGGGATCGTGTTACGTCAGTGTTCATGCGTGGATATGCACATGCATGACATGGGTGAGACACCAAGCAGGGCGACCTCCTAGAGACCAGAAGGTAGGGTCGAACTCTTGAGACTTACGAAGACCTACTGCTCCAAGTGAGCGGGCCTTATGTTGCTCGATGTTCAATTTATCAAAATCTATGTACAAAAGGGAAACTGCTTTTAGCCTCGGTCCTAAGGATCTCAAGCTCTTCGTGTTTGCCTTTGCTTGAGTCTTGACACTCGCTAATCTAGAGGAGGTTTTATAAGAAAACAAGCTAAATTTCAAAATTCCTACGCCTTACTCAAAATGTCGAATTCTCAAACAAAATGAAATTCAAGTAAGTAAATCCTATTTTTACTTTAGGATTCCTCGAAATGAACCATGTTTTACTTGGGATAAGTCACAAGGATGGGAAAGAGATACCACGGTCTCTTCTGAAGCATCCCGTGGTTTTAGGCATAGAAGGCAGAAAACTGCTCTTTTTGAGCTTTTTAGCCTTTTCTTTCTTTTTTCATGGAGGGTCTCCCTTTGGGAGTATTTTTTCTTTAATCCCTCTTTTCCATAAAAGAATCGAATTTTGCTTTTGACTCAGGTTTCTTTCTTTGGGATAGAGATTTTGGCGGGGATTTCCCTTTGTTTTTGGCCATATTTTCCTTTTGGAAGGAGAAGAGAAGAGTGGAGGACTTATCCCAAGGTCATACTCGATCCATTCCAGATTAGCCTATTTAGAAATAACACATACTACTTGCAAGTATCTTGCTATATTGAACTAGGCCTTTCTTTGTAAGAAGAAGAATTTTGAAATGTAACCACGTATTTGGGAAGCTCCACTCTTTCACAAGTGCAAATTCTCTCGCTCAGGGTCACAATTCGCCTTTGAACCTTACTTTCGAGGTTTCCAAGCAGCCATCCCTAAGAATTTTTGAAAATGGGAATTTAACCCAAACCCTACACATAATACTTCTTCAACTATTGAATATTGATAGGATCTGCTAAATTCCTACCTTCTACATCGATCAACCAGTATGAGTTGTTCGTGGTGGTTGCACGCACAACATAGGGTCCATCCCACTTGGGGCGCCACTTTCCAAGTGGATGTGGGCCACGATAGTGGATGATTTTCAAAACCAGATCTCCCACTTCAAAGTGGCGAGGTTTCATATGTTTGTCATAATGTCGGGCGATCCTTTGCCGGTGTGCATGAGCATTATCCATAGCAAGGAGTTGCCTCTCATCTAACAAATCTAGTTCGGCCATCCTAGCATGGTGAAGCATCTCTAGAGGGAGGACGAGTGCAAAGGATGTATGAAATGAATGGAGTTTTGTATGAATGGAAAGAATGGCGTTTGTGCCATAGACCAACTCAAATGGCGTGGCATTCGTGGGAGTCCGGATGGAAGTCCTATAAGCCCATAAGGCTTCATCCAGCTTCTCGTGCCACGTCCTACCCTTCTCTAAAGTCTTCTCAATTATGCTAATGAGAGTCTTGTTTGTGGCTTCGGCTTGGCCGTTGCCTTGAGGGTAGTACGGCGAAGAGAAGTGGTGAGTTATGCTATATGTGTTGCACAACTTAACCATCAGCTCGTTTTTTGAATGGGGTGCCATTATCAGACACAAAGTCTCGTGGAACCCCAAATCGAGCCAAGATATTCCTCCTAATGAAAGCCACCACATGTTGCCCCAGTACGTTGGTCAAGAAAATGGCTTCCACCCACTTGGAGAAATACTCAGTGGATGCTAAAATGAATCGATGCCCATTCGAGGCTTTTGGAAAGATTGGGCCTACGATATCAAACACCCACATGATAAATGGCTAGGGGCTGACCATGAAATGCAATGCAGATGAGGGGATATGAATGGCGTGCCCATGCATTTGACATGGATGACACTTCCTAACATGATCGTGACAATCCTTTTTTAGGGTGGACCAAAAATAATCCGCTCTAAGTATTTTCATCACCATCATATTGGCATTGACATGACCTCCACATTCTCCATCGTGGAATTCATGCATAACAGTCCTAGCCTCCTCTAGGTCGACACATCTTAGTAAGATGCCGGTAAAACTCTTTTTATACAAAACCCCACCCAAAATTGTGTATCGGGTAGAAATCTTTCGAATGAATGCCTTATCTTTGGATGTGGCATTTTCAGCAAATCCCCCATTTTCTAGAAAATATTTTATGTCATAAAACCAAGGTTTTTCAACAGAATCTGGATTGTTTTGGCAAATTTCCAAATCGTGTGTGGATGGAGTGGGCGCATGCCATATTTCTAAGGATCGAGTTCCCAAAGTGGGATCGACCTTTAGGGCTAAACCCAAGGAGGAGAGGGCATCTGCAATGCCATTATCCTCTCTTCCTACGTGTGTGAGTGTACATGATTGGAAGGATTCGACCAATTGAGTGGCCAACTCATGATATGGAAGAAGCTTTTCGTTTCTAACTTGCTAAATTTTTAAAACTTGGTTTATAACGAGTAATGAATCTCCAAAGACTTTGATGCATGATGCCCCTAGAGTTTTCAAAACTTTTAAGCCTTGTATGAGTGCTTCATACTCAGTTATATTGTTCGAACATTCGAAATCTAGGCGAATTGCTATGGGGATCTCACCCTTTTTGGGGGATACGATGATGACCCCGGCACCAACCTCTCGTTGGTTTTGTGCCCCATCGAAGTGCATTTTCCACACTTGGTTTTCGAAAGAGTTCGCCAAAATGTGGTTTTGAAATTGGTTTTGCAATATGCCTTCATCAGGCATTTCATCAAGTGTGGGATATGCGTCCTCTAGGGGGAACTCAGCCACGTAGTCTGCTAGGGCTTGCCCCTTAATGGAGATCTGATGATGGTATTTCAGGTCATACTCCATTAGAAGGAGTTGCCATTTGCCCAATCTACCAGTCAGAATGGGTTTTTCGAACAAGTGCTTGATTGGATCAAGCTTGGACACTACCAGATCTCATGATCTAGGAAATAGTGTCGAAATTTCTAGCAGGCCCAAATTAGGGCCAAGCATGTCTTCTCCATGGCTTGATAATTCCTTTCATAAGCCAAAAGAGTTTTCGAAACATAATAGATGGCATACTCCTTGTGGGAATTATCCTCGTATTGAGCTAACAAGGCACCCAAAGCATTCGCATGCATGGAAATGTAAAGCAGAAGAGGTTTTCCTTGCTTTGGAGGATTTAAAACAGGGGGGTTAACTAAGTATGCCTTTAGTCTTTCAAATGACTTTTGGCAGTTGTTATCTCATAAAAATTTCGTGCCCTTTCTCAACAACTTGTTGAAGGGTTCGCATCTAGTCGCTAGGTTTGATATATACCTGCGAATGGATTGTAAGCCAACTTGGAGGCTACGAATCTGCGTGAGATTGGAGGGTGGAGTCATGTCTATGATGACTCTACACTTAGAGAGGTTGACTTCTATGCCCCTTTGGCTCACCATAAAGCCTAAGAGCTTTCCGAACTCTACTCCGAACACACACTTCTGAGGGTTTATCTTTACTTTGTAAAGTCTAAGCCTTTCGAAAATCTTTTGTAAGCATTCGATATGAGTGCATCGAGTTTTGGATTTGGCCAAGAGATCATCCACATATACCTCTACGAGCTCATGAATCTGATCATGGAAGATCGTGATCATAGCTCTTTGGTATGTGGTGTCGGCATTTTTTAAACCAAAGGGCATGACTGTATAGTAGTACATGCCCCATGGGGTTGTGAAAGCGATCTTACCTTGATCTCGTGGGCTTAGTTTGATTTGGTTATACCTTGAATAGCCATCCATAAACGAAAACATTTCTTGATTTGCAGTAATATCGACTATCAGATCTATGTTTGGTAAAGGATAATTATCCTTTGGAGTCGCTTTATTGAGGTTTCCAAAGTCGATGCATATTCGAATCTTCCCATTGGTTTTTCGAACAACAACTATATTGGATAACCAATCAGAATATGCAATGGGTTTTATAAATCTGGCTTTTAACAGATCTTCTAAACCCTCTTTGACTTGTGCGTGTACGTTCGGATGTATTTTCCTAAGCTTTTGCTTTATGGGTTTTACATCCGCATCTAAGGAAAGACGATGCTCAACAATACTCGGGTCTATGCCCGGCATGTCTTCATACATCCATGCAAACACATCTAAGTAGGTTTTTAGAAATGCAATGAATGATGATATTTCATGCTCATGCAAACATGCGCCTACCTTAATGAGTTTGGGCTTTGAATCTCCCTAGGTTTATCTCTATGAAATCTCCTCCTACTAAATTCGAAGGCTTTTCAAAATCGAGAATTTTATGAAATTCTGGGAGCTCAGAAGTGGGATCTTCCTCAAGGGGATCCACCTCTGGGCTTTGATCATTCTCGAGGTTTATAGATCCTAGGGAATTTGATGCATGGATTTTAAAAAGACCTGGTTTTACACTTGGAATTTCTATTGATTTCAAAATTTTTGGTCTGGTGAAGCATACAATGTTTCTTTCGAAATCTTTTGCTTTTTCCAAATCCTTACCAAGAGCAGCTATGTACAAAATCTTTTTGGAATTTTGGAATTTTTTGATTTTTTGTGTTTTTGTAAAACGAGAATTTTGGGAACTATAGAAATTACTCTTTTTTCGAGTTTTTTATTTTCAAGTGTTTTTGGCTTTTGTAATTTTTCCATTTTTTGAATTTCGAGTTTTTCAAATGTTTTTGTATTTTTGATTGGGGGATCTTCCATCATACCTAGAAAGGGAAAACGCTATAGGTTAGACTCTGAACAAGAAGTCTAAATCGTAGGTCTCTTCTAAGGTAGGCTCCACGGCACCCTTGACCCAAGTGGTCACAGGGGGTGGTTTTGGTGGTATTATGGGAGTATAGCCGATCCCATATCGGCTTGAATTTGCCCTAGGCAGTATGGGTTCTAGGAGGCCCTGATTTTGTGCCCCTAGACTTTTATATGGCAAATAGCCCATATTTAACAGCATGTTCCACGATTTTTTGTTTTTAGAGAAATTTTGATATAAATCGTGGTCCTCAAACTTGCTGTCGTCTATATTATGTACATAGGGCTTTTTGTCCAGGGTTTTGGAAATAGGGGATTTTTGGATTTTCCTGGGATGGTCAGAATTTTGAGGGGGCCAACCTTGGGCGGCCCCTTCACATATATGACCTTCCTAGGGTTTTTCAATGTGAGCCTTGGTGACTCGAGCAGGGTCTGCCCCAGATTTTCCTTGTGGGTCTGGGAACTCGATAAGCAAGGGGAATTTATGACCCCTTGAAGCTGAGAATCACTCTCACCTAGGATCACTATGACTTTGTCCCTAAAAGGGATTTTGACACACCTGTGGAAGGTGGATGGCACAGCCATAGGCTGTGTATCCAGGGCCTTCCCAATAACAGGTTATAGTGGGGGTGGATGTCCAGGACATGGAACACCCCCATGTGTGCTATCCCTCCCGTTTCCATGGGGAGTTCGACGGATCCTAGTGGTCTAGACGCATTCCCATCGTACCCAGTGATGACGATGGGGCTTGGGTTTACGGATGTCAAGGTGACTCCGATTTGGTTCGCCACATGAAGTGGAAGGATGTTGAGCCCTCCTCCCCCATCGACTAGGCACCTATCCAGAGAGTGGTTATTCAGAACCACCTCGATATGTAGGGCCTGGTTATGGGACTCATAGGGTCTTTCTACATTGTCTTCCGAGAATACGATAGGCATTTTCGCTCCTATGGATGTCACTTGATTGGACAAGGATTTTGGGGTTTTGTTCGAACTAACCTTTGCTCTTTCTAGAATTTTCTCTAACACGAGTCTATGCCTAGGCGAAGTTTGTATTAGCTTTAGGATGGACATGTTGATAGGAATCTTTGAAAGATGGTTTTCAAAATCATATAGTTTTAACACGACATTTCCTTTGTCCGCTTTTGGCGGAACTCTAGGAATACATGCTTTTGAGGAGCCAAGCACACTGACCACCTTTTTAGCACTTTGCAGATATGGGGGTCGATAGATCCTCCTGGATCTTGTCACTTCCCCCACGATCATCTTAGGGTTCGCACTTAACATGGCTCTAATCGAAAGTTTTGGAGCACCTTGAATTTTCAAAACTGGCCTAACCGAGGACGAAACTCTTGGTGGTCCCCGGATGACTACTTGGACGGGTTTTATTTGAAGTGTGAGAGCAGATGCACAAGTAGAAAAACCAAACTCATATGCATGCGCTAGACTCTTCAAAATGGTGAGGGCACATACCTCTTTTCCCTTCCCACTAGTACTTGCATGCTTGGGAAAGGGTTCTTTGAAGATAGCTTGGGCAGGCTCAGGTTCCTCAGCGACCTGGAGCCAGCCTTCTCTATGAAGTTCTTGATTTTATTTAGGAGGGAGAAACACCGCTTTGTATCATGGCCTTTGAGCCGATGATACTTGTAAAATTGGTTTAAAAATCTCCCTCTGGAAGTGACTCCCTCAGGAATCTTGGGGAGTTCGATCATTCCTTGGGCAAGTAGGAGGTCTAGGACCTCTGACACAGGTTGCCCCAGTGGAGTGTACTCCCGTCTTTCAAAGGGTTTTTGAAAGTTTTTCTCCCTTTTATTTTCTATTTTTTCAAAGTTTTTTGAAGCACTTGCCAGGCTTGGATCCACCTGGACATTGGCGATTTTGTCGGGCTTTGCCCCTTTATCCATGGTGGGTAGCCCATAAGTGTTGGGCTTCTCCAAGCGAGTTTTTGAAACTACGCTTCCTTTCCACAGATGATCATAAATCCCTTTTTTCAAATTTGTTTCAAAGAGGGATGCTTTTTTTATCAACTTTTGGAAAGTTGAGATTTCGTGAAGGGAGAGAAGGGTTTTTAACTCGTTTTTGAAATTATCCAAGATGAGCATAATTGCGTATCCTTCCGATATTGGCTCTCGCACTTATCCAAGGAGAGACCTCTAACGAACGATAAACATATGTGCGTCTTCGTTCATGCCTTGTTTTGTATCCCTCAATGTATTTAAAGTCGATGTAACTTCTACGTTATGCGAGAATCTCTGCATAAAGCAGTTCGCTAACTCTTCAAAAGTTGCGAACTGGCTAAGGTCGTAGGAAGCTGGCCATTTGGCAGCTGTGCCTTTGAGGGATAAAGGGAATCAATACACCCATTTCATCGAGTCCTTTTTCTTATGGGCTCAACGAGAGAAAAGTTGCAAGTGAGACCTAGGGTTTCCCATGCCATCACACTGATGGAAGTTTGGTATTTCATCGTCACTGTCTGTTTCATAGTCCACAGGCAAGAAATCAGATAGGGCATAACTCCTTTTCTCTTTGTTTTGCCCTCTCAACAGCTGCTATAGGGCTTTACGGTCCTTGTGTGTGAAGGACTCGTGGTATTGGTTGCCTTCCATTGCGGAAGTCTCTTTATGTTTGCAAGTTTTTTCAAACTTTTTCTTGGCCTTTGGTTCGCCATTTGATGAACTTGAGTCACCTACTTCAGCCTCTTGGCTAAGTGTAGCGATTTTGGCCTCAAAATCCCTTCTCAAGTCCTCAATCTCTTCTAGTCTATTTTGTTTTTTCGAAAACCTCCTAGAATGAGAACTTGATGCACATGAGCCGTGGCTAGACACTTCTTGGGGACCTGGACTCGACATGCTTCAATGCTTTGCAAAATTCCTAAGTATGAAATGCAACAAACAAAAGTTAAAACATTTTCTTTGAAAAAATTTTTGTGAGGTTTCTTTATATGATTTGACTTTGCACAAGGCCCAGGTCCCACCGGGCATACCAATTCTATAGACACGGAAAATTCTCACTTCTGGTTCTTAGGCCTGAAGTGAACCTTTTCGTATGACTAAGTCGTTTTTATAAAAAGGGCGTGCAAGCTAGCTTACTCAAGCTAGCGGAGGAAGTTTTGAAAATCTGACTCATTTGGGGTGACTCTGAGCAAGTGAGCACTTTTCGTCGCAGACCTTCTTGCACTGATGCACAAGGGTGAATCTGTACGCTTAGCAAAGTCGATTTTGAACCTCTTTGAAATTGTACGAAGTGTCTGATTGGGTTTTATTTGTATTGTTGCAGATTTTATTTCACGTGGGATTTGCATGGGCCTGTCTTTCAATTTTATGCTATTTAGGCCAACTAGGTGTGTGCGCAAGTGACCTAAGTTGGGCGATTTTTACATGGGTGTATGGGGTTTTGCTTTGATGCAATATGCGTCCTAACTCATAGTATGACGAATATGCAATGCAAACTCACACAACTCCATGGGAAAACCCGAAATTGAAAGACAATGCTTAAGGAAAATTGCGTAAGGGAAATTGCAAAAGGGAAATATGGCTATATCTTAAGAGCAGAAAGGCTCAATTGTGTAAGTGTGTGTCATATATATATGGAAAGACTACTCACACAGTTGAACCTTAAAACCCAAATCTTAAAGACATAGCAGAAGGAAAATACAACTATATATATATGGGCCCGAAGGTCACCAATGTGTGCATGGGTGTTGTGTATATATGTAAAGACAACTCACACGACTTGGAATGTAAAACCCAAATTGAATTGCAATATGACCCTTATTAGGGTCTTGAGAGTAAGAGCGAAAGCTCAATGTGTGTGAGTGTGGAATTGAAAGACAACGCACACAACTTGAATGAAAACCCCAAATTAAATTGCAATATGGCTCTTATTAGAGTCTTGGGAGTAAGAGCGAAAGCACAATGTGTGTGAGTGTAGAATTGAAAGACAACACCCACAACTTAAGTGTAAACACACGCAGCTGAACTTATATAAATAAAATTATATCTTAGGGGCTGTCAAGGCCCATGTGTGTGCAAAAAGGTGTGCAACTAAGAGCGGAAAGGCTCAAGTGCATGTGGGTGCTTGTGTGTCAAACCAAGTTATTACATCTTGGGGGGAGACTACGCTCCATTATTACAACCCCATGTCAAAATTTAATTGAATATAAAGCAAGTTCATATAATGGACCAAGTTTAGGCACTTACATATAGTTGGTCCATCTTCAACTTGCGTGGACTTGGACTTGTGATCCGCCTCGAGCAGCCAAGAGGAGTCCCTTAAGTAGCTTGTCGCGGTAGGTAGGAGTGCTCGGCTAGTGGATGGAAGGAGGGGCAAGTGTTAGGTGGTCGGCTGGTGGATGGAAGGAGGGCAGATGGATGGAAGAGCTCGGCTGGTGGGTGGAAGGAGGGGCAGGTGTTAGGTGTTCGGCTGGGAGCTAAGGTATGGTGCTAGGAGTTGGTTTGAGTTTGGGGACAGGTATGGCTCGGCTGGAAGTGAAGGAGTTGGGGACTAGGGGTGGCAGATGGTGCTCGGCTGGGAGGAAGAGAGAAGGGCAGGCGGTGCAGGTCGGCTGGGTAGGTGTTGTAGATCCAGACCCAAATAGTGTTTGGATCAGATTTGGATCATAAAAACCAAATTCAAGATCCAAACCCAAGACCCACCCCCTTACCTATAAATAGGACCAAGGGGGGGTGAAAGTTCACGTGAACTTGCTTGGGAGAAGCTTGGGGAGTGCATAAAGTAGGATAGAGAAGAATGGTGGGCTTGACTTTTTCAAGTGGGTTAGCCATGTGGGCTTGATCAAAGGGTTGTGGGTTCGAACCTTGTGTGAACCTAGACCTACCATGGGGCTGCACCAACATGATGAAATGGCGTGGACATACGGCTGCAAAAGGTGGACTCAGCTCCAAGAGGTAGGTCTCTAAACCTAACTCTAACCTAGCCATAACCGACCCACTTAGACCTAGCTCACTTGCCCCAACCGACTCCACTTAGACCTAGCTCACTTGCCCTAACCACCTCACTTCACTCAACCGACTCCCCCCACTTGCCCTAAACCGACCTACCCATAACCCAACCGACTCCACCAAACCTCACCCTAACCTAGCCAACCACCTCACTTCACCCAACCGACTCCCCCCACTTGCCCTAAACCGACCTACCCATAACCCAACCGACTCCACTACCTAGCCTAAACTCCCTAACCGAGTGCACCTTGCACTCGGTTTGTGCCTATAACGCACCCTTCTGCCATCACTCCCTACCCGCTGTGCACGCAGCACCCAGCTGTCGCGCACCTACTGAACCCAGCCTGCAACACCCCGGCCTGTAGCTCTGTCCCGCGCTTAACCTACGCACCTCACAACCCCCTGCCGCTCACCTTGCTGCACGCCTAGCGTCACCTGCACACCTCACAACCCCCTGCCGCACACCTTGCTGCGCGCTTGGCATCACCTACACACCTCATAACCCCCTGCCACGCACCCTGCTGCGCGCCTGGCGTCACCTACACACCTCACTCCCTACCTGCTGCACACTACAGGACCCACCTGTGCGCTACATCTACCGCACCTGACCTGTACCACCCGTGCCATACACCCTACCATCCTGTTGTCCCATACCCCAGCCTACATCCCTGTCCCGCACCCCGCTGCACTCCAGTAGCACACCCTGCCATGTTGCAACCGGCTTGCTACAACCTAGCAGCGCCCTACAACCTCGGCCATACCCCAACGCAAACCCGACCAGTGTCCCAACCCCGGCCTGCATCCCTGTCCCGCACACACTTGCCTCGCCCTGCCTCACCGCATTGGTTGTACCCTTGTAGTCTGACCTGCGCACCCAGCCATATCCTACCCAACTTGACTTACTCACCCAAACCTAGACCTAGCTAGGACCATACCCACCATATCCTAAACCTAACCCCTTGGCTGAACCCAGCCAAGACTAGGCCCAAACCCACTTGGCTGCGCCCAAGTGAACCCACATCCAAGCCTCATGTCGGAACCCATAAAGGGACCTATCTCGTGGCTGCCAAGAAGGACAGACCCGAGCGACTCAAGAGGCAAAACCGATCACTTGTAAGTGTTTATTTACATTCGGTTTTACATTACTCGCTTAAATTAAATTAAATTCGATACGGGGTTGTAATAATCGAGCGAAGTCTCCCTCAGAAATGTAATATTTGTGTTTGATACACAACCACACACGTGCACTTGAGCCTTCTCGCTCTTAACTACACACAAAGGACACCCACGTGCACTTGAGCCTTTCCGCTCTTATATTACATACGATTGCACACACATTGAGCCTTTTCGCTCTTAAGCTAAAGTAATTTGGGTATTTACTTTAGTGAAAGCTGTGTGAGTTGCAATTTAATTTTGGGTGGATTTACATTCAAGTCGTGTGAGTTGTCATTTAAATTTCACACTTACACACACGTGCATTGAGCCTTTCCGCTCTTAAGCTAAAGTATATATTTCAATTCGGGTATTTACTTTAGTGAAAGTTGTGTGAGTTGTCATTTCAATTTCACACGAGAAACACACACAAGCACTCGAGTCTTTCTGCTCTTTACACTCACACACATTGAGCCTTTTTGCTCTTAGGATACAACATATTTATATATTTTCAAGTTGTGTGAGTTTACTTCATGTCGAGTTGCATTTCCCTTTGTGTGGATTTACATTAAGTCGCGTGAGTTGCTTTACATTTCGGGTATTTACATTTGTGAAAGCTGCGTGAGTTGCGCTTGAATTTCGGGTATTTACATTTGTGAAAGTTGTGTGAGTTGCCCTTTCAATTCGAGCCTAGCTCACATCATCACTTTCAAAAACCTGAAAAGACATTGCATCCTTGCATTCGTTCGCTTTCAAAGAAGCCCCAAATCCACGTTCAAACCACGTTGAAAATAGGCCACATGTTTACACACATATCAGGCCTAAATAGCTAAAACTCAAAAGACTTAGGGTCGTCCAAAGAGACGTAATAAAATTTGCAAAAAAGGCATACATCAAAATCCTAAAAACACCGATATTTCAAAGTTTTGTAAAAACGAAGTTTCTAAGCGTTTAAACTAACCCTTGAGCATCGGTTCAAGAAGGTTTAAGCGAAAAGATCCTGCTTTCCCACAATCGCCAGAAAAGTCAGAATATTTCAAAAAAATCTTCGCTAGCTTGAGCAAGCTAGCTAGCACGCTCTCAGAAATGACTTAGGTGCGAAAAGGTTCATTTCCGGTCTCAAAAACCAAGAGTGGAAATTTTTATGCCTACAGCTTTTTGGCATGTCCGGTGGGACTCAGGTCTTAAAACTTCTATAAAACAAACAAAACTTTGAAATTTTTTTCTTTTCAAAAAGTGTTTTAAATTTTTTGCCTTTTTGCATTTTGTAGGATTTGGAAAGTTTGTTGAGTTATGTCTAGTTCAAGCTCCAATGAAGTGATTAGCCGAGCCTCGTGCTTGTCAAGTTCCCTTTCGAAGAAGATTTCAAAAACTCAACTAAAATGCAAAAAAGAAGAGTGAGAAAACTTGTGTAGGGAATTCGAGTTAAAAATCAATGCAAGAATCGACACCCTTAACCAAGAGGCTGAGGCGACCGACTCTTGCTCGTCACATGGAGAACCTGCCAAAGCCAAGAAAAGACCTGCCAAGTCCAAGAAACCCAAGGAAACCTTCGCAATGAAGGGGGACCAATATCATGATTCCTTCACATTAAAGGACCGAAAAGCCCTTCAACAACTATTAAAGGGCAAAACAAAGAAAAGAAATCATACGCCCTGTCTGACTTCCTTCTTTTGGATTATGAAACATACAGCGACGACGACATACCGAATTTTCATCGGTATGATGGCACAGGGGATCCTAGATCTCACTTGCAACTCTTTTCTCGTAGAGCCCATAAGAAGAAAAAAGACTCTGCTAAATGGATATATTGGTTCCCCCTTTCCCTCAAGGGGACTGCTTCAAAATAGCTTGCTTCCTATGACTTAAACCAGTTTGCTACTTTTGAAGAGTTAGTAAACAACTTTATGCAAAGATTTTTGCACAACGTGGAAGTAACGCCCACATTGAATACCTTGGGGGACACAAAATAGGCTTTGAACGAGGATGTACATGCATTCATCGTTCGATGGAGGTCCCTCCTTGGGCAAGTGAGAGAGCCCATCTCCGAAGAATGCGCAGTAATGCTCATCCTTTAAAATTTTAAAACGGAGATAAAAACTCTTCTTTCATTATATGAGATTTCCACCTTTCACAAGTTAATTAAAGAGGCTTCCCTGTTTGAAACCAATCTGAAAAAGGGAGTTTATGATGACTTGTGGAAGGGAAAAATTCTTCCAACAATGATATTTGAAAACCCGAAACTTACAGGCTACCCATGGCGGACAAAGGGGTAAAACCCCAAAAGATTGCAAATGTCCGAGTGGAATTGAACCTGACAGACACTTCAAAGAAGCTCGAACAAAAAAACAATAAAAATTTTCAAAAAACTTTTGAAAAAAGGGAGTATACCCCATTGGGACAACCTGTCTCGGAGGTCCTTCACCTCCTACTCGCCCAGGGGTTGGTAATACTCCCAGAAATTCCCGAGGGACCCTGCCTAAAGGGAGATTTTTGAACAAGTATTGTAAATATCATCGACTCAAAGGCCATGATACGAACAAATGCTTCTCTCTTTGGAATAAAATTGAAAACTTGATAGAGTAGGGCCGGCTCCAGGTCACTGAAGAACCTGAGCCTGCCCAAGCTGTGCTCAAAGAACCCTTCCCCAATCACGCAAGTACTAGTGGGAAGGGAAAAGAGGTATGTGCTTTCTCAACCTCAAAAGTTTTAGTGCATGCATCATATACTGGCTTTACTACTTGTCACACACCACCTTCTATCATCATATACAAAAAAGCCACACAAGTAGTGATCTGGGGAGCGCTTAGAGTCACGCCCCCGGCTAGAGCCATCTTAGAAACTCTAGGTGCTCCAAAGCATAGAAATAGAGCCAATATAGGAGCGAGCCTTAGGCAAAGTGTGGGGGAGGTGACTAGGTCCAGAAGGATCTATCAACCCCCACATCTAGAAAAAAATACTAAAAAAGTGGTCAGTATTCCTGGCCCTTCAAAAGCATGCATTCCTAGGGCATTGCAAATCATGGACAAAGGTAAAAACGTTTTAACCCCATATGATTTTGAAAATCATCCTTCCAAGATCCTGATAAACATGTCCATCCCAGAGTTAATCCAAACTTCTCCTAGGCAAAGACAAGTTTTAGAAAAAATCTTAGAAAGATCCAAGGTTAACTCGAGTATAACTCCTGAGTCCTTGTCATTCCTAGTGGCACCCATATGTGCAAAAACGCCAATTGTGTTCTCGGAAGATGAAATAGAAAGACCATATGAAACCCACAACCAAGCCCTGCATATCGAGGTGGTATTGAATCACCATCCTCTAGACAGGTGTTTGGTTGATGGGGGAGGAGGTCTCAACATCCTTCCGCTACACGTGGCATGTCAAATTGGAGTCACCTTGACTTCTGTAAACCCAAGCCCCATCATCATCACTGGATACAATGGGAATATATCGAAACGTTTGGGAGCCATAGAGTTACCCATGGAAATAGGGGGCATAACCCACGCAGGGGTGTTCCATGTCTTAGACATACACCCCCATTACAACCTACTTCTGGGAAGACCCTAGATACATAGCCTTCGTATTGTGTCATCCACCTTCCATAGGTGTGTAAAAATCTCCACGAGAATCAAATCATGGTAATTCTAGGCGAAAGCCATCCACAACTGAGGGGAGTTCAAAACTTCTCTTGCTTGTCAAGTCAAAAGGCCTACGGGACCAACCCCGTGAAATCCTTGGATGAACCATACAAGTTCATCCCCCAAAAAACTAGGAGTCTCGTGTACGTCAAGGGGCAGCCCAAAGCTGGCCCACCAAAAGTCGTGACCATCCTAGGCAAATCCAAACTCCCGATATTTCCAAAATCCCTAAACAAGAAACCCTTTGAGCATGCCATGGATGACAGCAAGTTCCAAGGTCATCCTTTGTACAAAGAATTCTCGAAAAGAAGAAAACTTTGGAACAGGCTGCTCAACATGGGTTACATGGCCTACCAGAGTTTAGGAAACAAAAACCAAGGGTGTCTAGAGCCTATATTACCCAACCCAAATCCAAATAGGTATGGGATAGGCTACATTCCAACCATACCCCCAGAACCACCACTTACGACCACTTGGGTCAAGGGTACCCTGGAACCTACTAAAATAGAGACCTATGGCTTAGATCTCTTATCTAAAGACTAATTCATGGTGTTTTCTTTGTAGGTATGATGGAAAACCCCTCTTTAACCAAAAAGCCAAACAAATTGCAAATTTTCAAAATCCAAAAACAGTTGGAAAAACCTCAAAACCCAAAAACATTGGAAAATTATGAAAAAACCAAAAAAAGCATAATTTGCATTTCTCCAAATGTCTTGTCTTTACCAAAAACCAAAAAAATGGAAAAACCAGAAAATAACAAAAACAAAGTTTTGAACATACCAGCTCCTGGTAAAAATTTGGAAAAAGCCAAGAAATTTGAAGAAAACCGGGTATTTGTGAAAAGGAGCAAAATCTCCAAAACTTGCAAAAATTTCAAAACCAAAACCAGGTATTTGTGAAAAGCATGCATCAACTCTAACTTCTCTAGGATTCAAAATTCTCGAGAATGTTCAAAGCATGGAGGAGGATCCCCTTTTCCCTGAGGAGGATCAAAATTTCGAGCTTCCCGAGTTTCACAAAATCCTTGACTTATAAAAATCGACATAGGGAGTGATTCACAACCAAAATGTGTTAAGATAGGTACATGTCTGCATGAGCATGGAAAAGCATCATTCATTGCATTCCTGAAAGCCTACACAGACGTTTTTGCATGGACCTACGAAGACATGTCGGGTCTCAACCCAAAAATTATAGAACATTGTCTTCCCCTATGTAGACACGGAAAATTCCCACTTCTGGTTCTTAGGCCTGAAGTGAACCTTTTTGCAATCTACGTTCGCTTTTAGGGCGTGCCAGCTAGCTTACTCAAACTCGCGAAGTAAGTTTTGAAATCTGACTCTATCAGGGCGACTGTGAGCAAGTGAGCTCTTTTCGTCGCAGACCTTCTTGCACCGATGTGCAAGGGTCAGTCTGTACGCTTGGCAAAGTCGTTTAAAACAAACCTCTTTGAAAAATACCCGATGTGTTTGGGTTTTGTTTGTATGATTGCAAGTTTTATTTCACGTGGAATTTGCATGTGCCTATGTCTTTCTTTTTATGCTTTTTAGGGCCAACTAAGTGTGTGCGCAAGTGACCTAAGTTGGGCGATTTTTGCACGGGAGTGTGGGGCTTGCTTTGATGCAATATGCGTCCTAACTCGTGGTATGGCGAATATGCAATGCAAACTCACACAACTCCAAAGGGAAAACCCGAATTGAAAGACAATGCTTAAGAGAAATGACTAAATGTAAATTGCAAAAGGGAAATAGGGCTATATCTTAAGAGCGGAAATGCTCAATTGTGCAAGTGTGTGTCGTGTATATATGGAAAGACTGCTCACACAGCTGAACCTTAAAACCCAAATCTTAAAGACATAGTGGAAGGGAAATACTTATAATGTATATGGGCCCGAAGGTCGCCAACGTGTGCGTGGGTGTTGTGTGTATATGCAAACCCAAATAGAATTGCAATATGGCCCTTACTAGGGTCTTAGGAGTAAGAGCGAAAGCTCAATGTGTGTGAGTGTGGAATTGAAAGACCACGCACACAACTTGAATTAAAACACCCAAATGGAATTGCAGTATGGCCCTTACTAGGGTCTTGGGAGTAAGAGAGAAAGCTCAATGTGTGTGAGTGTGGAATTGAAAGACCACGCGCACAACTTGAATTAAAAACACCCAAATGAAATTGCAATATGGCCCTTACTAGGGTCTTGGGAGTAAGAGCGAAAGCTCAATGTGTGTGAGTGGAATTGAATGACCACGCACACAACTTGAATTAAAACACCCAAATGAAATTGCAATATGGCCCTTACTAGGGTCTTGGGAGTAAGAGCGAAAGCTCAATGTGTGTGAGTGTGGAATTGAAAGACAACACCCACGACTTAAGTTAAAACCCATGTAGCTGAATATATATAAGTATAACTATATCTTAGGGGCTGGTTAGGCCCGTGTGTGTGCCAAAATGGTGTGCAGCTAAGAGCAGAATGGCTCAAGTGCACTTGTGTGTTGGTGTGCCAAACCACATTATTACAACCGGGGGGAGACAACGCTCCATTATTACAACCCCTATCAAATTTAATTAAATGTAAGCAAGTTCATATCAAGGACCGAGTTAGGCACTTACGTGTAGCTGGTCCATGCTCAACTTGCTTGGCTTTGGCCTAGTGAGTCACCTTGGACAGCCGAAGGGGAGCTCCTTGGGTGTAGGTTGGCGGCAGGTAGGGGTGCTAGCTAGGTGGAGTCCTTGATGCTGGCCGGGTGATGGAGTGACTAGGTGCGGCAGGTTAGGGGTGCTGGTTAGGGTGATGTTGGGCTGGGAAGTGGGTGACTAAGGGAGGAGGTCCAACTAGGAGCTAAGGTGGGTGGTGCTAAGGGAAGGTAGTGGGGTATGGTATAGGTCGGCCGGGTGTAAGGGAGAAAGGAAGGATGTAAGTTGGCGGGTGATGGAGTGTGCAACTTGGAAAGAAAGGGGTGAAAGGCTAGATAGTTGAGGTGGGGTACTAACCGTGGGTGGCAGGGGTGCTGGTGGATGAAGGTGGTGGCCGGGTGGTGGTAGAAGAAGGTGGCAGCCGAAGGGTCTTCCTTGTCGAAGGTGGAAGGTGGCAGTCGGGTGATGAAGTGGCGGTGGAAGTGGTGCAGCTTGGAGGGAGTGAGGGGGGATGAGTGTGGAAGAGAGAGAGTGGAACCCGCAAGGAAAGGGGGGTTTTATAGGTTGGGAAAGGGGCTGGGTCAGTTGGAGTGGTATGGGGTAGATATTTGTAATAAGGTGGGCTTGTGGGGTGGTTTGGGGTAGGTCGGTTAGGGTAGCTGTTTGGTGGTTTAGGGTAGGTCGGTTAGGTGGGCTGGGACTTAGTGGTTAGGGGTATAATTAGGTGTATTAAGATGGGTTTAGGCTTAGTTAGTTAGGGTCTAGGTGGTCTAGCTAGGTGAGGTGAGCTAGGTGAGGTCGGCTAGGTGAGGTTGGGGCGGTTTTGGGTGAGAGTGGCCAGGTTTGGGTCAGGTTTAGGGGAGAGTGGCTAGGTGAGGTGGGCTAGCTTAGGGCTAGGTATTAGGAACCTCCCCTTGGCACTGGTCCATGGACCCAGTTGCAGCCCTGTCCAAGTTGGTGCAGCCCCAGGTTAGGTGTAGGTGCATACAAGCTCAAACCCACACTCTAGGCTAAACCCACAAGGTTAACCCACCCTTGACCAAAAGTCAAGCCTACCAACTTTCTCACTCATACTTTATCACCCCTTTTTCTCTCTTTACCCAAGCTTTTCACGTGAAATATCTGTGGGCCCCACCTCCATTTATGAGAAGGTGATATGGGCCATGGATGTGGATATTGGATTTGGATCTTTGGATCCAAATCTAGATGCATGTTGGGTCTGGATCTGGATATATATGGTCCAGATTCGACCCAAATCTGATTTTCTGATTCCTTCATGGTGCTTCGAAACAGACGGTTTGTGTAGGGCCTGACTACATCAGTTCTCCGTCTTGCGTTGGGTCTTCGCCAACATTGTCGTTCGCTCTTCTTCTCACCTTCCGGAGTTTATTTTGAATAAATTGTTGATATCTGGGGCTTGGATGTCTGAGAATTTGGTGATGATTCTGATACGAGAGTTGATGTGCCGGGCTTGAAATATGCTCCGGGTCCGGGCTCTCTTTTGCCTCTTTGGTCTTGCTTTCATCAGGCCAAGCTACTTTTGGGGTTTCATAACACCTTTTTAAGGTTTTAAAACTATATGTATATATTTTTAAAACATATATACAGGTTTGAAATATGTACAGGGTTGTCTGGAAGGCTCTTGGGTTTTCAGACTCAAAATAGCCCTTTGGGGCTGCTTTTGCAAAACCAGGCAGATTTGAGAAAATCATGGGATTTTGGGGTGTTTACACCCTAGAACCAGATGCAAAACCTATAAAGCAAAAGGTTAGAAAGATCCATCCGAACATACACTCTCAAGTGAAAGAGGGTTTAGAAGATCTTCTAAAAGCTAGATTTATAAAACCCATTGCGTATTCTGATTGGCTTTCAAATGTAGTTGTAGTTCGAAAATCCAAAGGAAAAATTCGAATTTGCATCGATTTCAGAAATCTGAACAAAGCCACGCCAAAAGATAACTTCCCTTTGCCAAACATTGATTTGATAGTGGACAACACTGCAAATCATGAGATGTTTTCTTTTATGGATGGCTACTCGGGTTATAATCAAATCAGGTTAGCCCCAAGAGATCAGGCTAAAACTGCTTTTACCACACCCTGGGGCACATACTTCTACACAGTCATGCCCTTTGGTTTGAAAAATGTTGGTGCCACATACCAAAGAGCTATGACTACCATCTTTCATGATCAAATTCACGAGCTCTTAGAAGTATATGTGGATGATCTTTTGGTGAAATAAAAAACCTGATACACACACATCGAATCTTTGCAAAAAGTTTTCGAAAGACTAAGGCTTTACAAAGTGAAGCTAAACCCTCAAAAGTGTGTCTTCTGAGTGGAATCTGGTAAGCTTTTAAGTTTTATGGTAAGCCAAAGGGGCATTGAAGTCGCCTTCAATCGATTAGAAGGTTTATTTCAAACCTTGCAACAAGATGCGAACCTTTCAACAAGCTTTTGAGAAAAGGGGTGAAATTTGTATGGGATGATGATTGCCAAAAGGCTTTCAAAAGATTAAAAGCATATTTCGTTAATCCTCCTGTTTTAAAACCTCCAAAGCAAGAAAAACCACTTTTACTTTACATTTCTGTGCATATGAATGCATTGGGTGCTTTATTAGCTCAATATGAGGATGATACCCATAAAGAATATGCTATTTACTACATTTCAAAAACTCTATTGACATACGAAAAAAATTATCAAGCCATGGAGAAAACGTGCTTGGCCTTGGTATGGGCCTGCCATAAATTTAGACACTACTTCTTAGATCATGAGATCTGGATAGTATCTAGGCTTGATCCAATGAAGCACTTGTTTGAAAAACCAATCCTCACGGGTAGGCTAGGTAAATGACAGCTCTTCTTAATGGAGTATGACCTAAAATTCCATCATCAAACCTCTATTAAGGAGCATGCCCTAGCTAATTATGTGGTTGAATTCCCCTTGGAATATTCATATCCCATACTTGATGAAATGCCCGACGAGGGCATCTTTTCAAACAAATTTCAAAACCATATTTTAGCAAAATGTTTAAATGAAAAGGGGCAAGAAACCAAACCACTTTTAGCCTCTATCCTAAGGATCTCAAGCTCTTCGTGTTTGCCTTTGCTTGAGTCTTGACACTCGCTAATCTAGCAGAGGTTTTATAAGAAAACAAGTTATATTTCAAAATTCCTACGCCTTACTCGAAACGTCGAATTCTCAAACAAAATGAAATTCAAGTAAGTAAATCCTATTTTTACTTTAGGATTCCTCGAAATGAACCATGTTTTACTTGAGATAAGCCAGGGATGGGAAAGAGATACCACGGTCCCTTCTGAAGCGTCCCGTGGTTTGAGGCATAGAAGGCGGAAAACTGCTCTTTTTGAGCTTTTTGGACTTTTCTTCCTTTTTTTCATAGAGGGTCTCCCTTTGGGAGTATTTTTTCTTTAATCCCTCTTTTCCATACAAGAATCAAATTTTCTTTTTGATTCATGTTTCTTTCTTTAGGAAAGAGATTTTGGCGGGGATTTCCCTTTGTTTTGGTCACATTTTCCTTTTGAAAGGAGAAGAGAAAAGGGGAGGACTTATCCCAAGCTTACACTCGATCCATTCCAGATCAGCCTATTTAGAAATAGCACGTACTACTTGCAAGTATCTTGCTATATTGAACTAGGCCTTTCTTTGTAAGAAGAAGGATTTTGAAATGTAACCACGATTTTGAAGACTCCACTCTTTCACAAGTGTGAATTCTCACACTCAAGGTCACACGACTTTGCCTTTGCACCTTATTTTCATGTCTCAGGGCAGCTATCCCTAACAGTTTTCAAAAATAGGGAATTTAATCCAAATCCTACACATAATACTTCTTTAAGTACTGAATATTGATAGGATCTGCTAAATTCCTACCTTCTACATCGATCAACCAATACGAGTTGTTCGTGGTGGTTGCACGTACAACATAGGGTCCATCCCACTTGGGGCGCCACTTTCCAAGGGGATGTGGGCCACGATAGTGGATGATTTTCAAGACTAGATCCCCCACTTCAAAGTGGCGAGGTCTTATGTGTTTGCCATAGTGTTGGGCTATCCTTTGCCGATATGCATGAGCATGATCCATGGCAAGGAGTCGCCTCTCATTTAGCAAATCTAGTTCGGCCATCCTAGTATGCTGAAGCGTCTCTAGGGGGAGGTCGAGTGCTATGGATGTATGAAATGAATGCAGTTGAATATGAATGGGAAGAATCGCATTTGTGCCATAGACCAATTCGAATGGTGTGGCATTCGTGGGAGTCCGGATGGAAGTCCTATAAGCCCATAAGGCTTCATCCACCTTCTCGTGCCACGTCCTACTCTTTTCTAAAGTCTTCTCAATTATGTTAATGAGAGTCTTGTTTGTGGCTTCGGCTTGGCCGTTGCCTTGAGGGTAGTAGGGCAAAGAGAAGTGGTGAGTTATGCCATAAGTGTTGCACAACTTGACCATCCACTCCTTTTTGAATGGGGTGCCATTATCGGACACAAGGTCTCTTGGAACTCCAAATCGAGCCAAGATATTCCTCCTAATGAAAGCCACCACATGTTGCCCCTGTACGTTGGTCAGGGAGATGGCATCTACCCACTTGGAGAAGTACTCAATGGCTGCTAAAATGAACCTATGCCCATTCGATGCCTTTGGAAATATTGGGCCTACAATATCAAATGCCCACATGGTAAATGGCCAGTGGCTGACCACGGAATGCAATGAAGATGATGGGATATGAATGGCGGTGTGCCCAAGAACTTGACATGGATGACACTTTCTAACATGATCGTGGCAATCCTTTTTCAGGGTGGACCAAAAATAGCCCGCTCTAAGTATTTTCATTGCCGTCATATTGGCATTAACATGACCTCCACACTCTCCATCATGGAATTCATGCATAACAGTCCTAGCCTCCTCTAAGTCGACACATCTTAGTAAGATGCCGGTAAAACTCTTTTTATACAAAACCCCACCCAGAATCATGTATCAGGTAGAAATTTTCCAGATGAATGCCTTATCTTTGGATGTGGCATCCTCAGCGAATCCTTCATTTTCTAGAAAACATTTGATGTCATAGAACCAAGGTTTTTCAATAGAATCTGGATTATTTTGGCAAATATCCAAATCGTGTGTGGATGGAGTGGGCGTATGCCATATCTCTAAGGATCGGGTTCCCAAAGTGGGATCGACCTTTAGGGCTGAACCCAAGAAGGAGAGGGCGTTAGCAATGCCATTATCCTCTCTTCCTACGTGTGTGAGTCTACACGATTGAAATGACTCATCCAATCGAGTGGCCAACTCGTGATATGGAAGAAGTTTTTCATTTCGCACTTGTATGAGTGCTTCAAAGACCTTGATGCATGATGCCCCAAGAGTTTTTGAAATCCTTAAGCCTTGTATGAGTGCTTCATACTCAACTATGTTGTTGGAACATTTGAAATCTAGGTGAATTACTATGGGGATCTCACCCTTTTCAGGGGATATGAGAGCACCAGCTGTAAACACCCCGAAATCCCACCAATTCCTCAAAACAACCTGATTTTGTAAAAGCAGCCCCAAAGGGCTATTTTGAGTCTGGAAACCCAGGAGCCTTCCAGACAACCCTGTACATATGTTTTAAACTCTGTATTTTGAAAACATACAATATGGCTTTTAAAACTTTTGTAAAACATGTTCTGGAACCCCGAAGCAGCTTGGCCTAATCCAGACAGGACCAAGAGAGCTAAGGAGAGCCCGGAACCGAAGCACCTGTCGAGGCCGGCACAGCAACTCTTGTATCAAATCCACACCCCCAGGATCTCGAACGTCCAAAACCCTGTTATCATCGAAACCTTGTTTGAAGTCATCTCCGGAAGGCAAAAACAGAGGCGAACGATCATGTTGGTGAAGACCCAACGCAGACGGAGCACTGATGCTGTTAGGCCCCGCACAAACCGTTCGTTTCGAACACAGCTCGAAGGAGTCAGATTCAGTTTGGATCGGATCTGGACCATATATATCCAGATCCCAATCCAAACCCATGTATGGACTTGGATTTGGATTTGGATTCAAAAATCCAATCCAATATCCATATCCATGGCCCACATCACCTTCTCATAAATGGAGGTGGGGCCCACTTGAATTTCACGTGGGATTATGGGTATGAGAGAGAGTGGGGGTAGATAAGATCAAGTGTGTGTTGTAATTAAGCTTGACTTGTGTGTCAAGTTTGGGGTTAGTCATGTGGGTTAGCCTAATTAAGTGGGTTTAAGCTTGTAATTAGGCAAAACTTAACCTAGGGCTGCACCAACATGAAGTGGTTAAGGTCTATGGGCCATGCAAAGGGAGCTCCTTCACCTAAACCTAACCAAAAATGCCTAATCCTAGCCTTCCACCCTAATCCGCCCCTAATCTGAACCTAATCACCTAACCTACTTCCCTAATCCCGGCCTAATCCCAACCTAATCACCTAACCCACTTCCCTAATCCTTCCCTAAACCTAGGTTAATTTCCCTAAACATAGCCTAATCCTAGCCTAATCACCTAACCTAGCCCACTAAACCTCACCCTAGAACCAACCCACCTAGCTAAACCCTAAACCTCTAAACCACCCCTAGCCCACAACTTACCCAAACCACTTGTATTTAAAATATCTGGCCCTACCCTTTCCAGCCCACCTTATCATCATACCACCCTACCTAAACCACCTAACCACTACCCCAAACCCAGCCCTAACCGACCTAACCCAGCCCTATATAAACCCCCCCCTTGGGGGCGGGTTTCAAAAGCTAGAAGCCCATCCATTCCCAACCGGGTCCTCCACTTCCCCAAGCTCAGCCACCTGCTCCACCTGCTCCACTTGCTCCACATCCCACCACCACTTGCTCCACATCCCGCCACCACCTGCATCACTTCCCCAGCCCAGCCGAACGCCACCACCTGCACCACTTCCTTCCAGTCGAGCGCCACCCTCTCTTCACTCGGTAAGTGCCCTACCTTCCACCTTACTCCCTCTTCACTCCCTCTCCATTCTCAACCACCTAATCCACTCCCATATCACCCTAACACCAGCCCTTCCACTTGCTACCACCAGCCCCACTCAGCCGAACCCATAGCATCCTAACTACCCGCCACCACCTAGACCTTCTAGCTCCACTCGGCCACCCTAACAACCCGCCAACCTTAAGTGTCCCATTCGATCTTCCCTTGAACTTCCCTTAGTACCATACTCCCCCAACACTACACTCCCCCTAGTGACCTTACCTAGCCCCTTTAATCCCACACGTCAAGGCGACACCCTTGCTAGCAGCCGGCCACATTCAAGGCACCCGGCCAGCACCCCTTGTCGTTCAACCTCACGGAGCTCCCTTTTAAAGCCCAAGGCGAAGGCCAAGCCCACGCTCAAGCAAGGCATCTTCGGACCAGCTATTAGTAAGTGCCTAACTCGGTCTTTAGTTGTATACTTGCTTGAGATTCAATTCGATACGGGGTTGTAATAACGGAGCATAGTCTCCCCCCGCTTGTAATAACGTGGCTTGGCACACCCACACATGTGCACTCTCTTAGTTGTGCACGATTTTGAACACACACGGGCCTAATCAGCCCCTAATACATAAGTATATACATATACTTTAATTTTGTAGGGTTTTGCTCAAGTTGGGTGTGTTGTCTTTCAATTCAAGCACTCACACACATTGAGCCATCGCTCTTATTTGAAAAACCCAAGTAAGGGCCGACCTATACTATTTGGGTTTCATTTCATGTCGTGTGTGTAAGTCTTTCAATTCAAGCACTCTCACACACATTGAGCCTTCGCTCTTATTTGAAAGACCCAAGTAAGGGCCGACCTATACTATTTGGGTTTCATTTCATGTCGTGTGTGTAAGTCTTTCAATTCAAGCACTCTCACACACATTGAGCTTTCGCTCTTACTCCCAAGACCTTAGTCAAGGCCATACTGCAATTTATATTTGGGTTTCATTTCATGTCGTGTGTGTAAGTCTTTCAATTCAAGCACTCTCACACACATTGAGTTTTCGCTCTTACTCCCAAGACCTTAGTCAAGGCCTATTGCAGTTATATTTGGGTTTAATTTCATGTCGTGTGTGTAAGTCTTTCAATTCAAGCACTCTCACACACATTGAGCTTTCGCTCTTACTCCCAAGACCTTAGTCAAGGCCATACTGCAATTTATATTTGGGTTTAATTTCATGTCGTGTGTGTAAGTCTTTCAATTCAAGCACGCACCCACATTGAGCCTTCGCTCTTATTTGCAAGACCCGAGTAAGGGCCCATATACCAACTCTATATACATATCTCCCTTCGGCATTTACTTTACAAGTCATTTCCCTTCGGTCATTTCCCTTCGGTTATTTTCCTTCAGTATTGTCTTTACATTCGGGTTTTCCCTTTGGAGTAGCGTGAGTTTGCATTGCATCTACGCCATACCACGAGATAGGACACATATTGCATCAAAGCAAGCCCCGCTCAAATTCGCCCATGTAGTGGAGTGTTCATAACACACAAACTAGGTGGCCCATAAAGGGATAAAAGAAAAGACTTAGGCACGTGCAAATCCACGTGATCTAAAATTTGCAATCACATCTAAAAGACCCGAATTAGACACCTCGAACCGCTTCGTAGGCTTTCTATCCCAAAAAACTTGATTTTTGCAAAGCGTACAGACTGACCCTTGGGCATCGGTGCAAGAAGGTCTACGACGACAAGAGCTCACTTGCTCACAGTCGCCACGTTAGAAGTCAGTTTAGAATATATCTTCGCTAGCTTAGGTAAGCTAGCTGGCACGCCCTGTTTACATAAATAGGCCTTAGACGCACGAGAGGATCCACTCCAAGCCCTGAAAAGGTGAGAGGCGGGGATTTTTTTCGCGCGTCTACACCAGCCCGTCGTTGGTTTCATGCCCCATCGAAGTGCATCTTCCACACTTGGTTTTCGAAAGAGTTTGCCAAAATGTGGTTTTGAAATTGGTTTTGTAATATACCTTCATCAGGCATTTCACTAAGTGTGGGATATGCGTCCTCTAGGGGGAACTCAGCCATGTAGTCTGCTAGGGCTTGCCCCTTAATGGAGATGTGATGATGGTATTTTAGGTCATACTCCATTAGAAGGAGTTGCCATTTGCCCAATCTACCAGTGAGAATGGGTTTTTCGAACAAATGCTTGATTGAATCAAGCTTGGACACTATCCAGATCTCATGATCTAGGAAATAGTGTCAAAATTTCTGGCAGGCCCAAACTAGGGCCAAGCACGTCTTCTCCATGGTTTGGTAATTCCTTTCGTAAGCTAAGAGAGTTTTCAAAATATAATAGATGGCATACTCCTTGTGGGTGTCATCCTTGTATTGAGCTAACAAAGCTCCCAAGGCATTCGCATGCACGGAGATGTAAAGCAAAAGAGGTTTTCCTTGCTTTGGAAGATTTAAAATAAGGGGATTAACTAGGTATGCCTTTAGTCTTTCAAATGACTTTTGGCAATCGTCATCCCATGAAAATTTCATACCCTTTCTTAACAATTTGTTGAAGGGTTCGCATCTAGTCGCTAGGTTTGAGATGAACCTGCGAATGGATTGTAATCGACCTTGGAGGCTACGAATCTGTTTGAGATTGGAGGGTGGAGCCATGTCTATGATGGCTCGACACTTAGATGGGTCGACTTCTATACCCCTTTGGCTCACCATAAAGCCTAAGAGCTTTCCGGACTCTACTCCGAATACACATTTTTGAGGGTTTAGCTTTACTTTGTAAAGCCTAAGCCTTTCGAAAATCTTTTGTAAGTATTCAATTTGAGTGCATCGAGTTTTGGATTTTGCCAAGAGATCATCCACATATACCTCTACGAGTTCATGAATCTGATCATGGAAGATCGTGGTTATAGCTCTCTAGTATGTGGCGCCGGCATTTTTCAAACCAAAGGGCATGACTGTATAGCAATACGTGCCCCATGGGGTTGTGAAAGTGGTCTTACCCTGATCTCATGGGCTTAGTTTGATTTGATTATACCCGGAATAGCCATCCATAAACGAAAACATTTCGTGATTTGCAGTACTATCGACTATGAAATCTATGTTTGGTAAAGGATAATTATCCTTTGGAGTGGCTTTATTCAGGTTTCTGAAATTGATGCATATTCGAATCTTCCCATTGGTTTTTCGAACAACAACGATATTGGATATCCAATCAGAATACGCAATGGGTTTTATAAATTCGGCTTTTAATAGATCTTCTAAACCCTCTTTGACTTGTGCGTGTACATTCGGATGTATTTTCCTAAGCTTTTACTTTATGGGTTTCACATCCGCATCTAAGGGAAGACGATGTTCGACAATACTGGGATCTATGCCCGGCATGTCTTCATACATCCATGCAAACACATCTAAGTAGGTTTGTAGAAATGCAATGAATGCTGATCTTTCATGCTCATGCAAAGATGCACCTACCTTAATGAGTTTGGGCTTGGAATCATTCCCTAGGTTTACCTCTATGAAATCTCTTCCTACTGAATTTTAAGGCTTTTCAAAATCGAGAATTTTATGAAATTCTGGGAGCTCAGAAGTGGGATCTTCCTCAAGGGGATCCACTTCGGGGCTTCGATCATTCTCGTGGTTTATAGATCCGAGGGAATTTGATGCATGGATTTTCAAAAGACTTGGTTTTATACTTGGAATTTCTATTGATTTCAAAATTTTTGGTCTGGTTATACAGACAACGTTTCTTTCAAAATCTTTTCCTTTTTCCAAATCCTTACCAAGAGCAGCTATGTACAAAATCTTTTTGGAATTTTATAAATTTTCAATTTTTTTGTTTTTTTGTAAAACGAGTACTTTGCAAACTATACAAACTACTCTTTTTTTGAGTTTTTGATTTTCCAATGTTTTTGGCTTTTGTAATTTTTCCATTTTTTGGATTTTGAATTTTTCAAATGTTTTTGTATTTTTGATAAAGGGATCTTCCATCATACCTATAAAGGGAAAACACTACAGGTTAGACTCTGAATAAGAGGTCTAAATCGTAGGTTTCTTCTAAGGTAGTCTCCAGGGCACCCTTGACCCAGGTGGTCATAGGGGGTGGTTCTGGTGGTATTTTGGGAGTATAGTTGATCCCATATCGGCTTGGATTAGCCCTAGGCAGTATGGGTTCTAGGAGACCCTGATTTTGTGCCCCTAGACTCTTATAAGGCAAATAGCCCATGTTTAACAACATGTTCCATGATCTTTTGTTTTTAGAATGTTTGATATAAATCGTGGTCCTAAAACTTGTTGTCGTCTATGTCATGCACATAGGACTTTTTGTGTAGGGGTTTTGAAAATAAGGGGTTCTTGGGTTTTTCTAGAATGGTCAGAACTTTGAGGGGGCCAGCCTTGGGCGGCCCCTTCACATATACGACCTTCCTAGGGTTGTATAATGTGAGCCTTGGTGGCTTGAGCATGGTTTGCCCCAGTTTTACCTCGTGGGTCCGGGAGCTTGACAAGCAAGGGGAATTTATGACCCCCTGAAGCAGAGGATGACTCTCACCTAGGATTACTATGACTTGGTCCCTAAAAAGGATTTTGACACACCTATGGAAGGTGGATGGCACAGCGCACAAGCTGTGTATCCAGGGCCTTCCCAACAACAAGTTATAATGGGGGTGGATGTCCAGGACATGGAACACCCCCGTGTGTGCTATCCCTCCTGTTTCCATGGGGAGTTCGATAGATCCTAGCGGTCTAGATGCATTCCCATCGTATCTAGTGATGACGATGGGACTTGGATTCACGGATGTCAAGGTGACTCCGATTTGGTTCGCCACATGAAGTGGAAGGATGTTGAGCCCTCCTTCCCCATCGATAAGGCACCTATCCAGAGAGTGGTCATTCAGAACCACCTCGATATGTAGGGCCTGGTTATGGGACTCGTAGGGTCTTTCTACATCGTCTTCCGAGAATACGATGGGTGTTTTTGCTCCTATGGAGGCCACTTGTTTGGACAAAGATTATGGGGTAATGTTCGAATTAACCTTTGCTCTTTCTAGAATTTTCTCTAACACTAGTCTATGCCTAGGCGAAGTTTGTATTAGCTCTAGGATGGACATGTTGATAGGAATCTTTGAAAGATGGTTTTTGAAGTAATATACCTTTAAAACGACATTTCCTTTGTCCGTTTTTGGTGGAACTCTAGGAATACATGTTTTTGATGGGCCAAGCACACTGACCACCTTTTTAGCACTTTACAGATGTGGGGGTTAGTAGATCCTCCCAGATCTTGTCACCTCCCCCACGATCAACCTAGGTTTCGTACTTAACATGGCTCTAATCGAGAGATTTGGAGCACCTTGAATGGTTAAAACAGGTTTAATCGGGTACGAAACTCTTGGTGGTCCCCGGATGACTACTTGGGCAAGTTTTTTATAAAGTATGAGAGTAGATGCACAAGTAGACGAACCAAACTCACATGCATGCGCTAGACTCTTCGAAATCATGAGAGCACATACCTCTTTTCCCTTCCCACTGGTACTTGCATGCTTGGAGAAGGGTTCTTTGAAGATAACTTGGGCAGACTCAGGTTCTTCAGCGACCTAGAGCCAGCCTTCTTCTATCAAGTTCCCAATTTTATTTAGGAGGGAGAAACACTGCCTTGTATGATGGCCTTTGAGCCAATGATACTTCCAGAATTTGTTTAAAAACCCTCCCATCGAAGTGACTCCCTCAGGAATCTCGGGGAGTTCAATCATGCCTTGGGCAAGTAGGAGGTCTAGGACCTCCGATACAGGTTGCCCCAGCAGAGTGTACTCCCGTCTTTCGAAGGGTTTTTAAAAACTCCTCTCCTTTTTATTTTCTAACTTTTCAAAACTTTTTGAAGCACTTGTCGGGCTTTGATCCACCCGGACATTGGCGATTTTGTAGGGTTTTGCCCCTTTGTCCGCGGTGGGTAGCCCATAAGTGTTGGGCTTCTCCAAGCGAGTTTTCGAAATTGCATTTCCTTTCCATAAGTGATCATCCACCCCCTTTTTCAAATTTGTTTCAAAAATGGATGCTTTCTTTATTAACTTATGGAAAGTTGAGATTTCGTGAAGCGAGAGAAGGGTTTTCAACTCGTTTCTAAAATTATCTAGGATGAGCATGACTGCACATCCTTCAGATATTGGCTCTAGTACTTGACCTAGGGGAGACCTCCAACGAATGATGAACGTATGCACGTCCTCGTTCACACCTTGTTTTGTATCCCTCAAGGTGTTTAAAGTCGGCATGACTTCTACGTTATGCGAGAATCTCTGCATAAAGTAGATCGTTAACTCTTTAAAAGTTGCGAACTGGCTAAGGTCGTAGGAAGCCAGCCATTTGGCAGTTGTGCCCTTGAGGGACAAAGGGAACCAATACACCCATTTCATCGAGTCCTTCTTTTTCTTATGGGCTCGACGAGAGAAAAGCTGCAAGTGAGACCTAGGGTCTCCCATGCCATCATACCGATGAAAGTTCGGTATTTCATCATCATTGTCTATTTCATAGTCCATAGGCAAGAAATCAGACAGGGCATAACTTCTTTTCTCTTTATTTTGCCCTCTCAGTAGCTGCTGTAGGGCTTTACTGTCCTGGTGTGTGAAGGACTCGTGGTATTGGTTACCTTCCATTGCGGAAGTCTCTTTGTTTTTGCGAGGTTTTTCAAATTTTTTCTTGGTCTTTGGTTCGTCGTTTGACGAACCTAAATCACCTGCTTCAACCTCTTGGCTAAGAGCAGCGATCTTGGCCTCGAAATCCCTTCTCAAATCCTCAATCTCCTATTTTTTCGAAAACTTCCTATATTGAGAACTTGATGCGCATGAGCCGTGGCTAGATACCTCTTGGGAGCCTGGACTCGACATGCTTCAATATGCTTTTTCAAAATCCTAAGTATGAAAATGTAACAAACAAAGTTAAAAACACTTTCTTTGAAAATTTTTCCAGAGGTTTTTCTACATGAACTAACTCTGCACAAGGCCCAGGTCCCACCCGGTGTGCCAATCCTGTAGACACAGAAAATTCCCACTTCTGGTTCTTAGGCCCGAAGTAAACCTTTTTGCAATCTACGTTCGCTTTTAGGGCATGCCAGCTAGCTTACTCAAACTAGCGAAGTAAGTTTTGAAATCTGACTCTATCGGGGTGATTGTGAGCAAGTGAGCTCTTTTCATCACAGACCTTCTTGCACCGATGCGCAAAGGTCAGTCTGTATGCTTGGCAACTCTTTGAAAAATACCCGAAGTGTTTGGGTTTTGTTTGTATGATTGCAAGTTTTATTTCACGTGGGACTTACACGTGCCTATGTCTTTCTTTTTATGCTTTTTAGGGCCAACTAGGTGTGTGCGCAAGTGACCTAAGTTGGGCGATTTTTGCACGGGAGTGTGGGGCTTGCTTTGATGCAATATGCATCCTAACTCGTGGTATGGCAAATATGCTATGCAAACTCACACAACTCCAAAGGGAAAACCTGAATTGAAAGACAATGCATAAGGGAAATGACTTAATGTAAATTGCAAAAGGGAAATAGGGCTATATCTTAAGAGCGGAAAGGCTCAATTGTGCAAGTGTGTGTCATGTATATATGGAAAGACTACTCACACAGCTCAACCTTAAAACCCAAATCTTAAAGACATAGCAGAAGGGAAATACTTATAATATATATGGGCCCGAAGGTCGCCAACGTGTGCGTGGGTGTTGTGTGTATATTGTAAACACCCCCAAAATCCCACAAACTTCTCAAATAACCTGGTTTTGTAAAAGCAGCCCCAAAGGGCTATTTTGAGTTTGGAAACCTAGGAGCCTTCCAGACAAACCCTATACATGTGTTTAAACTGTATATATTTTAAAATATGTATAATATACTTTTAAAACCTTTTAAAAGACGTTTTGAAACCCCACAAAGCGGCTTGGCCTGATGAAAGCAGGACCAGAAGAGCAAAAGAGAGCCCGAAAATGGAGCACATGTCGAGCTTGGCACAACAACTCTTGTATTCGATTCACCCCCAGGATCTCGAACGTCCAAGCCCCTGTTATCAACAAATCATTTGAAATCATCTCTAGAAGGTGAAAACAGAAGCGGACGACCATGTTAGCGAAGACCCAATGCAAGACGGAGTACTGATGCTGTCAGACCCCACACAAACCATTCGTTTTGAACATACCCTGAAGGAGTCAGAATTCAATTTTCGATTGAATCTGGACCATATATATCCAGATCCCAATCCAAACGTATATGTGGATTTGGATTTGGATCCAAAGATCCAATCCAATATCCACATCCATGGCCCACATCACCTTCTCATAAATGAAGGTGGGGCCCACTTGAAATTCACGTGGGATCTTGGGCATGAGAGAGAATGGGGAGGATAAGATTTGAGGGAAATGTATTAAGCTTGACTTGTGTGTCAAGTTTTGGGTTAATCATGTGGGTTAGCCTAATTAGTGTGGGTTTAAGCTTTTATGAACCTACACCTAACCTAGGGTTGCACCAACATGATGCAATGAAGTCCATGGGCCATGCAAAGGGATGCTCCTAACCCAATCCCAAGCTAAACCCCCTAATCCTAGCCATTTACCCTAATCTCGGCCTAATCCTAACCTAATCACCTAACCTACTTCCCTAATCCTTCTCTAATCCCAACCTAATCACCTAACCCACCTCCCTAATCCTTCCCTAAACCTAGCCTAATTCCCCTAATCCTTACCTAATCCTAGCCTAAACACCTAACCACCTCACTAAACCTCACCCTAAAACCGACCCACCTAGCTAAAATCTAAACCACTAAACCACCCCACCTAAAACCCTAGCACACCATATCCCTAAAACCACTTAACCTAAATATCTGGCCCCCCCTAAATATCTAGCCCACCTTATTCCTAAACCACCACCACCTAACCACTAAACCACCCCCCCAAAACCAGCCCAACCGACCCTATCAAAATCCTATAACCCCCCCCCCCTAGTGGGCGAGTTTTTGGAGATTTTTTTCAACTCCCCTTCATCCAGCCGAGCCCTTCCTCTCCTCTCTCATCCCTTGCTCTCCTCTCTCACCTGCTCCACCTTGGACCTCTGGCCAGCTCCACTCCATGCCACCATCACCTCCCGGCCAGCTCCACTCCACGCCACCCGACTGCACGCACCTTCCACCCGGCTGCCTCCTTTGGACACCCGCCACCTTCACCTTCCTCTTCGATTAGTACCCCATCCTAACACTACCCTTTCTTCACTCCCCCTCCACTCTCAGCCACCACATATCACCTTCCCTTAGTCTAACCTCCCCTTCATCCAGCTGGCCACCACCTGCCACCATTTTTCCTTAAACCTGCCACATCCTCCCTTGCCACACCCGCAGCCTTACATCCTCTCCCTTAGACAGCCCTTAGTCAAGACCCTTAGCTCTTGTAAACACCCTGAAATCCCGCGAATTCCTTAAACAAACCTGGTTTTGTAAAAGTAGCCCCAAAGGGCTATTTTGAGTCTGGAAACCCAGGAGCCTTCCAGGCAATCCTGTACATATGTTTTAAACTTTATATGTTTTAAATATGTATAATATGGTTTTAAAAACCTTTTAAATCACATTTTGAAACCCCGAAGCAGCTTGGCCTAATCAAGACAGGACCAGAAAAGCTAAGGAGAGCCCGGAACCGGAGCACAAGTCGAGCCCGGTACAACAACTCTCATATTGAATCCACCCCCAGGATCTCGAAAGTTCAAGACCCTGTTATCAGCAAAAATTACTTGAAATCAGCTTCGGAAGGCGAAAATAGAAGCGGACGATCATGTTGGCGAAGACCTAACGCAGACGGAGTACTGATGCTGTCAGACCCCGCACAAACCGTTCATTTCGAACACAGCCTGAAGGAGTCAGAATTCAGTTTGGATTGGATCTAGACCATATATATCCAGATCCCAATCCAAACCCATGTGTGAACTTGGATTTGGATTTGGATCTAGAGATCCAATCCAATATCCACATCCATGACCCACATCACCTTCTCATAAATGGAGGTGGGGCCCACTTGAATTTCACGTGGGATTATGGGCATGAGAGAGAGTGGGGGAGGATAAGATTAGAGTGTTGATTGTAATTAAGCTTGACTTGTGTGTCAAGTTTGGGGTTAATCATATGGGTTAGCCTAATTAGCATGGGTTTAAGCTTGTAATTAGCAAAAACCTAACCTAGGGTTGCACCAACATGATGCAACAAGGTCTATGGGTCATGCAAAGGGAGCTCCTTAACCCAACCCTAATCAAAAAGCCATAATCCTAGCCTTTTACCCTAATCCTGTCCTAAACCTAGCCTAATCACCTAACCCACTTCCCTAATCCCGGCCTAATCCCAACCTAATCACCTAACCCACTTCCCTAATCCTTCCCTAAACCTAGTTTAATTTCCCTAAACCTAACCTAATCCTAGCCTAATCACCTAACCCACCTCACTAAACCTCACCCCAAAACCAACCCACCTAGCTAAGCCCTAAACCCCTAAACCACCCCACCTAAACCTAGCACACCATATTCCTAATACCCCCTAAATCAAAATATCTGGCCCCTCCCCAAAACCAGCCCACCTTATCACCACACCATCACCCCTAGACCACCTTACCACCCTCCTAATACCAGCCCCAACCGCCCTTCAAAAAGCTATAAACCCCCCCCCTAGTGGGCTGTTTTTTCAGCTTTTTGGGACCTTGGCCTCTCCAACTCTTCCAGCCCATCTCTCCCAGCCGACTCCAGCCACCTTTCAACCAAGTCCCCCGGCTTGCTCCACCTGCACCACCACACCCCAACCGGCCAGCCTCCCGTCGCCACCACCTCCCGGCTGCATCCTGCGCATCCAAGTCACCCGGCTGCCCCTCTTCCATCCACCGCCTCTATTCCTCAGCCGGTTAGTATCTAAACCTAACTCTACCTCCTCTTCACTCCCCCTCCACTCTTAACCACCTCCCCTTGCCGTTCAACTTCGAGGAGCTCCCTCTTACAGCCTAAGGCGAAGCCAAGCCTACGCTCAAGCAAGTCACCTCCGGACCAGCTATAAGTAAGTGCCTAACTCGGTCCTTAGTTGTAGACTTGCTTAAATTAAATTCGATACGGGGTTGTAATAACGGAGCATTGTCTCCCCCAGCCTGTAATAACGTGGCTTGGCACACCCACACACACACGTGCACTCTCTTAGTTGTGCACGATTTTGAACACACACGGGCCTAATCAGCCCCTTAAGATATAAATTTATGTATATACTTTAAATTACGTAGGGTTTTGCTTAAGTTGGGTGTGTTGTCTTTCAATTCAAGCACGCACACACATTGAGCCTTCGCTCTTATTTGTAAGACCCAAGTAAGGGCCGTGTTATACTATTTGGGTTTAATTTCATGTTGTGTGCATAGTATTTCAATTCAAGCACTCACACACATTGAGTTTTCGCTCTTATTCCCAAGACCTTAGTTAAGGCCATACTGCAATTTATATTTGGGTTTAATTTCATGTTGTGTGCGTAGTACTTCAATTCAAGCACTCACACACATTGAGCTTTCGCTCTTATTCCCAAGACCTTAGTTAAGGCCATACTGCAATTTATATTTGGGTTTAATTTCATGTTGTGTGCGTAGTACTTCAATTCAAGCACTCACACACATTGAGCTTTCGCTCTTATTCCCAAGACCTTAGTTAAGGCCATATTGCAAGTTATATTTGGGTTTCATTTCATGTCGTGTGTGTAGTCTTTCAATTCAAGCACGCACCCACATTGAGCTTTCGCTCTTATTTGCAAGACTCAAGTAAGGGCCCAAATATACCTTATATACGTATTCCCCTTCGGCATTTACATTACAAGTCATTTCCCTTAAGTCATTTCCCTTCGGCAATTTCCCTTAAGTCATTTCCCTTCGGCATTGTCTTTACATTCAGGTTTTCCCTTTGGAGTAGTGTGAGTTTGCATTGCATATACGCCATACCACGCGTTAGGATGCATATTGCGTCAAAGCAAACCCCATACTCCCGCTCAAACTCGCCACATCTTAGTGGAGTGTTCATAACACACACCTAGGTGGCCCTTAAAGGGATAAAAAGAAAAACTTAGGCATGTGCAAATCCACGTGATCTAAAATCTGGACATCATACAAACAAGACCCGAATCAAACACCTCGAACCGCTTTCATAGGCTTTTTTCCACTCAAAACTCAACTTTTAAAGCATATAGACTGACCCTTGCGCATCGGTGCAAGAAGGTCTGCGACGACAAGAGCTTCCTTGCTCACAGTCGCCACGTTAGAAGTCAGGTTTAGAATATATCTTCGCTAGCTTAGGTAAGCTAGCTGGCACGCCCTGTTTATTCAAATAGGACTTAGACACACGAAAAGATTCGCCCCAGGCCAAAGAAACCAGGGAGGTAGAGGTTTTTCTGCGTCTACAGTAGATTGGCATGCCCGGTGGGACGTGAGTTTTTCAAAAGTCGAGTTAGTCTAGAAGCTTATGAAAAGATTTTCAAAGAGGTGTTGTTTTTAACTTCGTTTTCTTTACTTGTACTTAGGAAATTTTGAAAAAAGCTTGAAAAGCATGTCAAAATCCAACCCAAGTGAAGTGTCGAGCCAAGGCTCATGCGCATCAAGTTTTCACTCTAGGAGGATTTTCAAAAACAAAATCAAACTAGACGAGATCGAGGACCTGAGAAGGGAATTTGAGGCCAAAATCGATGCTCTCAACCAAGAGGCTGAAGTAGGCGATTCGTGTTCATCAAACAGTGAACAAAGGCCCAAGAAAAAAACTGAAAAACCTCGCAAGCACAAAGAGGCCTCCGTAATGGAAGGCAACCAATACCACGAGTCCTTCACACAAAAGGACCGTAAAGCCCTACAGCAGCTGCTGAAAGGGCAAAATAAAGAGAAAAGAAGTTACGCCCTATCTGATTTCCTTCCTATGGATTACGAAATAGATAGTGATGATGAAATACCGAACTTCCATCGGTATGATGGCATGGGAGACCCTAGGTCTCACTTGTAACTTTTCTCGCATCGAGCCCATAAGAAGAAAAAGGACTCGATGAAATGGGTGTATTGGTTCCCTTTATCCCTTAAAGGCACAGCTGCCAAATGGCTGGCTTCCTACGACTTAATCCAGTTCGCTACTTTTGAGGAGTTAGCGAACTGCTTCATGCAAAGATTTGCACACAACGTAGAAGTTACGCTGACTTTGAATACTTTAAGAGATACAAAGCAAGGCATGAACGAAGACGTACATGCCTTCATTATACGATGGAGGTCACTTTTGGGCCAAGTGCGAGAGCCCATATCCGAAGGATGCGCAGTCATGCTCATCCTGGATAATTTTAAAAGCGAGTTAAAAACCCTTATCTCGCTCCATGAGATCTCAACTTTCCATAAGTTGATCAAAAAGGCATCCCTTTTCGAAACAAACTTGCGAAAAGGGACATACGATCACTTGTGGAAAGGAAGTGTCGTTTTGAGGCCCCTTTTATAGGCCAAAGGATGCTCCTTTGTTGTAAATTTTGATAAGGCAAGTTGCCTTATTGAAAAGACCAGTCTTTTGGCAAGTAGATGTTGTAAATGCCTTTCCAAAATACACCCATTCGAGTTTAGGCAGGTAAGCTGCTATACAGACCTTCAAAACCGGTCATGTAACTGTCTTTTGGCAAGTATCAAGACTGTTACTGTTCATTTTAAGCAAATCTTGGATCGTGCAGTGTTTAGGCGAGTGATGTAATGTTGTGGAATCACATGGTGCTCCTTGCAGAATTCAATGGGAATTGCAATTGGTAAGTGGAGTTGTCTTAATGGATCGATTAAGGCTGAATTTCCTTCACTATTGTTGTTCATGCTGAAATGGCAAGTGAATGGTTTCCTTGTTACTAACTTTGATTAAATTTGGGAACACTTGTTGCTGTCATCATTGAACATGGTCGTACTTGGAAGCTTGGAATTTACACTGAACTGAATATGGTATATGGAGCTACAAATCAACCCAAGAGAGGGTAGGTGGTTGGCATCGGTTGAAGGTGGACCTGTCTACTTGCCAAAATCAGTTGAACTTGGCTTTCATGAGGCTATCCACCTGAATTCAATTTCCGTTGAAGTTGGGTAGCACTTGATATAGCAAGTTATCTTGCTGAAATCGACTCTCCCATGCAGTGATCGACTTGTCAATACTACCAATTACCATTTCACATTGTATTTTATATCCTTCAATAACCAGGACCTTAAGATCAATTAATGGAATCGATCGTCTATATGTTCTTTTAGACTTCGCCTGTGCCACGAATGTAGGATCGAGATACTCTCTTGCACGATGTGTAGAAACTCGCAATAATGGATTTTCCAAATTGAGCATCACAACTTGCCAAGTCAAGCACCACTTTCCTTTCTCTTGATGATGCTGCCTTTCTCTTCTGGACGTCGATTTCTTTCTGAATATGAGCTTTCCTTTCTTGGAAGCCCACTTTTCTTTTTTAACATCAGCTTTCCTTTCCCGAGCGTCTGCTTTCCTTTCTGGGCGTCAACCTTCCTTTTTAAGAACCTGAGATTAAAAATGATAGGTTGACTTGTCAAACAATGGTGAAATTGGCAGGTTTCAAACATTTTATAAAAAACATTTATATTTGAAAACATCCAATTTAATGAAATTTTCAAATATTGATTTGGAAAAACACTGGGTTTCATTCCCAATTTCTATTTGCAAAGGTGACCTACTTTTGCTCCGTAAGCCAGTCTATAACCACCTTGACCAGAATCACTTTAACCACTTCAACGGGTGTAAGGTGTCATACCACTTTAACCCTAGGTATCAGGTCTTGGAATGATACCCTTCTCAATCGGGCAAATTTCTAAGGTCTGGTTTAAATTTAACTTGTCTTTGAATATGAGGGGTTTTGGAATTTCATAAATTTGTAATTTGCAAACATTTTTGGGTTTGATTCCCAATGTTACCTTTTTCATTTGTTTATAAAATGAATTGTTTGAAATCATGCTTTCTTTGAAGGCAAATGCTTAAAAAGGCAAAATCCTGCCAATTTGGTCCTAAGGGTAAAATCATCATTTTCATAAAATTTCGTCCAAATTCGAATTTTTCTGAAAGGGAAGAAACATTCCATCATTTTGAGGCTTCCATAAAATTTTGATGGCAAAACAAGCTCATTTGATGCATTTTATTAAAAAACCCAAAGCTACCAAAAATAGTCAATTTTCAAAAAAGTAAAAAAAAATTATAATTTTTTTTTGGGTGTTTACAATGTCAGATGTCGATATTGTTTATTAGATAATTGCTCGTTATTTACTATAATCTAATGGAATATCACAATAAAAAATAGAACCATGTTCGATATGGTCAATTTGTTAGAGTTCATGATTACCAACGTATATGTGGAGAATCTTTGAGTATGACTTGTTATATTCTTAATAGAGTTTTCATAAATATACGGAAAGTGATCATCTTGAATTTTGGAGAGATGGAAAGATAAGTCTCAAATATCTTAAAGTGTAAGGGTGTTGCAAAGGTGCTCATCCAAGAATAAAAGAGAAAGAAATTAAAACAGTTGATGTCATATTCTTGGGTTATATGGAGACTAACTACGCATATAGACTTTTGCTCATTAGATCTGATGTATCTCGCATAGATGTCAACACAATTATATAACTTTGTGATGCAATATTCTTTGAGAATGTATTTTCATAAAGATTGGTATGCCCCAAAGTGTATCTTCACGAGATCCTAATCCTATTATTGATTTTATTATCAATCAAGTGGGGAAGATGACAATTGTGGGGGTGATGTCGAATGTGTTATTTTTATATCAAAGGAACCTAAGAAAATAAGTGAACCAAGTTGGAGTAAATGATCTACGATATATAAAGGCTTTGGAAGTAAATTTATCACTTTTAATATTGAGAATGATCCAGTTACTTTGAGCAAGCTATGACCTCACTTGAGGTTAAGTTTAGAAATAAATTGTTAATGATGAAATTCAATCAATTCTCTCAAATGAAACTTGAGAAATGGTTGATTTGATTCATGGTTGTTGAGTAGTTGGATGAAAGTATACTTTTAAGAAGAAACTGGATGTAGATAGAACAATAAGTATAAGACCACATTAGTTGTGAAGGGATACATACAAAAGGAATGAATAAATTATTTTGATACATATTTTTTGTTTCCCACATGACTACAATTCAAGTGCATATAGGTTTGGCATCCATATAACATCATACAACCCATCAAATTGATGTTAAAATTGCTTTTATATAGTTATTTAGATGAGAAAATTTATATGGAATAGACCAAGGATTTTGTGTCATATGGGGATGAATTGAAGGTGTGTAAACTTGTGAAATCCTTATATAGATTAAAATAAGTCCCTAAAGAGTGGGTTGAAAATTTTGATAATGTTATATCATCTTTTGACTTCACTACTAATGAATTTGATAAGTGTGTCTATTGCAAACCATCAATTATGTATTCATCGTTTTATACATGCATATAGATGATATTTTGTTGTTTGGTTCTGATATGAGAGTTTATCAAACTAAAGCATTTTTTTTAGTAAATTTGATATGAAAGATATCGGTGTTGTTGTATAGACATGAAATTTTCACTCCAAGCCTATATAGAGACTTGAAATGAAATTTTCAACTCCACTTGATGCGCTAGCGTGCCAGCTAGTTTTCTAAAAACTAGCAAAATTGAATTTTATGGGCGATTGTAGCTAAGCATGCTCTTTTTGCATTAGACCTTCTTGAACCGATGCTCAAGGGTCAGTCTAAGCGCTTAGGGATTCCAACTAAATAGGTGAGATTTCCAAATTCACGTGAAAAACAAAGGTGTTGAGAATGAAAACATGTGCACTTGACTCAAGTTTCAAAATGAACAAGTTCTAAAAAACAGAAAGTTTTGTTTTCAGAGCTTATTTCTCGAATCATTTTGAATACCTTATATACCTCCTAAAATCATCAAAATTTTACAAGGCGAAGCCTGAAATGTGAGAGTCTGAAGAATCTTTCAAATTATGATTTGGAGTTGTATTGTTGTAGAATTAAATTTGGGAATTACCTCTACTTAGGCACCCGAAATTGTTCTGTCATAAAAATATAAAGACTCAAAGATGAGCCTCTATCTCAGTGCTCAGAGTTCCAAATTTAATGAATTTGATTTTGATAGAAAGATATGGATGTCTGAATCAAAATTCATTAATTTTGGATACCCACAGACAGAGTTATGGGATGAATACCTAGGCTCTGTTGCAGGAAAACTAGTTGGATAGACAATTTATAAAAACTTTTCTGATTTTGCACAATTTTAATTATGATTTTGGATGGCTCTAAAATTCTTACAAATTTTATAAGAAGTGGACCTATGTGTGTAGAATAAGTGTGCAAAGTTTCGGAACAATTGGAGTAGAGGTTCGGGAACTAAAAAGCAAGCAAGCCATGTATGCAGAGATGATGAAATCCAGATTTCAGGTTTTTAGAATCATACATGATGCAAACTCACACGAATTAAAAAGTAACAACACAACATCACGAATTGAAATTGCTGAAGAAAAATGAATTAAAATATACTTAATAGCTTAAGCATAGAGGGGATTAGAGAATATAGAGTGTTTATAGAATATAATGAGGTAGAATCAAGAAATCAAACACATAGAGTGCATAATCAAAGAAAGGAAAATTTCAGCAACATCTACTTCTATTACATCATGAGGGGAGACAAAACTTCATTAATACAACTCCTTTTGAATTGAATTTTAAGAAGAGATGTGGAAGAAATAAAATGGAGCAACACTTATCCGAACTTACACAAGAAAGCGTCCTCCAAGGTAATGGCCAGCCACCCCTTTGCACCCTTTCCCTCCCTCTCTTCTTGATCACTCAACTCTCACCACTGGTGGCCTACCTTCTACACTCCCTTTTCTCTCTCTATGCTATTCCCTAACAGTTCTCACAACTCACACAACCCTTAAAGTGCAGCACCTTGCTGGCCTCTCCAAGAACTCCCTCCAAGATGGATTCACGCCCCCCCCCCCCATTGGCCTCAATTTATAGGCCAAGGGGGACTCTTTTAGGCCATTCCTTGGAGTGGGTGACCCAAGATCCTAACCCAGCCCCAAGGCCCTTGGTGGTCCCTTGTGGTCAAATGTGGACCAGCCCCATGTGGGCTGGTTTAGTCTTGAGTCTCATGCCTTGGTCCTAGTCGATTGGACTTGAAGGCACTCGGGTAGGTTTGTTTTAAGGCCTTGATGGACCTTGCTTGATGGCTCTTCTTCACTTTGCTTGACTTATGTTGATATGTGGGCTAGATAAACATTTGATACACCTTTGGAATTAGTGCCTAAGTTCAACCATTTTCAATTTGAATAAGCCGGCCAATCCTTATCCCAAGGTTGTATTTGATCCAAACGAATCCTTGATTTGATTGAATAACCAACTTGAGTTGCCTTGATGTTGACCCATTTAATTTGATTTGTTAATGAAGATATGCTTTTGACTTGATACACTCCTTTGCTTTCGGGTTTGAGCTCGATCCTGGATTGAATTGGGCCCTAGCTGTTCGCCTGATTCGCTCAAATCATTTGAGCTTTTAAACTTCAATTTAAAACCTTTAATTTGAAACATTTTTAAAAGATTTAAACTTTTTATTTAAAACAAAAGGTTTTGAATTTTCGAAATTGAGAGTGTTAGGAAATTTTTTGATTTAGGGTGTTTACATATTGATGTGATTTTAGGGCTTAAAATCATAAAGTCTATTGATGGTACAGTAATCTCTCGATCTCATTATATTGAGAGATTTTAGTACACATCATGTAAACCTGTTAAGACCCCATATGATCCCTCATGATCTTTATACAACAATGTCTTAATTGAGATACTCTCAAATTATTGAAAGTTTGACGTATCTCACTCGTTGTTATGTGTAAGTTGAGTAGATATACAAGTTGTCCAAATATAACCTATTGTTAGACTTTAGAAAGAGTATTTCGGCATTTAAAGGCAATTGTTTATCTTAGACTATATTATGGGATGTATACTTCTCTTCTTGAAGGATATAGTGATACTAGAATATGTACTTTAGTTGGATAGTGATACTGTTATAGATATGAAAATTTTACTCCAAAGTCTATGTAGAGACTTGAAGTAATTTTTCAATCTACTTCATTTTGTGCGAGCATGCTAGTGAGTTTTACTTAAACTAGCAAAGTCGTGTTTTCTAACTTCATGTAACGATTGTGGAGAAACAGGATCTTTTCGTCTTAGGCCTTCTTGAACCGGTGCTCAAGGGTTAGCCTAGACGCTTTAAGGATTAATTTGAATAGGGTGTATTTTTCCAAAATTCACTTTAGAGCTAATTTGAATCAAACAAGTCATGCACTTGGTCTAGGGAATAAAAACTTTTCAAGTTTTGAAAAATAAAAATAGGTTTTGTTTTCAAAGCTTATTTCCGGATTTTTTTAAATATCTTAGAGATCTCCAAAATTCATGAAAATTTTGCAATATCTATAGAAGAATGTGGAGATCCTAAGTTATTTTATTTTTTTGTGTTACACTTTTACAGAATTAAATATGAGAAATGCCTCTACTTAATTATTTAAAACATTCTGTTATAGAAATACAGAAGTTTAAAGAAACTTCTATATTTTGGCACACAGAGCTTCAATTTTTATGAATTTAGTCTTGTTAGAAAGCTATAGATATCATATTTCCAATGAGACTATTTTAAATAGATTTGGCTCACTACAGAAAAAGATATGAGAAGATTACCCAACCTGTATTGTAAGAACATAAACTGTACAGACTTAACTCTGAATTTTTCAGATCTTCCTCTATTTTATTTATGATGCAACACGACCCTAAAATTCTTGAAAATTTTATTATACATGATCTTGTGTGTGAGGATTTAGTGTAAAAAAAATAGATTATTTAGAGAAGAGATTCAGAAATGAAAAATACAACACCAGGCATATGCGGGATGCTAATAACAAAATTTCAGTTTCTAAAGCATACATAAATGCATTCATCCGAAATAAAAAGTTAATTATAGCTAATTCAAAGTAAATGACTGAAGAAAAATGAATTGAAATATGTTTATAACTTAAGCATAGAGGAGATTAGGAGATATAAAAGGATATAGCATATAGAGATGTAAAAGGGAATCGAGCAACATTTATACTCTATTACATCATAAGAGGAGATTAATGCTCTATTAATACAACTCCTTTTGAATTGAATAAGAAGAATGAGAGATTTAGATCAGCAAAGAAGAAGGATCAAACTTATAATGGCCTCTAATAGACGACGACTCAAGGAAGGGGTCGATTCCCTTCTTCTCCTCTTCTCTCACTCTCTTTTTCTCTCCTCCTCTCTCTCTTATTACAATATTCACTCTCTCTTGGGCTCCCTCTATACGTCCTTCAATGCTAGAAATGAGCTCCCAAGAGCCCTTTTTATAGGCCTTAAGGGGGGGAGGCCTAGAGGCTTCCACGATGTGGATTGGGCCAAGTTCTTTGGTCAAAATGTGTTTGGCCCAGATAGTTTGGTCAAGCTTGGCCAAGATATGTTCGGTCAAGGCATGTTCAGTAAAGGTTATTTAGTTAGGTAAGGCCAAAGTGGTTTTATCAATATATGTTTGATCAATTAAAGGGAGGATGGATTGGCCATGGTGGGTTTGGTCGACCAGGTGCACTTGGGCATGGTCAACCGGACTTGACGCAAACCGTTGGCTCGATGATGCGGTCTTGGTTTTCTTACATTGGTTGAATTGTGGCTCACCTTGGTATGTCATGATCAACCCACCATTTGCTTAGTTCCATTTGAGCTTCAATTGATTTATGTTTAAAGTTGATATTGAACCTCCTTTGTCCCACTTTAATTGTGATATGCTTCATGCTCTTCTTGGCCATTCGGTTCAAACTTGAGGCTTTGAATGAGCTCTAACCTTTATTTGGATCCACCTTGCACGTTTGAGCCAAAGTCCCATTCTTCATGGAGCTTTGCCTACATGAGTCCCATTGGTCCGATCAAGGTATGTGAGCTTAGCCAAGGTGGGCTTGGCTGTGGTAGTCTTGCTTTGTCCGGGTTTGCATAGGCTCATTCCTTGCTGGATGTGAGCTCAACTTGACCGTTGCCTTTATCTTCATTGATTCTTCGGCGGGGATGATTCGCCTTTATCCTTACTTGACCTGGCTTTTAGCTTTTTCATATTTCAAAATGTGATTTCCTAACTTCAATTTTGAAAAAAATTGATTTCGAAATCTTTGTTTTAAAGATTTTGTGAAATTTAAGTTAGGGAAGAACAAGCCTATTTTCAAAATTTTGAGAGCATGCTTTTAAATTTTTTAGGGTGTTTACAACTGTCACCTAAAAGTCTGAAAAATAAACTATTGTCTTGATATACCTTTAAGGTAGAATTATGTGCTTATGATAAAATTGGAATGAAAACAAAATGGCTTAAGAGATTTGTATCCAGTTTACCTATTATAAAAAAGTTGATTCTTGAAATTTCAATGATCACAAGACTACGATAGCTAAAATCAAAACTTCCAAAAACAATAAAAAGTAAAGGAAACACATCTAAGTCAGACTTAAGTTTATAAAGGTACTTGTGTCTGATAGGGTAATGGTTGAAAACTTTATTAGATTCAAAGATAATATAGTTGATCCTTTGAATAAGACACTAGCATTAGCACTAATTGAGAAATCTAGGTTTGAATGAAACTAAAACCCCTTAGTTATTCATAAGTAGTGACAACCCAATCTAAATGAGTGGAGATCCTATGAAGTAGGTTCAATAACGTATTACCAAGGTATTGAGTGAATTGGATGATACTAAATTGAATGTGATACTTTAAGTATCTATGTGCATGTCCTCTATAAACTTGAAAGTGTCATGACTATAAGTTAATAATAAATTATTCTCTCAATTAAATCAAGTCTCAAGAAATAATGCTACATGTACATCGTCTAAGATGCCTAAATAATTGATATTGTGATGTAATAGGAGAATTGTGTTGTTTATTAAAATCAATCATGATGCAGGACATGGATGCATGATTATTAAAGCATCAACCCTAAAGATCATTACCATAACCTTTATTATGTTGTTATCAATAGACACATTTATACCATAGGTTTAGGTTTAAGATTCATATTCACTTAATTCCTATAAGAATAATATTGGATAACTTAGGTAACAATTTAAACTAGAAGTACCATTACAAAAAGCGTAACATGATAAATGATTCGACAGAACACTTCACACTTTGGATAGTATGGGGATTGTTGGACTTAATGATGTAATTAAATAGTTGTTGGGCTCAATTAAGACTATGTAACCTTAATTACATTTGATTTATGATAAGTACTCCTAAAAGCTTAATTGACATATCTTTAATAAAGGTGAAAGTCTAAAGTATTAAAGTTATGTGTGTTAGGGGCCTGTGCATGTGAATACTATTGGGTTTTCTTTAGTCCTATATTGATAAAAAGAATAATTCCACATGTCCTTTTATATATGTGGTAGCTTTGAATGTGTTCGTTCTAAAGAGCTTTGATAGGATATGGAATATTCACACACATGTGTACGGTTGGGTAAGGCTTGGGTTTGGGAATTGTCTTTGGTATTCTTTTTGTACGAAAATATTTTGATTTAACAATCAAATGACCCTAACAACTTTATTATAAAGCTTGGATTAGGACTCTTAATCTACGGTTACAGAGAAGTTGCATCCTCTCTCTATTCTTTGTTCTCCTCCCATGATTGCTCTTTTGTTGTGGTTTCGCTCTACCAACGGCCGATTAGATGAGTAAGGCATGGTTGAAGGCGGCTTGAGTTAATGTATGTACTTCAGTCATGCGATCATTTTATTCTAGGAGAAAGATGATGGTTTCCATGTTTGCCTAATGGAGTCATGATTTCTCTAAAGCAAGTTTGTAAGGATGACTCAATCACATATGTGTTTTACTATTTGATTAGTCTTGTATATTGTTTGCTTATGGCTTTCTGTGGATCTTTGCTTTGGATTGGTGTGGGCAAGTTAATATTTGTTGCTTATTACTTGTTCATGCATGTAGCCCTATAGGTTGAATGCTTTGATGAATAAAATAATAATCATTATAAAAGAAACACAATTACACTCGCACATATATATATATATATGTATATATATATATATGTATATATATATATATATGTATATATATATACATATTTTGTGTGTAGATATAATTCTCATGGGCAGACGGATGTGAAGAGAAAAAGATGACGCACGCACACATGCACCAAAACCCCATATCATCAAATTCCGCAGGCCTGAAAAGTTGGGAAAGTGAGAGACTATCCCTTCTAATGATCTTAGACACGGTTTATGTTTTAAGTCGTCTGAATAGGTTGACGATTTTTCATTGATATATATATATATATATATAACTTTAGCATTTTAAATATAACAAAAGGAGCCGTGGTTGATTCACCTAAATGACAACTTGCCTTGGCATAAGCTCAGCTCTTCTTAACTGAGGAAAGAAGACTAGTAGCAATGGATATAAATTCGATTCAAGAAATTAAATTAGATCTCATTGGAGTTACGGTTAGTTCTCATCCCAATCTCTATCAGGAAAATGAATTCTTGCAAACACAAGTTCACCATCTAACCATGCTTCTTCACACGCATAACTTACATACACACATGAATTTTTAAGGAGTGGTTGAACCTAGAAAGTTTTTTTTAGGATGGAGCAAATACCTTATAGATGCATGGTGAGCTTTGTTTAGAGCTGAAGGCCCATTTCTTTACTTACTTTGTAAATTTTGATCCTGGCGAATAACACACCTAACATCAATGCGCTCATATATATATATGCATGTATGTATGTGGAATATGTATCTATATATATATATATATATTATGCATGTATGTTGATGGACATATGTATCTATATGTATGCATATATATATATATATATATGTGTGTGTGTGTGTGTAGCACTCGATTTGCTGGCCTTATATGAGCCAAGTGCAGCTCATCTCTTTCTGGAGTGCTGATTGGTTTCTCTCATCTGGACATCTCTCTTCTTAGAAATCTCAGTGTTCACTTTTCAGTATGATAACATCAAATGTAACCGGAGCTAGCATTCGATTTATAGAAATGCTTTCTTTACAATTTATATGAATTTCGATTCTTTCTTTATCAGCTTCCATGATTATAATCGTCGTCACTTATCAACCTAGACGATAAGATCGTTTTCACGATTAAGTTAAAAGAGTTGCATGAATCCACACGGTCTCTGACACGAAAACTATGTCCCATCTGTATAGCGAGCGGGTCGTGCGGCTACCCAAGTGGATATCGTCCCGTTTCGCTCTGCGTCGTGTTCCCGAAACTACCGCAAGAAGCGTCTTCAGCGCGTCAGTCATGATCCAGGAAACCGACCCGAATCCGAAACTTTCGGGTTTATTCCAAAATGGCGCCAGTTTGCCCGAAAATATTGCTTTTCACGGAGCCGAAGGAAACCGCTAATTTCTCTCTCCTCCTTTCCATCGTTTATCACGTTAATGTAGTTTTTAAAAAGGATTTAACCCCCATTTCCAGTCCTAGCCCATTCTTATTGCGGTAAGACTATTTCAATCTTTGACTAAATTCATGACCAAAATGCTCTCCCATGTTCTGAAACACAGTTTCCGAAGAAGCATGTGAGAAGTGACTTGTGACAATGTTCTGGATAGGGGTGATTTGGTCATTTAAGGTATCAAAGCGTAATTTTTGAATGCAAGAAAAATGAAGGGGGAAAAGGGAACCCCCTCTCTCTCTCTCTCGTGTTTGAGTGATGCTTTTGGAAGATCCTTCGTTTCTTATCTGAGGATTTTTTAAAATTCTCTTTTCATAGTTTTTTTTGCTATTTTCTAAGTGTATAATCTTCGTGTTGTTGAATCTCTAGTTTGCTTCAATCTCGGGAGGGCGGAAGGTACATCAAGGTAAGGCGAAGTGCCTTGTTTCTTCTGTTTGTTTGTTTTTGATCGATTCTCGCGATCCCCTTTTCCGTTTTGTTTGGTTTTGTTGGTTCTTATTTGTGCCATTTCGTATTTTGGCCTATGAATTTGCATCTTCGTTGTTCAGATGCGTCTTTGATGAATCCCCTTCTTGATGATCTCCCTTTAGTCTACTGCATTCTAAATCTGCGATTCGTTTTGTGGTGCTCATCGGGATCCCCGAGATCTCAGATTAGTAGTTGTTGATAGTGATGCTTTTGTGTGTATCTGTGTGTGTGTGGTCGGTGCGAGTGCATGTTTTGTTCTTTTATGGGTTTTAGCTCATTTTAACATCCTTTTGCTTATGCAATTGTCGCGTATGTTCAAGATTTATACTGGGTATTCACAGTTTCTACATATACCTCCATCCCTTCTCTCGTACTTGTTTCTTTTCCTTTTCGACTTTTGGATCTTCTCTCGTTCTGCTTGTTTCTAATTGGAGCGTTTTTGCTGTTTGACATGCAAAAGTGGGTTTCGTTCTCTTTGCAGTGAAGGGGAATTCTAAGAACCGGATTGCTTATTACAAGACCGTCGATGGAGGGGGAGGATGCATTGTCAGATTCTGGTGCAATGCCTGAACATGCTAATGGGGTTAGGGAGAGGAATTGGGACTTGGATGCAGGAAGTGATGCAGAGTCGAAGCAATCGGATGGAAATCGGGAAGCTGTGCCGAAATCTTTTGTTGTTGAACCGGAAGGAGCGGTCATCACTTCGGGAGCAAAGAAATCTAGTCCTTTCAAGGTAATCTTTTCGTATCATGTGGGATGATTGGAATGTGCTTGGTGCACAGTTGGTTTTGATAAATTTATCATTCGTTGTTTTAAGGACACCCTTTTGATCCATTTCATGGTGTTTTGGATGGCACAATGATATCTGTGCAAATTCACGTGATTATGTTTCTTTTGAACTTTTGGGTAGTTCTCTGCGTTGTTTCTGTCTTCTTGTTTCATATTGTACGACAAGGAACTCTAATATGAGCAAGATTGTATCTTTCATCCCTGGCCATGTGATTTATTATATTGCCGGTCAGTTTTTCAACCAGCATGCTTAATGATAAGGGCTCAATCTATAGTTAGAGAGTCTCTTTGTGGGAAACTACGGCATTAGATATGGACAGAGCTGACACTATTTATTTATAGAAACGGGGGCAGATGCATGTTTTTCTTTTTTATTCACGTTGCTGGCCAAATGACTTGCGGTACAGGTCATTTGTCTACTCCACTTCAATTCATCATCACCATTATAGGAGGGTTTTCATACTAAACGTTGTGTAGGAGGAGGGGGCCTGAGAGATCTGATCATGTCTAGATAATGAAATTGCAGAAGCTGCCAGGGAAAGGTACAGTCCCCACATCGCCTGCCAATGAAAAGTTGCATATCCATAAGGTTGGGATGGGAGCTGTGAGAAAGAGCAAGGACGCGAAAGTGGCTGCAGATGCAGCTTCCCACACATCAAATGTCTCTTCTACACTAGCTGGAGATTCAAAGCATGCTTCTCATCGATTTTCTGTTGCGAACAGCAAGGGATCTTCCAACAATGGACTGGTTACTGAGGATGATGGTGAAGTTGAGGTAAACCTGATTGCCTGGTTTCAATCTGTGCACCGTGTCTCATCATCCTGTAATTGTCAATGCTAAATGTTAAAACATCTTTGTATGTTGTATGTGTTGGAGAGTATAGATTGGTTCACAACTCAATATCTCACTTGTTTTTCCTTGACAGAACCTTGGCAAATCCAGCTCAACTTCTTCCGCCACGAAGGCTTTGCAGTCCCAAGGTGTCAAGTAAGTCGATTTAGTTATACCATGAATACTTTTGATGTGGAGAGTCTGTAGACAAAGGTTTCTCAGTTATTTCCCTTTTGGTGCTTGTCACCTTTTCTGCAGAGACCGGAGTAAATTAAATCCCCTGAAAAAGGATTTGCCCTTGAAAGTGGAAGAGGATGCTCTGTCTTGTTCATCGTATCCTTTTCTTGGGAGATCTTTTTTCTGGCATGAACAGAACTAAACAACATAAACTTGATTAGTGCCAGTAGAAGTGCTGCCCATACTGATGAATAAAACTCATGGATGTGAGATACAGCCTGTAGAGTACAACCCTTACCCACTAGTTGACACTGAAAATGTTCAAAGTGAAGAGCTGATCTATATGTGTCAGACTTTCAGAGGTCATGATTGTAGGATTAGTGAATGCTCCTTCATGTTGAACTCTATTTGTGGTAGATTTCAAAATGGTTATATTTTGCCTAGGAATATGGATGAGAATAACGTTAAATGATTCTAAGTTTGAAAGGCTTTTTCACGAAATACCAAGTTGGATGTCTATGGTGAATGAGACATTTCCATTGCTTTCCCTCCATTCTTCTTGACTTGTAAATGTGCACTCTTGGCATTATTCTTCATCTGTTAGGGATCTTGATCTTCAATGGATGACAAAACATTTTCGTTTTCAATGGAGCAATATTGATGACAAAGCTTTGCTCTTAGTGCTTTTCTCTACTCATGGAACTTTTCCTTACTGGCAATAGCCAGCTGAGATGAGATTCATGAGAATCCCGTGCAAGAACCTTAATTCTCGATTACAAGCAGCACTGCCAGTATCAATATGCAACCTTTACCCCAAAGTGCAACCAGTACGATAGATTGTAATTTGTATCATAATGTATCACTTTTTTTTCCAAAGTAAGAAAAGATTGCCCCAAAAAAATCTGCTAGGGTAATGGTTGGATATGTTGACTATGATATGTAATATACACTTTTCAATCAGTTGCTATTAGTTATAGATGCTGAATTGTATTGCAGTGTTATTGTTACGCTGGATATTATTATGTGTTACATGGTATGGAACAGTATGTACAACACTGATTAGAAGTGACAACAAAAGTTTGCGGAAGTGTCCATGACCTTGTCCTTTTGGGGGTTTCTATGTTGTGTTTAGAGAGAACCATAGGCTTTGTAGTGGCACAGACTGCTTTTGGAGTCATAGAGGAGTCTGCCACCTGTCCAAGACTGCTGTTCCTTACAACTTAGGGTAATAGAGGGCCAACTGGTTTTCACCTTTTTCCACAAAAAACATGTAAAAGTTGAACTGAACCAATTCACTGAGCATAAATTTTCACACAATCTTGACGTGGTATCTGGTTCTGTTCATATCAAAATTAATAAAGGTCTTCATTTTCATTCCATTAAAGTTATGAGCCTTTCTAATAAATCACTGTTACTGCTACTTGTTTATTTGAATAAAAACATTTAATTTTTGTCAAAACCATGCCATCTTTCGTTATCTCCACTTTCTGAAGGACCAGCAACTTGTTTCCTTGAGTCCTTTGGAAGCCCCACTGCTGGAGGTTCTGAACTACCGAGAGTTGGCATTGGCAATACTCCTACATATAGTTTCAACTTTAGATGCAACGAGAGAGCTGAGAAAAGAAAGGAGGTGAGTGAATTTCCTTTTCCATGATCTTATTCACACGCATACGTGTCTATATGCATGTGTCTGCACAATTGGTCTAATCCCTTCCCACCTTTCTGATCTGCCAGTTCTACACGAAACTTGTGGAAAAGAACAATGCAAAAGAAGCTGAAAGGAACTCATTGCAAGCCAAGTGCAAGGTTACCTTTAATATTGGAGAATATTTTAGGTTATGTAAGAGTAGTGCATAGCATTTTATAAATGGGATGTGCATGGTTCTATTTACAGGAAACTCAGGAAGCAGAACTTAGGCTTCTTCGGAAAAGCATGATATTCAGGGCAACCCCCATGCCAAGCTTTTACCAGGAGCCACCTCCTCCTAAAGTTGAATTAAAGAAGGTAATATCTCATACAGTGGCATATAGAGTTTGCTTGAAGTGTCATGTTGTTTCTTCAGTTTACTGGCTTAACTAGGCAAGTGTGTAGTTGTGCCCTGAATTTACTACCACTTAACTTCAAAAACCCATTCCTTGAAGCTGAGAATCTTCGGCTGATTTCTTTGGAAGCAGGAACTTATTCTGATAGGCCTTCATGTATGATGGTGCAAAAACATGTGTGAGGACTCATGAAGGAACGACAAACTTCTTTGAAGTTAATATTGGGTTACATCAAGGATCAACTTTAAGTCCATACTTATTTATAATGGTGATGGATGAGTTAACAAAACATATTCAAGATGAAGTACCTTGGTGTATGTTATTTGCAGATGACATTGTATTAGTGGAGGAGTCTAAGGAAAAAGTTAATAGAAAATTGGAACTATGGAGAGAAACATTAGAAAGCAAAGGCCTCCGACTTAGTAGAACAAAGACAGAATATATGGAATGTAAGTTTAATCATTTGGCCACACATTGCATTCCCCAAAAGGAAAGTTTTAAATACCTAGGGTCAAATTTTCAAAGTGATGGAAGAATTGATTGAGATGTTACACATAGAATTAATGCTGGTTGGTTAAAATGGAGAGGAGCATCAGGTATTCTTTGTGATAAGAAGATACCATTAAAATTAAAAGGTAAATATTATAGGGCAGCAATTAGGCCTGCCATGTTTTATGGTTCTGAGTGTTGGGCAGTTAATCATCAACATGTTCAAAAGATGTCTATGACAGAAATGAAGATGTTGAGATGGATGAGTGGTCATACAAGAAAAGACCGTATACATAATGAGGTTATTAGAAACAAATTAGGAGTGGCACCAATAGAGGATAAAATGAGAGAACATCGTTTAAGATGGTTTGGACATATAGAAAAAAGATCAAAAGAAGAACCTCTAAGAAGGTTAGAAAAACTAAATTTGGAAAGTATTAAAAGAGGTAGAGGACGACCACAAAAGTGTTGGAAAGAAACAATAAAGAATGATCTAGCTTATTGTGAGTTAACTGCTAACATGACACACGATAGGGATCTGTGGAAACAAAGAATCCATGTAGCCGACCCCGTCTAGTATGGGAAAAGGCTTAGTTGTTGTTGTTGTTGTTGATAAGGCTTTTAAAAGTTGAAGTCACACTGTAGTCTGTTTTGTCCTTTCCTTGTTAATCTGATCCCTGACCTTTCCATCCCTACTTAAATCCTTGGGTGAAGGTGCATCCCTCTGCACTCTATGACATCTCTATGCAAGACAAACATTGAATGCCCATTTACAACCTGTAATCAGAAGGCTGTTCTTTATTGAAGCCCATGATAGGGTGGCAAATCAAATTCATTTCTTGTCAATAGCCATTGAAATATCCATAGTTGTAAACAATGTCCCTCCATAAGAAGGATGTCTAAATGAATTTCTAGTTGTGCTTATATGAGCTACTGTCATTCTACATCGAACTTTATACTCAGAAGATTGGCAACCTTAGTTAGGTGCTTACCTTCAGTGGTACCTGAGGGGAGGTCAATAAGTCCTCATTATTTGTTACCAGGTGTTTTAGAGTGTCATTCTTGTTCTTTTGATGTGCTTAGAATCATAATGGAGATGAGGCGGCAAGTTTGCATTATATTCACAAGGCCTTCGTGTATTTTGGTTTGACGAGGTTTTTGAAAGTTGAAGTTACATAGTAGTCTGTCGCATCCCTTGTTAATTAGAAGCATGCCTTCCCCGCTGGGATCCTAAGGTGAGGGTCCATCCTCTGCAACGTATTATATTTCTTAACCGTGCGAACTTTGTAGCCTCATGAGTGTAATGTGCTCTCTTGTAGCTTTGCAGAAAGGATGGTGAACAAAGTTCCATCTGTATTCATCATCTTCAATGATCTTTTCCATATGATTTTGTAAAGATGCTTTTGCATTAATAGACTCTTTCCCGTGCTATTTTGCCATGTGCTGTAAAGAAAACTTCGAGTCATGCTTTCTCAGTCTTTTATATGGTTGTGGATCAGCAGCTCATATTGAAAAACGGATGCATGTAGGGAGTGTGCCATTAGTAGGAAAATTGGTTTTTGGATCAATTGTGCCTCCTGAGCTTTCGGAAGACTGATTCTGGTCATTACCTTAGGGTTTGTAGTAGAGAAGATGGCTATTGCATCTCGAGCTTGATTGACTTTAATACGTATACAGTCATATATGGCTCTCTGAATGTCATGTCATCTCTCATCTGTTTCAAACTGTTATTATGGTAAACATACTTTTTCCGAATGAAGCACTAGGTGTGGTATATAACTTTGTAGTGGTAATACTGGTATCTGAGTTATGAGATAACTAATGTTCTTCCATTAATTGCATTCTTATTAACTATAAACATTGTTATCAATATCGTATTGTATTGTACAGTTCAATACATTGTGTATCGGTACCTGGATCAATACTATCCAGGTACATGTATTGGTTTGATGGATTTATCGAATCATATCTATATATATCATACAATACAGTGGTGTATTATATGATAAATGTATGTATTGTATGAGTTGGCTAGTTTTCATTAGTTATAAAAATTTATTTTAATGAGCAAGGGAGACATTCAGAATTGTGCGAATTATCGAGGTATCAAGTTAATGAGCCATACTATGAAATTGTGGGAAAGAATTATCAAACGTAGGTGTAGACACCGAAAATTTTCAACTCCGGGTTCTTAGGCCTGAAGTGAACCTTTTCGCAATCTACGTTGCTTTTTAGGGCGTGCCAGCTAGCTTACTGAAACTAGCGAAGTATGTTTTAAAATATCTGACTTTTAAAAGGCAATTGTAGGCAAGCGGGATCTTTTCGTCGCAGACCTTCTTGCACCGATGCGCAAGGGTCAGTCTGTACGCTTAGAGACTTCGTTTGAAACAAGTTAAACTCAAAATCGATTTTGAATAAAGAAGTGTTTTGAAAACTTTGGAAATCATGCACTTTGGCGAGTTTTGATTTTACGAGGGTTGGGCGACCCTAAGTCTTTCGATTTTATCTACTTAGGCACGATGTGTGTGCATCAAATGGCCTAAGTCTTGGCGTGTTTGCACGATTGGTTCGGGGTTTATTTGATGCAGGTATGCACTCTAGCTCGAGTATGGCGAGTATGCAATGCAACTCACACAACTTGAATGTAAAACCCGAATTTGAAAGACATAACAAAAGGGAAATTGCGTAAGGGAAATTGCGAAAGGGAAATATGACTATATCTTAAGAGCGGAAAGGCTCAATTGTGTAAGTGTGTGTCGTGTATATATTGAAAGACTACTCACACAACTGAACCTTAAAACCCAAATCTTAAAGACATAGCGGAAGGGAAAATACAACTATATATATATATGGGCCCGAAGGTCGCCAACGTGTGCGTGGGTGTTGTGTGTATATGAAAAGACAACTCACACGACTTGTAATGTAAAACCCAAATAGAATTGCAATATGGCTCTTATTAGAGTCTTGGGAGTAAGAGCGAAAGCTCAATGTGTGCGAGTGTGGAATTGAAAGACCACTCACACAACTTGAATGAAAACCCCAAATTAAATTGCAATACGGCTCTTATTAGAGTCTTGGGAGTAAGAGCGAAAGCTCAATGTGTGTGAGTGTGGAATTGAAAGACAACACCCACGACTTGAATATAAAACCCACGCAGTTGAACTTATATAAATAAAGCTATATCTTAGGGGCTGTCAAGGCCCGTGTGTGTGCAAAAGTGTGCAACTAAGAGCGGAAAGGCTCAAGTGCATGTGTGTGCTTGTGTGTCAAACCAAGTTATTACAATCGGGGGGAGACAAAGCTCCTTTACTACAACCCCGTATCAAAATTTAATTAAATACCGAATGTAAGTACTTACAACTCACCTAGCCCGCTATGTGCGGTGTGTCTAGGACGTGTACGCCTTGCTTGTGGAGCTCGGGTCACATGGAAGTGGAACCGGATAGCTTGGAGGCTTGGGAATCCTTGAGGACTTGGGAGAGGTGTTTGAGGGGGCTTGTGTGGGCCTGGTTTTAGGATGACTCGAGCCAAGGTGGCTCGAGTTGGGTTTCAGATGAAGCTTGGGGCAACTCGGGCTGACTTGGTGCAGCCCGGGTCTTAGCCTTGGAGGGGTCTGTTTTAGGATGACTCGAGCCAAGGTGGCTCGAGTTGGGTTTTAGGTGAAGCCCTAACTAGGTTAGGTTCGGTTGGTCAAGGCCATGGCAGGCCGGCCAGGGTTGAGCTAGGGCTCGGCTTGGCTGGGTGCTGGTCAGGTTTTAGTTGAGGTAGGCCTAGGGGGAAGCCAGGTTAAGTCGGCCAGGTATGGTATCTTGGGTGCGGGCTGGCTAAGGGGAGTCACGGCCAGAGGTAAGTGTCCCAAGGAAACGGCTTGCCTTGTGGCAGGCCAGGGGCTTTGGTAGTGTGGATGATAGACGGCCTGCACCAGCAGGTCGTGGGCTTGGGGGTGAAGGAAGGACAAGGCCTGCTCTAGCAGGCCGTGGGGATTTTGGGAATAGGTGGTCTGCCGAGTGGCAAGCCCTGCCCTTGGTAAAGGAAGGGAAGCCCGGCATGCACTAGCAGGTCGTGGGCTTGTAGGGAGAGGGCCTGCCGAATGGTAGGCCTTTGCGTTTTTTTGGTAAGAAGTGGCCTGCCGAAGGGAAGGCCTTGGCTGGGTTTGGATGAGGCACAACCTGCACTGGGCTTTCTAAAGAGGATGGCCTGCACAGGCCATTGGGTTCGGTTTGGGGCGATGGATGGTGGCGAAGTGGGGGCGATCAAAGGCAGGTTGGGGGTGGCGGTTTCAGGTGGTGGTAGGCTAGTCGGTGCAGGTCAAGGAGGGAGGCCGGCTAGGCTGGGTTCGGCCAGCTAGGGCAGGTCGGTTGGTGGCGAAGTGGGGTTCGACCAGCACTTGGCTGGGCTTACTTATGGCGGTTTAGGGTGGTGGTAGGGTTAGTTAGGTGTAGGTGGGTTCATATGGGTTAGGTTTAGAAGGGTAGAGAGAAGGGCTAGGTTTAGTTTAGGCTTACCTTTGGTGTAGTCCACTAGGTCCAACCACCTCCACTCGGTCTAGCCCACTTCCACGCCCGCGGTCCACCTCTTGGTGCAGCTAGGTTTAAGTTGGTGCAGCCCCTTGATCTAGCCTTGGCCAACATGGCTCAAGCCCACTTCACTCATGAGCTCACATGGCTAGGTCTATCACTCCCTCTCTCTCCTCCCAAGCATTTGCATGAACCCTTTGAAATGGACCCCCTCACCTCTATTTAAAGACATTTGAGGTGGGTCTTGGATTTGGGTTTGGGTTTGGGATTTGGATCCAAACCCAAATCCAAACAATATTTGGATTTGGATCGTGGATCTCAGATATTTTGAGATCCGTATCCGATTCAAACCCAACATTTTTATGGATACGGATCTGGATATTTTGGTCCAGATCCGATCTAATCCAAATACTATTTGGATCCGATCCAAATCCAAACACTATTTGTATCGACCCAAACACTATTTGGATTGGCCCAAATCCAAACACTATTCACTATATGGATTTGGATCTGGATATTTATGGTCCAAATCCAAATCAAAATTTCTTCGGATAGTCCTTCTTGGCTTCTCGAGGTGAATGATCTGTGCGGGCACTGGCTTCATCAGCGCTCCATCTGGTGCTGGGTTTTCTCCAACTTTTTCGTTCGGACTCTGTCTCGCCATTCTGGACTCCGTTTTGCTTGATTTTTAGCTTTTCTTCGAACGAGCTCTGCTTTCTCTTGTTTTTGATCAGGGAGTGGCTTTTTGAGACTCCGGGCTTGAATCCTTCTTCTTGCCGGGGCTCTCCTTTTGCCTTTTGTACCTGTTTTTGCATTTTAAAACAGGTTGTCGTTTTGGCTCAAACGAGCTTTTTGTGTTTTTGAGAGTTTTTGAATTTTGGAAAATTCAGGGTGTTTACAGTAGGTTAAGACAAGTATAAAGTATAACAGAGAACCAATTTGTATTCATGCCAGGCAGATCTACTGTTGAAGCGATTCACCTTTTGAGACGTCTTATGGAACATTTTAAAGCAAAAAAGAAAGACCTTCACATTATATTTATTGATCTAGAAAAAGCTTATGATAGGGTACCGAGTGAAGTTCTTTGGAGAACTTTGGAAAAAAAGAGGTATCCCATTGACATACATTAACCTTATAAGAGACATGTGCGATGGTACAAAAACATATGTGAGGACTCATGAAGGAATGACATACTTCTTTGAAGTTAATATTAGGTTACATCAAGGATCAACTTTAAGTCCATACTTGTTTATAATGGTGATTTATGAGTTAACAAAACATATTCAAGATCAAATACATTGGTGTATGTTATTTACGGATGACATTGTGTTAGTGGAGGAGTTGAAGGAAAAAGTTAATAGAAAATTAGAACTATGGAGAGAAACATTGGAAAGCAAAGGCCTCCGACTTAGTAGAACAGAGACAGAATATATGAAATGTAAGTTTGATCATTTGGTTACTTCAGAGGACATAAAAATTTAAATTGGCACACATTGCATCCTCCAAAAGGAAAGTTTTAAATACTTAAGGGTCAATTTTTTAGAGTGATGGAAGAATTGATGGAGATGTTACGCATAGAATTAATGTTGGTTGGTTAAAATGGAGAGGAGGATAAGGTATTCTTTGTGATAAGAAGATACCATTAAAGTTAAAAGTTAAGTATTATAGAGTAGCAATTAGGCCTGCCATGTTTTATGGTTTTGAGTGTTGGGCAGTTAATCATCAACATGTACAAAAGATGTCTGTGACAGAAATGAAGATGTTAAGATAGATGAGTGGTCATACAAGAAAAGACCGTATACATAATGAGATTATTAGAAACAAATTAGGAGTGGCACCAATAGAGGATAAAATGAGAGAATATCGTTTAAGATGGTTTGGACATATAGAAAGAAGATCAAAAGAAAAACCTATAAGAAGGTATGAAAAACTAAATTTGAAAAGTATTAAAAGAGGTAGAGGACGACCACAAAAGTGTTGGAAAGAAACAATAAAGGATGATCTAGCTTATTGTGAGTTAACTGCTAATATGACACACGATAGAGATCTTTGGAAACAAAGAATCCATGTAGCCGACCCCGTCTAGTATGGGAAAAGGCTTAGTTGTTGTTGTTGTATTAATGTATTGGTATAGGAAGAGTATTTTTTTCAGAAGAAAAAGTGATGAACACAATGTACATAGTATCTTTTAGAAGTAAACTTGAGAAGCAAATGAAAAGGCTGAATGCTGTCCTTACTAGCAGTAGTATTTTTTGCATAGGAAACGAAGTGGATAAACAATAACTAAGGTACTTCTTGACAGCTATTCAGTCACCTTTTTTATGTAATGTTTCTTGAAAAGAAATGGAAAGACGGTATACATAATGAGGTTATTAGAAACAAATTGGGATTTGCACCCAATAGAGGATAAAATGAGGGAAATCGTTTAAGATGGTTTGAATATATAGAAAGATGACCCAAAGATGATCCCGTAAGAAGATATGAAAAACTAGATTGTGAAAATATTAAAAGAGGAATAAGATGACCACAAAAGTATAATAAAAAATGATCTAGTTTATATTGAGTTAACTGCTAGTATGGCACATGATAGGGCCATGTGGAAACAAAGAATTTATGTAGCCGATCCCATCTAGTATGGGAAAAGGCTTAGTTGTTGTATGCATGACGCATGATAGGGTTACATGGAAAAAAAATCCATGTAGCTGACCCTATCTAGTATGATAAAAGGAAAAGGCTTAGTTGTTGTTGCTATATACCTTTCTTAACTTCATTTTCTACGAAGTTAGGAGAAAATCTAATAGAGGGATTAGAAAAATATGAAGCTACATACAAATCATGATGCATTTGTCGGTTCCAACCTTATCCATATCATTCTCATAACCTTGACTAAAATAGACTGCATTTCTCTCAAAAGTTAGCATTAAAAATAATATACACTACAACAATCCCTTCTCACTTGACCAACTTACAAAGCCCCATTTATCGGATGTAAACATCTTTTTCAATGCATTTTTTATATGACAAGACTTTGAATAATAATAATAATCATAGCAAATCTTGTGAACAAAGGCCTAAACAACTCCTTTCCACTAGTGTAGATTCTCTTCAAATGCAATACATATGAGTGGTTATAAATAAATCTTATGTGTATGCATCAATTATCTCTTCTTTCATCTACTGTACTGAAATCTTGAAGCATTAAGTCTATGCAATGTATAATACATGGGATCTATACTAAAGATGGATGACTCGACTCAAGCATCTTATTAGTTGCTTCAAAATTTGCAGCATTATTAATAACGAATTGAACAACATTTTCAATACCAATATCCTTAACAACATTTTCAAAAATAGAGAACAATTTATTTGTGATTTTTTCAATATGGGACAAGTCATAGGATTTCAAAAATGTCTCCTTTGGACAATATACCAAGAAGTTCACTAATGATGTATGAGGAATGTTTGTCCAACCATCAACCATAATAGAACAAACAATAACCTTCCACGATTCCTTAAATTTAGGACTCCATTTATAAATAATCTCAACTCATTTTTTTAATAATTTATCCCTTAAAGCATGATAAATAGGGACCTTATAAACTGATCCTACACTAGCAATAGCATTTGCCATGCTTTGAAAAGAAAATAAATTTACAACATTAAAAATATGTAATTTTAATAAAAAACTCTCATAAAAGAAGCTCTACACACGTCAAATCTACTTTCTCAATTACCTACTTTGAAGCCATAAATGAAGTAATACCTGGTTGAACTCTAGGAGTCGTACTTTGGGAAAAAAATATGAATGTATTCTACTACCTCTAAGACCTCCTCTACCACCTCTCACAATCATGAGATAAACAAAGACTCTTGCAATGGAACAAGAACCTACGATACTTCTACTGCCACTAGAACGTATACTCTTTTCGTTATCTCGCCTCCTCTTTGTCTCCTCAATTATTTCCTCTTCCTAAGCTATATCACGAATTTCTTCACTGTATCTCTCGAGAAGCATATTAAAACTGTTGATATGTCCCAATCACTTATTTCCAGTGTTGTCTGACGCGTATCGTATCGGGTATTACTGGGCTCCACTATACGGGCGTACGATACAGGCGATACGCCCATAAAAAATTCAAAAAAAAAATTTCAATTTTTTTTTTTAAGTTTCTGCTTTTTGGCCACTCTTCACTTCTCTCTTCTCTCCTCTTCACAAACACCAAATGTGTGAATATGCTCGAATAACATGATCTTGCTTTCTATGGTATTGAGTCTATTGACTTTGACTATGGAGCACTATCCTATATGCTCGATATTGGTTCTGATTTGGAATCCAACATCTTGAACCTGGTTCGTGGCAAACCTTGTTGAGTATTTACTAAGTAGGGTTGCACCAATCTGAGCACGGGAAGTGACTCGAGCAGATTCACGGATTCGGGTTGCGGCATACCCATAAGGTGTTGCGTTGACCAACTTTGGTTTCTTCAATGAGAAATCAAGCTTTGGAGTAGGACTGATAATTAAAAAACAATCTTGTTAAATATCACTATATTCATTATATAGTTATGAGAAAGAAAATATCATCTCGTATATGTTAACTCATGATATATTGGTAGATACAAATATGGATTTAAAATATATTTAAAAGATAATTGTTGTGTAGGTAAAAAACCTGATAAAAAACATAACGTTTTTTATATCTTTAGCAAACAGCAAAGGTGTCGGAGTTCCCCTCTTTTGCCGCTTCCCGATTAATCAAAAAAAAATTGAATTTTTTTTTTGAATTTTTTTTGGGGCGTACACGATACGGTGCGATACACCCACACCTGCGATACGGGCCCCCGTATCGTATCGTGCGTATCGCACCGTATCGTACGATACGATGCGATACGAACAACACTGCTTATTTCTACTTTTGCTCTTTGTTATAATCTTTTTCTTTTCTTTGTAACCTCAAAAACTTGCACTTATGTCACTAGAATGCATACTCTTTTTATTATCTCGCCTCATTGTCTCCTCAACTATCTCCTCCTCCTGAGTCATACTACGAATTTCTTCACTGTATATCTCTCGAGAAACATCTTGAAATTATTGAGACATATCTCAAACACTTATTTATGCTTTCTCTCTTTATCGTAATCTTTTCATTTCCTTTGTAGCAACTTTTTCTTTTCTTTATAGCTTGCAAAACTTGTTAAGTTTCATACTTTACATCTTCAAGTACCCGATAACAGACACTTGCATTTTTTTTGGTTCTCGAAAGATGGGGTTTCATATTTAACCTTTTTATTATATAATATGCACCTATCCACAAACCTATTGCCTTCATATGTTAGGGTGTAACACTTTCATGTTGGATTGGACTGATCAATCACCCTCAAGCTGAATAGAGATAAACCATACCAAGAAAAGGGATTTAGTGAAGAATCTCATGCCATGGATCCTATAGATTTTCACGAGTTTTAGAGATAAACATTTAATTTCTTCACGAAATTAAGCAAATGAAAGACATGTTAAAGGTTTGGGAGCAAACACAAGCGATAGGAAAGGGTTGGTAATGGGCGAAACACTCCCCGTGGGTCATGGGTTTATAAGTTAAGAAAAATCAACATCGACTCGTACGATATGGACCATATTGTATGATATGGTACCATATCGTACTATATGGCCCGATATAGATTGATAAATAATCAAATATGATATACTTACCCGTATTGTGTCATTTTAGCATACAATGCACGATAAACTTGTATGATATGATATGATGTTTACAAAATGTTTGCAAGATTAATTTTGTTGATAGCATATTGTAAAGTGTATTGGTTCTTGCCATGATATGATACAATCTTATTGTGATATTATAAATTTTTCCTAAAAATACTTTTAAAAATAAAAATAGGAAGAATTACAGAAAGTTTAAACAATTCTTATGAGTCAAAACAAGTGGGGCAAACTTTGGCATTGTATGAAAAAATTAGTATATAATGAATTTAATAAGGTACTAAGTACCTACAATTCTACATAGGTGGCATTAAGTTGTTATTAACTAATAATAATCATAAATTCATAATATAAACAAGAAATCAACTAGCTGACAATAAAAAATAAACAATCGGTCTACTCTATTATCAAATCAAATTAAAGAAGCAAACATTCTTTAAAGTTACAACTTGCATAATTAAAGAATAGCCATAAATTATAATTTAGATCATTAACTGAATAATTCTCTTCTTATCTTCCTTCAATAACATTATCATCATCCCCCTCCTGATATTGTGGTTTCTCTTTTGAATTGAGCGTTTGAACATCTTCTTTGGCCCGTAAAGAACAATTTTTTCTGCATCTCTTTTGAGTTGGGGTCATAAATAGTAGGATCCTAGATTGACAATTGTCATGTCTCACCTCCACATGGCCGCTAAGACCACGAGAATGCCTATTTCTTATAAACTTGTCTCATAGAGAACTCATAGTAATACATAAACATTTATCTTTGAAGAGGAAGCCATCTTGAACCACAAACTCACTACTGAATTGTTTGTTTGGTATTTTGATCAAACGTGGCCAAAATCTTCATCATTAGGATAACATTCCTTAAGCTCCTCCAAACCAGAAAAATTTGGATGAAAAAAATTAGAAGAATCGATCAATGACTAAGAGTGTTTGCTATTCGATTGAAAATTTCATATTTATTCATTATCACATAATTGAATCTTTCAAAATAAGCTGTCCATCATGCCAACATACGATTCACGTCCTTTTGATTTCAGAAGTGCTTCAAAGCTTGATGATCAGAGGGGACAATGAACTCCTTGGGTAATAAGTGACTTGCACATCTTAAGGGATCTAAAGACAACATACAACTCTTGCTGCTACATGCTCCACTTTTGTCGTGCTTCACTTAACTTCTCACTAAAGAAAGCAACATGTCGCCTTGCTTGAGATAACACAACTCCAATTCCCACAACACTCACATCCTATTCTGTCTTATTTAAATCTAGCAGTGTTAGAGTTAAGGTAGTAGAAAGTTTATCTTTGATCAAAACAAAACTTCATGTTGTTGTAGTCGTCCAATGAAATCTTCCTTGCTTGAGACATTCAGTTAATGGTGCCATAATGCCGTTGAAGCCCTTGACAAACCTGTGATAAAAAGTTGCTAATCCATAGAAACTTCTTACATCAGGAACATATTTGGGAGTCTGCCATTCGCGAAAAGAGTTCACCTTTGTGTCATCTACATGAACTCCTCCGCTACTAATAACAAAACCCAAAAATACCAATCGAGTGTGCATAAAAGCACAGTTTTTCAAGTTTACATATAGCTAATTCTTCCTTAATACGAAAAAGAAAACTTTGTGGTGTACTCAAGGTATCCAGTCACATCTTTGGATATGCCAAAAGGCATCACTAACTACTCATACAAACAATCTTTACTTTTAAAGGCGACTCATCTCCTAGCCTAATTTGAATACGGTGGTAGCCACTTTTGAGGTCTAGCTTGGCTTAGTTATTAACAGCGTGTCATAACGAATTAGCGCCACATGAAGCGCTATATCAGCTCGCTGTTAATGGGCCCCATTTCGCCACTAATTGCACAGTTTATAATGACATAGCTTATAGGATCGGGTCAATCTAATATCCATTGGATCAACCTGATTCAAATAGAAATAAACCTAAAATGCCAAAACAATCTCTTTTACCCTTTTGTCTCTCTCTCTTCTCCCCCTTCTGTCTGCATCTCTCTCTCTCAACAAGCAGCAGAGTTGTCTGTGTCCTAAGTCACACAGACACTTCTAAGGGGTGGAGTGTCAACCTCGACACTGGTGCGACACCGACACTGACACCGACACCGTGTCGGGTGCGGCATGGCCAAAAAAAAAAAATTTGCAAATTTGTTTTTTTGTAACTCACGGTTAAATGGGTCCGGATAATGAAGATTGATTTGTGTATTATGATGAAATTAGTAGTTGTTTACCATTTATATGTTTTGCTTTAATATAAACTTATAAAGTTGTGTACTTGCTATTGTAGTTGTATATCATATTAGCTTTAATGATTTTGGGTGCGAACAATTGGTTTCTTATTACTCAATCTGATTGGATTCTTGACTCCATACTGTATGCCTTTGCACAGAATAATCTTTGTCACCAAGCACATTTAAAGACCAGGAACATTACCTGATCAATAGAACAGAAGAGTATGAAATCACTACTGGATCCTAGCACAAATACTAGTATATGTTATATCCTACTAAAGATCTCGAAACTCTTTGAAGACCCGCACCCGCACCCGTGTGACATAGTCTGTGTCTCTTTGTGGCTCCCCTTCTGTCATTGTCTCTCTCTCAGCAAGCAACGACTAGCATTGCTAGTTGTCTGTTGACGTTTTTCTCTCTGTTAATGTTCTCTGGCTCTTTAGTGTAATTCAACTCAAATATATTAATTTCTTTTAATTCTTCTTCTTACTGCTTAGAATAACTTGGTTACATTTATGTTTTTATTTTTAAAATTAAGTTTAATAATTCAATATGCATATGCCACATGAAGTTTATTGTTTGTCTTCTTAAAATTTGTTTATTTAGTTTGATTTATAATTATGAAAGTAGTTGTTATGTATTTCTTGATATTTTTTAGAAATTAGAGAATCCATTATATATATATATATATTATTTTTTAATCACAAATGAAAGTGTATCACTAAATCCATTATATTCCCACTACCGCTATATTAGGGTCAACTGCTAACAACCCTCTAACCACTATTGATAACATAGTAGCTTGGTGAATATCCTGGAATTGTTGAACTGATCTAGCATGTCATCAAGATAGGAAATGGGAAAACGATACATGATAGTGATCTTGTTTATAGCTCAACAGTCTATGCACATCCTTTAAGTTCCATCAAGTAAGGTGGGTATTCTTAAGGGATTGATACTTTCCCGAATATGACATCTTGCCAATAATTTTTTATTTTTGATAAGGATGAAATGTTCGTGTGAGGGACTGATACTCATCCTATAGTGTGGTAGATTAGGTAAACTGGATCCTTGGAGAAAGTCAATTCGATGCTGGATATTTCACATAGGTGGCAAGTTGGTTGGTTCTTCAAAGATATCACTATACTCATAGAGCAAGCTGCATACCTCAACGAGAATAATGGTTTATGGTTGTTCAAAACCCTTGATTATTGGGATGGTGCAATCATTTGCTTCTCTCATGCTTTCCTCGAACTCAAGTTTGGTGTTTGCAGTAATGAATGGTGTCTTCTCTATTTTTTTAGAGTGTTTCCTCCAATTTGACTAAGTAAGATTGCGATCTTTCGTCGTTCTCAAGTAAATGAGTAGGAGTTGTCTCTTTCTTGATGGGTTGCATCCACATCATACTACTATGGTCTCCCAAGTAGGATGTGGTAGGCATCCATTTCCACCACATCGCATTGCACAATAGACTTACGGCAGTTTGCATTGTAGGGTAATTTTATGTTGGGACCTTTCTTGATTCAGCCAATACCATAAGGATTGGGATGAGGGTCAGTTGAGAGCTTTAAATCAATGTTATGTGTATCCCCTCGTATCATCTAATACGGGGCATACCATATTATATCTTATCGTGAAATCACGATACAATACAAGAGCTGTGTCATAACATGTATAATTATCACCCCGAATCGCACGTATCTACGATATATCCTTTATTTATAAATGTGCTTCAAGGATCAAGTTGAAATTCATTATGTCAAATAGAAATGCATATGATGTATGCATGTACAAGAAGAGCAAAAGAATGAATGAGTCAACTCTATACTGCAATATGGACATGTAGCTGCATGAAATGCATATAAAGAAATTGCTACAAAATTATGACCATATATACAAAATTATTAATATCTGTACAAACTTATCACCATATGAGATGCAAATTAGTACCAAATCCATAAGATTTACTGCAAAAATAGCCAATTATTTCATTTTAAAAAATTTGCAGGATAAAAAACAAAGGTCCTGTCATTGCAGATTCGCAGTATCTATGCTGTATGTATCAGCAGCTACCTGTAAATGTAGAGCAGATTAGAAGAAGGTGGTGTTTTCACAATCATTTGTAGGGTAATTATGTATTTATGCTGCATATATCTATATTCCACTGATTATAGCTAAACAAAAGATATATGCTAAACTTTCACAATAGATCAATCACAATATGATGTCTGGTGTAAAGCAAAAGTATTAACCAACAAACAACAACAACAACTAAGCCTTTTCCCATACTAGACGGGGTCGGCTACATGGATTCTTTGTTTCCACAGATCCCTATCGTGTGTCATGTTAGCAGTTAACTCCCAATAAGCTAGATCATTCTTTATTGTTTCTTTCCAACACTTTTGTGGTCGTCCTCTATCTCTTTTAATACTTTCCAAATTTAGTTTTTCTAACCTTCGTAAAGGTTCTTCTTTTGATATTCTTTCTATATGTCCAAACCATCTTAAACGATGTTCTCTCATTTTATCCTTTATCGGTGCCACTCCTAATTTGTTTCTAATAACCTCATTATGTATACGGTCTTTTCTTTTATGACCACTCATCCATCTCAACATCTTCATTTCTGTCACAAACATCTTTTATACATGATGATTAACTGTCCAACACTTAGAACCATAAAACATGGCAGGCCTAATTGCTGCTCTATAATATTTACCTTTTAATTTTAATGGTATCTTCTTATCACAAAGAATACCTGATGCTCCTCTCCATTTTAACCAACCAGCATTTATTCTATGTGTAACGTCTCCATCAATTCTTCCATCACTTTGAAAAATTGACCCTAGGTATTTAAAATTTTCCCTTTGGGGAATGCAATGTGTGCCAATTTTAATTTCTATGTCCTTTGAAGTAACCAAATGATCAAACTTACATTCCATATATTCTGTCTTTGTTCTACTAAGTCGGAGGCCTTTGCTTTCTAATGTTTCTCTCCATAGTTCCAATTTTCTATTAACTTTTTCCTTAGACTCCTCCACTAATACAATGTCATCTGCAAATAACATACACCAAGGTACTTCTTGAATATGTTTTGTTAACTCATCCATCACCATTATAAATAAGTATGGACTTAAAGTTGATCCTTGATGTAACCCAATATTAACTTCAAAGAAGTCTGTCGTTCCTTCATGAGTCCTCTCACACATGTTTTTGCACTATCGGAAATGTCTCTTATAAGGTTAATATATGTCAATGGGATACCTCTTTTTTCTAAAGTTCTCCAAAGAACCACCCTCGGTACCCTATCATAAGCTTTTTTTAGATCAATAAATATCATGTGAAGGTCTTTCTTTTTTGCTCTAAAATGTTCCATAAGACGTCTCAAAAAGTGAATCGCTTCAATAGTAGATCTGCCTGGCATGAATCCAAATTGGTTCTCTGTTGTACTTGATACTTGTCTTAACCTACGTTCGATAATTCTTTTCCATAATTTCATAGTATGACTCATTAACTTGATACCTCGATAATTCACACAATTTTGAATGTCTCCCTTGTTCTTATATATGGGTATAAGTGTACTTGCTCTCCATTCCTCGGGCATCTTTTGGTTTTTCCATATTTCATTAAATAGTCTTGTGAGCCAAGTGATTCCTATTTCTCGTAGTATTTTCCAAACTTCTATAGGAATATTATTTGGTCCTACTGATTTACCGCCCTTCATATGTTTAAGAGCCTCTTTGACTTCATTCTTTTGAATACGTCGGTAGAAATTGTAGTTTATATACTTTTCTGACTTCTAAATCTCCTAAACTAATACTAACATCTTTATTTTCATTAAAAAGATTATAAAAATAGTTTTTCCATCTATTTCTTATATCATCATTTGCCAGTAGAATTTTTTCATCCTCGTCTTTTATGCATCTAACATAATTAAGATCTTTAGTTTTCTTATCTCTAGCCCTAGCTATCCTAAAAATATCTCTTTCACCCTCTTTTGAGTTGAGTTTTTTATATAAGTCCTCCCAAATCTTAGCTTTTGCTTCACTAACGGCATTTTTTTGCTTCATTCTTTGCTTTCTTATAAGCTTCTAAAGTTTCACTAGTTTTCTTAGCATAATATAATTTGTAACATGCCCTCTTTGCCTTGATTTTATTTTGTACTACTTCACTCCACCACCAAGCTTCTTTTTGTGCCAGTAGACCTCCCTTAGATACCCCTAACACATCTTTCGCCACTTTCCTAATATGTATAGCCATATTGTTCCACATATCACAGGGTGTGCCAACATAATTCCAAGCATCTCCTTGAAGGACTTTCTGTTTAAATATATCTTCTTTCTCGCTTTTGAGGTTCCACCATTTAGTCCGAATAGCTCGATGCACTCTTTTCTTCTTTGTTCATTTTTTTATTTGTAAATCCATAACTAAAAGTCGATGTTGGGTGGTTTAGCTTTCTCCTGGAATTACCTTACAATCTTTACAACACGCTCTATTTTTTTCTACAAATAAAGTTTGTGTTTGTGATAAGCCACTCTTATAAGTAATTAAATGTTCATCTCGTTTTTTGAAGATTGTATTGACTATAAAGAGATCAAATGCCATAGCAAAATTTAAAATCTCCCTACCTTCCTCGTTTATATCCCCAAAACCAAAGTTTCCATGAATCCCTTGGTATCCTAATGCCTCTTTACTGACATGTCCATTTAAATCTCCTCCTAAACAAATCATCTCCCTTTGTGGAATCTTTTGAAATACCTTATCTAACTCTTCCCAAAAAACAGTCTTTATACTATCTTCTAGTCCTACTTGGGGTGCGTAAGCACAAACTATATTCAAAACCTCTACTCCTAACACTAATTTCAACATCATGATTCGGTCACCATATTGTTGTATATCTACTACTCTCTCCTTTAAATTTTTATTTATGATAATACCAACTCCGTTTTGAGCCTTTTCTTTACCTGAGTACCATAATTTAAAACATCTATCCTCTATCTCTTTTGCTTTTTCTCCAACCCATTTTATCTCTTGTAAACATAGAATATAAATCTTTCTCCGAATCATAGTATCTACCACCTCCATTAGCTTACCCGATAATGTTCCAATATTCCAAGAACAATACGAATCTTATTATCTAGGACTAGCTTTCTTACTCCCCGCATCCATCCATAATAAAATTGCAGAGACCCTCTCTGAAAATTTTTCACTACATTCAGGAGGCAATGTAGCGGGACTAGCTTCTTTACCCACACCCATCCAATGTGTGGGAACCCTCTCTACAATTGATTCACTACATTCGGGCGAAAATGTAGTGACCCTTGCTTACTTCTTACTGTATTCGGGCTCTGCAGCACATCGCCAGGCGGGGATGCTCCAAAGCAATGCTCATAATTTTTGTAATCCATGGTATAAAAATCCGACGAAGTTTTACGCTGGCTGTCGGAAGCCTAACACAACCCTCCTCCTTTATCCGGGCTTGGGACCGGCAATGCAAGGGTGATCCCTTACATGGGCGGAGTTACTCGAAAACGATCAAACCAAGAAATTGGTGGAGTACCATTCTTTCTGTGTAGCCTGTCATCAAGACTGCCATTTTCCATATAATCATAAACCAAGCAACCATGATCAGGACAAGCGCCAAGAAGTAGCAAATGGGGATGACAGATTCTGCTGAGTACCTCAAGCAAAAGTATTAACCAATACAAAAATAATACAATAAAAAATTGTGATGCTTACCGACAAGAAACAAATGGAGAAGAGAGCAGATCATGGATTGTGGAAGAAAAAGGTGAAGAAAGAAGACAAAAAAGAAATAAATAAATAAAGAGAAAAACTTATTCAATTTGATAGAAAAGAAAAATCAAGTGATAACTTGAATGGTAGCTAAATATGAACATTAGACAAACACAAGTAGATACAACATCAATATGGAGAACAAGATTGCTATACTGCAAGCAAATAGAGTGTGGCCTAGAGGTGCCATTGTCGTTGTAGTGTTGGTTGTCTCTGGAGTGGTGGTGGTGGTGCTGCTGTCAGACTGTCAGTTTCTTCTTCCTTGCTCTCCATAAATGGTTGTAGGACTTGTTGAAGTTCACACTGAAATCACAGATTGCATCTTGTCTATGTAAGTTAGGGGTGTTGTCCATATTACAATGTGGTACCATAGGCATGTTGTAATACATATTACATACCTCTTATTGTTTTGGTTTTTCCTATGTATTGACATGATATGCCCGTAACACTGGGTAATTAGGCTCATGGAGTATGTGGTAGGTCTCATAATACAACAACAACAACTAAGCCTTTTCCCATACTAGACGGGGTCGGCTACATGGATTCTTTGCTTCCCTTACAGGTTCTTTTGATTTTCTTTCTATATGTCCAAATCACCTTAAATGATATTCTCTCATTTTATCCTCTATTGGTGCCACACATAATTTATTTCTAATAACCTCATTATGTATACGGTCTTTTCTTGTATGGCCACTCATCCATTTCTACATCTTCATTTTTGTCACAGACATCTTATGTACATGTTGATTAACTGCCCATCACTCAGAACCATAAAACATGACAGGTCTAATTATTGCTATATAATATTTACCTTTTAACTTTAATGGTATCTTCTTATCACAAAGAATACTTGATGCTCCTCTCTATTTTAACTAACCAACATTAATTCTATGCGTAACATCTCCATCAATTCTTCCATCACTTTGAAAATTTGACCCTAGGTATTTAAAACTTTCCTTTTGGGGATGCAATGTGTGCCAATTTTAATTTCTATGTGCTCTGAAGTAACCAAATGATCAAACTTACATTCCATATATTTTGTCTTTGTTCTACTAAAACGGAAGCCTTTACTTTCTAATGTTTCTCTCCATAGTTCCAATTTTCTATTAACTTTTTCCTTAGACTCCACCACTAACACAATGTCATATACAAATAACATACACCAAGGTACTTCATCTTGAATATGTTTTGTTAACTCATCAATCACCATTATAAATAAGTATGGACTTCAAGTTGATCCTTGATGTAACCCAATATTAACTTCAAAGAAGTCAGTCATTCCTTTATGAGTCCTTACACATGTTTTTGCACCATCGTACATGTCTCTTATAAGGTTTATATATGTCAATGGGATACTTCTCTTTTTTAGGTTCTCTAAAGAACCTCCCTCGGTACCCTATTGTAAGTTTTTTCTAGATCAATAAATATCATGTGAAGGTATTTCTTTTTTGCTCTAAAATGTTTAATAAGATGTCTCAAAAGGTGAATCGCTTCAATAGTAGATTTGACTGGCATAAATCCAAATTGGTTCTCTGTTATACTCGATACTTGTCTTAACTTACGCTTGATAATTCTTTTCCACAATTTCATAGTATGATTCATTAATTTGATACCCTGATAATTCGCACAATTCTAAATGTCTCCCTTGTTCTTATATATGGGTATAAGTGTACTCGCTCTCCATTCCTTGGTCATCTTTTGGTTTCTCCATATTTCATTAAATAGTCTTGTGAGCTAAGTGATTCCTATTTCTCCTAGATTTTCCAAACTTCTATAGGAATATTGTCTGGTCCTACCGATTTACCACCCTTCATATGTTTGACTTCATTCTTTTGAATACGTCGGTAGAAATTATGGTTTATATACTTTTCTGATTTGGCTATAACTCTTCTAAGCTAATACTAATATTTATTTTCATTAAAAAGCTTATAAAAATAGTTTTTTTATCTATTTCTTATATCATCATTTGCCACTAGAATTTTTTCATTATCTAACAAAATTAAGATCTTTAGTTTTCTTATCTCTAGTCCTAGTTATCGTAAAAATATCTCTTTCACCCTCTTCAGTTGAATTTTTTTATATAAATCCTCCCAAATTTTAGTTTTTGCTTCACTAACGGCTTTTTTTCTTCTTTCTTTGCTTTCTTATAAGCCTCTAAAGTTTCACTAGTTTTCTTAGCATAATGTAATTTGTAACATACCCTCTTTGCCTTGATTTTATTTTGCACTACTTCACTCCACCACCAAACTTCTTTTTGTGCTGGTACACCTCCCTTATATTCACGTAACACATCTTTCGCCACTTTCCTAATATGTATAGCCATATTGTTCCACGTATCACAAGGTGTGCCAACATAATTTCAAGTATCTCCTTGAAAGGACTTTCTGTTTAAATATATCTTCTTTCTCGCTTTTGAGGTTTCACCATTTAGTCTGAATAGCTCAATGTAATAACCCATATTATTTTTAACTTTTAATTTGCTTAATTTTTTTTATAGTGGCGGCAAACATGTTTGGTTTTGGGTTACTTGGAACCTAGAATCTAACCGTCCCTAGAGCGGTTGCAGTTTTGGTTTTGGAGCGATTCCGATTTCAATTTCAGAATTGTTCCAAAACTGGTTAAATTATTATTATTAATTTTAAAGAGGGTTGGCTCCTAAGGGATTTGAACTCCCGCCTGACTCAGCGGTAGACAATGTTCTACCATTGAGCCACACCTCAACTTGTGTCAATATATGTATAAAATATATATTGTTTATTAATGGGTGGTTGAAAACCAGTGTTGTTCGATGCATATCGTATAGTATATCGTTTTGGTCTATAATACGTATCGTATCGCTTCACGAATAGAGTGTCTCCCACTTCATGAATACAATAAAAATCATATCCACACACTTGATAACTTCATATATTATAATTCAAAAAAAGAAAAACACAAATAACATAAAAAACAACAAATACGAAGATTTTTTTTTTGAAAACTCAAAAAGTATACCACAACGCGGGTTAGGAGCCTTACAAAGACGTCGCAAAAACTTAAATTTCTGTTTGGCTAGGTCTACAGGTTGTATCGCATGACTGTTTAAAACCAGCGGTTCCGGTTCAAGGCCGGTTCCTGAAAACTATGAACTGTAATCGAATTGTGGGTCTCCATTTTCGGTTACCGATAATTCTGAAGTTGATTTAGTTCTGGATTGGGCCGGTTATACATAACACTATTTAAAACCACCAGTTCCGGTTCAAGGCTAGTTCTTGAAAACTATGATCCATAACTGAATCGGAGGGTCTCCAGTTTCGGTTATTGACAATTCTGAAGTCGATTTAGTTTCGGTTTGAATCGCTAGGCCGGTTCCGAACTAGCCATGTCTATGTGGAGGGGCACGTGTTAGACACATGCCCACACATACACAATCCTGTTTCTCTATTTCCTATTTTTTTGATATTTGCCTATTTCTCGTGTCCCGTTGCTATATCCTTTTTTCGTTTAGTTTCCTTAACCTAGCATGAGAGGCTTGGTAGGTTGGGGTTATTGATATTTGATCCTTCAACATTATCTTCTAAGTCTGAAATGAACAAACCCATTTCCTATAGTATTAGTGATAATTTTTTTTTTAAAATTCTATATATTCAAATTATTGGGTGATTACTCAGGGGCTACAGATCATATGGTAGGAGATAAACCTGGTTTTAAAGAATATAAAGTTACTCCTACACCTCAATATGTAAAGATGACCAATGGTTCCTTGATTCCAATGGAAGGAACATGAGAAATTGAAGGGAAGAACTTTAAAATTAATTCAGTGATATAAATTCCTAAATTTCCAATAAATTTACTTTCTGTAAGCTCTTTGATTAGAGACATGAATTGTTCAATCACATTTTCTCCATCTGGCTGTGTGTTTCAGGATCTAAGAACGGGAAGAACCTTTGGACGTGGTGAATTGAAAAATGGGCTATATCTAGTTCCTGGTCCACATCCTACAATACAGAAAAGAGCATTGGCAACTACTCCAGCAGAAGAAGAAATAATACTTTGGTATAGTAGATTAGGACATCTGCCTGTGTCTAAGATTCATGAATTTATTCCTTTTGTAATTCTAAAAGACATGGTTATTCAATGTGATATGTCAGAGAGCTAAACACCAGGTCCATTTGAGTTAATACATTCTGATGTATGGGGTCCATGTTTGACACCTTCTTTAGGCATTTTTAAGTACTTTGTTACTTTCATTGATGACTATTCCAGACTCACATTTGTTTACCTTATGAAATCAATTTGTTTACCTTATGAAATCAAAGGCAGAAATACCATCTATTTTCCCTATGGTTCACAATCTAATTAAGACTCAGTTTGGATACACAATTAAAATCCTTCGATCTGATAATGGTGGTGAATTTTGTACTTCTTCTTTGGAATCATATCTTCAAAGTCATGGGATTTTTCGTTAAACTTCTTATGTGTACACCCCTCAACGAAATGGAGTTGAAAGAAAAAACAAACATATTTTGGAAATTGCTTGAACTCTCTTAAACACAAAGTCCCAAAATATTTTTGGCCAGATGCAATACTTACAGCTGTATATCTCATGAACAGACTTCTCTCTATTGTTTTTGGTGGAAAATCTTCATTTCACATGGTCAAACCTGATGCTAATCCATTTCATCTTATTCCTAGAGTGTTAGGATGTGTATGCCATGTTCATATTCACAATCAATTTAGGAACAAACTTGATCCAAGAGCTGTCAAATATGTCTTTATTGGATATTCTGGTGAAAAAAAGGATATGTTTGTTATGACCCCAATTCACATAGGAAATACATTTCCATGGATGTAACATTTTTTGAAAATACTCTCTTCTTCAATAATTCTACTGGTGAGTCAGACTCTACTATCGAAGATACTACTCTTCCGATCAATATTACTGGTGATGAGACATATGAAGATTATACTATTAATGAAGATGATCAACAACAGGAAGAAAAGGAGACTCAAGTGTATAAAAAGGGAAAAAGGAATATAATTATGCCCAGTCCTACAGACACCACGAACCAAGGGGGAATACCTACCTCATATTCCTCTGATTCAATTCCATTTGAAGGAGACAATTTGAATGTTCCAATAGCTCACAAAAAAGGGAAAAGATTATGTGGTAAGTATCCAATTTCACAATTCATTTCTTATGATCAATTATCTTCCAGTTATCAGAATTTTGTGTTAAATTATATCCAATTCCAAAGAATTTTAATGAAGCCTCTCAGCAGAAACATTGGGTTGAAGCCCTAAAATCTGAACTTCAGGTACTTGAAAAAAACCAGACATGAGAAGTCAACGAATTACCACCAGGAAGAAAAGCAGTAAGTTGCAAATGGGTGTATACTGTAAAATTTAAAGCTGATGGATTATTAGAGAGATATAAAGCAAGATTAGTGGCTCGTGGCTATAGTCAGTCATATGGAATTGACTATGTAGAAACATTTGCACCTGTAGCAAATCTCACATCTATACGAGTCATTATCATCATTGCAGCCCAAAAGAATTGGACCATGTGGCAACTTGATGTAAAAAATATATTTTTACTGGGAGAACTCAAAGAAAAAGTATATATGGAACTACCACCCGGATATGCAAATTCTACTAATAAGGTCTGCAGGTTAAAGAAGGCAATTTATGGACTAAAGCAGTCTCCTAGAGCATGGTTTAAAAAATTCAGTAAAAGCATCATTAGTCTTGGATATCAGAAGAGTGTGAGTGATCACACATTATTTTTTAAAAGGAGGGAGAAACTGATAGTATTATTAGTATATGTCAGTGTTGTCCGTATCGCACCGTATCGTATGATACGGTGCGATACGTATCGTATCGTGGGCCACCACGATACGATACGGGCCCCCGTATCGCAGGTGCGGGCGTATCGCACCGTATCGTGCGATACGGCCCGTATCGCATACGGGCGATACGCCCTGGGACCCTTATAAAGGGTCCCGGGCCGAGGGAAACCCGCGATTTTTCGCGGGTTTCCTCTCTCCTTTTGGGTTCTTCAAGCTCCCTAAGAGTCGGTTTTCGCCTCCTTGGTGTTCAAAGCTCTAAAATCGTGCCCTACGGTGTCCGTCCAAGCCTCCAAACTCGGATTTAGGTATATTTTTAATGTTTTTTTCCTTTTTTCCCTTTATATTTATTGTTTTTTGTGTTATTTCGGGTTTTTTTTTTTGAATGACAAAATATGAAGTTATTAAGTGTGTGTATACGATTTTTATTGCATTCATGAAGTGGGAGACACTCGATTTGAGTGTTATTTGAAGATTGGGGGATTTACGAAGTGCTTTTATTTTCAGGTTTTTGTTTGAATTAAAGTACTCCATTGAGATGGCAGGAAGGGGTGGTAGAGACTCTCATTCAAAGTCTGATGATCCGGCATGGCAGTGGGGTATACCAATTGAGGGTTCAAGGTTAAAAATCAGATGTTTATTTTGTGAAAAGGTGGTTAGTGGTGGAATTTCAAGGTTGAAACACCACCTAGCAGGAACCAGGAAAGAAGTTGCTCCATGCACAGGCAGAGTTAGAAGTGTGCCAGAAGGTATTAAATGGCAATGCTTGCAGATGATTGAGAGCATACAGGAAAGGAGACAACAAAAGGATGATTTCCAGATGTGTGAAGAAGCTGATGATGCTACTGCCACTGGAGTTGGATTCACTGATAGTTTGCCTTCAGATGCTAGAACAGATATTGGTAGTAGCAGTTCGCGAGCACCTAGCAGAGGAAAGAGGGTTGCATCTGAAGACTTTGGAGGTGGCAGAAGAGGAAGTTCAGGAAGGAGTAGAGGAAGAGCTTCTTCTTCTAGCATACATTCGTTCTTTCCTCCTTCCACTACACCTGGTGCTCAGCCAGGAATTCGTGCTGCTATGGCTTCAGAACAACTGCACGATCAAGCAGACCTTGCAGTGGGCAGATGGTTTTATGATACATGCATTCCATTTAATGCAGCAAACAGTTTTCATTTTCAAGCAATGGCAGATGCAATTGCTAACATTGGTCCAGGATACAGGATGCCCTCTTATCAGAAGTTGAGAGGGAAGATATTAGATCAGACCGTGATTGAAGTGCAGCAATACTGTTCGACTTTGAGACAATCGTGGAAGGAAACAGGATGCACTATCATGGCAGATGGATGGACCGATAGGCGAGGAAGGACATTGCTAAACTTTCTTGTATATTGTCCTAAAGGACTCATGTTTTTGAGATCTCTAGATATGTCAGAGGAGAGGCACACTGCAGAGATCCTACGAGAGGAATTTGATAAGGTTATACAAGAGGTTGGGCTAGAAAATGTAGTCCAATTGATTACAGATAATGCAGCTAACTACAAAGCAGCCGGAAAGGAGTTAGCTGATATTTATGGGACTTTCTACTGGACACCATGTGCAGCCCATTGTTTAGATCTCATCCTCGAGGACATCGGTGAGATGGATGAAATAAAGGCAGCAACTGAGTGTTGCCAAGATATTACAAAATTTATTTACAACCATGCATTTGTTTTATGTATGATGAGGAGATACACAGAAGGTGCAGAGCTTCTTCGCACAGCTGCAACTCGGTTCGCAACAAACTTCTTATCTGTACAGAGTATTGTGAGACAGAAGCAAGCTTTAAAGAGAATGTTCTCCTCAGATGAGTGGCAACAATTTGCAGAGTTGCCACAAAACAGAAGGAACAGAAAGTTAAATGAGATTGCAGAAACGGTTTTTAGAAGTTCATTTTGGAATGCATGTATCAGATTATTGAAAATTACTTGTCCTTTAGTGAAAGTTTTGAGATTGGCTGACAGCGAGGAGAAACCATCTATGGGCTACCTTTATGAATCCATGGACAGGGCAAAAGAAGCAATCAGAAATAACTTTAATGGAAAAAAAAGAGATTATGTGCCCGTGTGGAAAATAATTGATAGTAGATGGAATAAACAATTGCATCAGCCTATTCATGCAGCAGCCTACTATCTAAACCCATCATTGAGGTACTCAGCAACCTTCAAAAGGGACGGTGAGGTTAATCGAGGAATCATTGAATGCATCGACAGATTAGTCCCTGATGAGAGCATAGTAGATGCGATACATCGAGAGATGGAGATATATGATAATGCTCTTCACTTGATGGGTTTGCCTGTTGCAATTCGCAACCGCTCTACGATGCGTCCAGGTACATTGTTTATTTTCATATTTAAGTTCCATCTTACATTACTGTGGATTATTATGTCTCTAATGTTTATATTTTCTTTACAGATGTTTGGTGGAACAGGTTTGGAAGTGATTGTCCAAACCTTAGAGATTTTGCAGTTAGAGTCTTAAGCCAAACCTGTAGTGCAACAGGTTGTGAAAGAAATTGGAGTGTTTTTGAACACATCCATACAAAAAAGCGCAACAGGTTGGAACACAAAAGGCTTAATGATTTGGTTTATATTCGTTGTAACATGCGCCTTCGTGAAAGGTAATGTTGTATTACTTTCAAATTTTCAATTCGATATTATTTAACTTCAGTTTTCAATTGTTAATATTACTTACTAATTGTTTATCTTTGTTTGTGTCGTAGGCAATTAAAAAAAAGTAAATAGAGAAGAAAGTCAGTTCGATCCAATAAGTTTGGATAATTTTGATATATTAGAAGATTGGGTTATGGAAGACACTGAAGAAAATGCCCTCCTAACAGAAGAAGACGTTGCCTGGATTAATTTGGAAGGAGCGCAACAACATTATGGAGATGAAGAATTTGATTTTGAAGAAGAAGGTGTGGGCGTGGCTGATGATGATGAGGATCTGCAACAAGGAGAAGATGAAGATTATTTAGTTGATGATCCTGATTACAATTTGTAAAATGTAACATTATATGTAACTGTAGTGTACTGTAAAGTGTAAACTATGTCTGTATTTTATTTTTTGGATTCAAAATATATAAATTTGGATGCAATTGTTCAATGTTGAATGCTCAATCTGTACTAAACTTACATTATATGAATTTAAAGCAATTATCAGATTTTTCCTGATTTTTTCTTGATTTTTTTCGATTTTTTTCGATTTTTTATTAATTTTTAATTATTTTTACATTATTTTAATATTAAAGTACGATACGATACGATACGATACGATACGCCCGTATCGTGGAGCCCAGCGATACACGATACGATACGCGTCAGACAACACTGGTATATGTTGATATTATTGTGACAGGAGATGATATTGAAGAAATTCACAAATTAAAACAGGATCTACATCGATTGTTTGATATCAAGGACTTGGAAAGATTATATTATTTTCTAGGTGTTGAAGTGGCTTACTCAGACATTAACATTTTTTTGAATCAAAGAAAGTATACATTGGATCTACTACAGGAGGTTAAATTAGAAAATTGCAAGCCAATATATACTCCCACGGATGTTAATCATAAACTTCAAATGGATGATGGAGATGATAAGGTGGATACAACTCGATATCAACAACTTGTTGGAAAACTTATATATTTGACCATCACACATATATTGCATATGCAGTATGTATTGTTAGTAGATTCATGCAATCACCATCAAAATCCCATATGGATGTTGTCTTTCATATACTAAGATATTTAAAGGCTACACTTGGACAAGTTCTATATAAAAACAATGGTCACACCAATATTGAAGTTTATACGGATGTTGATTGGGCATGTTCTAAAGATGATAGAAAGTCAACTACATGATATATAACCCTTGTTGGAGGTAATATAGTTTTATGGAAAAGCAAGAAACAATCAGTGGTAGCAAGATCAACAACAGAAGCTGAATATAAAGCAATTATATCAGGCATATGTGAAGGAAAATGATTGCGTTCTTTACTGATAGAGATAGGCCTACATTCAGATGAACTTGTTCCTATATTTTGTGACATTAAAGCAGCAATACATATAACTTCTAATCCAGTCTATCATGAAAGGATAAAACATATTGAAATTGATTGCCACTTTATACGAGACAGCATGCACACTAAAGAATTTCAGTTAGAACATGTGAGGTGAGGAAGTTAGATTGTTGATATTCTTACTAAAGCACTTAACATAAACCTTTTGATGAGATTATGTAGCAAGTTGGGTGTAACATCCATTTTTCACCCAACTGGAAGAGGAGTGTTAAAGCATTCAGCCAGATAGAAGAGATATCAGGAGACGACACATTCATCTTGTTCATTGTTATTTACCCTATGCATTATGTCTTTCTTTATTTTGTTTTTAAAGTTAGTTTTAAATAAGCCTCATTAATTGCATTCTTGTAATTTAGAGCATCATTGTAAAGCTGATATTTAAGGGTTCAAACCCTATCAGCCGACTTGTAATTTGCAGCAAAGAAGAAAGAGATTTGAGGGCGGCGACCGCATAGAGACAGACCACACCTCCACCATCTTCTTAGCGAAGTCGTATTTCTTATTTGTATATCTGATATACTTTCATTTGCACACAATGGTGAAATGAAAAGGGTTATATTTGAGAAATTGACGTATAGATGAACCGTGCAAAAACTGCTCATTGGTAGAATATTCTAACCATTTTTAGTTGTGACTTTTAATTCTCGAGGCGGTTATGATTGTTTAGTTTCATGACTTCCGCACCCTTGCTGGCTAAACTTTTGTCTAACATGTATGATATGCCTTTATTGACATATAGATTGACCGTGTAAAAACTGCTCATTGGTAGAATATTCTAACCATTTTTAGTTGTGATTTTTAATTCTTGAGGCCATTGTGATTGTTTAGTTTCATGACTACCACACTGGCATTTGTCTAACCTGTATGATATGCCTTCGTTGGTTGCCTTTGGCTGTAATGAACCAATAGGGCCAGTTATTATCCGTGAACCGAATAAAGCAGTTCAAACTAGTACTTTGGTACTTGTTTTGAAGATCTCTACCTTCTTGTTTGTGGTTAATTTAGTGTCTTGTAGCCTCTGTTCTGTATCTGTACTATTAAGGCCTATATCTGATGCTGCATGTCTCAAATTTCTAGTCTTGGAGATCAAATTAAGTGGTCATGGAGCCAATCTTCATAGATCAGATACTGCAGGCCCCTTCACTTTGTACATTGAAAAGGAAAGTGAATGTAGGCCTTCTGTGCCTGAGTGGGATGAGGCACGCTTAGGTCCCATTTATTTCACTTATATGACCAAAGCTAGCCTGAAATGTCTTGCCAACCTAGCACATGAATGACAGTTACGAAGATTTACCTATGAATAGTGGTACAAGGGAAAAGGTGGTCAACATGTTCAGCTTATCTTGTTGCCTTTGACTTTAAACTGGAAGCTTCTGTCCGCATGCCATTTTCTCTTGACAATCGCTTGATAGAAACATACCGATTATTATACATTTTCATCAGTTGTTTTAAACAGAAAATGACAAAATATGGATGAAACGAACTTCAAATTTGTTTTCTTTATTGCATGCATACAAATAGGCAAACCAGAAGCACAGAAGAATGTTAAACTTGTGTTTCGTTGATTTATTACTAGATTAGATCAGTTAATCAGCCATCTTGATCGCCTTTCCTGTGGCCCATCTTAATTTTTATTAAAGGATGTTTCAAACCAACTTCTCATGCTCACTATACAACTTCTGGTTGTTCATGAAAAAGCTTCCTTGAGCCTTGCATCAATATTGCATCCTCAACAAATCCAATGTGCAATTTCTGTATGATGTCCCTTAGGTGTCCAACACGACGAAGGAGTGCATTTAGGCAGAACAGTGTAGTATTAATATAAAGTGTTGAGCGGTACAAATTGTAAATTGGTGTAAATTTTCTAGAATGTATATCATACAAGATCCGGAGCTGGTCACACTTGATCGGCTATTGTGGTCCTAATGATGAAATGTAGCACATGTATGGATTGACTTTTGTGGCGAGTCAACCAGTGTAGACATATTCCTAATGACTTGCTGGTTTCCATCAGGACTGCTTGTTATGACCGTAAGCCTAGATGAAATGCACTGGTTTACCTGGATCCTCTGCTTCAAAGTGTCATGTGGCTTGTGGACAATATTATTTGTCTTTTAAAACTGTTTTTTGATAATCTTCTTTTAAAACTTGTAAATGCTTACAAGCTGTTTCTGATGCACAGATACCTCCAACTCGAGCGAGATCCCCAAAGTTAGGCCGTCATAAAAGTTCAAATGCTGCAGGTGAAGAAAATACTCCTATATCTAACAGAATGGGAAGGTCGAGCTTGGACGAGACCAAGACAAGTAACGGTAGTCTGCAGTCTGGGAATGATCAGAAGAAGCCACAGCGTAGATCTCTCCCAAAACTTCCATCTGAGAAATCAAAAGACCTTAAGCTTGACAGCAATGCAGCAAATATCTCTTCAAACATGGATGCAGACACCACTTTTGAGGTTGGCAAAAATGACATCGAACAACCTGCTGCCCATAGAGAATCTGAAATGGAACTGGTGCAAGAGTCAGACCCAAAGCCAGAGGATGGTCCTGAGATTAGTGACAAAGCAATGGTAAGCATGCAATGTTGATTGGGTGCAGAACACGGAGTGGTGCAATAGGCTGTTTTCTTCCCACACGGTTAATAGATAGAAAATTGCCATCTGAATTTTGAATTGTTAATTGTTGGGGGAAATGTGAGAATTGTTGTATTATATATGCATAAACCACAAGCATCTAGTTGTTTGGGTTTTCTGCCGTCTTTCCCATTTCCTTCTGTGTCTCCGATTTGGTAAGTCAAACCAGCTATGAATTCCAAATTTGATGGCATGTTCTTGTGTTGTACGTTTCTCTTTATTTCATTTTCATGATCTATGTTTGCTTCTGTGAGCTCTCTTCTTCATGGCCCATTACCGGTTCTATCCACATGGTCAAGTTCTTGTGGTTTTCTATAAAAATGTTAATATATTCCACGCAACTGATTTTTTTTTTCTGGTGAAACACGTGAGTGAGTTTTTGAATGTCACTAGACTTCACAAATACAAGGACTAGCTTTGTGCACGCTGGTGCTTTTACATAGTGTGTGTAAATATCAGTTCTTTAAAATTTATTGCGGCAACTGCTGCTAATTTAGGTTGGAGTCTGTGAGACTTGCATGAATGATTTTAGACCTGGATTCTAACTTTTTCTCCTTGTGTTACTTTGACGAAGTCGGAATTTCCAAGTTGTATGTTGGGTTTTTGAGTATTGCCTACAAACTTTTGCATGTCCGATTGTAGGTCAACTCAAACGCTACCTGAAAATTTTCTGCTACTTTGGGTGGATACTGATTGCTACGCTAGGCTGGGGCTAAGGGAAGTTCGGAAACAAAAATATCACCAAATCGGACACTTGGAAAATATGTGCACAGCCCTCAAACAATGTCTTGACATTGCCTTGAAGGCGATGTATATTTGATCTGTAATGTTGTACTGTAACTATTGAAGAACCAAGCAATACATAGAAAGTCTAGACGAGTTTACTTGAGACGAATAGTTCATGGAGTTATCTAATTGGCACGCCTTACGAGTCAAGGTGAATTAACACACTGTTTATGTTCAGTCCAGTTAAGGTCTTGAACCAGCTGAAATGATCTGTTTGGTTCAGTGCCCTGCACTAGATGGCAATATTGCCTAACCATGGGGATTCAATCTAATGCAATCTAGGCAGGGCAGCTACTAACCCGTTGGCGTATTGGTGAAAGCCCAAATATCTTTGACTGGTGCCGGACGAGTACCTAAATTGCCAATTATAAGAAGCATCCAATTTGTAACATCACCGAAACTGAAAACAGACACAGACACACATAAGGGTGGGACTGGTTCATATCGACACGGGGGATCATCACGAGGCTGGCTATTTGAAGTACAGTGCAATACTGAAATTCAGGTATACGGATCGTTGATTCGCCCATATATATATATGAGAGAGAGATTTGAACACCATGCAACTGGAACCGAACTACCCCGGGGCCATGGGGCAGTTTTGGTTTCAGTATGAAGGCTGGTTCGGGGGCTGGTGTGATTTTGAGGATGGTTTTGGTTATGAAGGTGGTTCTTGTACGTATTATTTTATTTAATAATAAATTATTAAATATATATTAATGTTGCATATTGTATATGAACTAATTTACGAAATCATATGTTCATATTCACTTTAAATACAAATATTATTTTAGTCATTATATATAAAACAACTTAAGTTTTCAACATTAGAGATTTGCATTATTGCATTTATAAATTATAATTATGAGAAAAAAATAAAAGGTTTTAACTTCACTTACCTTTGAATTAAGCCTCTTATGTATCATCTTCGATAGAGAGGAATCAAAGTCCATATAGTTCTCACTTACCTTACGTCAGGCACCCAACATGCACCCATCTGTATAGCTCCATATTTATATCGGTACTAGTTCCTACTTCAACAATATAAATGTTTTTATGTATATGTTATTGGTATTTCTTCATGTTTTATGTTCGATGCCTTGCTCTTGTCTAATCATATAGTTAAGCTTGAGTTTATGCTATGTCTAAGTTATAAGATAGTAATGTTCGTCTAATATATTCACACTATCATTAAATACATCTTCTAAGGCAATAGTTAGAACTGGAACAAAAAAACATTCTAAACAATTAAATATAATTATGATAAGTAACTTGATCCTTTCTCTATCATTTTAAAATAACAAAACTTTCTCTATTCTCATCATCTCCAAATATATGAGTATAATAATGAATAATAATATACCTCGGACAATCAAATCCATAGATTTTAAACTTTTTAAATTTTGATTTTAGAATATGACAAAAAAACATATTGCCAAAAGAGGAAGATGTATATTACTTTGTTCTTCTACTATGGAAGAAGATGACTATGTATGAAACTACAAGCTCTACATAATTGATTGATGGTTGACCATGTATTACTAACTATGCTACTAATATTCTTAAATCCGTCTATTGAAAGAGTTATAATAAGCAATCAATAACTTTTAAGTCATCTAATTTTAATCTAGAGCCCGCAACAACAACAAAAATAATAAGAGGAAGATTTATATAATAATAAAATCACTTTTCTATCAACTCCTATACAAACTAAGAAGTTTCTTGATTTTCTCAAAAATATAATAATGTAGAACTATTTTTATAACTTTATAAAAAAATAAATAATACGTTGGATAGTAAACACCAAATGATACATTTATAACATTGTTAAAATATAATAAAAGTTCTAAAAGACTTACGAGCTTTTTAAGTAGACTCGAACAAATTTGATTATAAAAAATAATTATGCATACTCAGTTAGTAGTTAAAGGGCATAGTCACATACAACATTTGGTAGGTCGAATTCAACAATGTCCAATGTCCTTTCGAAATTTTATTAGTCTTACATTTTCTTTTATAAAAATCTACCTATTTATTTATAATGTTAGGACAACAACAACAACTACAAGTAAGCCTTTTCCCATACTAGATGGGGTCGGCTAGATAGATTCTTTGTTTCCACATAGTCCTATCATGTGCCATGCTAGCAGTTAACTCACAATAATCTAGATCATTCATTATTGTTTCTTTCTAATACTTTTGTGGTTGTCCTCTAGATCTTTTAATACTTTCAAAATCTATTTTTTCATACCTTATTACACGTTCTTCTTTCTATATGTCCAAACCATCTTAAATAATATTCTCTCATTTTATCCTCTATTGGTGCCACTCATAATTTGTTTCCAATAACCTCATTATGTATACGGTCTTTTCTTGTATGACCACTCATCCATTTCAACATCTTCATTTCTGTCACAAATATCTTTTGTACATATTGATGATTAAGTGTCCAACACTCGGAACCATAAAATATTTTTAAGTTAAGTACATGACAAGAACAACAAACATGAAAAGCTTAACACCTAAAATAAGTTGATATATTCTTCTTAAGTCAGAAATATGATAAGTATTTGGAGTAGCATTATCAAGTGAAATTGAAAAAATCTTACAAGATAACTGATAATCTTTAAAATTGATTTTAATATATAACAAATATTTTGTGCAGTTTGTGACTTATGTATAAGAAAAGACCGTATACATAATGAGGTTATTAGAAACAAATTAGGAGTGGCACAAATAGAGGATAAAATGAGAGAACATCGTTTAAGATGGTTTGGACATATAGAAAGAAGATCAAAAGAAGAACCTGTAAGAAGGTTAGAAAAACTAAATTTGGAAAGCATTAAAAGAGGTAGAGGACGACCACAAAAGTGTTGGAAAGAAACAATAAAGAATGATCTAGCTTATTGGGAGTTAACTGCTAACATGGCACACGATAGGGATCTGTGGAAACAAAGAATCCATGTAGCCGACCCCGTCTAGTATGGGAAAAGGCTTAGTTGTTGTTGTTGTTGTTGTGACTTATCAAAAAAATGAAGTGCAAGAAGATATTTTTAAATTGACCAACTATCATTTATTTAATGAACAATAACAAAAATATAAACATGTAATTGCCAAATATCACTCCATATACCAGCATACAGCGAAACACTATGCTCGAATAGTCTAAAAAATGCAACTAACTCATATTCTTCCTCTTTATATAGTTTACATATATGTCTTGTAACCAATTGTCGAGAAACACCATCACCACAACGAGTCATTGATTTAGTTAAAAAACTGAATCAACGAAAAACTTACAAAAGGTTGACAACCACATGAGCGGTCAGGCTCGAAACACCATCACCATGTTGATATCAGCATGCACCCTTTTTTAAAGTTTAAAATATATATTTTAAAATTTAAAATTTTTAAAAATTGCTGCTAAGGGACGGAATTGGTGTGGGGATCAGGGCCACACTGCACAAAGCGATGGTGTGGGTCCAAGGCCGGCGGTTTAGAACCGGTTTGGGATAGATGGTTCTAACTCGCTGGTTCAAACCGACAAGAATCACCAGTCACCTGGCCGGTTTTGGTTCTCGTCCAATTTCCAGAACCCCAAACTATGATCGAACTGGGTGGTACCCAAATCTAGTTACGGGTCCGGTTTTGGCTGGTTTCGCTTTCAACTGGTTCTAGGGCCGATCAGATTCTGGTTTAAACCTGCGGGCCGGTTCTAAACCGGCCATGTCATGTGACCTTGTGCTTCTTGAATTGGCCTAGGATACAAGACCCAAGATACGAAACACCATACTTCTAAAACATTGATTTGATCTTTCCGTGCTACGTCATTCGTCCTCTCTTCTTACATTTCTCACTCCACGAGAAGAATAGTTCTCTCTCATAAACATCATTACTCCATAAAGGAATCCGTTAACATGGAGCGAGGAATATGAGTTCCCGAAGAGCAACAAGAAGGATGTAATTTCCTTTGGAGCGAGGAATATGAGTTCCTGATGCAAGTCAACTGAGCTAGGCTGCCACCCGCGTTCCTGCAACAATGAGCTCTAGGCATGTAAAAACTCCGCCTGAAGGCCAAGTAGTAAATGCCGTAGCCTGGTTTTATGCCGAAAAAATCGTTCACCATTTTCTCACAGTGAACACGACTAGAAAAAAGATTAATGTGATAAACTTCTGAATTTGGCACATGACCAAGATGAGCTTTCTGCTTCACGTCCCTTTCTGAATATTGCTCTTTTGCACTTTGGGTAGTTAGGGGGCCTTTGAATCTTGCGAGTTTGTTCACATAGAGTTCTTTATCTAGTCAATGTTTTAAATGCTTTCAAATAAGTCTATAAAGTCTACCATCAGCCCTAGAGATGTCAATATGGGCCGGCAAAAATGTGGGCCGAGCCGGCCTACATATAAAAGTATATATTATATATATATACTTTTCCGATTACATGTATATATATATATATATATAGTTCTTTTCGATGACATTTATATTTGTTCAGTTTTCTTTGTTACAAGTATGTTTTCTTAGTACATGTATATATATGGCTCATATATAAATGTACATGTATATATATGCATAGTTTTTCCATTAGATGTATATATGTACATATATGAATATAAGCCTTATATACTACATACATATATGTATAGTTTTTCAATTACATGTATATATATGTACATGCATATATACATGTATATGTACTACACATGTATAGTTCTTTAAGTACATGTGTAGTCTTGTTGAAACTTGAAATATTTATGTTGGATTTGAATTTCAAACAGATTTGGACCGGGTCTTTAGACTCGATCCAATATGCAATGGCCCTGTGGCCCTGCAGGCTGGGCCACAGGGCCAGGCCTATTTTGACATCTCTAATCAGCCCTAATCAACTGTTCCCTGACGATGTAAGCAGGGGAGCTTAGTGCGGCTTGAGGGTATTTGAAACGCGTTCAACTCATCCATCTTAGTGCCGCATGCACTAGTTAATAGATTCTAAGTTAGATATCAACAAGACCATGACTTTCATCTTGAAATAGTAAAACATTTCACCGAAAAGGAAATTGAATCGAATCAATGTCAGACAAAAGTCAGAACAATGCTGAACTGAGGTGCCTCCATCTTGTTGCCCGAAGGCTTTCCAAATCTTGGTTACATCGTAAGTCTGAATTCATTACATCTTATAACAGCAAGTATACAACAGATAATGTTGGATATAATACTAACCCAAAGAGCTTCTAACAATTTTTCTTAGAACTTCTGAGTACACTTCTTATATACACTTTCCTTTCCAAGTGAACCAATATACCAGCAAACATGTCGGAATACAATTTTCATGTACATGTCACTTTCTAAATTGAGGGCGACTCTTTGGTCGTCCACCATTCCTTCCATCCCAAGCACTAGCCCAGAAAAACAGAGACATCCATAAGAAAGCAGCCAAAAACACCCGTGCAGTATCCTTGAATCTGTGCATTCCCGATTGCAACCCTGCATGCAGATGAACAAATTTCACATACACCGAAGACAATACAGGGTATATCTAAGTGAATCATCTTGACATAACAATAGGAGAACCATATTTATATACAAAGATGACGAAGTACAAACAACTTTACCCATGTGCATAGTAGATAACTTGACTACCAGGGATGAAATGCCAAAGCCTTAACAATTTTAGATAGTTTTGATCTCCGATTTCATGGAGGATCATGATTCCCATCCTCTTGTTCAAATTGGAACTCAAAGAGTTTTTTTCTTTTGGAAGGCAAACCAGGGTCAGGTGGAATGAAATCCAGCCGGAGGTTGATCTCCTAGCATTTCAATCTCTCTATCCATGAAAACTTCTCTTTTAATGACTAAAAAATATCAAACGATTTTGTACATGCATGTATAAGAGATAACACTATCCTAATAACAAAAAGTTAAAAGAAGCTATATTAAAGTTTTAAGCTACTACAAATCGGGAGAGTCATGGATTCTCAAAGTTTTAAACTTGAAAATAAATAAAACATGAAAAACCTAGCTATTTTCTTTATTCTTCTCTTTTCTCCTTGTGCTTCTTCTCGTGGTGTTCCTATTCTTTATGCTTTGTGTTCTCCTCTCACTTGTATATATCTTCTATTTCTTTTAGCATTTACATATTAATTTGTTGAGGCACAATAGAGCAAGTGCGTACATTCATTCTCGTTACAGCTAGATGATGTCTAAAATGACTGACTTCACTATGTATGATATGTCCAAAAAAATTGCATCTCATAACCGTTGTTTCTTACCATAGTAGTCCACAATCAAATAAGAATTGGGGTTGTCAGTCATTGACAAATATAAGAAATTTAAGATTGACCTTTGGAGGAGAGCACAGAGGGCTCCTCAAAAAGAGAAGTGGCAGTAAGGCCGAAGAAGGTACCATATCATATGATACGGCCTGATAAATTATATATAGCAATACAAATACCTTAATCATATGATGCACATACCAATACTCGATAAAATCTGATATGATACAGTTCTAATAACATTGCCAGAACTTCTTTATGATTGTAATTTGTTGCAACATAAGGCAATACTTGGTGGACTTGTGTGGGCATTATAGAATATTAACTCACAATTAAGGATCGAGGAATTAAGGCCTTGAGATTAATGTTCTTCTTTTGCTTAAAAATCAGTTTTGTGGCATGATGCCTTAATGCATAAGAACAAGGTGACCCTCTTCCTGACAAGACAATGGGTAACTTTATCCAAAAGTACTAGAGGGCAAATCAATTATGGTTTTGTTGAAACAAAAACCTACATAGCAATGTTGTATTGTACTGTATCGTGTATCGCTTTTCTTGGTGGGATAGGTATATCGTATCATATCATAAAATTTTAATTAAAAAATAATAATTTTTTTTAGTATGAATAGAAATAAGTATGAAAAAGTTTGAAAATTATATTAAAAACTTATTTAAATTATTTAATAAGGTAGTTGACTTTGATAGTGAATAACTTGCCACTTGCGTGAGGTAAGTGGAGGCTCAAATCGACAAGTAGCAAGGAGTTGTCTTTCTCGTTCGAGAATCCCAGTTTCCCAATTCGTGAGTTGGTAGAGCTTGGTTGGGAAGGTATTGAGCTGTCCTTGGAATTACCATAGTTGGATAACCTACCAAAGTGACGTGATCATAATGGGTAAGTTGCTTATCATAAGGAGTCTCTCTCAATGTTGAAAAAACTGTATCGGTGCTCGTATCGCACTAGACATTGATACGCCTGTATCGTACCATATCATGAGTAAGTTCTGTTGAGAAAGTAGATTTCAAAAAATATAAAAAATAAAATTAATGAACAAAACATACATAACATGAAGAACCATCCATACTATAACAAAAACATCTCCTAATGAAGTTATGAACGAGGCTACAAGCATCCATACCATCCACATGAATAAAATAATGAATACATTTGGGGTTTAACAGTTAACTTAATAAGCAACAAAGTTACAAGTACAACTTACAATCATCAAAGATCAGAACGTTACATAGTTATAAATAAAAATTAAAACAAATTACAATCATCCACAACGTCGATTATAATAAACAAAAGCATTATAATCAATGTAGTGAGGATCACAATTATCTCCTCCCTCTTCTAACTCCATAATTGGATTTGCCCATCCAACACCTTCATTTTCATCATTATCTCCAACTCCAAGTTAAACTTTGGCTTGGAGTGTCCTCCAGTTTTCATCCTCCAAATTTATAGGGGGTTCCTCATCTTCGACCAAATTGTCAAGAATATCATTTTGTTTGAGAACTCGACTCTGTTTTGTAGGAAATAGAACTTTGAAATATTTTCCAAGTTTTCCTACCCAAAAACCTCTACTGAGTAGCAGGTATTGAAACCCGAATGAAGGGAAGTATGAAAAATGGAAGTCCTTTTCGATACAAGTTAAAAGGAGTTCCTTTTCAAAAAGAAATTTTTGAAAAAATCCACGAATATCAAAAAGACAAGGGTACAACCTCCTTAGAGCAGACAACCTCAAAAGGCTCTCTCTAAAGCTCGAAAACTCGAAAAATGTCGAGAAGACATGGGTAAAAACCTGCTCAGAGCAGCCAGCCTCAAAAGGCTCTCTCCGGGCTCAAAAATCAAAAATAAATTTTTTCTCATGCATGCATTCAAAGAGTCGTTCGTGCATGATCATACATATAGGGAAATAGCTAGGAAAAGCCCCCTTTTGCTAAAAATCCCCACCTGTGGAAAAGAAAACAGGGTTTCTGTGAAATAAATGGTGTATTCTCGAGAAAATTTGAGAGAAAAACCAAAATGGGGTGTTTCTTCTTTGCCATTATCCAAATACATTTGGATAATGCCAAAGAGGGGCATCTGTAAACACCCCAAATCTTCTATATTTCAAAAACTCTCAAAAATACCAAAAAGCTCGCTTGAGCCAAAACGACAACCAATTTTAAAATGTAAAAACAGGTACAGAAGGCAAAAGAAGACCCTAGGCCCGAAGAGGATTCAAGCCCAGAGCTTCAGAAGCCACTCCTTGATAAAAAAACAAGAGAAAGCAGAGCTCGTTTGATGAAAAGCTCAACGGAGTCCAGAACGGCGAGATGGAGTCCGGACGATAAAGTTGGGGAAAACCCAGCACCAGATGGAGCGTTGATGAAGCCAGTGCCCGCACAGATTGTTCGCCTCGAGAAGCCAAGAAGGACTGTCTGAAGAAATTTTGATTTGGATCTGAACCATATATATCCAGATCCAAATCCATGTAATGAATAGTGTTTGGATTTGGGCCAATCCAAATAGTGTTTGGGTCGATCCAAATAGTGTCTGGATTTGGATTGGATCTAAATAGTGTTTGGAATGGATTGGATCTGGATCAAAATATCTAGATCCATATCCATAAAATGTTGGGCTTGGATCGGATACGGATCTCAAAATATCTGAGATCCAATATCCAGATCCAAATAGTGTTTGGATTTGGGTCTGAGGGGTTTTGGGTAGGTTGTGTGCTAGGTTTAGGTGGGGTGGTTTAGAGGTTTAGGGTTTAGCTAGGTGGGTTGGTTTTGGGGTGAGGTTTAGTGAGGTGGGTTAGGTGATTAGGCTAGAATTAGGTTAGGTTTAGGGAAATTAACCTAGGTTTAGGGAAGGATTAGGGACGTGGGTTAGGTGATTAGATTGGGATTAGGCCGGGATTAGGGAAGTGGGTTAGGTGATTAGGCTAGGATTAGATTCAGATTAGGGTAAAAGGCTAGGATTTGGTGTTTTTGGTTAGGTTTAGATTAAGGAGCTTCCTTTGCATGACCCATAGACCCTAATCATATCATGTTGGTGCAGCCTTAGGTTAGGTTTTGGCTAATTACAAGCTTAAACCCATGTTAACTAGGCTAACCCACATGATTAACCCCAAACTTGACACACAAGTCAAGCTTAATTACAACACTCCCAAATCTTATCCTCCCCACTCTCTCTCATGCCCATAATCCCACGTGAAATTCAAGTGGGCCCCAACTCCATTTATGAGAAGGTGATGTGGGCCATGGATGTGGATATTGGATTGGATCTCTGGATCCAAATCCAAATCCAAGTCCACACATGGGTTTGGATTGGGATCTGGATATATATGGTCCAGATCCGATCCAAACTGAATTCTGACTCCTTCGAGCTGTGTTCGAAACGAACGGTTTGTGCGGGGTCTGACAGCATCAGTACTCCGTCTGCGTTGGGTCTTCTCCAACATGATCATCCGCTTCTGTTTTCGCCTTTCGGAGAGGACTTCAAATGATGGGGGTGGATTCAATACGAGAGTTGTTGTGCCGGGCTTGACTTGTGCTCCAGTTCCGGGCTCTCTTTAGCTTTTCTGGTCCTGCCTTGATTAGGCCAAGCTACTTCGGGGTTTCAAAATGTGTTTTTAAAAAGGTTTTTAAAACCATATTATACATATTTAAAACATATAAAGTTTAAAACATATGTACAGGGTTGTTTGAAAGACTCTTGGTTTTCCAGACTCAAAATGAACCTTTGGGGCTGCTTTTATAAAACCAGGTTGTTTTGAGAAATTCGTGGGATTTCGGGGTGTTTATAGATGCCCCTCTTTGGCCTTGTCCAAATCGATTTGGATAAGGGCAAAGATGACAAACACCCCTTTCAATGTCTCCCTAGATCTAGCCACGAAGAATATGGGATCATCCCAATTTTTAGCAAAATCTCAATTTGCAAACTCTGGTAGGAGGAGATATCTCGCCAAAGGGAGTTTACTATGGAATCTGGTCCTAAATGGGATCATGTTTATGCAAGTACCATGCGTGGAATGCATATGCATGACATGGGTGTGGTGCCAAGAGTGGCGACCTCCCAGAGACTAGATGTGGTCGAACTCTAGAGACTTACAAGGCCTACTGCTCCAAGTGAGCAAATTCTATGCTGTTCGATGTTCGACTTTTCAAAACTTATTTACAAAACTATTTACAAAAGGGACAACTGTCTTGAGTCTCGATCCTAAGGATCTCGAGCTCTTCGTGCTTGCCCTTGTTTGAGTCTTAACACTCGCTTATCTAGCGGAGGTTTTATAAGAAAACAAGGCATATTTCAAATTCCTACGCCTTACTCGAAATGTCGAATTCTCAAACAAGATGAAATTCAAGTGAGTAAATCCTATTTTTACTTTAGGATTCCTCAAAATGAACCATGCTTTAGCTTGGGATAAGCCAGGGATGGGAAAGAGATACCACGGTCCCTTGAGAAGCGTCCCGTGGTTTAAGGCATAGAAGGCGGAAAACTACTCTTTTTGAGCTTTTGGCCTCTTTTTCCTTTTTCCATAGAGGGTCTCCCTTTGAGAGTATTTTTTCTTTAATCCCTCTTTTTCACAAGAGAATCAATTTTTCCTTTTGAATTCTGGTTTCTTTCTTTTGGAAAGATACTTTGAATGGGAAATTCCCTTTATTTGGGCTTTTGTTTTCCTTTTGGAAGGAGACGAGAAGAGGGGAGGACTTATCCCAAGCCTACACTCAATCCATTCCAGATCAGCCTATTTAGAAATAGCACGTACTACTTGCAAGTATCTTGCTATGTTGAACTAGGCCTTTCTTTGTAAGAAGAAGGATTTTGAAATGTAACCACGATTTTGAAGACTCCACTCTTTCACAAGTGCGAATTCTTTCACTCAGGGTCACACGATTTTGCCTTTGCACCTTATTTTCATGTCTCAGGGCAGCTATCCCTAAAATTTTCGAGAACTGGAATTTAATCCAAATCCTACACATGATACTTCTTTAAGTATTGAATATTGATAGGATCTGCTAAATTCCTACCTTCTACATCGATCAACCAATACGAATTGTTCGTGGTGGTTGCTTGTACAACATAGGGTCCATCCCACTTGGGGCGCCACTTTCCGAGTGGATGTGGGCCACGATAATGGATGGTTTTCAAAACCAGATCCCCCACTTCAAAGTGGTGAGGTCTCATGCGTTTGCCATAATGTCGGGCTATCCTTTGCCGGTATGCATGAGCATGATCCATAGCAAGGAGTCGCTTTCATCTAGCAAATCTAGTTCGGCCATCCTAGCATGCTGAAGCGTCTCTAGGGGGAGGTCGAGTGCAATGGATGTATGGAATGAATGCAGTTGGGTATGAATGGGAAGAATGGCGTTTGTGCCATAGACCAATTCGAATGGTGTGGCATTTGTGGGAGTTCGGATGGAAGTCCTATAAGCCCATAAGGCTTCATCTAGCTTCTCGTGCCACGTCCTACCCTTCTCTAAGGTTTTCTCAATTATGCTAATGAGAGTCTTGTTTGTGGCTTCGGCTTGGCCGTTGCCTTGAGGATAGTAGGGCAAAGAGAAGTGGTGAGTTATGCCATACGTGTTGCACAACTTAACCATTCGCTCGTTCTTGAATGGGGTACCATTATCAGACACAAGGTCTCGTAGAACCCCAAATCGAGCCAAGATATTCCTCTGGATGAAAGCCACCACATGTTGCCCCAGCACATTGGTTAGGGAAATGGCTTCCACCCACTTGGAGAAATACTCTGTGGCTGCTAAAATAAATCGATGCCCATTCGAGGCTTTTGGAAATATTGGTCCTACGATGTCAAACGCCCACATGGTAAATGGCCAGGGGCTGACTACGGAATGCAATGTAGACGATGGGATATGAATGGCGTGCCCATGCACTTGACATGGATGACACTTCCTAACATGATCGTGGCAATCCTTTTTCAGGGTGGACCAAAAATAGCCCCCTCTAAGTATTTTCATTGCCATCATATTGGCATTAACATGACCTCCACATTCTCCATCGTGGAACTCATGCATCACTATCCTAGCCTCCTCTAGGTCGATACACCTAAGCAGAATGCCGGTAAAACTTTTTTTGTATAAAACCCCACCCAGAATGGTGTACCGGGTTGAAATCTTACGGATTAATGCCTTATCTTTGGATGTGGCACCCTCGGCGAATCCCCCATTTTCTAGAAATTGTTTTATGTCATAAAACCAGGGTTTTTCAATAGATTCGGGGTTATTTTGGTAAATATCCAAGTTGTGTGTGGAGGGGTTGGGTGCATGCCATATTTCTAAAGATCTGGTCCCTGAAATGGGATCGACCTTTAGGGCTGAGCCCAAGGAGGAGAGGGCATCGGCGATGCCATTGTCCTCTCTTCCTACGTGTGTGAGTTTACATGATTGGAAGGACTGGACCAATCGAGTGGCCAACTCATGATATGGAAGTAGTTTTTCATTACGTACTTGCCAAATTTTCAAAACCTGGTTTATAACATAGAGCGAATCTCCAAAGACCTCGATGCATGATGCCCCTAGAGTTTTCGAAATTCTTAAGCCTTGTATGAGTGCTTCATACTCAGCTATGTTGTTGGAACATTCGAAATCTAGGCGGATTGCTATGGGAATCTCGCCCTTTTCAGGGGAGATGAGGATGATCCCAGCACCAGCCCCTCGTTGGTTTCGTGCCCCATCGAAGTGCATCTTCCACACTTGGTTTTCGAAAATGTTTGCCAAAATGTGGTTTTGAAAATGGTTTTGCAATATGCCTTCGTCGGGCATTTCATCAAGTGTGGGGTATGCGTCCTCTAGGGGGAACTCAACCACCTGCTAGGGCTTGCCCATTAATGGAGATCTGGTGATGGTATTTCAGGTCATACTCCATTAGAAGGAGTTGCCATTTGCCCAATCTACCCGTGAGAATGGGTTTTTCGAACAAGTGCTTCATTGGATCAAGCTTGGACACTATCCAGATCTCATGATCTAGGAAATAGTGTCTGAATTTCTGGCAGGCCCAGACTAGGGCCAAGCACGTCTTCTCCATGGCTTGATAATTTCGTTCATAAGCCAAGAGAGTTTTCGAAATGTAGTAGATGGCATACTCCTTATGGGTGTCATCCTCGTATTGAGCTAACAGGGCTCCTAAAGCATTCGCCTGCATGGAGATGTAGAGTAAAAGCGGTTTTCCTTGCTTTGTTGGGTTCAAAACGGGGGAATTAACCAAGTATGCCTTTAGTCTTTCGAAGGACTTCTGGCATTCGTCATCGCATAAGAATTTTGTGCCCTTCCTCAACAGCTTGTTGAAGGGTTCGCATCTAGTTGCCAGATTCGATATAAATCGGCGAACGGATTGTAATCGACCCTGGAGGCTACGGATTTGGGTGAGATTGGAGGGTGGAGCCATGTCTATGATGGCTCGACACTTAGAGGGGTCGACTTCTATACCCCTTTGGCTCACCATAAAGCCCAGAAGCTTCCCTGATTCTACCCCGAATACACATTTTAGCTTTACTTCGTAAAGTCTAAGCCTTTCGAAAATCTTTTGCAAACATTCGATATGAGTGCATCGGGTTTTGGATTTTGCCAAGAGATCATCTACATACACTTCTACGAGCTCATGAATTTGATCATGGAAGATCGTGGTCATGGCTCGTTGGTATGTTGCGCCGGTATTTTTCAAACCAAAGGGCATGACTGTATAGCAGTATGTGCCCCATGGGGTTATGAAGGCGGTCTTACCCTGATCTCGTGGACTTAGTTTGATTTGATTATAGCCTGAATAGCCATCCATAAACAAAAACATTTCGTGATTTGTAGTACTATCGACTATCAAATCTATGTTTGGTAAAGGATAATTATCCTTTGAAGTGGCTTTATTCAGGTTTCTGAAATCGATGCATATTCGAATTTTCCCATTGGTTTTTCGAACTACAACGATGTTTAACAACCAATCAGAATACGCAATGGGTTTTATAAATCCGGCTTTTAACAGATCTTCTAAACCCTCTTTGACTTGCGTGTGTACATTCATGTGTATTTTCCTAAGCTTCTGCTTTATGGGTTTTACATCCTTGTCTAAGGGAAGACGATGCTCGACAATGCTGGGGTCTATACCCGGCATGTCTTCATACGTCCATGCAAACACATCTAAATAGGTTCGTAGAAATGCAATGAATGCTAATCTTTCAGGTTCATGCAAACATGCGCCTATTTTGATGGTTTTGGGATTGGAATCATCCCTTAGGTTTACCTCTATGAAATCTCCTCCTACTGATTGGGAAGGTCTTTCAAAATCGAGAATTTTATAAAATTCTGGGAGCTTAGAAGTGGGATCTTCCTCAAGGGGATCCACTTCTGGGCTTTGATCATTCTCGTGGGCTATAGACCCGAGAGAATTTGATGCGTGATTTTCAAAAAGACCTGGTTTTGTACTTGGATTTTCAAGTGATTTCAAAATTTTTGGCCTGGCTATGCAGACGACGTTTCTTTCGAAATCCTTTTCTTTTGCCAAAGTCCTACCAAGAGCAACTATATACAAAATCTTTTTGGTATTTTCCAAATTTTCGATTTTTTTGGGTTTTTGTAAAACAAGAACCTTGGGAACTATACAAAGCACTCTTTTTTCGAGTTTTTGTCTTTCCATTGTTTTTGGCTTTTCTTCTTTTTCGATTTTTTTGATTTTAAGCTTTTCAAATGTTTCTTGTATTTTTATAAAAGGGATCTTCCGTCATACCTACAAAGGGAAAACGCTACGGGTTAGACTCGGAATAGGAGATCTAAATCGTAGGTCTCTTCTAAGGCAGGTTCCAGGGCACCCTTGACCCAGGTGGTCACAGGGGGTGGCTCTAGCGGTATTCTGGGAGTATAGCCGATCCCATATCGGATTGGCCCTAGGAAGGATGGGCTCTAGGAGACCCTGGTTCTGTGCCCCTAGACTCTTATAGGGTGTGTAGCCTATGTTTAACAACATATTCCACGACTTTTTGTTTTTTGAAAAGTTTTGGTACAGGTCGTGGTCCTAGAACATGCTGTCGTCCATATTGTGCTCATATGACATCTTATCCAGGGGCTTTGGAAATAGGGAACGCTTGGGTTTTCCTAGAAGAGTTAGAATTGGGAGGGGGCCTGCTTTGGGCGGCCCCTTCACACATACAACCTTCCTAGGGTTGTTTAACACGAGCCTTGATGGCTCAATCACAATCTGCCCCAGGTTAGCCTCATGGGCCTGGGAGCTCGATAAACAAGGGGAGCTTATGATCCCCTGAAGCTGTGGGTGACTCTCACCTAGAATCACTACGACCTGGTCCCTGAAAGGGATCTTGACACACCTGTGGAAGGTGGATGGCACAACGCACAAGCTGTGTATCCAGGGTCTTCCCAGCAACAGGTTATAATGGGGGTGGATGTCCAAGACATGGAACACCCCCTGTGTGCAATCCCTCTCGTTTCCATTGGGAGTTCGATGGATCCTAATGGTCTAGACGCATTCCCATCGTATCCAGTGATAACGATGGGGCTTGGGTTTACTGAAGTCAAGGTGACTCCGATTTGATACGCCACATGAAGTGGAAGGATGTTGAGCCCTCCTCCCCCATTGACTAGGCACCTGTCCATAGAGTGGTTATTCAGAACCACCTCGATATGCAGGGCCTGGTTATGGGATTCATAGGGTCTATCTATATCATCTTCCGAGAAAGTGATGGGCGATTTTGCTCCTAATAAAGTCACTTGGGCTGACAAGGATTCCAGACTTATGTTCGAATCAACCTTGGCCCTTTCTAGAATTTTCTCTAACACGAGTCTATGCCTAGGCGAGGTTTGTATAAGCTCTAGGATAGACATGTGGATAGGAATCTTTGAAAGGTGGTTTTCAAAGTCATAAGGATTTAGGATGACTTTGTCCTTGTCTGCTTTTGGCAGAACACCAGGGATACATGCTTTTGAGGGGCCAGACACACTGACCACCTTTTTAGCACCTTGAAGGTGCGGGGGTTGATAGATCCTCCTGGATCTAGTCACTTCCTCCATGACCAGCCTAGGGTTTGCGCTAAATTTGGCTGTAAGGATGGGTTGAGGAGAACCTTGGATTTTCAAAACTGGTTTTGCCGGGGATTCCACTTTCGGTGGTCCACGGATGACGACTTGGGCAGGCTTCTTGTATAGTACAAGAATGGGTGCACAAGTGGGTTGACCAGACTCTGGTTTTTGCACTAATTCCTTAGAAAAGGTGAGGGTACATACCTCATTTCCTTTCCCACTGCCACTGACGTGTTTGGGAAAGGGTTCTTTGAAGATAGCTTGAGGTGGCTCAGGTTCCGGAGTGACCTGGAGCCAGCCCTCCGCTATCAAGTTCTCAATTTTATTTAAAAGGGAGAAACAACGTTTGGTATCATGGCCTTTGAGCCGATGATACTTACAAAATCGGTTTAAATACCCCCCTTGGAAGTGACTCCTTCGGGGATTTCAGGGAGTTCTATCATGCCTTGGGCAAGTAGGAGGTCTAGGACCTCCGACATAGGTTGCCCCAGTGGAGTATACTCCCGTTTTTCAACTGGTTTTTGAAAGGTTCACTCCCTTTTATTTTCTAGTTTTTCAAAATTTTTGGAAGTGCCTGCCACGCCTGGATCCACCCGGACATTGGCGATTTTATGAGGCTTTACCCCATTGTCCATTGTGGGTAGCCCAAAAGTGATGGGCTTTTCCAAACGGGTTTTAGAAACGGCACTTCCCTTCCATAAGTGATCGTATGTCCCTTTTCTCAAGTTGGTTTCGAAAAGGGATGCCTTTTTGATCAACTTATGGAAAGTTGAGATCTCATGGAGCGAGAGAAGGGTTTTTAACTTGCTTTTAAAGTTATCTAGGATGAGCATGACTGTGCATCCTTCGGATATGGGCTCTCGCACTTGGCCCAAAAGTGACCTCCATCTTATAATGAAGGCATGCACGTCTTCGTTCATGCCTTGCTTTGTATCCCTTAAGGTATTCAGAGTCGGCGTGACTTCTACGTTGTGTGCAAATCTTTACATGAAGCAGTTCGCTAACTCTTCAAAAGTAGCGAACTGGCTTAAATCGTAGGAAGCCAGCTGTAGACACCCAAAATTTTCTTTTAATTCTTATCTTTTTAGGAAAGTATCCATTTTTGGTAATTTTGGGTTTCCGAAGGAAAAAGGCACTAAACGAGTTTGTTTTGGTACCAAAATTTTATGAAAGCTTTAAAATGATGAAAGAATACTTTCCTTTCTGAAAAATTCGAATTTTGACAAAATTGGAAAAAAATGATGATTTTGCCCCTGGCATGGAAAAGCTGGATTTCGTTTTCTTAAAAGATTCATGACAAAAACATATGTTGAAAGCTTGCCTTTTGAAAAGATACAGGCATGTATAAGATAATTTGACACCTGAAAAGGCAGGTGGGTGCCCAAAAAGGAGAGCGGGCATCAAGAAGGGAAAGTGAGCTTCCCAAAAAGAAAAGTTCATATTCAGAAAGAAATCAGTTGCCCGAGGGATTAGTTGATGTTATCAAAGGAAAGGAAAGATGGAAGCAAGAACGAACGCTTCCGAAAACGAAGGTTTGGTATCAAGCGCCTTTCGTAACGTGTCTACGTTATGTTTGGGTATCGAGCAAATATGCAGGTGGAAGTTCATGGTGGAGAACATGGAAGGTGCAGGAAATCTTGAAGTTGCTGATGTTGCTGCTAAATCACAGATTCACCTGACAAAGAATGGGGATAAAAAGGAAATGTTACAAAATGCCAATGTTGTGGAAAATGTTGAATTTTCTGAAACAGATTTAATCTCTAACATGGAAACAAGCTAGAGGTGATTCCTGTACTGCATAAGCCGGGTGTGAATCTGCATTTACTAATGGTAGTATGGCTGAAACTGTTGCTATTAAAAGTACTAAGGTCGACCCAGAAGAGGATGTTGATGTTATCGGTGACAAGTATGAAACAATAGGTGCTAAGGATAGTGAATCTATTGGTAAGGTAGCAGATGACAAAAATAAATCTATGCACGGATGTGTAAAAGTCTGGTTGCCGATACAGAAGCTACTTCTCCAGCAGAATTCTTAGTTTGGTAACCTGCCATATCGTGGATTGCATGGTTTGGTAAGTAAGCGCAGCAGACATAGGCTTGGTTTGGAAGGCACGTACAACATCCTACCTACCTAAACTCGAATGGGCAAGAATGGCCAGCATCTACTCCTTCCATAAGTGAATAAAGATGCTGTGGCTTGATTCAAAAAGCCATGCACTCTTGCCTAATGCTAAACGAGCTCAGCAAGAGTACTGTGATTCCGATTGGGAAAGTCATCCAACTTTCTGGACTAATTCAGCAACAAAAGAAGATCAAGTGAATCAATTTTGGCAAGAAGAGAACTTCCCGATATTCCCAGCAGCTGCACTTGCCGATCACAGCAGCTGCACTTGCCAATCAGCTTCCACAGCCAACACTACTTACCGTATTTCACCAAAATGGTACAAGGCAGGTTGCCTTATGGATGACAGTACCAAAGAGGCATCCTTTGGCCTATAAAAGGAGCCTCAAAGGTGTTGCAAAGGGGATCCTCCGGTGACCAAAAAGCCTCAATCCGGGAAAACAAAGAAAACAGGAATAGTCAGTCCGAAAATTTAGAGAAATAGAGAGAGAGAGAGAAAGGAAGAAAAGAAGGAGAAGAAGGAAGTCCGGCCTGGTTCTGACGTTCGACGATCGTCCGGCGAAGTGCTCCTACGTCCCCTCTCACTCACACAGGTTGGAATTCTTGCACAAATTGGTTTTAATCCATGAGAACCTGAAAAGGCACAGATTCTGGAAATTTGTACATGAATCAAGGCTTTGAGCCCATGTTCTTCATTTATATCGATACAAACATGCATAATTCCTTCATGAACGAAACAAAAATCCATGTTTGTATGATTTCCATGCTTTATTAGGACTGATACAGGTTGAACTTTGTTCTAGAATCATCTTAGGAACCTTCTGAAATTTTCTGTAAAACTGGTTTCTGAAACTGTCTGTACACATGCGTCTGATCACGGAATTTTTATAGACAAACGGATAAGCCAATTGCTTCAAAATTTTGCATGAATAATCTAGACATATCAGACGTTCTTAGATAAAATTTTGAGGAATTGTTATGAAATTTTGCCTAGCCAATTATATCCGTGAAGTTTATACAAAATCCAGATTGCGTTTTACAGAAACAGAATGTTCAGTGACAGACCTCTGTTCTTTTGCCCATATCTCTGCAACCACTGAGTGAAATTGGATGAAATTTGATTCTTTGAAAATCTAACATCTGTGTCTTTCTAACACAATAAATTTCATCGAAATTGGATGACCGAGCACTGAGATATTGCTGTTTTTCTGAGCTTCTGATCTACAGAAACAGGGCTGTTCTAAATGTTATAACAGTTTCTGATTCTGTATTTAATTCTCAGAAAATAAAGAACTAAATTATAAAATAAAAATATATTCTGATTCTACACATACGTGTCTCTATTCTGTAGAATCAGAAATATTTTTAAAAATTCAGAGAACAGGCCTCTGAAACTGAACAGGTTCTGCAAATCTAAGAATCTGAAATTTTTCAGAAATCAAGAACTTAAACACAAATCTGAACTTTGGAAAATCTGGTTTTTCCTTTTTTTTTCGAATTAACGGATTCAAGCAAATTTCAAGCGTCTAGGCTGACCCTTGAGCGCCGGTTCAAGAAGGCCTAAGTCGAAAAGATCTCACTTGTCCACAATCGTTCTAAGAAGTCAGAAAAACATAATTTGTTAGTTTTGGTAAACTAACTGGCACGCTCGCGCAACCCGACGTAGTTCGAGGATTTGATTTTGAATCCCACGATTTGAAATAAAATCACGTCTACACCAGCCATTTGGCAGCTGTGCCTTTAAGGGATAAAGGGAACCAATACACCCATTTCATCGAGTCCTTTTTCTTCTTATGGGCTCGACGTGAGAAAAGTTGTAAGTGAGACCTAGAGTCTCCCATGCCATCATACCGATGAAAGTTCGATATTTCATCGTCACTGTCTGTTTCGTAATCCATAGAAAGGAAATCAGACAGGGCATAGCTTCTTTTCTCTTTATTTTGCCCTTTCAGCAACTGCCAAATGGGTGAAGGACTCGTGGTATTGGTTGCCTTCTATTACGGAGGCCTCTTTATGCTTGCGAGGTTTTTCAGATTTTTTCTTAGGCCTTTGTTCACCGTTTGATGAACACGAATCGCCTACTTCAGCCTCTTGGCTGAGAGCATCGATTTTGGCCTCAAACTCCCTTCTCAGGTCCTCAATTTCATCTATTTTTATTTTGTTTTTGAAAATCCTCCTAGAGTGAGAACTTGATGCGCATGAGCCTTGGCTCGACACTTCACTTGGATTGGATTTTGACATGTTTTTCAAGCTTTTTCAAAATTTCCTAAGTACAAGCAAAGAAAATAAGTTAAAAACGACACCTTTTTAACAAAATTTTTCATAAGCTTCTAACTTAAAACTCGATTTTTGAAAGGCTCACGTCCCACGGGGCGTGCCAATCTCTGTAGACGCAGGAAAATCCCCGCCTCTGGCTTCTCAGGGCCTGGAGTGGACCCTCTCATGTGTCTAAGGCCTATTTATATAAAAGGGCGTGCCAGCTAGCTTACCTAAGCTAGCAAAGATATATTTTAATTCTGACTTTTAACGTGGCAACTGTGAGCAAGTGAGCTCTTTTCGACGCAGACTTTCTTGCACCGATGCGCAAGGGTCGGTCTGTACGCTTTAAAAATCGAGTTTAGGGTAGGAAAAAGCCTACGAAGCGGTTCGAGGTGTTTTGATTCGGGTTTTTAATACGATGGCAGATTTTAGATCATGTGGATTTGCACGTGCCTAAGTCTTTCCTTTTATCCCTTTATGGGCCACCTAGGTGTGTGTTATAAACACTCCATCCACTACATGGGGCGAATTTTGAGCGGGAGTACGGGGCTTGCTTTGATGCAATATGCATCCTACCTCGTGGTATGGCGTAGATGCAATGCAAACTCACGCTACTCCAAAGGGAAAACCCGAATGTAAAGACAATACCGAAGGGAAATGACTTGTAACGTAAATGCCGAAGGGAGATATGTATATAGGGTATATACGTGCCCTTACTTGGGTCTTGCAAATAAGAGCGAAGGCTCAATGTGGGTGCGTGCTTGAATTGAAAGACTTACACACACGACATGAAATAAAACCCAAATATAACTTGTAGTATGGCCTTGATTAAGGTCTTGGGAATAAGAGCGAAAGCTCAATGTGTGTTAGTGCTTGAATTGAAGTACTACGCACACAACATGAAATTAAACCCAAATAGTATAACACGGCCCTTACTTGGGTCTTTCAAATAAGAGCGAAGGCTCAATGTGTGTGAGTGCTTGAATTGAAAGACTTACACACACGACATGAAATGAAAACCCAAATAGTATAGCACGGCCCTTACTTGGGTCTTTCAAATAAGAGCGAAGGCTCAATGTGTGTGAGTGCTTGAATTGAAAGACTTACACACACGACATGAAATGAAAACCCAAATAGTATAGCACGGCCCTTACTTGGGTCTTTCAAATAAGAGTGAAGGCTCAATGTGTGTGAGTGCTTGAATTGAAAGACTTATACACACGACATGAAATGAAAACCCAAATAGTATAGCATGGCCCTTACTTGGGTCTTTCAAATAAGAGCGAAGGCTCAATGTGTGTAAGTGCTTGAATTGAAAGACAACACACCCAACTTAAGCAAAACCCTACGTAAGTTAAAATATATATATATATATATATTTATATATTAGGGGCTGATTAGGCCCGTGTGTATTCAAAATCGTGCATAACTAAGAGAGTGCACGTGTGTGTAGGTGTGCCAAGCCACGTTATTACAAGCGGGGGGAGACTATGCTCCGTTATTACAACTCCATATCGAATTGAATTTTAAGCAAGTATACAACTAAGGATCGAGTTAGGCACTTACTAATAGCTGGTCCGAAGATGCCTTGCTTGAGCGTGGGCTTGGCCTTCGCCTTGGGCTGCAAGAGGGAGCTCCACGGAGTTGATCGGCAAGAGGGGCCGTTGGCCGGGTGCCTTAGGTGAGCGAAAGGGACGCCTTGAAGGTGGCCGACGGCTAGGGAGGGGGCTGCCTTGGCATGTGGGGCTAAGGTGACTATGTAGGGTCACTAAGGGAGGGCGTAGGATTAGGAAGTATGGCACTAAGGGGGAGCCTAAGGGAGTACCTAAGGGGATGCCTAAGGCTGGCGGGTGGCTGGCCGAATGGGAGTGGGGGCGATAAGTGATTGGTATTAGGGGAAGATGGTGGTGGTACAGGTGGCTGAGAGTGGAGGGGGAGTGGAGAAGAGGTGAGGTGAGGGATGGGGTACTAACCGGCGATGATGGGAGGCGATGGTTGGTTGAGGAGCAACCGGGTGTGGTGGAGCGACTGGTTCGGCCGGATGAGAAGGATGGCGACGGGTGATTGGCCAGCGGGGGTTGAGTGGAGTAGGTGGAGCATGGTGGTGGCTGGTGGTGGTGCAGGTGGAAGACTCGGTGGGGAGTGGTGTAGGTGGCTGGGTTTGGTTGGGCTGGAAAGGGTGGTGAAAGAGCTTGGAAAACCCGCCCCTTAGGGGGGGGGGTTTATATAGGGCTGCAAGAGGCGGTTGGGGTTGGTATTAGGGTAGTGGTTAGGTGGTTTAGGTAGGGTGGTGTGGTGATAAGGTGGGCTGGAAAGGGTAGGGCCAAATATTTTAAATACAAGGGGTTTTGGGTAGGTTGTGTGCTAGGTTTAGGTGGGGTGGTTTAGAGGTTTAGGGTTTAGCTAGGTGGGTTGGTTTTGGGGTAAGGTTTAGTGAGGTGGGTTAGGTGATTAGGCTAGGATTAGGTTAGGTTTGGGGAAATTAACCTAGGTTTAGAGAAGAATTAGGGACGTGGGTTAGGTGATTAGGTTGGGATTAGGCCGGGATTAGGGAAGTGGGTTAGATGATTAGGCTAGGATTAGGACCGGATTAGGGTAAAAGGCTAGGATTAGGTGTTTTTGGTTAGGTTTAGATTAAGGAGCTCCCTTTGCATGACCCATAGACCCTAATCATATCATGTTGGTGCAGCCCTAGGTTAGGTTTTGGCTAATTACAAGCTTAAACCCATGTTAACTAGGCTAACCCACATGATTAACCCCAAACTTGACACACAAGTCAAGCTTAATTACAACACTCCCAAATCTTATCCTCCCCACTCTCTCTCATGCCCATAATCCCACGTGAAATTCAAGTGGGCCCCACCTCCATTTATGAGAAGGTGATGTGGGCCATGGATGTGGATATTGGATTGGATCTCTGGATCCAAATCCAAATCCAAGTCCACACATGGGTTTGGATTGGGATCTGGATATATATGGTCCATATCCGATCCAAACTAAATTTTGACTCCTTCGAGCTGTGTTCGAAACGAACGGTTTGTGCGGGGTCTGACAGCATCAGTACTCCGTCTGCGTTGGGTCTTCGCCAACATGATCATCCGCTTCTGTTTTCGCCTTTCGGAGAGGACTTCAAATGATGTTTTGATGATAACAGGGTCTTGGACGTTCGAGATCCTGGGGTGGATTCAATACGAGAGTTGCTGTGCCGGGCTTGACTTGTGCTCCGGTTTCGGGCTCTCTTTAGCTTTTCTGGTCCTGCCTTGATTAGGCCAAGCTGCTTCGGGGTTTCAAAATGTGTTTTTAAAAAGGTTTTTAAAACCATATTATACATATTTAAAACATATAAAGTTTAAAACATATGTACAGGGTTGTCTGAAAGGCTCCTAGGTTTCCAGACTCAAAATGGCCCTTTGGGGCTGCTTTTATAAAACCAGGTTGTTTTGAGAAATTCGTGAGATTTTGGGGTGTTTACAAACACTATCCAGATCTCATGATCTAGGAAATAGTGTTTGAATTTTTGGCAGGCCCAGACTAGGGCCAAGCACGTCTTCTCCATGGCTTGATAATTGCGTTCAAAAGCCAAGAGGGTTTTCAAAATATAGTAGATGGCATACTCCTTATGGGAGTCATCCTCGTATTGAGCCAATAGGGCTCCCAAAGAATTTGCATGCACAGAAATGTAAAGTAAAAGCAGTTTTCCTTGCTTTGGAGGGTTCAAAATGGGGGGATTAACCAAGTATGCCTTTAGTCTTTCGAAGGACTTCTGGCATTCGTCATCCCATAAGAATTTCGTGCCCTTCCTCAACAGCTTGTTGAAGGGTTCGCATCTAGTTGCCAGATTCGATATGAATCGGCGAACGGATTGTAATCGACCCTGGAGGCTACGGATTTGGGTAAGATTGGAGGGTGGAGCCATGTCTATGATGGCTCGACACTTAGAGGGGTCGACTTCTATACCCCTTTGGCTCACTATAAAGCCTAGAAGCTTCCTTGATTCTACCCCGAATACACACTTTTGAGGGTTTAGCTTTACTTTGTAAAGTCTAAGCCTTTCAAAAATCTTTTGCAAACATTCGATGTGAGTGCATCGGGTTTTGGATTTTGCCAAGAGATCATCTACATACACTTCCACAAGCTCATGAATTTGATCATGGAAGATCATGGTCATGGCTTGTTGGTATGTTGCGCCGGCATTTTTCAAACAAAAGGGCATGACTGTATAGCAGTACGTGCCCCATGGGGTTGTGAAGGCGGTCTTACCCTGATCTCGGGGACTTAGTTTGATTTGATTATAGCCTGAATAGCTATCCATAAACGAAAACATTTCGTGATTTGCAGTACTATCGACTATCAAATCTATGTTTGGTAAAGGATAATTATCCTTTGGAGTGGCTTTATTCAGGTTTCTGAAATCGATGCATATTCGAATTTTCCCATTGGTTTTTCGAACTACAACGATGTTTGACAACCAATTAGAATACGCAATGGGTTTTATAAATCCGGCTTTTAACAGATCTTCTAAACCCTCTTTAACTTGCATGTGTACATTCGGGTGTATTTTCCTAAGCTTCTGCTTTATGGGTTTTACATCCGCATCTAAGGGAAGGCGATGTTCGACAATGCTGGGGTCTATGCTCGGCATGTCTTCATACGTCCATGCAAACACATCTAAATAGGTTCGAAGGAATGCAATGAATGCTGATCTTTCATGTTCATGCAAACATGCGCCTATCTTGATGGTTTTGGGATTGGAATCACTCCCTAGGTTCACCTCTATGAAATCTCCTCCTACTGAATTGGAAGGTATTTCAAAATCGAGAACTTTATGAAATTCTGGGAGCTCAGAAGTGGGATCTTCCTCAAGGGGATCCACTTCTGGGCTTCGATCATTCTCGTGTGTTATAGACCTGAGGGAATTTGATGCGTGAGTTTTCAAAAGACCTGGTTTTGTACTTGGATTTTCAATTGATTTCGAAATTTTTGGTCTGGCTATGTGTAGACACGGAAAATCTTCGTCTCCGGGTTTCTCAGGCCTAAAGCGAATCTTTTCGTGCTTACGTCGCTTTTAAAAAGGGTGTGCCAGCTAGCTTTCTGAAACTAGCGAAGTAATTTTTGAAAATATCTGACTTTTGGGGCGACTGTGGACAAGTGGGTTCTTTTCGTCGCAGACTTTCTTGCGCCGGCGCGCAAGGGTCAGTCTGTACGCTTTAGAAAAACTCGATTTTACACAAACACGACTCTTTTGAAAACTTGAAAGTATTTTATCGATTGGTTTTGTCAAATTTGCAACTTTTATACATGGGATCTATGCGCTCCTATGTCTCTCGGGTTTTAGCCAATTTTGGCGTGTAGTCGTGTGCATCTAGTGCTCGATTTAAGGCAAGTTCTACATGATTTGATCAATCTGGTTCGATGCAAGTATGCTCCCTATCTCAAGTGTGACGGATATGCAATGCAAACTCACACAACTTGAAGGGAAAACCCAGAATTTAAAGACATAACAGAAGGGAAATAGCGGAAAGGGAAATATGGCTATATCTTAGATGCGGAAGGGAAAATATATATAGCTATATCTTAAGAGCGAGAAGGCTCAATGTGAGTGAGTGCCTTGAGTGTATAAATTGAAAGGCAACTCACACGACTTGAACCTTAAAAACCCAGCTGAAAGGGGAAATACGTATATATATGTAAGAGCGGAAAGGCTCAATGTGAGTGAGTGCTTTGAGTGTATAAAATGAAAGACAACTCACACGACTTGAACCTTAAAAACCCAACTGAATGTATATAAATAGAGCTATATCCTATGGGTTGTTAAGGCCCGTTTTGTGTGCAAAAGGTGTGCAGATAAGAGCGGAAAGGCTCGAGTGTACGTGTGTGATTCGTGTTTCAAACCATAATATTACATCTCGGGGGGAGACTACGCTCCATTATTACAACCCCGTATCAAATTTAATTGAATTTGAAACAACGTAAAGAACCAGGTTCGAGCACTTACATGTCGTTTGCTTGGACTTCCTTTATCAGCGAAATCTGACCTTGGATATAGTCGTTGGATGGACCTTTCTCTGCGAAACGACCAGCTGCGTGGAAGGTTGATCCTAGATCGTGACCTGGGCTAGGTTGACACACTAAGGTGCTATGGGTTCTGGACTTAGACACGACAGATCTAGGGTGAGAACTAATGGATCTAGGTCGGGTCTAGGCGGGTTGTTTTGGTTAAAAGCTAGACCAAGATCATAAGGGAAAAACCCGACCAACTAATGGTCGAGTTAGGTGGTGTCTGCGGGATTATTTTAGGTGAGACACTATGGAATGCTCGGCCAACTAATGGCCAAGCTTGGCTGGGTATTAGTGAATGGTCTTAGGGGAGATCCTAAGGTGAGCTCTAGGGTAATGCTCGGCCAAAGGGTGGCCGAGCTGGGCAGGTTTTTGGAGAAGGATTAGGTAGGATCTAAGGTTGAATCCTAAGGAAAGAGCTCAGCCAGATGGTGGCCGAGTTTTGGCTGATATTAGGTGGTTGATCTCGGGTGAGATCCTAAGGGAGTGGCTCGGCCAAAAGGGTGGCCGAGCTAGGTAGGTTTAGAGTGGGTTTTTAATTAGGATCTAACTTAGGTAGTGGTTTAAGGTTAGGGATAGACCTAAGATGAGCTCGGCCAATATGGGCCGAGCTAAGTGGGTGAGGATGGGTTCGACAAGAGGAGGGAACCGAGTGTTTTAGACCCTCGGTTTGGCCAGGTTTTTGGGAGTAGTTTTGAGTTAGGAAATAGGTTAGGTAGTGGTTTTGATGTTAGGATTTTCTTTAGGACAGATCTAAGGTGAGCTTAGGATGGTCTTAGGTGGAACTAGGTCAACTCCTTTAATGAAGTTCGGCCAGCTCCTTGGCTGGACTTTGCTGTGGCTTTTCATTAGTGGTCTAGGTGGTTTAGAGAGGTGAGAAAAGAAATGGTTTTGGGTAGGAACTAGGGGACTTACCTTGACAACGTTTCAGCCATTTAATCCTTGGTTCCTGTAGACGTGATTTTATTTCAAATCGTGGGATTCAAAATCAAACCCTCGAACTACGTCGGGTTGCGCGAGCATGCCAGTTAGTTTACCAAAACTAACAAATTATGTTTTTCTGACTTCTTAGAACGATTGTGGACAAATGAGATCTTTTCGACTTAGGCCTTCTTGAAACCGGCGCTCAAGGGTCAGCCTAGACGCTTGAAATTTGTTTGAATCCGTTAATTCGAAAAAAAGGAAAAACCAGATTTTCCAAAGTTCAGATTTGTGTTTAAGTTCTTGATTTCTGAAAAATTTCAGATTCTTAGATTTGCAGAACTTGTTCAGTTTCAGAGGCCTGTTCTCTGAATTTTTAAAAATATTTATGATTCTCCAAAAATTCTAAAACTTTTACAGAATAGAGACACGTATGTGTAGAATCAGAATATATTTTTATTTTATAATTTAGTTCTTTATTTTCTGAGAATTAAATACAGAATCAGAAACTATTATAACATTCAGAACAACCCTGTTTCTGTAGATCAGAAGCTCAGAAAAACAGCAATATCTCAGTGCTCGGTCATCCAATTTCGATGAAATTTGTTGTGTTAGAAAGGCACGGATGTTAGGTTTTCAAATAATCAAATTTAATCCAATTTCACTTAGTGGTTGCAGAGATATGGGCAAAAGAACAGAGGTCTGTTACTGAACATTCTGTTTCTGAAAAACGCAATCTGGATTTTGTATAAACTTCACAGATATAATTGGCTAGGCAAAATTTCAAAAAAATTCCTCAAAATTTTATCTAAGAATGTCTGATATGTCTAGATTATTCATGAAAAATTTCGAAGCAATTGGCTTATCCGTTTGTCTATAAAAATTCTGTGATCAGACGCATGTGCACAGACAGTTTCAGAAACCAGTTTTACATAAAATTTCAGAAGGTTCTTAAGATGATTCTAGAACAAAGTTCAACCTGTATCAGTCCTAATAAAGCATGGAAATCATACAAACATGGATTTTTGTTTCGTTCATGAAGGAATTATGCATGTTTGTACCGATATAAATGAAGAACATGGGCTCAAAGCCTTGATTCATGTACAAATTTTCAGAATCTGTGCTTTTTCAGATTCTCATGAATTAAAACCAATTTGTGCAAGAATTCCAACCTGTGTGAGTGAGAGGGGACGTAGGAGCACTTCGCCGGACAATCATCGAACGTCGGAACCAGGCCGGAATTCCTTCTTCTCCTTCTTTTCTTCCTTTCTTTCTCTCTCTCTCTCTATTTCTCTAAATTTTCGGAGACTGTTTCTCTTTTCTTGGTTTTCCCGGATTGAGGCTTTGTGGTCACCGGAGGATCCCCTTGCAGCACCTTGGAGACCCTTTTTATAGGCTCAAGGATGCCTCTTTGCTGTAGGCTTGGACAAGGCAAGTTGCCTTACTGAGCGGAGCAGTCTTTTGGCAAGTGGCTACTGTAAAACATCGATTTTTGGAATGAGTTGCTGTGCAGGCCTTCCAAAACATGAATTGTTTGCTGTTGAAGGTAAGTGGAGCTGCTGGATTCGACCAAAATGGTAATTGATGTTGGCTGTGGAAACTGCAATTGGCAGTTGTGGGCTGTCTTGGTGGATCAGCCAAGGTTGGCTTTCCTTCACCGCCATCGTTTGCTACTGTTGCTTGCTGAAACTGATTGGCGCAGTGTGTGGCAAGTGGAGCTGCCTCATCCGTGTTCGTCCACCTGATTCTTTCCTGAATATGGAGCAACGCTTCCCATGGCTATGTGTTGATCAGTTTCTTCTAGAGTAAGAGGCTCCATGCTGTCCGCAATGGGATCATATGGCCTACTTTGAGACCCATTACTTGATCAGGTTGAATTGATGGAACCGTTACAGGATACAAAGGTGGTTGCGAAGGTGCCAAAGCAGCAGCAGCAACGGCAGGATTTGATGAACTATATAGATTGATGCCATTACCAGGCCAACATACTGCAGTATCACTCACTGGGATGGTCACACTACTCCATGGATTGGTACCACCGGTACTTCTGAGAAACAAGCCAGCGTTAGCATGCTGTTGTATGAAAGAAGTTGTAGATGCGCTTGGTTGAATATCAGGCTGAATAGGCGCAATGTCCTGCCGCCCATACGAAACCCCGTTTAGATGCTGATGCCTTGTAACTAGAGGATCTTCAAAATCTATTTCCAAATTGGCTCCTGCCTCTAAAATCTTTTATTTCCTTGCTATCTGTGTTGAAGTTATTATTGTCAACCAACAAGGGTAGCAATTGATTCATAGAGTGCCCATTCAAATCCAATGCCAAAAGGTGTGAATTTGAATCTCGATAGTGAATGTTGGACCACTAAGAACTTCCAGGAGAACTTAATGATGGTAACTTATCAGGAACCATCTTAAGAGGATTGAGGTCTGCAGTGCTACCATTTGTTTTAAGCAAACTATCATACATTGCCATAGACAAAAAGGACATTTGCAACATTTCAGCATTTGAGTTGTTCATATGTTGCTGATGCAGAAGTCTATCACGACCATTTGGAAAATCCTGAAGAGAGACAAAAAGAGCACGACGCTCCTGCTCTAACTGAGGTTGCAAACTGATTTGATCATCAACTCCACCTTTTGGTATATTTAGGTCAGAGAAAGCTGCTGCAATGTCTTCTTGTTCATCTACTGAAGGAAGACCGGGGCTTGGAGCTCTTGCTGCCAAATTAGGATCAGGAGTGCTGCTTCTTGAGAGTGAAGATCCCACAGCAGATGCAAAGGAACGAGGAAGGGATGATCTCATGGTCTGTCCTCTGGGCAGGCCTAAATTAATTGCTCCAGAATGCAGACCATCAACAACGTTCCATACATTATATGCATGCGAAACAGTTTCTGCCTAAACTGGACGATCCAGATCATCAAAAGCCATTGCTACTAACAGGATGAGAAATCTGACCAGATAAGGATGGTGGTTGAGCTAATTCTTCCTGCACGATATCAGCACGGCTCCTCCTTCTTGCCCCTATCCCCACATTGCTCGACACCCAAACATAACATGGACACGTTACGAAAGGCGTTCGATACCAAACCTTTGTTCTCGGAAGCTATCGTTCTTGCTTCCATCTTTCCTTTCCTTTGATAACATCAACTTTTCCCTCGGGCAACTGATTTCTTTCCGAATATGAACTTTTCTTTTTGGGAAGCTCACTTTCCCTTTTTGATGCCCGCTCTCCTTTTTGGGAACCCACCTGCCTTTTCAGGTGCCAAATTGTCTTATAAATGCCTGTATCTTTTCAAAAGGCAAGCTTTCAACATATTTTTTTGTCATAGATCTTTTAAGAAAACGAAATCCAGCTTTTCCATGCCGGGGGCAAAATCGTCATTTTTTTCCAATTTTGTCAAAATTCGAATTTTTCAGAAAGGAAAGTATTTTTTCATCATTTTAAAGTTTTCATAAAATTTTGGTACCAAAACAAACTCGTTTAGTGCCTTTTTCCTTCGAAAACCCCAAGATTGCTAAAATGGCCACTTTCCTAAAAAGATAAGAATTTTAAAAGAAAATTTTGGGTGTCTACAGATGTCCCTCTTTGGCATTATTTCAAATTCATTTGGATAATGGCAAAGAAGAAAACACCCATTTGCTTTTCTTCCCAGATTTGCCTTGAGAGTACGGAATCGATCTTTATTCCATAACATCTATTTTCTTGGATCCTTAGCAAAGAGGGATTTGGCAAGAGCTCCTAATCCTAGGACAATCATGCATGAACAACCACTTTATGAATGTATTCATGTGTGTGAAATGAATGTTTAGAGACTCATACCTTTGATTCACGAACTCAAGAAGAAGCCTATGTTGGCCATCTGCCCTAAGCAATAGTCCCTATTTCTTTTGATGTTTAGGATTTTCAAAATTCCTTTTTCGAAAAGAGAACTCTTTTTTGGTTTCTATAAAAAAGGACTTACAATTTCTCATATTTCCCTTCACTTGGGTTTTAATACTCATAAATAAGTAGAGGTTTTATGGAAGATTTTGAATAACATTTCAAAGCTCCCTTTCTTACCTAACGAATTCTAATTCTCAAACAACATGAATTCAAATGAAATAGGTCCTATTCCTACTCTAGGACTTTCAAGGTGAACTTTTCTCCATCGGGATGAGCTATAGGGATTTGGGAAAGAATTACCCGCGGTCCCTTCTGAAGTGTCCCGGGGTTTAAGGCAAAGAGACGGAAAATTGCTCTTTTGAGCTTTGGCTTTTTCTTTTTCTTTCTTTCTTTTTTTTTTTTCTTTTTCAAGAGAAGACCTCTTTTGAAGAAGTTTTTGTATTCCCTCTGTCTATTCGGGGAAGACTTCTTCTTGGAGGAGTTTTTGCATTCCCTTTTCCTTTTCTTTCAAAGAGAAGACTCCTTTTTAAGAAGTTTTTGTATTCTCTCGGTCTATTCGGGGAAGACTTCTTTTTCGAGGAGTTTTTGTATTCTCTTTTTTTTTCTTCTTTTGAATATTGCCAATTTTCCTTTTTTGGAGAGAAGCGAAATGGGGAATACAACTCATCCCTTTAGATAATCAATCCAACCAAGATTGTCCTATTTCCTAATAGCACCTACCATTTAAAAGCACCTTGCTATTTTGAATTAGGCCTCATTTGGTAAGTAAAAGATTTTTGACATGTTACCAAATAATTTTTGGAAACTCCACTTTTCATAAAGTATCAATTCCCTAATTTGGAGTCACATAATCCATCTTTGGTCCTTCTTTCCAGAAATTCAAAAGAGTTCTATTTTCAAAATCTTTTCAAATGGAATTTAAAGTAGACCCCACACATAGTATTGGGCATTTATAGAATCTACTGATTTTCTTTCCTTAACATCAACTTACCAATATTGATGATGCCCCTTTGCAACATAGGGACCATCCTTGTGGGACGCATCTTTAAATGGAGTGCGGGCTTCTTGTGGATGCATTACGTCATGCAAGATGTATTCCTATAATATAATGGTAATGCATGCTTTATGATATGATGAATACACTCAATTTCTATGAAATGTATTTAAGGAATAACATCTCAATGCCCCTAGTTTGGAGGGAATGGCATGAGAACTCATGGCCAATCTCTATATGATATGGTTTTGAATGTGATGCATGAAAGATATGCACAACCTTAGTCTTGGCGATGCATGATATGATCCTTGGATGTATTCTGGGTAGGTTAACTCTCTAATGTATTTCTAGGAAACTCTTACTTACAGACTTTGAAGCTTTTCCAAATCAATGATTTTATGGAATATAGAAAGCTTGGAGGCTTGACCATCCTCATGGATGAGGGGACTTTTCTCCTTGCTTTAATCACTCTCAAGTTTTTGTTTTATAGGGAAGTATCAAAAGAAGACATTTTTGAATCTAAACCTTTCTGTTTTTGGGAAATAAACATTTTTTTTGAGTTTTCATAATTTTCTATTTTTTTGGATTTTTGAAAACAAACAGGAGGGGAAACCAGCATTTTTTTGGATTTTTGATAATTTTCACCATAAATAACAAAAGGGGAAACAACTAAATCTTTGGAAATCAAACATTTTTTTGGGTTTTTGGGTTTTTCTAGATTTTTTTGGTTTTTGGAAATATATACTTTTTTTTGTATTTTTCTCAAAAGAGGGATCCTCCATCACACCTGCAAAGAAAACGCTATGAATTAGACTCCAAATAACATATCTAAACCATAGGTCTCGGTTTTAGCGGGTTCTAAGGCACCCTTAACCCAATTGGTTTCGGGTGGTGGCTCGGGTGGTATGGATAGGTTATATCCTAAACCATGGCGTCCTATATTGGGCATAGGTATAATAGGCTCTAATTTTCCTTGGCCTTGAACCCCCAATCCTTGGTAAGGAGTATATCCCATATTTAGCAACATCTTCCAAGGTTTTTTGAATTTTGAAAATTTTTGATATAGAGGATGATTTTGGAAAGATGAATTATCTATGGCAGGTTTACTTATCCTAATGGTTCTTTTGGGAAGATGGAGGGATTTGGAAGGTTTTGACTTGCCTAAAATACGGACTACTCTCATTTTGGAAGGTTTGGCTATTTCAGGGAGGCTTATTTTGGTAGTTTCCCGATTGGTCTTTACTTCCTGATTTGGCTCTCCTGATATACAGGGAAATGTTTGTATTCCATTTAATTGGGGATGGTCTTCTCCAAAAACAACCACTACCCGATTTTTCCATGGGATTTTGAGACATCTGTGGAAGGTGGATGGGACGGCTCTAAGAGAGTGTATCCATGGTCTTCCCAATAATAGGTTGTAATGGGGATTTATATCCAAGACATGGAACAATCCCTCGTGAGGTATTTGTCCGACTTTCATGGGTAATTTTATGGAGCCTAAGGGGTTGGATGGGTTCCCATCATATCCTGTAATGGTTATGGGACTCGGTTCAAGCATAGAGGTAGAGATTCCTATTTGGAAAGCCACATGGAGAGGGAGGATATTAAGGCCTCCTCCTCCATCGATTAGGCATTTACTAATAGGGTAGCCGTTTAACACAACTTCTATATGTAGTGCTTGGTTATGGATCACATCATACTTTCCCAAATCATTCTCTGTGAATACAATGGAAGTTTTTGTAAAGACGGGAGAAACCAAGGTAGATAGGGATTCAGGGGATATGGTAGTGTCGACTCTAGTCTTCTCTAAAATCTCCTCTAGGACTCGTCTATGCTTGGGAGAAATTTTTATCAATTCCAAGATAGACATGTTTATGGGTAGTTTAGAAAGATGCATTTCTAGGTCATAGGGGTTCATTACCACACCCTTTTTATCAACACCCTGGGATGAGTTTGGTATGCATGCTTGTGGGGGGCCTGGTAGAACGACCACTCCCTTGCTTGTTTGTTTTGCTAAGTGTGGGGGTTGATAGATCCTCCCAGATCTAGTCACTTCCTCTACACTATCCCTAGGGCTCGTTCCTATTTTGGCTCTAACTTGGTGTCTCGGGACACCTCGAATCACTACCAAGGCTCTAGCCGAGGGCGGGTTTCTAAGCGCTCCTCGGATCACTATTGCTTGGGCATTTTTTATTTCGGGAAAGTGTGGTGTGTGAGGTGTGGGATGCACGATATGCACTGCATGATTAGAGTGTGATAGGGAGCATACCTCTTTTTCCTTCCCACTCGTACTGGCGTGGTTAGGGAAGGGTTCTTTAAAAATGGCCTGGGGTGACTCCGGCTCTTCAGACACGTGCAGCTTACCTTGCTCGATCAAATCCTCTATCCTATTCTTCAGGGCGTAGCAGTGTTGGGTATCATGGCCCTTGAGCCTATGATATTTACAAAACTTGTTTAAAAACTTTCCTTGGGGTGGTGCCCCTTCGGGAATCTCTGGGAGTGTTGTGAGACCTTGTGCCAATAGGATGTCTAGGACCTCTGTGAGTGGTTGTCCTAGGTTAGTGTACTCCCTCCTTTCAAATCTCTTTTTATTTTTTTGGTTCTTTTCGAAATCTTTTTGCCCTGAAGGTTTTGAGGGTCCTGCTAAACCTTGCTCTACTCGAACATTAGCCACTTTTGGTACTTTTATTCCTCCCTCTGGTGCATGTGGCCCATATGCCCCAGGTTTTTCAAACTTTTTTGGAAAACTTTTTCCTTTCCATAAATCTTCATAAGTTCCCTTTTTCAAATTAGTCTCGAAGAGGGAAGCTTTCTTGATCAATTTTTGGAAAGTAGAAATCTCATGTAAGGAAAGGAGGATTTTCAAATCAGTTTTGAAATTGTCTAGGATGAGCATCACTGCACACCCTTCGGAGATAGGTTCTTTGACTTGCCCCAGGATTGATCTCCATCTAATGATGAACGCGTGGGCGTCTTCGTTAGGGCCTTGTTTGGTGTCCCTCAATGTATTTAAAGTGGGAGTAACTTCAACATTGTGAGAAAATCTTTGCATAAAACAGTTGGCTAATTCTTCAAAATCAGTAAACTGGCTTAAGTCATAAGAGGCCAACCATTTTGCAGCACTTCCTTTTAGAGAATGAGGGAACCAATAGACCCACTTAGAGGAGTCTTTTTTCTTTTTATAGGCACTTCGGGAGAAAAGTTGGAGATGAGACCTAGGGTCTCCATTTCCATCATAACGGTGGAAGCTGGGTATCTCATCATCACTATCGGTTTGGTAGTCGAAAGGTAGGAAATCTGATAAGGCATAGGACTTTTTTTCATGTTTTTGGTTTTTCAAAAGTTGATGTAGAGCATTTTGATCTTTCATGGTAAAGGATTCGGGCTCAAGTTCTTCTCCACTTTTGGAAACGACCCTAGGATTCCTAGAGTGGTTCGATTTCCTATTCGTTTTGGTTTTCCTATCATGGGAAGAACAGGATTCGATTACTTCAGCTTCTTGGCTTAAAGCGTCGATTTCTTCTCTTAGTACCTTTATTCCCTCCCTTAGGGCAGCGAACCTGTCTCCTTTTGAAAAGCATTTTGAAATTTTATTCGAGCAGCGGCTGGTAGAGCGGGAGACCCGGCTGGATACCTCGCAAGATCCTTCTGAGCTCGACATGATCAACCTGTGAGAATCTTATCACAAATCTGTGAATTTAGTTAGTATCACGGATTCAAACAAGTTTCTAAGACTCAAGTCCCACCAGGCGTGCCAATTCTGTAGACGTGATTTTATTTCAAATCGTGGGATTCAAAATCAAACCCTCGAACTACGTCGGGTTGCGCGAGCGTGCCAGTTAGTTTACCAAAACTAACAAATTATGTTTTTCTGACTTCTTAGAACGATTGTGGACAAGTGAGATCTTTTCGACTTAGGCCTTCTTGAACCGGCGCTCAAGGGTCAGCCTAGACGCTTGAAATTTGTTTGAATCCGTTAATTCGAAAAAAAGGAAAAACCAGATTTTCCAAAGTTCAGATTTGTGTTTAAGTTCTTGATTTCTGAAAAATTTCAGATTCTTAGATTTGCAGAACTTGTTCAGTTTCAGAGGCCTGTTCTCTGAATTTTTAAAAATATTTCTGATTCTCCAAAAATTCTAAAACTTTTACAGAATAGAGACACGTATGTGTAGAATCAGAATATGAACAACTGATTCGAAATAAACTGATTTCAACTCCAAAAACCAGCTATCGTTCTTGCTTCCATCTTTCCTTTCCTTTGATAACATCAACTTTTCCCTCGGGCAACTGATTTCTTTCCGAATATGAACTTTTCTTTTTGGGAAGCTCACTTTCCCTTTTTGATGTCCGCTCTCCTTTTTGGGAACCCACCTGCCTTTTCAGGTGCCAAATTGTCTTATAAATGCCTGTATTTTTTCAAAAGGCAAGCTTTCAACATATTTTTTTGTCATAGATCTTTTAAGAAAACGAAATCCAGCTTTTCCATGCCGGGGGCAAAATCGTTATTTTTTTCCAATTTTGTCAAAATTTGAATTTTTCAGAAAGGAAAGTATTTTTTCATCATTTTAAAGCTTTCATAAAATTTTGGTACCAAAACAAACTCGTTTAGTGCCTTTTTCCTTCGAAAACCCCAAGATTGCTAAAATGGCCACTTTCCTAAAAAGATAAGAATTTTAAAAGAAAATTTTGGGTGTCTACAGATGCCAAAATTACCATTATATTATTCCTTAAATACATTTCATAGAAATTGAGTGTATTCATCATATCATAAAGCATGCATTACCATTATATTATAGGAATACATCTTGCATGACGTAATGCATCCACAAGAAGCCCGCACTCCATTTAAAGATGGCGGCCCACAAGGATGGTCCCTATGTTGCAAAGGGGCATCATCAATATTGGTAAGTTGATGTTAAGGAAAGAAAATCAGTAGATTCTATAAATGCCCAATACTATGTGTGGGGTCTACTTTAAATTCCATTTGAAAAGATTTTGAAAATAGAACTCTTTTGAATTTCTGGAAAGAAGGACCAAAGATGGATTATGTGACTCCAAATTAGGAAATTGATACTTTATGAAAAGTGGAGTTTCCAAAAATTATTTGGTAACATGTCAAAAATCTTTTACTTACCAAATGAGGCCTAATTCAAAATAGCAAGGTGCTTTTAAATGGTAGGTGCTATTAGGAAATAGGACAATCTTGGTTGGATTGATTATCTAAAGGGATGAGTTGTATTCCCCATTTCGCTTCTCTCCAAAAAAGGAAAATTGGCAATATTCAAAAGAAGAAAAAAAAAGAGAGTACAAAAACTCCTCGAAAAAGAAGTCTTTCCCGAATAGACCGAGGGAATACAAAAACTTCTTAAAAAGGAGTCTTCTCTTTGAAAGAAAAGGAAAAGGGAATGCAAAAAGTCCTCCAAGAAGAAGTCTTCCCCGAATAGACAGAGGGAATACAAAAACTTCTTCAAAAGAGGTCTTCTCTTGAAAAAGAAAAAAAAGAAAAAAAAAAAGAAAAAGAAAAAGCCAAAGCTCAAAAGAGCAATTTTCCGTCTCTTTGCCTTAAACCCCAGGACACTTCAGAAGGGACCGCGGGTAATTCTTTCCCAAATCCCTATAGCTCATCCCGATGGAGAAAAGTTCACCTTGAAAGTCCTACAGTAGGAATAGGACCTATTTCATTTGAATTCATGTTGTTTGAGAATTAGAATTCGTTAGGTAAGAAAGGGAGCTTTGAAATGTTATTCAAAATCTTCCATAAAACCTCTACTTATTTATGAGTATTAAAACCCAAGTGAAGGGAAATATGAGAAATTGTAAGTCCTTTTTTATAGAAACCAAAAAAGAGTTCTCTTTTCGAAAAAGGAATTTTGAAAATCCTAAACATCAAAAGAAATAGGGACTATTGCTTGGGGCAGATGGCCAACATAGGCTTCTTCTTGAGTTCGTGAATCAAAGGTATGAGTCTCTAAACATTCATTTCACACATATGAATACATTCATAAAGTGGTTGTTCATGCATGATTGTCCTAGGATTAGGAGCTCTTGCCAAATCCCTCTTTGCTAAGGATCCAAGAAAATAGATGTTATGGAATAAAGATCGATTCCATACTCTCAAGGCAAATCTAGGAAGAAAAGCAAATGGGTGTTTTCTTCTTTGCCATTATCCAAATGAATTTGGAATAATGCCAAAGAGGGGCATCTGTAGACACCCAAAATTTTCTTTTAAAATTCTTATCTTTTTAGGAAAGTGGCCATTTTAGCAATCTTGGGGTTTTCGAAGGAAAAAGGTACTAAACGAGTTTGTTTTGGTACCAAAATTTTATGAAAGCTTTAAAATGATGAAAAAATACTTTCCTTTCTGAAAAATTCGAATTTTGACAAAATTAGAAAAAAATGACGATTTTGCCCCCGGCATGGAAAAGCTGGATTTCATTTTCTTAAAAGATCTATGACAAAAAAATATGTTGAAAGCTTGCCTTTTGAAAAGATACAGGCATTTATAAGACAATTTGGCACCTGAAAAGGCAGGTGGGTTCCCAAAAAGGAGAGCGGCATCAAAAAGGGAAAGTGAGCTTCCCAAAAAGAAAAGTTCATATTCGGAAAGAAATCAGTTGCCCGAGGGAAAAGTTGATGTTATCAAAGGAAAGGAAAGATGGAAGCAAGAACGATAGCTTCCGAGAACAAAGGTTTGGTATCGAACGCCTTTCGTAACGTGTCCATGTTATGTTTGGGTGTCGAGCAATGTGGGGATGGGGGCAAGAAGGAGGAGCCTTGCTGATATCGTGCAGGAAGAATTAGCTCAACCACCATCCTTATCTGGTCAGATTTCTCATCCTGTTAGTAGCAATGGCTTTTGATGATCTGGATCGTCCAGTTTAGGCAAAAACTGTTTCGCATGCACATAATGTGTGGAACGTTGTTGATGGTCTGCATTCTGGAGCAATTAATTTAGGCCTGCCCAGAGGACAGACCATGAGATCATCCCTTCCTCGTTCCTTTGCATCTGCTGTGGGATCTTCACTCTCAAGAAGCAGCACTCCTGATCCTAATTTGGCAGCAAGAGCTCCAAGCCCCGGTCTTCCTTCAGTAGATGAACAAGAAGACATTGCAACAGCTTTCTTTGACCTAAATATACCAAAAGGTGGAGTTCATGATCAAATCAGTTTGCAACCTCAGTTAGAGCAGGAGCGTCGTGCTCTTTTTGTCTCTCTTCAGGATTTTCCAAATGGTCGTGATAGACTTCTGCATCAGCAACATATGAACAACTCAAATGCTGAAATGTTGCAAATGTCCTTTTTGTCTATGGCAATGTATGATAGTTTGCTTAAAACAAATGGTAGCACTGCAGACCTCAATCCTCTTAAGATGGTTCCTGATAAGTTACCATCATTAAGTTCTCCTGGAAGTTCTTAGTGGTCCAACATTCACTATCGAGATTCAAATTCACACCTTTTGGCATTGGATTTGAATGGGCACTCTATGAATCAATTGCTACCCTTGTTGGTTGACAATAATAACTTCAACACAGATAGCAAGGAAATAAAAGATTTTAGAGGCAGGAGCCAATTTGGAAATAGATTCTGAAGATCCTCTAGTTACAAGGCATCAGCATCTAAACGGGGTTTCGTATGGGTGGCAGGACATTGCGCCTATTCAGCCTGATATTCAACCAAGCGCATCTACAACTTCTTTCATACAACAGCATGCTAACGCTGGCTTGTTTCTCAGAAGTACCGGTGGTACCAATCCATGGAGTAGTGTGACCATCCCAGTGAGTGATACTGCAGTATGTTGGCCTGGTAATGGCATCAATCTATATAGTTCATCAAATCCTGCCGTTGCTGCTGCTGCTTTGGCACCTTCGCAACCACCTTTGTATCCTGTAACGGTTCCATCAATTCAACCTGATCAAGTAATGGGTCTCAAAGTAGGCCATATGATCCCATTGCGGACAGCATGGAGCCTCTTACTCCAGAAGAAACTGATCAACACATAGCCATGGGAAGCGTTGCTCCATATTCAGGAAAGAATCAGGTGGACGAACACGGATGAGGCAGCTCCACTTGCCACACACTGCGCCAATCAGTTTCAGCAAGAAACAGTAGCAAACGATGGCGGTGAAGGAAAGCCAACCTTGGCTGATCCACCAAGACAGCCCACAACTGCCAATTACAGTTTCCATAGCCAACATCAATTACCATTTTGGTCGAATCCAGCAGCTCCACTTACCTTCAACAGCAAACAATCCATGTTTTGGAAGGCCTGCACAGCAACTCATTCCAAAAATCGATGTTTTACAGTAGCCACTTGCCAAAAGACTGCTCCGCTCAGTAAGGCAACTTGCCTTGTCCAAGCCTACAGCAAAGAGGCATCCTTGAGCCTATAAAAAGGGTCTCCAAGGTGCTGCAAGGGGATCCTCCGGTGACCACAAAGCCTCAATCCGGGAAAACCAAGAAAAGAGGAACAGTCAGTCCGAAAATTTAGAGAAATAGAGAGAGAGAGAGAAAGAAAGGAAGAAAAGAAGGAGAAGAAGGAAGTCCGGCCTGGTTCCGACGTTCGACGATTGTCCGGCGAGGTGCTCCTACGTCCCCTCTCACTCACACAGGTTGGAATTCTTGCACAAATTGGTTTTAATTCATGAGAATCTGAAAAAGCACAGATTCTGGAAATTTGTACATGAATCAAGGCTTTGAGCCCATGTTCTTCATTTATATCGATACAAACATGCATAATTCCTTCATGAACGAAACAAAAATACATGTTTGTATGATTTCCATGCTTTATTAGGACTGATGCAGGTTGAACTTTGTTCTAGAATCATCTTAAGAACCTTCTGAAATTTTATGTAAAACTGGTTTCTGAAACTGTCTGTGCACATGCGTCTGATCACGAAATTTTTATAGACAAACGGATAAGCCAATTGCTTCGAAATTTTGCATGAATAATCTAAACATATCAGACGTTCTTAAATAAAATTTTGAGGAATTGTTATGAAATTTTGTCTAGCCAATTATATCCGTGAAGTTTATACAAAATCCAGATTGCGTTTTTCAGAAACAGAATGTTCAGTAATAGACCTCTGTTCTTTTGCCCATATCTCTGCAACCACTGAGTGAAATTGGATGAAATTTGATTCTTTGAAAATCTAACATCTGTGCCTTTCTAACACAACAAATTTCATCAAAATTGGATGACCGAGCACTGAGATATTGCTGTTTTTCTGAGCTTCTGATCTATAGAAACAGGGCTGTTCTGAATGTTATAACAGTTTCTGATTCTGTATTTAATTCTCAGAAAATAAAGAACTAAATTATAAAATAAAAATATATTCGGATTCTACACATACGTGTCTCTATTCTGTAAAAGTTTTAGAATTTTTGAGAACCAGAAATATTTTTAAAAATTCAGAGAACAGGCCTCTGAAACTGAACAAGTTCTGCAAATCTAAGAATCTGAAATTTTTCAGAAATCAAGAACTTAAACACAAATCTGAACTTTGGAAAATCTGGTTTTTCCTTTTTTTCGAATTAACGGATTCAAACAAATTTCAAGCGTCTAGGCTGACCCTTGAGCGCCGGTTCAAGAAGGCCTAAGTCGAAAAGATCTCACTTGTCCACAATCGTTCTAAGAAGTCAGAAAAATATAATTTGTTAGTTTTGGTAAACTAACTGGCACGCTCGCGCAACCCCACGTAGTTCGAGGGTTTGATTTTGAATCCCACGATTTGAAATAAAATCACGTCTACAGTTCCCACGCAGCCAATCCTCACCAAGCAAGGGCCATCCAATGCCGCCAGATTTCATTTCTTTTCAGCCATGTACAAGCCGTGAACTACAAACTCCAGCCCACCCACAACTTCAACCCACAATCTCACGAAAACAAGAGGGGAAGGCCAGCCCCTTTTGTTGACCTTCCTCTCTCTCTCTCTCTCTCTCTCTCTCTCTCTCTCTCTCTCTCTCTCTCTTTTCCCCAAGTGGAGAGGCGTGAAATGCTGAAAAAAAATCCTCCCAAAAGCCAGCCCTCTCACATCCTTTTATAGGCCTCTTATTTGGATATGGATCCTTTGTTGGGTTCTGAAATCCGGATCCAATTCAAGCCTTGTTTGGATATGGATCTTGGATCTGGATCTGGATAATGGGATCCAGATTCGATCCAAAATTTTCTCTTCTTTAGTCCTTCCTGGTGTTTCGACCCGGGCCCTTCGTGCGGGTCCTGAGTTCATCAAGATTCCGTCTTATGCTGGGTTTTTCCCAATTTCGTCGTCCGAGCTTCTTTTCATCTTTCTGGACTCTGTTTCAACTCTTTCTTTTGTTTTTTGACTTGGATTGCTCGTGATTTCAGATGTTCTTTCGGCTTGGCCTTCGATGCTTCAGTCTTGAAGTACACTCATGGCCTGGGCTCCCTTTTTCGTCTTTGAAATTCACTTTTCATCGGGCTGGGCTTGACCTTTGAGCTTTTTGAATCTTTTGTAACTGTCTTGAGCCAGGCTTCATTTGTTCGTCTGGTCTTTTGTAAAAATAGGACTTTCGTCCACTTTCAAGATTTTTTTACGTTTCGAACAGGTTTGGAAAATAGAGTTTTGAGGGTTTGAGTTCCTGAGTTTTTGAAGTCTCCAAACTTGGCTTTTTGAGCTGATTTTCGAACCAGGCATTTGGTTTTGGAAAATATTTGGATTTTGGGGTGTTTACAGATGCCCCTCTTTGGCATTATCCAAATTGATTTGGATAATGGCGAAGAAGATAACACCCCTATTTGTTTTCTCCCGGATTTGATCTTGAGAATATGGGATCGTCCCAGTATTTGAGAAAAACATTTCCTTTTAAGCCTGATAGGAGGAGATTTTTCGCCAAAAGGGGACTTTCTATGGATCTAGCCCTAAATAAAGATCATGTATGAGGTGCTTATGCGTGGATATGCAGAGTGTGTGACATGGCTGAAGTGACAGAAAGGGGCGACCTCCTAGAGGTCAGATTATATGGTCGAACTTTTGAGACTTTTATGAAAAACCTGCTGCTCCAGGTGAGCGGGCCTTACGTATGCTCGATGTTCGAGTTTTTTTGAAATTCGTTTTAAGAGGGAAAACTTTTCTGAACCATCGATCATAAGGACCTTCAGCTCCTTGTGTTTGCCTTTACTTGAGTCTCGACACTTGCTAATCTAGCAGAGGTTTTATGAGAAAACAAGCCACATTTCAAAATTTTTACGCCTTACTCAAAACGTCGTATTCTCAAACAAGACAAAATTCAAGTAAGTAAATCCTATTTTTACTTTAGGTTTCCCTGAAATGAACCATGTTTCGCTCGGGATAAGTCATAGGGATGGGAAAGAAGTACCACGGTTCCTTTTGAAGTGTCCCGTGGTTTGAGGCAAAGAAGGCGAAAAACTGCTCTTTTTGAGCTTTTGGCCTTTTTTTCTTTCTTTTTTCCATAGAGGGTCTCCCTTTGGGAGTATTTTTTCTTTAATCCCTCTTTTCCATAGAAGACTCAAATTTTCTTTTTAATTTATTTTTCTTTCTTTGGGAAAGAGCTTTTTGGCGGGGATTTCCCTTTGTTTTGGCCAAGTTTTCCTTTTGGAAGGAGAAGAGAATAGGGGAGGACTTATCCCAAGGTCATACTCGATCCATTCTAGGTTAGCCTATTTAGTAATAGCACGTACAACTTGCAAGTATCTTGCTATATTGAATTAGGCCTTTCTTTGTAAGAAGAAGGATTTTGAAATGTAGCCACATATTTGGAAAGCTCTGCTTTTTCACAAAATGTCGATTCTTTCATTAAGGGTCACACCACTTACCTTTGATCCTTGGTTTCAAAGTTTCAAAGTAGTTTTCCCTAAAATATTTTCACAAAAGGGGAATTTAACTCAGACCCTATACATGATATTTTTTCAAATACTGAATATTGATAGGATCTGCTAAATTCCTACCCTCGACATCGGTTAACCAATAAGAATTGTTCGTGGTGGTTCCACGCACGATGTAGGGGCCATCCCACTTGGGCCGCCACTTTCCAAGTGGATGTGGGCCATGATGGTGGATGATTTTCAAAATGAGCTCTCCCACTTCAAAGTGGCGAGGTTTCATATGTTTCTCATAATGTCGGGCGATCCTTTGCTGGTATGCGTGAGCATGGTCCATAGCAAGGAGTCACCTCTCATCTAATAGATCTAGTTCGGCCATCCTAGCATGCTGAAGCGTCTCTAGGGGGAGGTCGAGTGCAATGGATGTATGAAATGAATGCAGACGTGTATGGATGGGGAGAACGGCGTTTGTGCCGTAAACCAACTCAAAAGGCGTGGCATTTGTGGGAGTGCAAATGGAAGTCCTATAAGCCCATAAGGCGTCATCCAACTTCTCGTGCCATGTTCTACCCTTCTCTAAGGTTTTCTCAACAATGCTGATGAGAGTCTTGTTGGTGGCTTCGGCTTGGCTATTGCCTTGAGGGTAGTAAGGCGATGAGAAGTGATGATTTATGCCATACTTGTTCAACAGCTTGACCATCCGCTCATTTTTAAACGAGGTGCCATTATCGAACACAAGATCTCTTGGAACTCCAAATCGAGCCAAGATGTTTTTCCTAATGAAGGCTTCCACATGTTGCCCCTGGGCATTTGTCAGGGAGGCGGCTTCGACCCACTTGGAAAAATACTCAGTGGCTGCTAGAATGAACCTGTGTCCGTTTGAGGCCTTTGGAAAAATTGGTCCTACGATATCAAATGCCCACATGGTGAATGGCCAGGGGCTGACCACGGAATGCAGTGATGATGAGGGGATATGAATGGCGTGACCATGCACTTGACATGGGTGACACTTCCTAACATGATCGTGGCAATCCTTTCTTAGGGTAGACCAAAAATAACCTGCTCTAAGTATTTTCATCGCCATCATGTTGGCATTGACATGACCTCCACATTCTCCATCGTGGAATTCGTGCATAACAGTCCTAGCCTCCTCTAGGTCGACGCATCTTAGTAAGATGCTAGTAAAACTCTTTTTGTACAGAACCCCTCCCAAAATCGTGTATCGGGTGGAAATTTTTTGGATAAATGCTTTATCTTTAGATGTAGCATCCTCAGTGAATCCCCCATTTTCTAAAAAATTCTTTATGTCATAAAACCAAGGTTTTTCATCAGAATCAGGGTTATTTTGGCAAATTTGTAAATCGTGTATGAAAGGAGTGGGTGAGTGCCATATTTCAAGGGGTCTGGTTCCCAAAGTGGGAACGACCCTTAGGGCTGAACCCAAGGATGAGAGGGCATCAACGATGCCATTATCCTCTCTTCCTACATGTGTGAGAGTACACGATTGGAATGACTCGACCAGTCGAGTGGCCAACTCGTGGTATGGAAGCAGTTTTTCATTCCAAACTTGCCAAATTTTTAAAACTTGGTTTATAACAAGGAGGGAATCTCCAAAAACCTCGATGCATGCTGCCCCTAGAGTTTTCAAAACTTTTAAACCTTGTATGAGTGCTTCATACTCGGCTATGTTGTTAGAACATTCGAAATCTAGGCGAATTGCTATGGGGATTTCTCCCTTTTCTAGGGATACGAGGATGATCCCGGCACCTGCCCCTCGTTGGTTTCGTGCCTCGTCGAAGTGCATCTTCCACACTTGGTTTTCGAAAGATTTTGCCAAAATGTGGTTTTGGAAATGGTTTTGCAATATGCCTTCATCAGGCATTTCATTGAGCGTGGGATACACATCTTCTAGGGGGAAGTCAGCCACGTAGTCTGCTAGGGCTTGCCCCTTAATGGAGACCTGGTGATGGTATTTTAAATCATACTCTATTAGAAGGAGTTGCCATTTGCCCAATCTACCCGTGAGAATGGGTTTTTCGAATAAGTGCTTGATTGGGTCAAGCTTGGACACTATCCAGATCTCATGATCTAGGAAATAGTGTCGAAATTTCTGGCAGGCCCAAACTAGGGCCAAGCATGTCTTCTCCATGGCCTGATAATTCCTTTCGTAAGCCAGGAGAGTTTTCGAAAGATAGTATATGGCACATTCCTTGTGAGTGTCATCCTTGTATTGAGCTAACAGAGCTCCCAAGGCACTCGTATGCACAGAAATGTAAAGTAGAAGAGGTTTTCCTGGTTTTGGAGGGTTTAAAACAGGGGGATTAACTAAGTACGCCTTTAACCTTTCAAATGATTTTTGGCACTCGTCATCCCATAAAAATTTCGTCCCCTTTCTCAACATCTTGTTGAAGGGTTCGCATCTAGTTGCTAGGTTTGAGATAAACCGGCGAATGGACTGTAGGCGACCCTGGAGGCTACGAATCTGCGTGAGATTGGAGGGTGGAGTCATGTCTATGATGGCTCTACACTTAGAGGGGTCGACTTCTATGCCCCTTTGGCTTACCATAAATCCTAAAAGCTTACCAGATTCTACACCGAATACGCATTTTTGAGGGTTTAGCTTTATGTTGTAAAGTCTAAGCCTTTCGAAAATCTTTTGTAAGCATTCGAGATGAGTGCATCGAGTTTTTGACTTAGCCAGGAGATCATCTACATATACCTCTACGAGCTCATGAATTTGATCGTGAAAGATCGAGGTCATAGCTCTCTGGTACGTGGCGCCAACATTTTTCAAACCAAAGGGCATGACTGTATAGCAGTACGTGCCCCATGGGGTTGTGAAAGCGGTTTTAGCCTGATCTCGTGGGCTTAGTTTGATTTGATTATATCCTGAATAGCCATCCATGAATGAAAACATTTCATGATTTGCCGTACTATCGACTATCAAATCAATGTTTGGTAAAGGGAAATTATCTTTTGGGGTGGCTTTATTCAGGTTTCTGAAATCAATGCATATTCGAATCTTCCCACTGGTTTTTCGAACAACAACTATATTGGATAACCAATCAGAATACGCAATGGGTTTTATAAATTCGGCTTTTAACAGATCTTCTAAACCCTCTTTGACTTGTGAATGCACATTCGGATGTATCTTCCTAATCTTTTGTTTTACGGGTTTTGCATATGAATCTAAGGGAAGACGATGCTCTACGACATTCGAGTCTATACCCGGCATGTCTTCATATCTCCATGCAAACACATCAACGTAGGCTTTCAAAAATGCAATGAATGATGCTTTTTCATGCTCATGCAGACATGTGCCTACCTTAATGAGTTTCGGCTTTAAATCGTTCCCTAAGTTTATCTCTATAAAATCCCCTCCTACTGATTTCGAAGGTTTTTCAAAATCGAGAATTTTATGAAATTTAGGGAGCTCAAAAGTAGGATCTTCCTCGAGGGAATCCAATTCTGGGCCTTGATCATTCTCAAGACGTCTAAATCCTAGGGAATTTGGACTTGACGCACAGTTTTCGCAAACGCTTGGTTTTTGTTTTGGATTTTCTATAGGTTTTGAAGATTTTGGTCCTCTTATGAAGAGGACTTTCTTTTCGAAATTCTTTGCTCTTTCAAAACCTTTATCAGGAGCTGCTAAATACAGGATTTTGTTTTTGGTATTTTGTGAATTTTCGATTTTTTTTGGATTTTTGTAAGGAAAGAACTTTAGGAACTATAGAAACAACCCTTTTTTCGAGTTTTTGATCTTTTTCAAATGTTTTTGGTTTTTGGGATTTTTCAATTTTTTGAATTTCGAGTTTTTCAAATGTTTTTGGATTTTTGATTGAGGGATCTTCCATCATACCTACAAAGGAAAAACGCCACTAGTTAGACTCCGAACAAGAGATCTAAATCGTAGGTTTCTGCTTGGGTAGGCTCCAGGGCACCCTTGACCTAGGTGGTCACAAGGAGTGGTTCTGGCGGTATTCTGGGAGTATAGCCGATCCCGTGTCGGCTTTGGTTGGCTTTGGGCAAGATGGGTTCTATGAGACCCTGGTTTTGTGCCCCTAGACTTTTGTATGGCATATACCCCATGTTCAATAACATGTTCCATGATTTTTTGTTTTTGGAAAAGTTTTTATATAATTCGTGATCCTGGAACTTGGTATCGTCCATGTTATGCACGTAAGGCTTTCTATCCAGGGGTTTTGGGAACAGTTGACGCTTGGATTTTCCTGGGATGGTTAGTGTTTTGAGTGGGCCAGCCTTAGGCGGCCCCTGGATGTGCACGACCTTCCTAGGTATCTGAAGGGTGAGCTTTGGTGGCTCGACCATGGTTTGCCCTGAGTCGGCCTCGTAGGCCTGGGAACTTGAAAAGCATGGGGAATTTTGAATCCCCTGAAGCTGCGGATGACTCTCACTTAGGATCACAATGACTTGGTTTTCAAAAGGGATTTTGATACACCTATGGAAGGTGGACGGCACAGCCTGCAGGCTGTGTATCCAAGGCCTTCCTAGCAATAGGTTGTAGTGGGGGTGGATGTCCAAAACATGGAATACCCCCACGTGAGCTATCCCTCCCATTTCCATGGGAAGTTCAACGGATCCTAAAGGTCTGGATGCATTTCTATCATATCCAGTGATTACGATGGGGCTTGGGTTCATGGAAGTCAAGGTGACTCCAATCTGATGTGCTATGTGAAGTGGAAGGATGTTGAGCCCTCCTCCCCCGTCAACTAGGCACCTATCTAGAGAGTGGTGATTCAATACCACCTCGATGTGTAGGGCCTGATTATGGGTTTCGTAGGGTCTTTCGAGATCCTCTTCCGAAAACATGATAGGTGTTTTTGCACCTATGGACGCCACTTGATTGGACAAGGATTCTGGGGTTATGTCCGAACTAACCTTTACTCTTTCTAGAATTTTCTCTAACACGAGTCTATGCCTAGGCGAGGTTTGTATCAGCTCTAGGATGGACATGTTAATGGGAATCTTTGAAAGATGGTTTTCGAAATCATACAAGTTCAAAATGACTTTTCCTTTGTCCGTTTTGGGTAGAACTCCAGGAATATATGCTTTTGAAGGGCCAGGCACACTGACCACTTTTTTAGCATTTTGCAGATGTGGGGGTTGATTGATCCTCCCGGATCTTGTCACTTCCCCCACGATCAACCTAGGGTTCGTGCTTAAGATGGCTCTAATCGATTGTTTTGGAGCACCTTGAATTTTCAAAACTGGTTTAATCGGAGACGGAACTCTTGGTGGTCCCCGAATCACTACTTGGGCAGGTTTCCTACGAAGGATGAGTGTAGATGCACAAGTGGAAAAACCAGACTTATATGTACGTGCTAGACTCTTTGAAATCGTGAGAGCACATACCTCTTTGCCCTTCCCACTGGTACTTGCATGATTGGGGAAGGGTTCTTTGAAAATAGCTTGGGCAGGCTCCGGTTCCTCAGTGACTTGGAGCCGGCCCTCTGCTATCAAGTTCTCGATTTGGTTTAGTAGGGAAAAACACTGCTTTGTATCATGGCCTTTGAGCCGATGATACTTACAGAATCGATTCAAAAACCTCCCTTTGGAAGTGATTCCCTCGGGGATTTCAGGGAGTTCGATCATGCCTTGGGCGAGTAGGAGGTCTAGGACCTCCGACACAGGTTGCCCCAGCGGAGTGTACTCCCGTTTTTCAAATGGTTTTTGTATTTTTTTGTCTTTTCTATTTTCAAAATTTTCGAAATTCTTTGAAGTGCTCGCCAGCCTTGGATCTACCCGGACATTGGCGATCTTGTGGGGTTTTTCCCCTTTGTCCATGGTGGGTAGCCCGTAATTGTCGGGTTTTTCCAAGCGAGTCTTTGAATTTACGCTCCCTTTCCATAGGTGGTCGTAAACCCCTTTTTTCAAATTTGTCTCAAAAAGAGATGCTTTTTTAATCAGTTTGTGGAAAGTAGAGATTTCATGTAAAGAAAGAAGAGTTTTCAATTCAGTTTTGAAATTGTCCAGGATGAGCATTACTGCGCATCCTTCGGATATGGGTTCTCGTACTTGCCCAAGGAGAGACCTCCATCGAACGATAAATGTATGCACATCTTCGTTCATACCTTGCTTCGTATCCCTCAAAGTGTTTAATGTAGGCGTGACTTCTACGTTGTGTGAAAATCTTTGCATGAAGCAGTTCGCCAACTCTTCAAAAGTTGTGAACTGACTCAAATCGTAGGAAGCCAGCCATTTAGAAGCTGTGCCTTTGAGGGATAAGGGGAACCAATACACCCATTTCATCGAATCCTTCTTTTTCTTGTGGGCTCGACGAGAGAAAAGCTGTAGGTGAGACCTAGGGTCTCCCGTGCCATCATACCGATGGAAATTCGGTATTTCATCGTCACTGTCTGTTTCATAATCTAAAGGGAGAAAATCAGACAGAACGTACGTTGTTTTCTCTCTATTTTGCCCCTTCAACAACTGCTGTAGGGCTTTACAATCCTTGTGAGTGAAGGAATCGAGGTATTGGTTGCCTTCCATCTCGGAGGTCTCCTTGTGTTTACGAGTTTTTCCAAACTTCTTTTTGGCCTTTATTGGTTCGCCATGTGACGAACACGAATCAGCTGCTTCAGCCTCTTGGCTAAGAGCAACGATCTTGGCCTCGTATTCTCTTCTTAACTCTTCCTGTTTTTGTTTTCGTTTTTTCAAAGATCTTCTAGAATGAGAACTTGAAGAGCATGAGAACCGACTAGACACCTCATTGGAGTCTGAACTCGACATGACTTCAACGCTTTTAAATCCAACTATGAAATGCAAGAAGACAAAGAGTTAAAACACTTTTCTTTGAAAAAATGATTTTTTTAGAGATTGGTTTGTTTGTATCGATTTTTTCTAAAGACCCACGTCCAACCGGGAGTGCCAAATCTGTAGACACGGAAAATCTTCATCTCCGGGTTTCTCAGCCCTGAAGCGAATCTTTTCGTGCTTACGTCGCTTTTAAAAAGGGCGTGCCAACTAGCTTTCTCAAACTAGCGGAGTAATTTTTGAAAATATCTAACTTTTGGGGCGACTATGGACAAGTGGGTTCTTTTCGTCGTAGACTTTCTTGCGCTGGCGAGCAAGGGTCAGTCTGTACGCTTTAGAAAAACTCGATTTTACACAAACACGACTCTTTTGAAAACTTGAAAGTGTTTTATCGATTGGTTTTGTCAAATTTGCAACTTTTATACATGGGATCTATGCGCTCCTATGTCTCTCGGGTTTTAGCCAATTTTGGCGTGTAGTCGTGTGCATCCAGTTCTCGATTTAAGGCAAGTTCTACACGATTTGATCAATCTGGTTCGATGCAAGTATGCTCCCTATCTCGAGTGTGACGGATATGCAATGCAAACTCACACAACTTGAAGGGAAAACCTGGAATTGAAAGACATAACAGAAGGGAAATAGCGGAAAGGGAAATATGGCTATATCTTAGATGCGGAAGGGAAAATATATATAGCTATATCTTAAGAGCGAGAAGGCTCAATGTGAGTGAGTGCTTTGAGTGTATAAATTAAAAGGCAACTCACATGACTTGAACCTTAAAAACCCAGCTGAAAGGGGAAATACGTATATATATGTAAGAGCGGAAAGGCTCAATGTGAGTGAGTGCTTTGAGTGTATAAAATGAAAGACAACTCACACGACTTGAACCTTAAAAACCCAACTGAATGTATATAAATAGAGCTATATCCTATGGGTTGTTAAGGCCCGTTTTGTGTGCAAAAGGTGTGCAGATAAGAGCGGAAAGGCTCGAGTGTACGTGTGTGATTCGTGTTTCAAACCATAATATTACATCTCGGGGGGAGACTACGCTCCATTATTACAACCTCGTATCAAATTTAATTGAATTTGAAACAACGTAAAGAACTAGGTTCGAGCACTTACACGTCGTTTGCTTGGACTTCCTTTATCAGCAAAATCTGACCTTGGATATAGCCGTTGGATGGACCTTTCTCTGCGAAACGACCAGCTGCGTGGAAGGTTGATCCTAGATCGTGACCTGGGCTAGGTTGACACACTAAGGTGCTATGGGTTCTGGACTTAGACACGACAGATCTAGGGTGAGAACTAATGGATCTAGGTTGGGTCTAGGCGAGTTGTTTTGGTTAAAAGCTAGACCAAGATCATAAGGGAAAAACCCGACCAACTAATGGTCGAGTTAGGTGGTGTCTACGGGATTATTTTAGGTGAGACACTATGGAATGCTCGGCCAACTAATGGCCAAGCTTGGCTGGGTATTAGTGAATGGTCTTAGGGGAGATCCTAAGGTGAGCTCTAGGGTAATGCTCGGCCAAAGGGTGGCCGAGCTGGGCAGGTTTTTGGAGAAGGATTAGGTAGGATCTAAGGTTGAATCCTAAGGAAAGAGCTCAGCCAGATGGTGGCCGAGTTTTGGCTGATATTAGGTGGTTGATCTCGGGTGAGATCCTAAGGGAGTGGCTCGGCCAAAAGGGTGGCCGAGCTAGGTAGGTTTAGAGTGGGTTTTTAATTAGGATCTAACTTAGGTAGTGGTTTAAGGTTAGGGATAGACCTAAGATGAGCTCGGCCAATATGGGCCGAGCTAAGTGGGTGAGGATGGGTTCGACAAGAGGAGGGAACCGAGTGTTTTAGACCCTCGGTTTGGCCAGGTTTTTGGGAGTAGTTTTGAGTTAGGAAATAGGTTAGGTAGTGGTTTTGATGTTAGGATTTTCTTTAGGACAGATCTAAGGTGAGCTCGGCCAGCCAATGGCCGAGCTGGGTATGGTCCTAGGTTAGGATGGTCTTAGGTGGAACTAGGTCAACTCCTTTAATGAAGTTCGGCCAGCTCCTTGGCTGGACTTTGCTGTGGCTTTTCGTTAGTGATCTAGGTGGTTTAGAGAGGTGAGAAAAGAAATGGTTTTGGGTAGGAACTAGGGGACTTACCTTGACAACGTTTCAGCCATTTAATCCTTGGTTCCCACGCAGCCAATCCTCACCAAGCAAGGGCCATCCAATGCCGCCAGATTTCGTTTCTTTTCAGCCATGTACAAGCCGTGAACTACAAACTCCAGCCCACCCACAACTTCAACCCACAATCTCACGAAAACAAGAGGGGAAGGCCAGCCCCTTTTGTTGACCTTCCTCTCTCTCTCTCTCTCTCTCTCTCTCTCTCTTTTCCCCAAGTGGAGAGGCGTGAAATGCTGAAAAAAAATCCTCCCAAAAGCCAGCCCTCTCACATCCTTTTATAGGCCTCTTATTTGGATATGGATCCTTTGTTGGGTTCTGAAATCCGGATCCAATTCAAGCCTTGTTTGGATATGGATCTTGGATCTGGATATGGATATTGGGATCCAGATTCGATCCAAAATTTTCTCTTCTTCAGTCCTTCCTGGTGTTTCGAGCCGGGCCCTTCGTGCGGGTCCTGAGTTCATCAAGATTCCGTCTTATGCTGGGTTTTTCCCAATTTCGTCGTCCGAGCTTCTTTTCGTCTTTCTGGACTCTGTTTCAACTCTTTCTTTTGTTTTTTGACTTGGATTGCTCGTGATTTCAGATGTGCTTTTGGCTTGGCCTTCGATGCTTCAGTCTTGAAGTACACTCGTGGCCTGGGCTCCCTTTCTCATCTTTGAAATTCACTTTTCATCGGGCTGGGCTTGACCTTTGAGCTTTTTGAATCTTTTGTAACTGTCTTGAGCCAGGCTTCATCTGTTCGTCTGGTCTTTTGTAAAAATAGGACTTTCGTCCACTTTCAAGATTTTTTTATGTTTCGAACAGGTTTGGAAAATAGAGTTTTGAGGGGTTTGAGTTCCTGAGTTTTTTAAATCTCCAAACTTGGCTTTTTGAGCTGATTTTCGAACCAGGCATTTGGTTTTGGAAAATATTTTGATTTTGGGTTGTTTACACTATGCTGACGACATTTCTTTCGAAATCTTTTTCCAAAGGGTTACCAGGAGCAGCTATGTACAAAATCTTTTTGGTATTTTGTAGATTTTTGTTTTTTTTTGGTTTTTGTAAAACAAGAACTTTAGGAACTTTACAAACTACCCTATTTTCGGGTTCTTGATTTTCCATTGTTTTTGGTTTTTCCTCTTTTTCAATTTTTTAGATTTTAAGTTTTCAAATGTTTTTGTATTTTTATGAAAGGGATCTTCCATCATACCTACAAAGGAAAAACACTATGGGTTAGACTCGGAATAAGAGGTCTAAATCGTAGGTCTCTTCTAGGGTAGGCTCCACGGCACCCTTGACCCAGGTGGTCACAGGGGTGGCTCTGGCGGTATTTTGGAAGTGTAGCCGATCCCGTATCGGCTTGGGTTGGCCCTAGGAAGGATGGGCTCTAGGAGACCCTGGTTTTGTGCCCCTAGACTTTTATAGGTTGTATAGCCCATATTCAACAGCATGTTCCATGATTTTTTGTTTTTTGAAAATTTAGAGTATAAATCGTGGTCCTGGAACTTGCTGTCGTCCATATCGTGCTCGTTTGGCTTTTTGTCCAGGGGTTTTGGAAATAAGGGACACTTGGGTCTTCTTAGAAGGTTTAGGATCGGGAGGGGGCCTGCTTTGGGCGGCCCCTTCACAAACACAACCTTCCTAGGGTTTTTTAACACGAGCCTTTGTGGCTCGACCATGGTCTGCCCCAGGTTAGCCTCATGGGCCTAGGAGCTCGACAAACAAGGGGAGTTTATAATTCCCTGAAGCTGAGGGTGACTCTCACCTAGGATCACCACGACTTAGTCCCTGAAAGGGATCTTGACACACCTGTGGAAGGTGGATGGCACAGCGCACAAGCTGTGTATCCAGGGCCTTCCCAGCAATAGGTTATAATGGGGGTGGATGTCTAAGACATGGAATACCCCCGTGTGTGTGATCCCTCCCATTTCCATCGGGAGTTCGATCGATCCTAAAGGCCTAGACGCATTCCCATCGTATCCAGTGATAACGATGGGGCTTGGGTTTACAGAAGTCAAGGTGACTCCGATTTGGTATGCCACATGAAGTGGAAGGATGTTGAGCCCTCCTCCCCCATCGACTAGGCACCTGTCTAGAGAGTGGTTATTCAGAACTATCTCGATATGCAGGGCCTAGTTATGGGACTTGTAGGGTCTATCTACATCATCTTCCGAGAAAGTGATGGGCGATTTTGCTCCTATTAATGCCACTTGGTCAGACAGGGATTCCGGACTTATGTTCGAACTAACCTTGGCTCTTTCTAGAATTTTCTCTAGCACGAGTCTATGCCTAGGCGATGTTTGTATACACTCTAGGATGGACATGTGGATAGGAATCTTTGAAAGATGGTTTTCAAAATCATAAGGGTTTAGGACGACTTTCCCATTGTATGCTTTTGGCAGAACTCTAGGAATACATGCTTTTGAGGGGCCAGGCACACTGACCACCTTTTTAGCACTTTGTAGGTGCGGGGGTTGATAGATCCTCCCGGATCTAGTCACTTCCCCCACGACCAACCTAGGGTTCACACTAAAATTGGCTCTAATTATGAGTTGAGGTGCACCTTGAAGTTTCAAAACTGGTTTAGCCGGGGATTCAGCTCTTGGTGGTCCCCGGATGACGACTTGGGCGGGATTCTTTTAAAGTACAAGAGTGGACGCACAAGTGGGTCGACCAGACTCAGATGAATGTGCTAGTTCTTTTGAAAAGGTGAGGGTACATACCTCCTTTTCTTTCCCACTGCTACTAGCGTGCTTGGGAAAGGGTTCTTTGAAGATAGCTTGAGTTGGCTCAGGTTCCGCAGTGACTTGGAGCCAGCCCTCCGCTATCAAGTTCTCGATTTTGTTCAAAAGGGAGAAACAACGCTTTGTATCATGGCCTTTGAGCCGATGATACTTGCAAAAATGATTTAAATATCCCCCTTTGGAAGTGACTCCCTCAGGGATTTCGGGAAGTTCAATTATGCCTTGGGCAAGTAGGAGGTCTAGGACCTCCGACACTGGTTGCCCCAGTGGTATGTACTCTCATTTTTCAATCGGTTTTTGAAAATTTCTCTCCCTTTTGTTTTCTAGTTTTTCAAAATTTTTGGAATGCCCGCCACACCTGGATCCACCCGAACATTGGCGATTTTATGGGGCTTTACCCCTTTGTCCATCGTGAGTAGCCCATAAGTGATGGGCTTTTCCAAGCGGGTTTTAGAAACGGCACTTCCTTTCCATAGGTGATCGTATATCCCCTTTTTCAAGTTTGTTTCGAAAAGAGACGCTTTTTTTATCAACTTATGGAAAGTTGAGATCTCATGGAGCGAGAGAAGGGTCTTTAGCTGCTTTTGAAATTATCCAGGATGAGCATGACTGTGCATCCTTCGGATATGGGCTCTCGCACTTGGACCAAAAGGGACCTCCATCGAATAATGAAGGCATGTACGTCTTCGTTCATGCCTTGCTTTGTATCCCTTAAAGTGTTTAAAGTCGGCGTGACTTCTATGTTATGTGCAAATCTTTGCACGAAGCAGTTCGCTAACTCTTCAAAAGTAGCGAACTGGCTTAAATCGTAGGAAGCCAACCATTTGGCAGCTGTGCCTTTAAGGGATAAAGGGAACCAATACACCCATTTCATCGAGTCCGTTTTCTTCTTATGGGCTCGACGCGAGAAAAGTTGCAAGTGAGACCTAGGGTCTCCCATGCCATCATACCGATGGAAGTTCGGTATTTCATCGTCACTGTCTGTTTCGTAATCCATAGGAAGGAAATCAGATAGGGCGTAACTCTTTTTCTCTTTATTTTGCCCTTTCAGCAACTGCTGTATGGCTTTACGGTCCTTTTGTGTGAAGGACTCGTGGTATTGGTTGCCTTCCATTACGGAGGCCTCTTTGTGCTTGCGAGGTTTTTCAGGTTTTTTCTTGGCCCTTTGTTCACCATTTGATGAACATGAATTGCCTACTTTAGCCTCTTGGTTGAGAACATCAATTTTGGCCTCAAATTCCCTTCTCAAGTCCTCTATCTCGTCTAGTTTGATCTTATTTTTCAAAATCCTCCTAGAGTGAGAACTTGATGCGCATGAGCCTTGGCTGGACACTTCACTTGGGTTGGATTTTGACATGCTTTCAAGCTTTTTCAAAATTCCTAAGTACAAGTAAAGAAAAGAATTAAAACAACACCTTTTTGAAAAATTTTCGCAAGGTTCCTAGAGTGACTTGATTTTAAAAGACTCACGTCCCACCGGGCGTGCCAAATAACTGTAGTTGCGGAAAATTCCTGCTCCTGGTTCTTAGGCCTAAAGCGAACCTTTTCGTGTGCCTAAGTCCTATTTAAACAAAAGGGCGTGCCAGCTAGCTTACTTAAGCTAGTGAAGATATATTTTAAAACCTGACTCCTAACGTGGTGACTGTGAGCAAGCGAGCTCTTGTCGTCGCAAACCTTCTTGCACCGATGCGCAAGGGTCAGTCTGTACGCTTTTAAAATCGATTTTTTGAGTGTAAGAACCTACGAAAGCGGTTTTGAGGTGTTTGATTCGGGTTGTTTTGTATGACTTTCAGATTTTATTTCACGTGGATTTGCACGTGCCTAAGTCTTTCTTTTTATCCCTTTTTGGGCCAACTAGGTGTGTGTTATGAACACTCAACTAAAATGTGGTGATTTTGAGTGGGAGTATGGGGTTTGCTTTGATGCAATATGCGTCCTAACTCGTGGTATGGCGTATATGCAATGCAAACTCACGCAACTCCAAAGGGAAAACCCAAATTTAAAAGACAACGCCAAAGGGAAATGACTTGTAATGGAAATTGCCGAAGGGAAATGACTTGTAAATGTAAATTGCCGAAGGGAAATTGCTTGTAAATGTAAATTGCTGAAGGGAAATTGCAAAAGGGAAATATGGCTATATCTTAAGAGCGGAAAGGCTCAATTGTGCAAGTGTGTGTCGTGTATATATGGAAAGACTACGCACACAGCTGAACCTTGAAACCCAAATTGAAAAGACAGCCAAAAGGGAAATACGTATATAATATATATGGGCCCTTACTTGGGTCTTGCAAATAAGAGTGAAGGCTCAATGTGGGTGCGTGTGAAAATGTAAAGACAACACACACGACTTTAAATGAAACCCAAATATAAATTGCAGTATGGCCTTAACTAAGGTCTTGGGAGTAAGAGCGAAAGCTCAATGTGTGTGAGTGCTAGAATTGAAGTACTACGCACACAACATGAAATTAAACCCAAATATAAATTGCAATATGGCCTTAAGGTCTTGGGAGTAAGAGCGAAAGCTCAATGTGTGTGAGTGCGAGAATTGAAAGACAACACACACAACTCAAGCAAAACCCTTCGCAACTTAAGGTATATAAATAAACTTATATCTTAAGGGCTGATTAGGCCCGTGTGTGTTCAAAATCGTGCACAACTAACAGCGAGGTAGGCTCAAGTGCACGTGTGTGTGGGTGTGCCAAGCCACGTTATTACAAGCGGGGGGAGACAATGCTTCGTTATTACAACCCCGTATCAAATTTAATTTAACTTAAGCAAGTCTACAACTAAGGACCGAGTTAGGCACTTACTTATAGCTGGTCCGGAGGTGACTTGCTTGAGCTTGGGCTTGGCTTCACCTTGGGCTGCAAGAGGGAGCTCCTCGGAATGGCACGGCAAAGGGGTGTGCTGGCCGGGTGACAAGGAAGCGCGGGTGTGGCGCCTTGGAGCTTGCCGACTGCTAGGAGGGTGCTGCCGTGATGCTTTAGGCTAAAGTGATTAAGGAGGATTACTAAGGTATAGGGAAGGCTCTACGGAAGGTGGCACTAAGGGGAGCCTAAAGGGAATGTCTAAGGAAAAGGGCGTGGCTGGCTGGGTGACTTGGGTGCAGTCGGCTGTGATTGGCCGACTAGGGGTGGTTTAGATGGTGGCCGGCTAGGGTGCTAGGGAAGGTGGAGCTAAGGTTTGGTTGAAAGTGGAAGGGGCAGGTCCTAGGGAGCATGGTAGGGTGGTCGGGGTGACTAAAAGGGAAGAAGTAGAGAATCGGGTGGCGTAAGGGGTTAGGTCTGGCCGAATGGGGAAGGGTGGCGGGAAGGTAGTGTTGGCGAGGTATTGTGGTGGTGGTATGGGTGGCTGAGAGTGGAGGGGGAGAGAAGATAGGGTGGAGTTGGGTTGAGGTACTAACCGGATGGGTGAAGGGAGTTGGTGTCCAAGGAGGGCAGCTAGGTGATGAAGGTGGATGGAGCTCGGCCGGGCGGTTGGTGGTAGTGTGGAGTGGAGCAGGCCGGGAGGTAGTGGTGGCACGAGGTGGAGCTGGTCGGGGGTAGTGGTGGTGCAGGTGGAAGAAGGGAGCAAGGTGAGAGAGCTCGGCTGGCCCAAGGGCTGGATGGGAGAAGATGAAAAACCCGCCCACTAGGGGGGGTTTATATAGATTTTCAAAAGGCGGTTGGGGGTGGTTTTGAGAGGGTGGTAAGGTGGTTAGGTGGTGGTGGTGTGGTGATAAGGTGGGCTGGTTTTGAGGAGGGGCCAGATATTTTGCTTTAAGGGGTTTTAGGGATATGGTGTTCTAGGTTTAGGTGGGGTGGTTTAGGGGTTTAGGGCTTAGCTAGGTGGGGTGGTTTAGTGGTTTAGGGCTTAGCTAGGTGGGTTTGTTTTGGGGTGAGGTTTAGTGAGGTGGGTCAGGTGATTAGGCTAGGATTAGGTTAGGATTAGGGGAATTAAGCTAGGTTTAGGGAAGGATTAGGGAGGTGGGTTAGGTGATTAGGTTGGGATTAGGGAAGTGGGTTAGGTGATTAGGCTAGGATTAGGCCGGGATTAGGGTAAAAGTCTAGGATTAGGGGTTTCGGCTTAGGATTGGGTTAGGGAGCTCCCTTTGCATAACCCATAGACTTCATTGTATCATGTTGGTGTAGCCCTAGGTTAGGTGTAGGCTAATACAAGCTTAAACCCACACTAATTAGGCTAACCCACATGATTAACCCCAAACTTGACACACAAGTCAAGCTTAATTACAATTCCCCTCATGCTTATCCTCCCCATTCTCTCTCATGCCCATAATCCCACGTGAATTTCAAGTGGGCCCCACTTCCATTTATGAGAAGGTGATGTGGGCCATGGATGTGGATATTGGATTGGATCTCTGGATCCAAATCCAAATCCAAATCCACACATACGTTTGGATTGGGATATGGATATATATGGTCCAGATCCAATCCAAACTAAATTCTACCTCCTTCAGGATGTGTTCGAAATGAACGGTTTGTGCGGGGTCTGACAGCATCAGTACTCCGTTTGTGTTGGGTCTTCGCCAACATGGTCGTCCGCTTCTGTTTTCACCTTTCGGACATGATTTCTCATGATTTTTGCTGATAACAGGGACTTGGACGTTCGAGATCCTGGGGGTGGATCTAACACGAGAGTTGCTGTGCCGGGCTCGACATGTGCTCCGGTTCTAGGCTCTCTTTAGCTCTTCTGGTCCTGCTTTAATTAGGCCAAGTCGTTTCGTGGGGTTTCAAAATGTATTTAAAAGTTTTAAAACATATTATACATATTTAAAACATATACAGTTTAAAACATATGTACAGGATTTTGTCTGGAAGGCTCCTGGTTTTCCAGACTCAAAATAGCCCTTTGGGGCTGCTTTTACAAAACCAGGTTATTTGAGAAGTTCGTGAGATATCGGTGTGTTTACAGTTTTAAAAAGGGATGCTTTTTTGATCAACTTATGGAAAGTTGAGATTTCATGGAGCGAGAGAAGGGTCTTTAGATCGCTTTTAAAATTATCCAGGATGAGCATGACTGCGCATCCTTCGGATATTGGCTCTTGTACTTGGCCCAAAAGGGACCTCCATCGAATAATGAAGGCATGTACGTCTTCATTCATGCCCTGCTTCGTATCCCTTAAAGTGTTTAAAGTCGGCGTGACTTCTATGTTATGTGCAAATCTTTGCATGAAGCAGTTCGCTAATTCTTCAAAAGTAGCGAACTGGCTTAAATCGTAGGAAGCCAACCATTTGGCAGTTGTGCCTTTAAGGGATAAAGGGAACCAATACACCCATTTCATCTAGTCCTTTTTCTTCTTATGGGCTCGACGCAAGAAAAGTTGCAAGTGAGACCTAGGGTCTCCCATGCCATCATACCGATGGAAGTTCGGTATTTCATCATCACTGTCTATTTCGTAATCCATAGGAAGGAAATCAGACAGGGCGTAACTCCTTTTCTTTTTATTTTGCCCTTTCAGCAACTGCTGTAGGCTTTACGGTCCTTTTGTGTGAAGGACTCGTGGTATTGGTTGCCTTCCATTACGGAGGCCTCTTTGTGCTTGCGAGGTTTTTCAGGTTTTTTCTTGGCCCTTTGTTCACCATTTGATGAACATGAATCGCCTACTTCAGCCTCTTGGCTGAGAGCATCGATTTTGGCCTCGAATTCCCTTCTCAAGTCCTCTATCTCGTCTAGTTTGATCTTATTTTTCAAAATCCTCCTAGAGTGAGAACTTGATGAGCATGAGCCTTGGCTCGACACTTCACTTGGGTTGGATTTTAACATGCTTTCAAGCTTTTCAAAATTTCCTATGTATGAAGTACAAAATAAAATAAAGAAAGAGTTAAAAACAACACCTTTTGGAAAATATTTTCGCAAGATTCCTAGAACAACTCAATTTTAAAAGACTCACATCCCACCAGGCATGCCAAATCCTCTAGACGCAGAAAATTCCCACCCCTGGTTCTTAGGCCTGAAGCAAACCATTTCGTGTGTCTAAGTTCTAATTTAAGCAAAAGGGTGTGCCAGCTAGCTTACTCAAGCTAGCGAAGAGAAATTTAAATCTGACTCCTAATGTGGCGACTGTGAGCAAGTAAGCTCTTTTCGTCGTATACCTTCTTGCACCGATGCGCAAGGGTCAGTCTGTACGCTTAAAAATCTAGTTTTGAAATTTGAGAACCTACGAAAACGTTTTGAGGTGTTTGACTCGGGTTATTTTTGTATGATTTTCAGATTTTATTTCACGTGTATTTGCACATGCCTATGTCTTTCTTTTTATCCCTTTTCGGGCCAACTAGGTATGTGTTATGAACACGCAGCCTAAGTGGGGCGATTTTGAATGGGAGTATGGGGTTTGCTTTGATGCAATATGCGTCCTAACTCATGGTATGGTGTATATGCAATGCAAACTCACGCAACTCCAAAGGAAAAACCCGAAATTGAAAGACAATACCGAAGGGAAATGACTTGTAATGTAAATTGCCAAAGGGAAATTGCGGAAGGAAAATTGCAAAAGGGAAATATGGCTATATCTTAAGAGCGGAAAGGCTCAATAGTGCAAGTGTGTGCCGTGTATATATGTAAAGACTACGCACACTGTTGAACCTTAAAACCCAAATCTTAAAGACATAGCCGAAAGGAAAATACTTAATATATGGGCCCGAAGGTCGCCAACGTGTTGCGTGGGTGTTGTGTATATATTGAAAGACAACTCACACAACTTAAATGAAACCCAAATATAAATTGCAATATGGCCTTAACTAAGGTCTTGGGAGTAAGAGCGAAAGCTCAGTGTGTGTGAGTGCGAGAATTGAAGTACTACACACGACATGAAATTAAACCCAAATATAAATTGCAATATGGCCTTAACTAAGGTCTTGGGAGTAAGAGCGAAAGCTCAATGTGTGTGAGTGTATAATTGAAATACTACACACACGACATGAAATTAAACCCAAAGGAAATATAACACGGCCCTTACTTGGGTCTTGCAAATAAGAGCGAAAGCTCAATGTGTGTGAGTGCGAGAATTGAAAGATAACACACACAACTTAAGCAAAACCCCACGCAACTTAAAGTATATAAATAAATTTATATCTTAACGGCTGATTAGGCCCGTGTGTGTTCAAAATCGTGCACAACTAAGAGCGAGGTAGGCTCAAGTGCACGTGTGTGTGGGTGTGCCAAGCCACGTTATTACAAGCGGGGGGAGACCATGCTCCGTTATTACAACCCCTTATCAAATTTAATTTAACTTAAGCAAGTCTACAAATAAGGACCGAGTTAGGCCCTTACGTATAGCTGGTCCGGAGGTGACTTGCTTGAGCTTGGGCTTCGGCGTCGCCTTGGGCTGCAAGAGGGAGCTCCTCGGAATTGCACGGCAAGGGAGTGACTGGCCGAGTGAAGCAAGGATGGCGAATGTGGCGCCTTAGGGCTTGCCGGCTGCTAGGAGGGTGCTGCTGTGGTGTCTTGGTGTTGAGGTAGTTAGGGAGTGTCACTAAGATGTAGGGTAGGTTCTAGGGAATGTGGAGCTAAGGGGCGACTAAAGGGGGATGTCTAAGGAAGAGGGTGTAAGGCCGCGGGTGGTTGGGTGCAGCCGGCTATGGCTGGCCGACTAGGGGTAGATTAGGTGATGGGCGGCTGGGGTAGCTAGGGTGTTTAGGAATGGCGAGGGGGAACTAGCTAGGATGTTGGCTAAGGGATGGTTAAAGGGGAGGAAGGGCAGGTCCTAGGGAACAAGGTAAGGTGGCTGGGGTAGTTAGGGGGTGTCACTAATGGGAAGGTAGGGCAGCGGGTGGTGTAATGGGTTGTGTCTGGCCGAATGTGGAAGGGTGGCAGGACGGTTGTGGTGATGTGGTGTTGTGGTGGTATGGGTGGCTGAGAGTGGAGGGGGAAGTGAAGATAGGGTGGAGTTAGGATAGGGTACTAACCGGAGAGGCAAGGAAGGTTGGCAGGTGTCCAAGGAAGGCAGCCGGGTGGAAGGAGTGGAGCTGGCCGGGCGATTGTGGTGGCATGGAATGGTGCAGGCCGGGAGATGGTGGCGGCGTGGAGTGGAGTTGGCCGGGAGATGGAGGTGGTGCAGGTGGGAGAAGAGAGCAAGGGGTGAGAGAAGACTCGGCTGGCCCAAGATGGCTGGGATCAAAGTTGAAAAACCCGCCCACTAGGGGGGGGGGGTTATAGGTTTTTCAAAAGTCGGTTTGGGCTGGTTTTGAAAGAGTGGTTTAGTGGTTAGGTGGTGGTGGTGTGGTGATAAGGTGGGCTGGTTTTTTAGGGGGGCCAGATATTTTGTTTTAGATGGTTTTAGGGATATGGTGTGCTAGGGTTTAGGTGGGGTGGTTTAGTGGTTTAGGGCTTAGCTAGGTGGGTTGGTTTTGGGGTGAGGTTTAGTGAGGTGGGTTAGGTGTTTAGGCTAGGATTAGGTTAGGATTAGGAGAATTAGGCTGGGTTTAGGGAAGGATTAGGGAGGTGGGTTAGGTGATTAGGTTGGGATTAGGCCGGGATTAGGGAAGTGGGTTAGGTGATTAGGCTAGGATTAGGCCAGGATTAGGGTAAACGGATAGGATTAGGGGTTTTGGCTTAGGATTGGGTTAGGAGGCTCCCTTTGCATAGCCCATGGACTTCATTGCATCATGTTGGTGCAGCCCTAGGTTAGGTGTAGGCTCATACAAGCTTAAACCCACACTAATTAGTCTAACCCACATGATTAACCCAAACTTGACACACAAGTCAAGCTTAATACATTTCCCTCAATGCTTATCCTCCCCATTCTCTCTCATGCCCATAATCCCACGTGAATTTCAAGTGGGCCCCACCTCCATTTATGAGAAGGTGATGTGGGCCATGGATGTGGATATTGGATTGGATCTTTGAATCCAAATCCAAATCCAAATCCACACATACGTTTGGATTGGGTTCTGGATATATATGGTCCAGATCCAATCCAAACTGAATTCTGACTCCTTTAGGGTATGTTCGAAACAAACGGTTTGTGCGGGGTCTGACAACATCAGTACTCCGTCTTGCGTTGGGTCTTCGCCAACATGGTTGTCCGCTTCTGTTTTCACCTTCCGAAGATGATTTCTCATGATTTTTGTTGATAACAGGGACTTGGACGTTCGAGATCTTGGGGGTGGATCTAACACGAGAGTTGCTGTGCCGGGCTCGACATGTGTTCCGGTTCCGGGCTCTTTTTAGCTATTCTGGTCCTATTTGCATCAGGCCAAGCCGCTTCGTGGGGTTTCAAAACGTATTTTAAAAGGGTTTTAAAAGCATATTATACATATTTTAAAACATATACAGTTTAAACATATGTACAGGGTTTGTCTGGAAGGCTCCTGGGTTTCCAGGCTCAAAATAGCCCTTTGGGGTTGCTTTTACAAAACTAGGTTTATTTGAAAAGTTCGTGGGATTTCGCGGTGTTTACACATACTCGATCCATTCCAGCTCAACCTATTTAGAAATAGCACGTACTACTTGCAAGTATCTTGCTATATTGAACTAGGCCTTTCTTTGTAAGAAGAAGGATTTTGAAATGTAACCCCATATTTGGAAAACTCCACTCTTTCACAAGTGCGAATTCTCTCGCTCAGGGTCACACAATTTGCCTTTGAACCTTACTTTTGAAGTCTCAAAGCAGCTATCCCTAAAAATTTTTCGAAATTGGCAATTTAACCCAAATCCTACACATAATACTTCTTTAAGTATTGAATATTGATAGGATCTGTTAAATTTCTACCTTCTACATCGATCAACCAATATGAGTTGTTCGTGATGGTTGCACGCATAACATAGGGTCCATCCCACTTGGGGCGCCACTTTCCAAGTGGATGTGGGTCACGATAGTGGATGATTTTCAAAACCAGATCTCCCACTTCAAAGTGGCGAGGTCTCATATGTTTGTCATAGTGTCGGGCTATGCTTTGCCGGTATGCATAAGCATGATCCATAGGCAGGAGTCGCCTCTCATCTAACAAATCTAGTTCGGCCATCCTAGCATGCTGAAGTGTCTCTAGGGGGAGGTCGAGTGCAATGGATGTATGGAATGAATGGATTTTTGTATGAATGGGGAGAATGGCATGTGTACCATAGACCAACTCAAATGGTGTGGCATTCGTGGGAGTTTGAATGGAAGTCCTATAAGCCCATAAGGCTTCATCCAACTTCTCATGCCACGTCCTACCCTTCTCTAAAGTCTTCTCAATAATACTAATGAGAGTCTTATTGGTGGCTTCGGCTTGGCCGCTGCCTTGAGGGTAGTAGGGCGAGGAGAAGTGGTGAGTTTTGCCATAGGTGTTGCACAACTTGGCCATCCGCTCGTTTTTGAATGGGGTGCCATTATCGGACATAAGGTCTCTTGGAACTCCAAATCGAGCCAAGATATTCCTCCTAATGAAAGCCACCACATGTTGCCCCTGTACGTTGGTCAGGGAGATGGCTTCGACCCACTTGGAGAAGTACTCAGTGGCTGCTAAAATGAATCTATGCCCATTCGATGCCTTTGGAAATATTGGGCCTACAATATCAAACGCCCACATGGTAAATGGCTAGGGGTTGACCACGAAATGCAATGATGATGAGGGGATATGTATGGCGTGCCCATGCACTTGACATGGATGACACTTCCTAACATGATTGTGGCAATCCCTTTTCAGGGTGGACCAAAAATAGCCCGCTCTAAGTATTTTTATCACCATCATGTTGGCATTGACATGACCTCCACATTGTCCATCGTGGAATTCATGCATAACAGTCCTAGCCTCCTCTAGGTCGACATATCTTAGTAAGATGCCGATAAAACTCTTTTTATACAAAACCCCACCCAAAATCGTGTATCGGGTAGAAATTTTCCAGATGAATGCCTTATATTTGGATGTGGCATCCTCAACGAATTCCCCATTTTCTAGAAAACATTTGATGTCATAGAACCAAGGCTTTTCAACAGAATCTGGATTATTTTAGCAAATTTTCAAATCGTGTGTGGATGGAGTGGGTGCATGCCGTATCTTTAAGGATCGGGTTCCCAAAGTGGGATCGACTTTTAGGGTTGAACCCAAGGATGAGTATGCATCGAAAACACCATTATCCTCTCTTCCTACATGTGTGAGTGTACACGATTGGAATGACTCAACCAATCGAGTGGCCAACGTGTGATATGGAAGAAGTTTTTCATTTCGCACTTGCCAAATTTTCAAAACTTGGTTTATAACAAGGAGTGAATCTCCAAAGACCTCGATGCATGATGCCCCTAGAGTTTTCAAAATCCTTAAGCCTTGCATGAGTGCTTCATACTCAGCTATGTTGTTGGAACATTCGAAATCTAGGCGAATTGCTATGGGGATTTCACCCTTTTCAGGGGATATGAGGATGACCCCGGCACTAGCCCCTCGTTGGTTTCGTGCCCCATCGAAGTGCATCTTCCACACTTGGTTTTCGAAAGAGTTTGCCAAAATGTGGTTTTGAAATTGGTTTTGCAATATGCCTTCATCAGGCATTTCACTAAGTGTGGGATATGCGTCCTCTAGGGGGAACTCAGCCACGTAGTCAGCTAGGGCTTGCTCTTTAACGGAGATCTGATGATGGTATTTCAGGTCATACTCCATTAGAAGGAGTTGCCATTTGCCCAATCTAACAGTAAGAATGGGTTTTCCGAACAAATGCTTGATTGGATCAAGCTTGGACACTATCCAGATCTCATGATCTAGGAAGTAGTGTCAAAATTTCTGGTAGGCCCAAACTAGGGCAAACCACGTCTTCTCCATAGCTTGATAATTCCTTTTATAAGCCAAGAGAGTTTTTGAAATATAATAGATGGCATACTGTAAACACCCCAAATATTCTATATTTCAAAAACTCTCAAAAACACCAAAAAGCTCGTTTGAGCCAAAACGACAACCTGTTTTAAAATGTGAAAATAGGTAAAGAAGGCAAAAGGAGACCCTAGGCTAGAAGAGGATTCCAACCCAAAGCTTCAAAAGCCACTCCTTGATAAAAAAACAAGAGAAAGCAGAGCCCGTTTGAAGAAAAGCCAAAAACGGTGAAAATCAAGCAAAACGGAGTCCAGAACGACGAGAGTGAGTCCGGATGACAAAGTTGGGGAAAACCCAGCACCAGACGGAGCGTTGATGAAGCCAGTGCCCGCACAGATCGTTCGCCTCGAGAAGCCAAGAAGGACTGTCCGAAGAAATTTTGATTTGGATCTGGACCATAAATATCCATATCCAAATCCATGTAATGAATAGTGTTTGGATTTGGGCCAATCCAAATAGTGTTTGGGTCGATCCAAATAGTGTGTGGATTTGGATTGGATCCAAATAGTGTTTGGATTGGATCAGATTTGGACCAAAATATCCATGTGGGCTCATTGGGTGAGGTGGGTTCAAGCCATTTGGCTATGTGGGTCTAGACCAAGGGGCTGCAACCAAGGTGGGCTGGACCAAGAGGCTGCAACCATGGAGATGTGGGCTCAAGCCATGAAGGACCGACTCCAAGAGGTAAACCTAACCCCCAACCTAGCCTAGGTTCGAACCTACCTAACCCCCAACTGAACCTAACCCGAACTGAACCTAACCCTAACTGAACCAACCTAACCCTAACTGAACCCTAACTAGACCTAACCTAATCCCAACTGCCTCAAAATATCCTACAAACCACGAACCGAAACCCCCGGGCGCCTACCGCGCGCCCTACGTCCTGCCGCGCAGCCCTGACGCTGCCGCGCCCCCTGAGTCCTACCATGCGCCTCACCTGATGCTGTCGCGCCCCTCTACTGCCTGCCGCGCCACACGCCACAGCGCGCCCCGTGCCACTGCAGCCCGCCTGCGTGACCTGTCAACTGCACAAGGCGCCCGACGCCTTCCTACCGACCAGACCACCCCCCTGCCGACTTGACCTATGCCCTGGCCGTGACCTGCACCCTAGGACAAACCCTAGGACAGACCCTATACAGCCCCCGTCTTGGCCGAACCTTAGTTCCCCTAAGACCCTAACCGTACCTCATAGAACCTCCTTGAAAACCACTTAGGATAACCCCTCTTGGCTACCTAAGGTGAACCGTGAGCCCAAGTGCAAGCAAGTTGAACATGGACCAGCTATTTGTAAGTGTCTAAACTTGGTCCATTACATTAACTTGTTTTATATTCAATTAAATTTTGATACAGGGTTGTAATAACGGAGCATCGTCTCCCCCCGCTTGTAATAACGTGGTTTGGCACACCCACACACATGTGCACTTGAGCCTACCTCGCTCTTAGTCGTACACCTCTTGCACATACACGGGCCTAACCAGCCCCTAAGATATAGCTGTATTTATATACTTTAAGTTGTAGGAGTTTTAGTTAAGTCGTGTGTGTTGTCTTTCCATTTTCCACACGCACACACATTGAGCTTTCGCTCTTACTCCCAAGACCTTAGTAAAGGCCTTATTGCAATTATATTTGGGTTTCATTTATGTCATGTGCGTAGTACTTCAATTCTACACTCACACACATTGAGCTTTCGCTCTTACTCCCAAGACCTTAGTAAAGGCCTTATTGCAATTATATTTGGGTTTCATTTATGTCGTGTGCGTAGTACTTCAATTCTACACTCACACACATTGAGCTTTCGCTCTTACTCCCAAGACCTTAGTAAAGGCCTTATTGCAATTATATTTGGGTTTCATTTCAAGTCGTGTGCGTTGTCTTTACATTTTCCACACGCACACACATTGAGCCTTCGCTCTTATTCCCAAGACCCAAGTAAGGGCCCATATATATATCATATATAAAGTATTTCCCTTCTGCTATGTCTTTAAGATTTGGGTTTTAAGGTTCAACTGTGTGCATTGTCTTTCAATATATACACGACACACACTTACACAATTGAGCCTTTCCGCTCTTAAGATATAGCCATATTTCTCTTTCCACAATTTCCCTTCGGCAATTTACATTTCAAGTGATTTCCCTTCTGCATTGTCTTTCAATTCGGGTTTTCCCTTTGGAGTTGCATGAGTTTGCATTGCATATACGCCATACCACGAGTTAGGATGCATATTGCATCAAAGCAAACCCCATACTCCTGCTCAAAGTCGCCCCACTTAGGTCACGTGTTCATAACACACACCTAGTTGGCCCAAAAAGGGATAAAAAGAAAGACATTGGCACGTGCAAATCCACGTGAAATAAAACTTGAAAAACCATACAAAGTTAGCCCGAATCAAGCGTGCAAACACGCCAAGACTTAGGCTATTTCGATGCATGCACATCGTGCCTAAGTAGATTAAAATTTGAAAGACTTAGGGTCGTCCAAACCTTATAAAATCAAAATCGCCCAAATGCATGGTTTTCAAAAGGTTTTAAAACACTTCTTCATTCAAAATATATTTTGAGTTAAACTTGTTTTAAAATGAAGTCTCTAAGAGTACAGACTGACCCTTGTGCATCGGTGTAAGAAGGTCTGTGACGTAAAAATCCCGCTTGCCTACAATCGCCTTTTAAAAGTCAGATTATTTCAAAACATACTTTGCTAGTTAAAGTAAACTAGCTGGCACGCCCATAAAGCGAAGTAGATACGAAAAGGTTCACTTTAGGCCTAAGAACCCGTAAAGTGAAAATTTTCGGTGTCTACAGAATTGGCATTCTCGGTGGGACCTGGGACTTAAGCAGACTGCAAACAAACGAGTTATACTCAAATTTTCGAAAAAAAGAGTATTTTTTCATAAATCGTGCATACTTAGGAAAATTGCATGAAAATGGATAGAAAGCTACAAAAATCTTCGTTGAGTAAACTAAAAGAGGTTTTCAAAATAGATAAAGCACAAAAAGAGCTCGATGACATTTCAAAAATATTTCAAAAGATGGATGCTTTAAGCAAGGAGCTTAAAGCCCATCGAACACATAGCAACTCTTCTAGGGCACATATAGATCGTGAATTGAAAACCGATCTCAAACTCAGCAAAGGATTGGAGATTAGAGATGAATCCCTGAAAAGGGATAAGTCATCCGCTCCTACATCTTCAAGCTTTTCAAAATCCAAGGGAAATTCGAAAACGGACTGTTCTGTTTCAAAAAATCAAAAAAATCTTGAAAACTTTCAAAAAGACAAAAAAATTGAAAAATCAAACTTTGAGATTTCGAAAAATTCAAGTGAAAGTCCTAAGTCTAGGCACACACATACTGTGGGACATGAAATCCACACTCTATAAAGGAACGAGAGTGAAAAACTGGAAGGTTTCAAAAGGAAACGCCTCATAAAACCTCGAGGGCTCAAAACAGAGTTACCCGGGAAATCGGCCTGCTCTCACCCTGAAAAGGTAGACAAGCCACAAAGAGGTATGCCTGAAACCCATCCTTCTCAAGACTCTCTTCTTCATATAGGGTCATCAGATGCATTGGATAACCCCTATGCACACACAAACCCACAAATTGTGCCAAAATTTGAGGATTTTCAAGGTGCGCCAAATATCCCGCACCACCCAAATGAATTTCAAAAACAAAAAGAAGTTCAAAAAAAGGTAGACATGGAGACCCCTAATGCATGCATCGACATCTTAGGAGCTCATAACCCTACGATAGAAAAACCCACTTCTTTGAGCCCAGTCTTGTGCCCTAGAACCAAGGCTATGGCTGTGAAACAAAGAAATCCATCCCTAGGGGCACCACGAGTTGAACCTAGGGAGAAAATCAAAGACTTTGAGGGAGCAATCTGGGCTTCCCTTGAAGCAAATTTCTCCCAAAATCAGGTTATATGGAACTATAAGTCTTCCATAAACCTGAAAAGTCCAAAGTCTCTCAAGGGACCAAGCACGGCTTCCCTTGAGGACAAAAACTTCCAAAATGGGGTTATCTGGAACCAGAAGTTTTTCAAAACCCTGAAATGTTCAGAATCCTTCAAGGGAGCTAGCTTGGCTTCCCTTGAAAAATATGTCTCCCAAACCCAGGTTGTGTGGAAACCCGAGTTCTCCACCATCCTGAAAAATCCAAAATCTCTCGAGGGACCAAGCCTGGTTTCCCTTGAAAGATATATCTCCCAAAACAGGGATGTATGGAAGCCCAAGTCTTCCATCACCCCTGAATCCAAATTCCCGATATCCAAAAGGGTATATATCCCCGACATGGACGATTCCATGTTCCAAGACCATGATTTATACCAAAACTTTTCGAAAAGCAAAAAGTTTTGGAACATGATTCTGAATATGGGATATAAACCCTACGTGGCCTGGGAACCTGAAACCAAGGTAGGCTAGAACCTGTCCTTCCTAGAGCCAATAGGGAATGATATGGACTGGGCTACAACCCACCCATACCCCTAGAGCCGCCACCTAAGACCATCTGGGTCAAGGGTGCCCTGTAGAACCTCTAAAACCGAAACCCATGTCTTAGACCTATTTGATTAGAGTCTGATTCATGAATGTTTTCTTTGAAGGTTCAATAGAAGATCCATACTTTTAAAAAAAACCAAAAAAATTGAAAACCCTCAAAATCTCAAAAACATTTGGAAAAACGAAAATTCCAAAAGGAAATATTGTTTCAAAAGCCTTTGGCCATGTACAAAGCCCATTTTCGAAAATTGTAAAAAGTTTTTTCGAAAATTGTATATACTCCAAAAACCCAAGTATCCAAAAACTGGTCTTGCCCACCCTTTTGCCTAGAGCTTTTTCAAAAATGAAAAGCTCGAGAATCACCAAAGTAAGGAGGAATAAACACCTCCAAGCTTCCTGAACTTCGCAAAATCCTTGACTTATGGAAAATTGGGGATTTTTAGAAATAAGTTTAACCCATAGTGTGTACATAAGCATCATGCATTACACTTTGAAATCATTCATATGCATCGAGTCTAGACATCATTCTAGAAATCGAATTCAGGGTTTTGCAAAACCAAAGGGGCAATAAGAGTCGACACCCTAAGTATCGAGCCTTCATAGGCATGTCTCCATACAAATCAAAACCAACACCTTCGAGGCAAATTTCAAAAGGAAATAAGAATCTCGAAAAAGGGTTAGCATTTTACAAAAACCTTTCATAACCTTGAAAAGAAAGATTCTTTTCAACTTCTGGTTTATATGAAAACCTTGATTGTGTTAGGATAAAGAACATGAATCTTACGATGAAATATGGAGACCATGTCAAAACTAAAACCTGATGGCCATGACGATCACTTAGGGCTGGTTATGTTTCCCATCCTTGAGCAAAAAGTATCTGTAAACACCCCAAATCTTCTATATTTCAAAAAAAAAAAACTCTCGAAAAAGCTCGTTTGAGCCAAAACGACAACTTGTTTTGAAGTGTGAAAACAGGTACAGAAGGCAAAAGAAGACCCTAGGCCCGAAAAGGATTCAAGCCCAGAGCTTCAGAAGCCACTCCTTGATAAAAAACAAAAGAAAGCAGAGCTCGTTTGAAGAAAAAGCCAAAAACGGAGAAAACCAAGAAAAACGGAGTCCAGAACGGCGAGACGGAGTCTGGACGACAAAGTTGGGGAAAACCCAGCACCAGACGGAGCGCTGATGAAGCTAGTGCCCGCACAAATCGTTCGCCTCGAGAAGCCAAGAAGGACTGTCCGAAGAAATTTTGATTTGGATCTGGACCATAAATATCCAGATCCAAATCCATGTAATGAATAGTGTTTGGATTTGGGCCAATCCAAATAGTGTTTGGGTCGATCCAAATAGTGTTTGGATTTGGATTGGATCCAAATAGTGTTTGGATTGGATCAGATCTGGACCAAAATATCCAGATCCGTATCCATAAAAATATTGGGTTTGGATCGGATACGGATCTCAAAATATCCGAGATCTAATATCCAGATCAAAATAGTGTTTGGATTTGGGTATGGATCCAAACCCAAACCCAAACCCAAATCCAAGACCCACCTTAAATCTCTATAAATAGAGGTGAGGGGGTCCATGTAAAGGGTTCATGCAAATATTTGGGAGGAGAGAGAGGGAGTGATAGACCTAGCCATGTGGGCTCATTGGGTGAGGTGGGTTCAAGCCACATCCAAAAATTTTCAAATATTTTCAAAAACTCCTAAATTTTGAAAGCCAATTTAAAGCCTTTATGAACCTTTAAATTCAAAACCCCAAATTTTAAAGTTTAAGCCTTTTGGGGAATATTTCAAAATAAAGATTTTAAATTCAAACAACTCATGAGTTTTTGAAGCAGATAAACAGGTGAGACCCAATCTTAGATCCACATCGATTCCCAAAAAGCAAAGAAGATAAAGTTGGAGCATATCAGAATCAAGATCAAATTCTAAAGCTTATCTGAAACCAAGAGAAGATCGAGCTTATCCAGGACCCAGTTCAAGCTCATCCAATTCAAGAACATTTCAAGTTGAACTCGAGACCATGGTGAAGCCGTATGGAATCAAAATCAAAGTGGAGCCGGATCATTCAAAGAATCAAATACCAAATGAGGCATTGAATTGGAAGAGCCTAATTAGGCATACCCGGCCACTACTTGGTATCAAGTTCAATACATGCTAGGACAAAACATTAGACAAGCTTGAATCGGCTACACCCAAAGACTAAGTCGGCTGCAACTAGGCCCAGCCCACATGGGCTGGTTCAAGTCAACAAGAGGGACCACATATAGCTGGGCCAAATTGGATCAAGAACCAACAAGGAGCTGGTCCAATCCGCCCCATGGAAGGGGCTAGTGTAAACACCCCGAAATCCCACGAATTTCTTAAACAAATCTGGTTTTATACAAGCAGCCCCAAAGGGCCATTTTTGAGTTTGGAAACCCAGGAGCCTTCCAAACAAACTCTGTATATATGTTTTAAACTTTATCTTTCAAAAACCTATGATATAGCTTTTGAAAACCCTTTTAAAACATGTTTTGAAACCCCGAAGTGGCTTGACCCGATCAAGACAGGACCAGGAGAGCCAAGAAGAGCCCGGAACCGGAGCACCTGTCGAGCCCGGCGCAGCAACTCTTGTATCTGATTCACACCCCAGGATCTCGAACGTCCAAGACCCTGTTCTTACCAAAATATCATTTGAAGTCATCTCCGGAAGGCAGAAACGGAGGCGGACGACCATGTTGGCGAAGACCCAACGCAGACGGAGTACTGATGCTGTCAGGCCCCGCACGAATCGTCCGTTTCGAACCCAGCTCGAAGGAGTCAGAGTTCAGTTTGGATTGGATCTGGACCATATATATCCAGATTCCAATCCAAACCCATATGTGGACTTGGATTTGGATTTGGATCCAGAGATCCAATCCAATATCCATATCCATGGCCCACATCACCTCCTCATAAATGGAGGTGGGGCCCACTTGAAATTCACGTGGGATATTGGGCATGAGAGAGAGTGGGGGTTGAAAAATATCAAGAGTGTTGTATTAAGCTTGACTTGTGTGTCAAGTTTGGGTTAATCATGTGGGTTAGCCTAATTGAGTGGGTTTAAGCTTGTAATTAGCTAAAACCTAACCTAGGGCTGCACCAACATGGGGTGATCAAGGTCTATGGGCCATGCTAAGGGAGCTCCTTCACCTAAACCTAGCCAAAAATGCCTAAACCTAGCCTAAACCCCTAATCCACCCCTAATCTGAACCTAATCACCTAACCCACTTCCCTAATCCCGGCCTAATCCCAACCTAATCACCTAACCCACTCCCCTAATCCTTCCCTAAACCTAGATTAATTTCCCTAATCCTAGCCTAAACCTAGCCTAAACCACCTAACCTAGCTCACTAAACCTCACCCTAAAACCCAACCACCTAACCTAGCCCTAAACCCCTAAACCACCCTTAGCCCACGATTTTCCCAAACCCCTAGTTTTAAAATATCTGGCCCAACCCCATCCAGCCCACCTTATCTACATACTACCCTACCTAAACCACCTAACCACTACCCACAACCCAGCCCTAACCGACCTACCCATCCCCTATTTAAACCCCCCTCATTGTGGGCGGGTTTTCCAAGTGGGAACCACTCTCCACCCCCAGCCGGGCCCTCTCCTTCTCCTATCTTCCACCAGCCACCACCTGCTCCACCAGCCGCCACCTTCCCTCTTCCGTCCACCATCACTGCCCCCCCAGCCGGACTCTACCACCAGCCGGGCCCTCTCCTTCTCCCAACTCCACCAGCCGACAGCTACCTGCCCGCCACTCTCCCACTCCATCCGCCACTCCTCCCCATTCGGTAAGTCCCCCTAACTCCCTCAAAGCCACTCTCTACCACCTCTCCACTCTTAGCCACCCATCTTCCCTTCAGCTCAGCCCCTTTGCCGCCACCACCTAAGCCTAGCCGAACCTAGGATAACCCAAGTGGCTGGCCACTACTTAGCCACCATCTCCCATTCGGCCGACCCCCCTAGGTGTCCTATTTGGCCTTCCCACTAGCTCACCTTTTAGGTCCAGTTTCCCTAAGTACCTAACTTCCCTAGTGACCCTAAGACCCACTTATTCAGCCACTCCAAACTCCCTACTTGGAGGCGCCGCCTACTTGCCACCGGCCCCCTTCGAGGCGTCTATCCCGCGCCCCACTTGCAGCCGGCCAGCACCCTTGAGCACATACCTTCGCGGAGCTCCCACTTGCAGCCCAAAGCCAAAGCCACGCTCAAGCAAGACCTCTACGGACCAGCTGCTCATAAGTGTCTAAACTCGGTCTTTAGTCATACACTTGCTTGAAATTCAATTTGATACGGGGTTGTAATAACGGAGCATAGTCTCCCCCCGCTTGTAATAACGTGGCTTGGCACAACCACACACGTGCACTCTCTTAGTCGTGCACAATTTTGAACACACACGGGCCTAATCAGCCCCTAATATATATAAGTGTACGTATATATTTCATTTCCGAAGGGTTTTATTTAAGTTGGGTGCGTTGTCTTTCAATTCAATCACTCTCACACACATTGAGCTTTCGCTCTTATTTGAAAGACCCAAGTAAGGGCCGACCTATACTATTTGGGTTTCATTTCATGTCGTGTGAGTAAGTCTTTCAATTTAAACACTCTCACACACATTGAGCTTTCGCTCTTATTTGAAAGACCCAAGTAAGGGCCGACCTATACTATTTGGGTTTCATTTCATGTCGTGTGAGTAAGTCTTTCAATTTAAACACTCTCACACACATTGAGCTTTCGCTCTTATTTGAAAGACCCAAGTAAGGGCCGACCTATACTATTTGGGTTTCATTTCTTGTCGTGTGAGTAAGTCTTTCAATTCAAGCACTTTCACACACATTGAGCCTTCGCTCTTACTCCCAAGACCTTAGTAAAGGCCTTATTGTAGTTATATTTGGGTTTCATTTATGTCGTGTGAGTAAGTCTTTCAATTCAAGCACTCTCACACACATTGAGCCTTCGCTCTTACTCCCAAGACCTTAGTCAAGGCCATACTGCAATTTATATTTGGGTTTAATTTCATGTCGTGTGTGTAAGTCTTTCAATTCAAGCACGCACCCACATTGAGCCTTCGCTCTTATTTGCAAGACCCGAGTAAGGGCTCATATACATAAGATATATACATATCTCCCTTCGGTTATTTCCCTTCGGTTATTTCCCTTCGGTTATTTCCCTTCAGTTATTTCCCTTCTGTTATTTCCCTTCAGTATTGTCTTTATATTTCGGGTTTTCCCTTTGGAGTAGCGTGAGTTTGCATTGCATCTACGCCATACCACGAGGTAGGACGCATATTGCATCAAAGCAACCCCCGCTCGAATTCGCCCATGTAGTGGAGTGTTCATAACACACAAACTAGGCGACCCAAAAAGGGATAAAAGAAAAGACTTAGGCACGTGCAAATCCACGTGATCTAAAACATGCAATCGCATCTTAAAGACCCGAAATAGACACCTCGAACCGTTTCGTAGACTTTCTCCCCAAAACTCGATTTTTTGCAAAAGCGTACAGACTGACCCTTGCGCATCGGTGCAAGAAGGTCTGCGACGACAAGAGCTCACTTGCTCACAGTCGCCACGTTTAGAAGTCAGTGTTAAATATATCTTCGCTAGCTTAAGTAAGCTAGCTGGCACGCCCTGTTTGTATACATAGGCCTTTAGACGCACGATAAGATCCACTCCAAGCCACGAAAGAGGCGAAGAGGCGGGGATTTTCGCGCGTCTACAGAGATTGGCACGCCCGGTGGGACGTGAGCCTTTTCAAAAAGTCGAGTTTACTTGTAGAAGTCTTGCGAAAATTTTATAAAGGTGTCGTTTTAACTTGTTTTCTTTGCTTTTACTTAGGAAATTTTGAAAAAGCTTGAAAAGAATGTCAAAATCCAATCCAAGTGAAGTGTCGAGCCAAGGCTCATGCGCATCAAGTTCTCACTCTAGGAGGATTTTCAAAAACAAAATAAAACTAGATGAAATCGAGGACTTGAGAAGGGAATTTGAGGCCAAAATCGATGCTCTCAGCCAAGAGGCTGAAGTAGGCGATTCGTGTTCATCAAACGGTGAACAAAGGCCTAAAAAGAAAATTGAAAAACCTCGCAAGCAAAAAGAGGCCTCCGTAATGGAAGGCAACCAATACCACGAGTCCTTCACACAAAAGGACCGTAAAGCCCTACAGCAACTGTTGAAAGGGCAAAATAAAGAGAAAAGAAGCTACGCCCTGTCTGATTTCCTTCCTATGGATTACGAAACAGACAGTGACGATGAAATACCAAACTTCCATCGATATGATGGCATGGGAGACCCTAGGTCTCACTTACAGCTTTTCTCACGTCGAGCCCATAAGAAGAAAAAGGACTCGATGAAATGGGTGTATTGGTTCCCTCTATCCCTTAAAGGCACAGCTGCCAAATGGCTGGCTTCCTACGACTTAAGCCAGTTCGCTACTTTTGAAGAGTTAGCGAATTGCTTCATGCAAAGATTTGCACACAACGTGGAAGTCACGCCAACCCTGAATACCTTAAGGGATACAAAGCAAGGCATGAACGAAGACGTGCATGCCTTCATTATAAGATGGAGGTCTCTTTTAGGCCAAGTGCGAGAGCCTATATCCGAAGGATGCGCAGTAATGCTCATCCTGGATAATTTCAAAAGTGAGTTAAAAACCCTTCTCTCGCTCCATGAGATTTCAACTTTCCATAAGTTGATCAAAAAGGCCTCCCTTTTCGAAACCAACTTGCGAAAAGGGACATACGACCACTTATGGAAAGGAAGTGCCGTTCCCAAAACACGTGTGGAAAAGCCCATCGCATATGGGCTGCCCACGACGGACAAAGGGGCAAAGCCCCATAAAATCGCCAATGTCCGGGTGGATCCAGGCATGGCAGGCACTTCTAAAAATTTTGAAAAAATAGAAAATAAGAGAGAACGCAATTTTTCAAAACCAATTGAAAAACGGGAGTACACTCGGCTGGGGCAACCTGTGTCGGAGGTCCTAGACCTCTTACTTGCCCAGGGCATGATCGAACTCCCTGAAATCCCCGAAGGAGTCACGTCCAAAGGGGGGTATTTGAACCGATTTTGCAAGTATCATCGGCTCAAAGGCCATGATACCAAACGGTGCTTCTCTCTTCTAAATAAAATTGAGAACTTGATAGCGGAGGGCCGGCTCCAGGTCACTGCGGAACCTGAGCCACCTCAAGCTATCTTCAAGGAACCCTTTCCCAAACACGCCAGTGGCAGTGGGAAAGGAAAGGAGGTATGTACCCTCACCATTTCCAAGGAACTAGCACAAAAGCCCGAACCTGGTCAACCTGCTTGTGCGCCCATCCTTGTATTATACAAGAGGCCCGCCCAAGTCGTCATCCGGGGACCACCAAAAGTGGAAACCCCGACAAGACCAGTTTTGAAAATCCAAGGTTCTCCTCAGCTCATCCTTAGAGCCAAGTTTAGCGCAAACCCTAGGCTGGTCGTGGGGGAAGTCACTAGATCCGGGAGGATCTACCAACCCCCGCACCTTCAAGGTGCTCAAAAGGTGGTCAGTGTGCCTGGCCCCTCAAAAGCATGTATCCCTAGTGGTCTGCCAAAAGCAGATAAGGACAAAAGCATCCTAAATCCTTATGATTTCGAAAACCACCTTTCAAAGATTCCTATTCACATGTCTATCCTAGAGCTTATCAAAACCTCGCCTAGGCATAGACTTGTCTTAGAGAAAATTCTAGAAAGGGCCAAGGTTGATTCGAACATAAGTCCGGAATCCTTGTCTGCCCAAGTGGCTTTGTTAGGAGCAAAATCGCCCATCACCTTTTCGGAAGATGATGTAGATAGACCCTACGAAACCCATAACCAGGCCCTGCATATCGAGGTGGTTCTAAACAACCACTCTCTGGACAGGTGCCTAGTCGATGGTGGAGGAGGGCTCAACATCCTTCCACTTCACGTGGCGTACAAAATCGGAGTCACCTTGACTTCAGTGAACCCAAGCCCCATCGTTATCACTGGATACGATGGGAATGCGTCTAGGCCTTTAGGATCCATCGAACTCCCAATGGAAACGGGAGGGATCGAACACACGGGGGTGTTCCATGTCTTGGACATCCACCCCCATTATAACCTATTGCTGGGAAGACCCTGGATACACAGTTTGTGCGCTGTGCCATCCACCTTCCACAAGTGTGTCAAAATCCCTTTTAGGGACCAAGTCATAGTGATCCTAGGTGAGAGTCACCCACAGCTTCAGGGGATCATAAACTCCCCTTGTTTATCGAGCTCCCAGGCCCACGAGGCTAACCTGGGGCAAATTATGGTCGAGCCACCTCGGCTCGTGTTGAACAACCCTAGGAAGGTTGTATGTGTGAAGGGGCCGCCCAAAGCAGGCCCCCTCCCGACTCTAAACCTCTTAGGAAAACCCAAGCGTTCCCTATTTCCAAAACCCCTGGACAAAAGGCCCTACGAGCCTAATATGGACGATAACATGTTCCAGGACCACGACTTGTATCCCATCTTTTCAAAAAACAAAAGGTCGTGGAACATGTTATTGAACATGGGCTACACGCCCTACAAAAGTCTAGGGGCGCAAAACCAGGGTCTCCTAGAGCCCATCCTTCCTAGGGCCAATCCAAGCCGATATGGGATCGGCTATACTCCCCGAATACCGCCGGAGCCACCCCCTGTGACCACCTGGGTCAAGGGTGCCCCAGAGCCTGTCTTAGAAGAAACCTATGGTTTAGACCTCCTGTTCCGAGTCTAACCCATAGTGTTTTCCCTTTGTAGGTATGACGGAAGATCCCTTTTTCTAAAAATACCAAAAACATTTGAAAACTTAAAATCAAAAAAATCGAAAAACAAGAAAAACCAAAAACAATGGAAAAACAAAAACTCGAAAAAAATGTGCTTTGTATAGTTCCCAAAGTTCTTGTTTTACAAAAACCCAAAAAAATCGAAAATTTGGAAAATACCAAAAAGATTTTGTACATAGCTGCTCCTGGTATGACTTTGGCGAAAGAAAAGGATTTCGAAAGAAACGTTGTCTGCATAGCCAGACCAAAAATTTCGAAATCACTTGAAAATCCAAGTACAAAACCAGGTTATTTTGAAAACCACGCATCAAGTTCCCTCGGGTCTAAAGCCCACGAGAATGATCAAAGCCCAGAAGTGGATCCCCTTGAGGAAGATCCCACTTCTGAGCTCCCAGAATTTCATAGAATTCTCGATTTTGAAAGACCTTCCCAATCAGTAGGAGGAGATTTCGTAGAGGTGAACCTAGGGGATGATTCCAATCCCAAAACCATCAAAATAGGCGCATGCTTGCATGAAACTGAAAAGTTAGCATTCATTGCATTTTTACGAACCTATTTAGATGTGTTTGCATGGACGTATGAAGACATGCCGGGCATAGATCCCAGCATAGTCGAGCATCGTCTTCCCTTAGATGTAGGTGTAAAACCAATAAAGCAGAAGCTTAGGAAAATACACCCGAATGTACACACGCAAGTCAAAGAGGGTTTAGAAGATCTGCTAAAAGCCGGATTTATAAAACCCATTGCGTATTCTGATTGGTTGTCAAATATCGTTGTAGTTCGAAAAACCAATGGGAAAATTCGAATATGCATCGATTTCAGAAACCTGAATAAAGCCACTCCAAAGGATAATTATCCTTTACCAAACATAGATTTGATAGTCGATAGTACTGCAAATCATGAAATGTTTTCATTTATGGATGGCTATTCAGGCTATAATCAAGTCAAACTAAGTCCACGAGATCAGGGTAAGACCGCCTTCACAACCCCATGGGGCACGTACTGCTATACAGTCATGCCCTTTGGTTTGAAAAATGCCGGCGCAACATACCAACGAGCCATGAACACGATCTTCCATGATCAAATTCACGAGCTTGTAGAAGTGTATGTAGATGATCTCTTGGCAAAATCCAAAACCCGATGCACCCATATCGAATGTTTACAAAAGATTTTCGAAAGGCTTAGGCTTTACAAAGTAAAGCTAAACCCTCAGAAATGTGTGTTCGGGGTAGAATCAGGAAAGCTTCTAGGCTTTATGGTGAGCCAAAGGGGAATAGAAGTCGACCCCTCTAAGTGTCGAGCCATCATAGACATGGCTCCACCCTCCAATCTCACCCAAGTCCGTAGCCTCCAGGGTCGATTACAATCTGTGCGCCGATTCATATCGAATCTGGCAACTAGATGCGAACCCTTCAACAAACTGTTGAGGAAGGGTACGAAATTCTTATGGGATGACGAATGCCAAAAGTCCTTCGAGAGACTGAAGGCATACTTGGTTAATCCCCCCGTTTTGAATCCTCCAAAACAAGGAAAACCGCTTTTATTGTACATCTCCGTGCATGTAAACGCTTTAGGAGCCCTGTTGGCTCAATACGAGGATGACACCCATAAGGAGTATGCCATCTACTATATTTCGAAAACTCTCTTGGCTTATGAACGAAATTATCAAGCCATGGAGAAGACGTGCTTGGCCCTAGTCTGGGCCTGCCAGAAATTCAGACACTACTTCCTAGATCATGAGATCTGGATAGTGTCCAAGCTTGATCCAATCAAGCACTTGTTCGAAAAACCCATTCTCACAGGTAGATTGGGCAAATGGCAACTCCTTCTAATGGAGTATGATCTAAAATATCATCACCAGATCTCCGTTAAGGGGCAAGCCCTAGCAGATTACGTGGCTGACTTCCCCTTGGAGGACGCATATCCCACTCTTGTCGAAATGCCTGATGAAGGCATATTGCAAAACCATTTTCAAAACCACATTTTGGCAAATTCTTTCGAAAACCAAGTGTGGAAGATGCACTTCGACGGGGCACGAAACCAACGAGGGGCTGGTGCCGGGATCATCCTAATCTCCCCTGAAAAGGGCCAGATTCCCATAGCAGTCCGCTTAGATTTCGAATGTTCCAACAACGTAGCTGAGTATGAAGCACTCATACAAGGCTTAAGGATTTCGAAAACTCTAGGGGCATCATGCATCGAGGTCTTTGGAGATTCGCTCCTTGTCATAAACCAGGTTTTAAAAATTTGGCAAGTATGTAATGAGAAACTACTTCCATATCACGAGTTGGCCACTCGATTGGTCCAATCCTTCCAATCGTGTAAGCTCACACACGTAGGAAGAGAGGACAATGGCATCGCCGATGCCCTCTCTTCCTTGGGTTCAGCCCTGAAGGTCGATCCCATTTCAGGGACCAGATCTTTGGAAATATGGCATGCGCCCCATCCATCCACACACGACTTGGATATTTGCCAAAACAACCCAGAGTCTATTGAAAAACCCTGGTTCTATGACATAAAACAATTTTTAGAAAATGGGGGATTCACCGAGGAGGCCACATCCAAAGATAGGGCATTTATTCGTAAGATTTCGACCCGATACACCATTCTGGGTGGGGTCTTATACAAAAAGAGTTTTACCGGCGTTCTGCTTAGGTGTATCGACCTAGAGGAGGCTAGGATAGTGATGCACGAGTTCCATGACGGAGAATGTGGAGGTCATGTTAATGCCAACATGATGGCGATGAAAATACTTAGAGGGGGTTATTTTTGGTCCACCCTGAAAAGGGATTGTCACGATCATGTTAGAAAGTGTCATCCATGTCAAGTGCATGGGCACGCCATTCATATCCCTTCATCTGCATTGCATTCTGTGGTCAGCCCCTGGCCATTTACCATGTGGGCGTTTGACATTGTAGGCCCCATATTTCCAAAGGCCTCGAATGGGCATCGTTTTATTTTAGCAGCCACGGAGTATTTCTCCAAGTGGGTGGAAGCCATTTCCCTAACGAATGTAATGGGGCAACATGTGGTGGCTTTCATCCGGAGGAATATCTTGGCTCGATTTGGGGTTCCACGAGACCTTGTGTCTGATAATGGTACCCCATTCAAGAACGAGCGGATGGTTAAGTTGTGCAACACGTATGGCATAACTCACCACTTCTCCTCGCCCTACTACCCTCAAGGCAACGGCCAAGCCGAAGCCACAAACAAGACTCTCATTGGTATCATTGAGAAGACCTTAGAGAAGGGTAGGAGGTGGCATGAGAAGCTGGATGAAGCCTTATGGGCTTATAGGACTTCCATCCGAACTCCCACGAATGCAACGCCATTCGAATTAGTCTATGGCACAAACGCCATTCTTCCCATTCATACCCAACTGCATTCATTCCATACATCCATTGCACTCGACCTCCCCCTAGAGACGCTTCAGCATGCTAGGATGGCCGAACTAGATTTGCTAGATGAGAGGCGACTCCTTGCCATGGATCATGCTCGTGCATACCGGCAAAGGATAGCCCGACATTATAGCAAACACATGAGACCTCGCCACTTTGAAGTGGGAGATCTGGTCTTGAAAACCATCCACCATCGTGGCCCACACCCCCTAGGCAAGTGGCGCCCCAACTGGGATGGACCCTATGTTGTGCGAGCAACCACTACGAACAATTCGTATTGGTTGATCGATAAAGAAGGTAGGAATTTAGCAGATCCTATCAATATTCAATACTTAAAGAAGTATCATGTGTAGGATCTGGATTAAATTCCAGTTTCCGAAAATTTTATAGGGATAGCTGCCCTGAGACGTGTGAATAAGGTGCAAAGGCGAACTCGTGTGACCCTGAGTGAGAGAATTCGCACTTGTGAAAGAGTGGAGTTTTCAAAATCGTGGTTGCATTTCAAAATCCTTCATCTTACAGAGAAGGGCCTAGTTCAACATAGCAAGATACTTGCAAGTAGTACGTGCTATTTCTAAATAGGCTGATCTGGAATGGATCGAGTGTAGGCTTGGGATAAGTCCTCCCCTCTTCTCTTCTCCTTCTAAAAGGAAAACAAAGGCCCAAATCAAAAGGGAATTTCCCATTTAAAAATCTCTTTCCAAAAGAAAGAAACCAGACTCCAAAAAGAAAAATCGAATCTCTTATGAAAAAGAGGGATTAAAGAAAAAATACTCCCAAAGGGAGACCCTCTATGAAAAAAAGGAAAAAGAGGCCAAAAAGCTCAAAAAGAGCAGTTTTCCGCCTTCTATGCCTTAAACCACGGGACGCTTCAGAAGGGACCGTGGTATCTCTTTCCCATCCCTGGCTTATCCCAAGCTAAAGCATGGTTCATTTCGAGGAATCCTAAAGTAAAAATAGGATTTACTTACTTGAATTTCATCTTGTTTGAGAATTCGACGTTTCGAGTAAGGCGTAGGAATTTGAAATGAAGCTTGTTTTCTTATAAAAACCTCCGCTAAATAAGCGAGTGTTAAGACTCAAACAAGGGCAAGCACGAAGAGCTCGAGGTCCTTAGGATCGAGGCTCAAGACAGTTGTCCCTTTTGTAAATAGCTTTTGTAAATAAGTTTTAAAAACCGAACATCGAACAGCATAGGGTTTTTGCTCACTTGGAGCAGTAGGCCTTGTAAGTCTCTAGAGTTCGACCACACCTGGTCTCTGGGAGGTCACCACTCTTGGCACCACACCCATGTCATCTGCATTCCACGCATGGTACTTGCATGAACATGATCCCATTTAGGACCAGATTCCATAAGTGAACCCTTTGGCGTGATATCTCCTCCTACCAGAGTTTGTAAAATTGAGATTTTGTTAAAATGGGACGATCCCATATTCTTCGTGGCTAGATCTAGGGAGACATTAAAAGGGGTGTTTGTCATCTTTGCCCTTATCCAAATCGATTTGGACAAGGCCAAAGAGGGGCATCTGTAAACACCCCGAAATCCCACGAATTTCTTAAACAAATCTGGTTTTATACAAGCAGCCCCAAAGGGCCATTTTTGAGTTTGGAAACCCAGGAGCCTTCCAAACAAACTCTGTATATATGTTTTAAACTTTATCTTTCAAAAACCTATGATAAAGCTTTTGAAAACCCTTTTAAAACATGTTTTGAAACCCCGAAGTGGCTTGACCCGATCAAGACAGGACCAGGAGAGCCAAGAAGAGCCCGGAACCGGAGCACCTGTCGAGCCCGGCGCAGCAACTCTTGTATCTGATTCACACCCCAGGATCTCGAACGTCCAAGACCCTGTTCTTACCAAAATATCATTTGAAGTCATCTCCGGAAGGCAGAAACGGAGGCGGACGACCATGTTGGCGAAGACCCAACGCAGACGGAGTACTGATGCTGTCAGGCCCCGCACGAATCGTCCGTTTCGAACCCAGCTCGAAGGAGTCAGAGTTCAGTTTGGATTGGATCTGGACCATATATATCCAGATTCCAATCCAAACCCATATGTGGACTTGGATTTGGATTTGGATCCAGAGATCCAATCCAATATCCATATCCATGGCCCACATCACCTCCTCATAAATGGAGGTGGGGCCCACTTGAAATTCACGTGGGATATTGGGCATGAGAGAGAGTGGGGGTTGAAAAATATCAAGAGTGTTGTATTAAGCTTGACTTGTGTGTCAAGTTTGGGTTAATCATGTGGGTTAGCCTAATTGAGTGGGTTTAAGCTTGTAATTAGCTAAAACCTAACCTAGGGCTGCACCAACATGGGGTGATCAAGGTCTATGGGCCATGCTAAGGGAGCTCCTTCACCTAAACCTAGCCAAAAATGCCTAAACCTAGCCTAAACCCCTAATCCACCCCTAATCTGAACCTAATCACCTAACCCACTTCCCTAATCCCGGCCTAATCCCAACCTAATCACCTAACCCACTCCCCTAATCCTTCCCTAAACCTAGATTAATTTCCCTAATCCTAGCCTAAACCTAGCCTAAACCACCTAACCTAGCTCACTAAACCTCACCCTAAAACCCAACCACCTAACCTAGCCCTAAACCCCTAAACCACCCTTAGCCCACGATTTTCCCAAACCCCTAGTTTTAAAATATCTGGCCCAACCCCATCCAGCCCACCTTATCTACATACTACCCTACCTAAACCACCTAACCACTACCCACAACCCAGCCCTAACCGACCTACCCATCCCCTATTTAAACCCCCCTCATTGTGGGCGGGTTTTCCAAGTGGGAACCACTCTCCACCCCCAGCCGGGCCCTCTCCTTCTCCTATCTTCCACCAGCCGCCACCTGCTCCACCAGCCGCCACCTTCCCTCTTCCGTCCACCATCACTGCCCCCCCAGCCGGACTCTACCACCAGCCGGGCCCTCTCCTTCTCCCAACTCCACCAGCCGACAGCTACCTGCCCGCCACTCTCCCACTCCATCCGCCACTCCTCCCCATTCGGTAAGTCCCCCTAACTCCCTCAAAGCCACTCTCTACCACCTCTCCACTCTTAGCCACCCATCTTCCCTTCAGCTCAGCCCCTTTGCCGCCACCACCTAAGCCTAGCCGAACCTAGGATAACCCAAGTGGCTGGCCACTACTTAGCCACCATCTCCCATTCGGCCGACCCCCCTAGGTGTCCTATTTGGCCTTCCCACTAGCTCACCTTTTAGGTCCAGTTTCCCTAAGTACCTAACTTCCCTAGTGACCCTAAGACCCACTTATTCAGCCACTCCAAACTCCCTACTTGGAGGCGCCGCCTACTTGCCACCGGCCCCCTTCGAGGCGTCTATCCCGCGCCCCACTTGCAGCCGGCCAGCACCCTTGAGCACATACCTTCGCGGAGCTCCCACTTGCAGCCCAAAGCCAAAGCCACGCTCAAGCAAGACCTCTACGGACCAGCTGCTCGTAAGTGTCTAAACTCGGTCTTTAGTCATACACTTGCTTGAAATTCAATTTGATACGGGGTTGTAATAACGGAGCATAGTCTCCCCCCGCTTGTAATAACGTGGCTTGGCACAACCACACACGTGCACTCTCTTAGTCGTGCACAATTTTGAACACACACGGGCCTAATCAGCCCCTAATATATATAAGTGTACGTATATATTTCATTTCCGAAGGGTTTTATTTAAGTTGGGTGCGTTGTCTTTCAATTCAATCACTCTCACACACATTGAGCTTTCGCTCTTATTTGAAAGACCCAAGTAAGGGCCGACCTATACTATTTGGGTTTCATTTCATGTCGTGTGAGTAAGTCTTTCAATTTAAACACTCTCACACACATTGAGCTTTCGCTCTTATTTGAAAGACCCAAGTAAGGGCCGACCTATACTATTTGGGTTTCATTTCATGTCGTGTGAGTAAGTCTTTCAATTTAAACACTCTCACACACATTGAGCTTTCGCTCTTATTTGAAAGACCCAAGTAAGGGCCGACCTATACTATTTGGGTTTCATTTCTTGTCGTGTGAGTAAGTCTTTCAATTCAAGCACTTTCACACACATTGAGCCTTCGCTCTTACTCCCAAGACCTTAGTAAAGGCCTTATTGCAGTTATATTTGGGTTTCATTTATGTCGTGTGAGTAAGTCTTTCAATTCAAGCACTCTCACACACATTGAGCCTTCGCTCTTACTCCCAAGACCTTAGTCAAGGCCATACTGCAATTTATATTTGGGTTTAATTTCATGTCGTGTGTGTAAGTCTTTCAATTCAAGCACGCACCCACATTGAGCCTTCGCTCTTATTTGCAAGACCCGAGTAAGGGCTCATATACATAAGATATATACATATCTCCCTTCGGTTATTTCCCTTCGGTTATTTCCCTTCAGTTATTTCCCTTCTGTTATTTCCCTTCAGTATTGTCTTTATATTTCGGGTTTTCCCTTTGGAGTAGCGTGAGTTTGCATTGCATCTACGCCATACCACGAGGTAGGACGCATATTGCATCAAAGCAACCCCCGCTCGAATTCGCCCATGTAGTGGAGTGTTCATAACACACAAACTAGGCGACCCAAAAAGGGATAAAAGAAAAGACTTAGGCACGTGCAAATCCACGTGATCTAAAACATGCAATCGCATCTTAAAGACCCGAAATAGACACCTCGAACCGTTTCGTAGACTTTCTCCCCAAAACTCGATTTTTTGCAAAAGCGTACAGACTGACCCTTGCGCATCGGTGCAAGAAGGTCTGCGACGACAAGAGCTCACTTGCTCACAGTCGCCACGTTTAGAAGTCAGTGTTAAATATATCTTCGCTAGCTTAAGTAAGCTAGCTGGCACGCCCTGTTTGTATACATAGGCCTTTAGACGCACGATAAGATCCACTCCAAGCCACGAAAGAGGCGAAGAGGCGGGGATTTTCGCGCGTCTACAGCTAGAAACCAGCCCCCTTGGCCTATAAAAGGGGCCAAGGGGGAGCAAGTTGGAAAAAAAAAAAGCTTGGGTTATCTTCATCTCTCATCAATAACTTGGAGATTGGAGAGAGAAGAGAGAGAAGAGAGAGACCTTGGGTGGTGTGTGCTAGACTAGGTGTAGAAAATTTCAGCAAAGGGGGGACGTCTTCTAGTGAAGGGGAAGCTTGGTGAGAGCTTGTAGGAGTTAAGAAGGAAGGCCATCAAGAGGAAGACCGGCTTCATCATTGAAATCCGGTCCTCCACATCCAAAACTCGTGTAAGACCTTTCTTACTTAATCTAAGTTTCATTTTCTTCCATTCAATTCATTAAATGGGGTTGTATTAATGGAGTTTCATCTCCCCCCGAGTTGTAATAATCTAGCTCTGCTGCCATTTCAATTTCGTGGATGAAACACTATACACCCACATGCACGCCAAGTGTTTGCTTTAATGCTTCTCCCTTCCTATATGCTATATACCCTCTATACTTCTAACCCCCTCTATGTCTAAGCTATAAAGTACTTCCCATTCATTTATATTCCAGCAAATTTGCTTTAAGGGTTGTTGCATTTTAATTTCGTGTGGGTTATGCATCATTACATTTATAAAATAGAAAACCAGATTTCAACATCTCTGCATATGTCTGTTTCCGTAATTTTAATTTTGTGAAGCTTACTCCGATTGTCTTGAAATTTGGCACACTGATTCCACACACATTGGGACACTCTGTATAAAATTGGCAAGATTTTAGGGCCGCTCAGCCACGTAATAAAAGCATATTAAGAACGACCAGATTTCTGTAAAAGGGAGTCATGTTTTGCTGTAAAATGAAGTTCCTAAGCGCTCAACACTGACCCTTGAGCATCGGCTCAAGAAGGTGTGAGTGAAAAGATCCCGCTTGTACACAATCGCCTAGAAGTCTTACAAACATTTGCTAGTTTTGAACTAGCTGGCACGCTCGCGCAAGCGTAGGGGTGGAGAGTTTCATTTCAAGTTTGTCTCGTAAACTTTGGAATGAGAATTTTCATGTCTACAGAAATGGCACGCCCGGTGGGACTCGGGTCTTGAGGAACTTTCTTTCAAAAAGTGAACTCCAAAAACCTTGCAAAAACTTAGTGTTTTTTTCAAACTTGTGCACAAATTTTGAAAACAATGAATGAAAGCAAGCCGAGGAAATCCTCATCGAAAGCTTCAAAGTGGTTTTCCAAATCCTCTAAAGCCCAAGAAGAGATAGCTGCTATAAAGGAAATCTTTAGAAAGATCGATGCTCTAAGCCATGAGGCTAAGGCGCATCGTTCACATGAAAGCTCATCTCGGGCACATAGAGAGAAAAATCACGAAAGGAAAACCAAATCAAATCCAAAAGTCGATGAAGGATATGAGGCTGGAGATGAAGCCAGAGTGCGGATCAAGTCATCCAACCTTTCCAAGCACCCAAGCACCCAAGCACCCCAAGTTCCAAGCAAAAACCAAAAAAAGATTTTTATAGTTCAAAAAGCCAAAAAAATATGGAAAAGTTTCAAAAACCAAAAAAACTTGAAAAACAAAAAGTTGAAATTCTGAAGGTCGGGAATGAAGTCCACATCCCTGGGCACACACACAGAGTAGGGCATGAGATCCACACTCAACACACCTCACGAGTTTCATGGGAGGATGAGAGTCGTAAACACCTAGGATTGGAAACGGACAGGAAACGGGAGGTCAAAGCCACGCATGAGTCACTCGAGGACGAGACTTGCTCTCACCATGCAAAGGTAGACAAGCCGAAAAGAGGTATGCCTGAAACCCATCCTCCTCTAAACTCTCCTCTTAGCATAGGGTCATCGGATGCATCAAATCACATTCATGCACCCACAAACCCACAAAACGTGCCCGAAAATGAGGATTTTCAAGGTGCGCCGAATGTCCTGCACCAAAAGGAATTTCAAAATAAAAAACCAAATAAAGATCAAAAGGTGGTAGACATGGTTACTAAGGCATGCATTGACATCCTAGGAACACCTAACTCTACCATGCAAACTTTCTCGAGTTTAGTCTTGTGCCATGAACCCAAGTCTATGGCAAGAAACCCAACTAACCCATCCCTAGGGGCACCTCGGGTTGTGTCTAGGGAGCATGTCAAAACCATTCCCCATTTAGAGCCTAAATCATCTCAACCTAGGGTCGTGTGGAAGCACAAGTCTTCCACCACCCATCCTTCCCATATCCTACCGAAAATAGAATGGGTATATATCCATGATATGGACGATTCCATATTCCAAGGGCATGAACTTTACAAAATATTTTCAAAAATCAAAAAGCCTTGGAATATGATCTTAAACATGGGATATAAACCATACCAAGGACTAGGAGCCCATAGCCAAGGTTGTCTAGAACCAATCATACCTAGACCAAACCCAAATCAATATAGATTGGGCTATATCCCATCCATACCCCCTGAGCCACCACCTAAGACCACTTGGGTCAAGGGTGCCCCTAGAACCCACTAAAACCGAGACCTATGGCTTAGACCCTTTCTTTGAGTCTAATTCATGGAAGTTTTCTTTGTAGGTTCAATGGAAGATCCCTCTTTTTAAAAAAATAAAAAAATTAAATATTCTCAAAACCAAAAAAAATTAGAAAACCTTCAAAATCCAAAAACATTTGAAAAATCTGAAAATTTCAAAAAAGAAAATTGTTTTCATTCCCCCACTGTTCATTGGAGAAAAAGTTTCAAACAAAAAGTCTCTTAAAAGGAACCTTGAAATTGTGTTTTGAAAAAAACAAAAAAAATCGGAAAATTTCAAAAACTCCGAAAACAATGGCCATATACAAAACCAATTTCAAAATCCTTTTGAGGAATGGATATAATCCCAAGTCAGAATTGTCCAAGCTGGTCATTGCTCTCTCTTACCTAGCACTTCCCTAGGGTTTAATGCTTGAGAATCATCAAAGCAAGGAGGAAAGACCATGGCTCCAAGCTTCCCTAAATTCGTAGAATCCTTGACTTGGAAATTTCATAGAAGGTGATTTTAGAGTGAGTCTAACCCATAGTGTGTGCATAAGCATCATGCATTGCAGTTTGAAGTCAGATATTTGCATGAACAATATCGGGTGTAGACATCATCTTAGAACTCAAGTTTAAGGTTTGTGTTAAGCCAAAGGGGCATGAGAGTTGACCCCTAAGTATCGAGCCATCATAGGCATGTCTCCATATGAATCAAATCTGAAACCTTCAAGGTTAATTCCAGGCCAACAAGATGCTACTCTCTCAAATAGGCTTTTGAAAATGGGTTTAAAATTTGCACGATAATTTTCAAAAAGCTTTCGAAAAGTTTATGGTAAATCTTCCAATTTTCAAAACCTCCAAAGTAAAGCTTTACATTCCAATTCATGCGAATGCATTGGGTGTTTTACTTGATAAATGTGAAGATGATATCCATAGGAAGTATGCCATTTCGAAAACTCTATTGGCATGTGAAAGAAATCACCAAGCCATAGAGAAAATCGTGCTTGGTATAGGCTTCCAAAATTGAGACATTATTCCCCATGTCATGAAAGAGGAATAATGTCGATTGAATCAAGCACTTGTTTGAAAATCCTATCCTAACGGGTAGGCTATATAAATGGCAGCTCCATTAAAGGGACAAGCCCCTAGATCATATGGTTGAATTGCCTCTTGAGATACACATTCCATACTTGATTAAATGCCCAATATTTTGCAAATGAATTTCAAAACCATACTTTAACAAATTGTTTTAAACAAACTCAAGTATGGAAAATGTATTTTGATGGGACAAAGAATAAAGGGGCAGGTATAAGAATCATCTTCATATCTCTCGAGAAATACCCAGTGCCGTTCAACTAGATTTTACATGTTCAAATGATGTTGCCAAGTATGAAACACTCATACAAGGCCTAAAAATTTCGAAAATCTAGGATCTCATGCATTAAAATCTTTGGAGATTCTATGCCTTTATAAACCAAGTTTTAAAAATTTGGCAAGACGAAAACTCATCCAGAATTGGCCATTGGAGTGATCGGTTTTTTTAAAAATATGCACCATTGGCACTCACGATTGGGAATGCTTGCCAAAATGACCAAAATTGTATTAAAAAGCCTCGGTTTCAAGACATTGAAATTTTTTTAGAAAGGGAGGATTTCCCAAATTTACTTCTTCGAAAGATCAAAGTTTTGGTTGAAAAATTTTTTAACCCTACATATGACTTTGAAAAGAAAAAATTTCAGCATCTTGTTGATATGAAAACCTTGGTAAGGTTAGAATCAATACATAAATTCCATGATGGAAAACGTGGAGTTCATGTCAATACCATATGATGGCTGAAATACTTAGGGTTGGTTAATGTTAGTCCACCCTTAAGCAAAAATTCGTTATGATCATGTTAGAAATGACGTAAATGTCAAATGCATGAGCCATCCATATCCCATCGTCCATCTTACATGCCATAAAGAAATTCCATAGCCCATTCACTTTGAGGCCGTGTGATATCGCTCATCTCCACCAAACTAGGGGCATTGAAAATGCATCCCCTAGACACTTTCATGGAGATTCAAGTTCATAAAAACGTGTATCTCCATCATATCATGTGGAATACATTTCATGTTGTCATCATTTCATAAAGCATGTATTTCCATTGTACATGTCATGCATCACACACCCAAAGAGACCCGAAAAGGTAGCAGCCCAAGTAGGAATGTCCCCATGTCATAAAAGGGCAACAAAAAATCGATGATACATGTTGATTGATTGATATTGTGGGTAGAAATTTAGTAGACCCCGAAAATGCCCAGTAATTGAAAGGGTCTATGATAAATTCTTTTGGAAAAGATTTTTAAAATTGAGCTCCTTCGAAACTGCTTGAAAGAAAGATCAAGATTGATTGTATGACCCCGAATGAGGGAATTGATGCTTTACGAAAAGTAGAGTTTTCAAAATCAAATTGGTGACATTTCAAAAATCCTTGGCTTACAAAATGAAGCCTTGTTCAAAATAGCAAAATATTTTCAAATGGTAGATGCTATTAGGAAATGGGATGATCTTGGTTGAATCGAGTAACCAAAGGGATAAGTTTTCCCCCCATTTTACTTCTCTCTCCAAAAAGGAAAATTGGCAATGTTCAAAAGAAAAAGAAAAGACATAGAGAATACAAAAACTCCTCGAAAAAGAAGTCTTCCCCAAAAAGAAAAGGGAATACAAAAACTTCTTCAAAAGGAGTCTTCTCTTTGAAAGGAAAAAGAAAAGAGAATACAAAAACTCCTTCGAGAAGAAGTCTTTCCCGAATAGACAGAGGGAATACAAAAACTTCTTCAAAAGAGGTCTTCTCTCGAAAAATGAGGAAAAGAAAAAAAGAAAGAAAAAGAAAAAGCCAAAGCTCAAAAAGAGCAATTTTCCGTCTCTTTGCCTTAAACCACGGGACGCTTCAGAAGGGACCGTGGTAACTCTTTCCCATGTCCCCATAGCTTATCCCAATGGAAAAAGGTTCAACCATGAAAATCCTAGAGTAGGAATAGAGTCTACTCATTTGGATTTCATTTTGTTTGAGAATTAGACTTTGTTAGGTGGGAAATGGAACTTTGAAATGTTTTCCAAAATTTCCTAGCAAAAACCTCTACTAAGTAGTAGGTGTCGAAACCCAAATGAAGGGAAGTATGAAAAATTGGAAGTCCTTTTCATGGAAGATAAAAGGAGTTCCTTTTGAAAAGTTTTTGAAAACCCAAAATGTCAAGAGGCATGGGAAAATTCTGCTTGGGGCAGCCGACCTTCAAAGGCTCTCTCCAAGCTCAAAAACCCCAAAAATTGACTCTCCCAAAAAGCTCACCTCACTCATACCATACATGCATTCAGAAGTCATTCATGCATGATCGTATCCCATATAGGAAAAAAGTCCCTTTTGGCTGAAAATCCCTCTCCTGAGATCCAAGAAAAGGAGTTTACAAAATGAAGGATTGATTTATATTCTCAAGAAAATTTGGGAAGTAAATCCATAAAAGGGTGTTTCTTCTTTGCCATTATCCAAATCAATTTGGATTAATGCCAAAGAGGGGCATCTGTAAACATCCAAAAAATTTCAAATATTTTCAAAAACTCCTAAATTTTGAAAGCCAATTTAAAGCCTTTATGAACCTTTAAATTCAAAACCCCAAATTTTAAAGTTTAAGCCTTTTGGGGAATATTTCAAAATAAAGATTTTAAATTCAAACAACTCATGAGTCTTTGAAGCAGATAAACAGGTGAGACCCAATCTTGGATCCACATCGATTCCCAAAAAGCAAAGAAGATAAAGGTTGAGCATATCAGAATCAAGATCAAATTCTAAAGCTTATCCGAAACCAGGAGAAGATCGAGCTTATCCAGGACCCAGTTCAAGCTCATCCAATTCAAGAACATTTCAAGTTGAACTCGAGACCATGGTGAAGCTGTATGGAATCAAAATCAAAGTGGAGCCGGATCATTCAAAGAATCAAATACCAAATGAGGCATTGAATTGGAAGAGCCTAATTAGGCATACCCGGCCACTACTTGGTATCAAGTTCAATACATGCTAGGACAAAACATTAGACAAGCTTGAATCGGCTACACCCAAAGACTAAGTCGGCTGCAACTAGGCCCAGCCCACATGGGCTGGTTCAAGTCAACAAGAGGGACCACATATAGCTGGGCCAAATTGGATCAAGAACCAACAAGGAGCTGGTCCAATCCGCCCCATGGAAGGGGCTAGAAACCAGCCCCCTTGGCCTATAAAAGGGGCCAAGGGGGAGCAAGTTGAAAAAAAAAAAAAGCTTGGGTTATCTTCATCTCTCATCAATAACTTGGAGATTGGAGAGAGAAGAGAGAGAAGAGAGAGACCTTGGGTGGTGTGTGCTAGACTAGGTGCAGAAAATTTCAGCAAAGGGGGGACGTCTTCTAGTAAAGGGGAAGCTTGGTGAGAGCTTGTAGGAGTTAAGAAGGAAGGCCATCAAGAGGAAGACCGGCTTCATCATTGAAATCCGGTCCTCCACATCCAAAACTCGTGTAAGACCTTTCTTACTTAATCTAAGTTTCATTCTCTTCCATTCAATTCATTAAATGGGGTTGTATTAATGGAGTTTCAACTCCCCCCGAGTTGTAATAATCTAGCTCTGCTGCCATTTCAATTTCGTGGATGAAACACTATACACCCACATGCACGCCAAGTGTTTGCTTTAATGCTTCTCCCTTCCTATATGCTATATACCCTCTATACTTCTAACCCTCTCTATGTCTAAGTTATAAAGTACTTCCCATTCATTTATATTCCAGCAAATTTGCTTTAAGGGTTGTTGCATTTTAATTTCGTGTGGGTTATGCATCATTACATTTATAAAACAGAAAACCGAATTTCAACATCTCTGCATATGTCTGTTTCCGCAATTTTAATTTTGTGAAGCTTACTCCGATTGTCTTGAAATTTGGCACACTGATTCCACACACATTGGGATACTCTGTATAAAATTGTCAAGATTTTAGGGCCTCTCAGCCATGTAATAAAAGCATATTAAGAACGACTAGACTTCTGCACCACTGTCTACACAGTCGGATTTCTTGAAATAGAGGTTGGGTAAAAGTCCCATATCTCTGTCCACAGGAGTCTAAATTGGTTGATTTTTGATAAATTGGAAAGAACATCCATAGCTTTCCAGAAACATCAAAATCATTAAAATCGGAGTTCTGAGCAGAGAGATACAAACTCATCTTTGAGTTTCTGTATTTCTGAAATAGAGCTGTTCCGAGTCAGTGAGGTGGTCTGAGTAAATTATTTGTTTCTGATTCAATACTGCTCCAAATACAGATTTGAAAAAGGCTACAGTCTCTCTACACTACCAGCCTCGTCTGGTAAAATTTTGATAATTTTTGGAAGTTTGTAACGCCTTGAAAACTCCCCTAGAAAACAGCTCTGAAAATAGAATTCTCTGTTTTCAGCAACTTGTGTTTTTTCAAGTATTGAATCCGAGTGCACAAGTTCAACAAATTTTCAAAGACACTTGTTTATGTAAAAGGGAGTCGTGTTTTGCTGTAAAATGAAGTTTCTAAGCGCTCAACACTGACCCTTGAGCATCGGCTCAAGAAGGTGTGAGTGAAAAGATCCCGCTTGTACACAATCGCCTAGAAGTCTTACAAACATTTGCTAGTTTTGAACTAGCTGGCATGCTCGCGCAAGCGTAGGGGTGGAAAGTTTCATTTCAAGTTTGTCTCATAAACTTTGGAATGAGAATTTTCATGTCTACAGGGCTAAGTGGGCTGGACCAAGTGGCTACAACCATGGCGACGTGGGCTCAAGCCAAGAAGGACCGGCTCCAAGAGGTAAGCCTAACCTAACCTAGACATTCTCTCTACACCCCTCTAAACCTAACCCCAACCTAGCCTAGGTTCGAACCTACCTAACCCAAACTGAACCTAACCCTAACTAAACCTAGCCCTAACCCAACCTAGGTTCGACCAAACCTAACCCTAGACTTGAACCAACCTAAATCTAACCGGACCGCGCCTGCCGTGCACCCCGCGCCCTGTCCACGCGCCCTGCCGCCATCCCGCGCCACGGCGGCGCCCCTCAGCGCCCTGCCGTCCCTCTAGTGCCAGGACCCCTCCTAGCGCCAGACGGCCACCAGCGCCCAGCGCCCAGTGCCCAGCGCCAGGCGCCCGTCTGCTGCGCCAGACGCCTCCCTACCGACCTGTCCGCCTCCTTGCCGACTTGTCCACCTCCCTGCCGACCTGTCCACCCCCCTACCGACCTGACCTGCACCCTGGTCGTGAACTGCACCCTAGGACAGACCCTACACAGCCCCTGTCTTGGCCGAACCTAAGCTTCCCTAAGGCCCTAACCGTGCCCCATAGAACCTCCCTCAAAGCCACCGAGGATAACCCCCTCTTGGCTGCCCAAGGTGAACCGTGAGCCCACGTGCAAGCAAGTTGAACATGGACCAGCTATTTGTAAGTGTCTAAACTTGGTCTATTACATTAACTTGCTTTCTATTCAATTAAATTTTGATACGGGGTTGTAGTAAAGGAGCTTCGTCTCCCCCCGATTGTAATAACGTGGTTTGACACACCCACACACACACGCACTTGAGCCTTTCCGCTCTTAGTCGTACACTTCTTGCACACACACGGGCCTAACAAGCCCTTAATATATAGTTATATTTATATATTTTAAGTCAAGGGGGTTTTTAATTAAGTCGTGTGTGTTGTCTTTCCATTTTCCACACGCACACACATTGAGCCTTCGCTCTTACTCCCAAGACCTTAGAGTAAAGGCCTTATTGCAGTTATATTTGGGTTTCATTTATGTCATGTGAGTTGTCTTTACATTCCCACATGCACACACATTGAGCCTTCGCTCTTACTCCCAAGACCTTAGTCAAGGCATACTGCAATTTATATTTGGGTTTCATTTCATGTCGTGTGTGTAAGTCTTTCAATTCAAGCACGCACACACATTGAGCCTTCGCTCTTATTTGCAAGACCCAAGTAAGGGCCCCTACATATACTCTATATAAAGTATTTCTTTCCGCTATGTCTTTAAGATTCGGGTTTTAAAGTTCAAGTCGTGTGCGTTGTCTTTCAATATATACACGACACACACTTACACAATTGAGCCTTTCCGCTCTTAAGATATAGCCATATTTCCCCTTTCGCTATTTACTTTACAAGTCATTTCCCTTCGGCTATTTACTTTACAAGTCATTTCCCTTCGGTTATTTCCCTTCGGCAATTTCCCTTCGGCATTGTCTTTTAATTTCGGGTTTTCCCTTTGGAGTAGCGTGAGTTTGCATTGCATCTACGCCATACCACGAGGTAGGACGCATATTGCATCGAAGCAAGCCCGTACTTCCGCTCAAATTCGCCCCATGTAGTGGAGTGTTCATAACACACACCTAGGTGGCCCATAAAGGGATAAGAAGAAAGACTTAGGCACGTGCAAATCCACGTGATCTAAAATCTGAAAATCGTACAAACCCGAATCAATCGTGCAAACACGCCAAGACTTAGGCTATTTCGATGCACGCCCATCGTGCCTAAGCAAATTAAAATTTGAAAGACTTAGGGTCGTCCAACCCTTACAAAATCAAAAATCGCCCAAATGCATGGTTTTTAAAAGGTTTTAAACACTTCTTCATTCAAGATATATTGAGTTAAACTTGTTTCCAAAACGAAGTCTCTAAGCGTACAGACTGACCCTTGTGCATCGGTGCAAGAAGGTCTGCGACGTAAAAATCCCGCTTGCCTACAATCGCCTTTTAAAAGTTAGATCATTTTCAAAACATACTTTGCTAGTTAAAGTAAACTAGCTGGCATGCCCATAAAGTGAAGTAGATTGCGAAAAGGTTCACTTTAGGCCTAAGAACCCGTAAGTGAAAATTTTTAGTGTCTACAGGATTGGCACGCCTAGTGGGACCCGGGACTTAAGCAGACTTCAAACAAACGAGTTATACTCAAATTTTCGAAAAAAAGAGTGTTTTTTTCAAAAATTGTGCATACTTAGGAAAATTGCATGAAAATGGATAGAAGGCTACAAAAATCTTCGTTGAGTAAACTAAAAGAGGCTTTCAAATCAAATAAAGCCCAAAGAGAGCTCGATGAGATTGAAAAAATATTTCAAAAGATGGATGCTTTAAGCAAGGAGCTTAAAGCCCATCGAACACATAGCAGCTCTTCGAGGGCACATACAGATCGTGAATTGAAAACCGATCTCAAACTCAACGAAGGATTGGAGATTAGAGACAAATCCCGGCAAAGGGATAAGTCATCCACTCCTACAGCTTCAAGCTTTTCAAAATCCATAGAAAAACCAAAAAAAGATTTTTCTATTTCAAAAAACCAAAAAAATCTTGAAAATTTGGAAAAAGACCAAAAAATTGAAAAACAAAATTTTGGAATTTCGAAAAATTTAAGTGAAAGTCCTAAATCTAGGTACACACATACAGTGGGACATGAAGTCCACACCCTACAAAGGAACGAGAGTGAAAAACAGGAAGGTTTCGAAAGGAAACGCCTTGTTAAACCCTGGGGGCTCAAAACAGAGTTACCCGGGAAATCGGCCTGCTCTCACCCTGAAAAGGTAGACAAGCCACAAAGAGGTATGCCTGAAACCCATCCTTCTCAAGACTCTCTTCTTCATGTAGGGTCATCAGATGCATTGGATAACCCCTATAAACACACAAACCCACAAACTGTGCCAAAACTTGAGGATTTTCAAGGTGTGCCAACTGACGCGCACCATTCAAAGGAATTTCAAAAACAAAAAGAAGTTCCGAAAATGGTAGACATGGAGACCCCTAATGCATGCATCGACATCTTAGGAGCTCATAACCCTACCATAGAAAAACCCACTTCTTCGAGCCTAGTCTTGTGCCCTGGAACCAAGGCTATGGCTTTGAAACAAAAAAATCAGTCCCTAGGGGAACCACGAGTTGAACCTAGGGACCAAGTCAAAAACTTCAAGGGACCTTGCATGGCTCCCCTTGAAGTAAATTTTTCCCAAAATGGGGTATGGAACCATAAGTTTTCCATAACCCTACTATGTCCAAAACTCCTCAAGGAACCAAGCTTGGCTTTCCTTGAGGGCAAAGTCTCCCAAACCAGGTTTGTATGGAAGCCCAAGTCTTCCATCACCCCGGAATCCAAACCCCCGATATCCAAAAGTGTATATGTCCCCAACATGGACGATTCCATGTTCCAAGATCATGATTTATACCAAAATTTTTTGAAAAGCAAAAAGTCTTGGAACATGATTCTGAATATGGGATATAAACCCTACGCGGGCCTGGGAACCCGAAACCAAGGTAGGCTTGAGCCTGTCCTACCTAGAACCAATAGGGAACGATATGGACTGGGCTACAGCCCACCCATACCACCAGAGCCGCCACCTAAGACCATCTGGGTCAAGGGTGCCCTGTAGAACCTCTAAAACTGAAACCCATGTCTTAGACCGATCTGATTAGAGTCTGATTCATGAATATTTTCTTTGAAGGTTCAATGGAAGATCCCTACTTTTGAAAAAGACAAAAAAAATTGAAAACTCTCAAAATCTCAAAAACATTTGGAAAAACAAAAATTCCAAAAAGAAATTTTGTTTCAAAAGCCTTTGGCCATGTACAAAGCCCATTTTCGAAAAATTGTAAAAATGCTTTCAAAAAAATGTATATACTCCCTGAAACCAAGTATCCAAAAAGCTGGTCCTATCCACCCTTTTGCCTAGAGCTTTTTCAAAAATGAAAAGCTCGAGAATCACCAAAGCAAGGAGGAATAAACACCTCCAAGCTTCCTGAACTTCGCAAAATCCTTAACTTATGGAAAATTGGGGATTTTTAGAAATAAGTTAACCCATAGTGTGTGCATAAGCATCATGCATTACACTTTGAAATCATTCATATGCATTGAGTCTAGACATCATTCTAGAAATCGAATTCAGGGTTTTGCGAAATCAAATGGGCAATAAGAGTCGACCCCCTAAGTATCGAGCCTTCATAGGCATGTCTCCATACAAATCAAAACCAACACCTTCGAGGCAAATTTTAAAAGGAAATGAGAATCTTGAAAAAGGGTTACACATTTCACAAAAACCTTTCATGGCTTTGAAAAGAAAGATTTTCTTCAACTTCTGGTTTATATGAAAACCTTGATTGTGTTAGGATAAAGAACATGAATCTCACGATGAAATATGGAGACCATGTCAAAACTAAAACCTGATGGCCATGACGATCACTTAGGGCTGGTTATGTTTCCCATCCTTGAGCAAAAAGTATCATGATCATGTTAGAAAAACCATGGAAGTGCATGGACATGAACATACCATTGTCCATCCAAAATCCCTTTGAAAAGCCATGGCCCTTCACCATATGGCCATGCGAAATTCCCATCAAGCTAGGGGCATTTTTAAATACAGCCCCTAGACACTTTCCATGGATAAGCGAATGCATCTCCTTCGTGATTTGTGAGATACATTTCATGTGTTCATCGTTGCATAAAAACATGTATTTCCATTTTAAAACACATGGAGTGCATAGCATGCATCATATCACCCGAAGAAAGCCCAAAAGGGTGGCAAACTCGAGTAGAAATGTCCCCATGTCTTCAAAAGGGCAACAAAAATTAGAAATTTGCTGATATTGTGGGTAGAAATTAGCAAAACCCCGAAAATGCCCGAGTATTCAAAAAGATTTTGAAAAATCGAACTCCTTTGAAACTTCTTGAAAGAAGGATCGAAGTAGATTGTATAACCCCGAATGGAGGAATCTATACTTTTCGAAAAGTAGAGTCTTCCAAAAATGAATTGGCGATATTTCAAAGAACCCTGGCTTACAAGATTAAGCCTTGTTCAAAATATCAAAATATTTTCGAATAGCAGATGCTATTAAGAAATAGGACGATCTCGTTTGAATTGAGTAACTAAAGGGATAAGCCTTCCCCCATCCTACTTTCTCTCCGAAAAGGAAAATTAGCTGTGTTCAAAAGAAAAACAAAAAAACGAGAATGCAAAAACTCCTCCGAAAGTGGTCTTCCCTTCATAAACAGGGAATACAAAAACTCCTCCGAAAGAGGTCTTCTCGTTTCAAAAGAAAAAGGAGATATAAAAACACTCCTCCCAAAGAGGTCTTCCCTTCATAAACAGGGAATACAAAAACTCCTCCAAAGAGCTGCTCTCCTTTAAAGAAAAGAGGGATTAATGAAAAAATACTCCCAAAGGGAGACCCTCTATGAAAAAAAGAAACAAAAAGCCAAAGCTCCAAAGAGCGATTTTCCGATTCTTTGCCTAAAACCACGGGACGCTTCAGAAGGGACCGTGGTATCTCTTTCCCATATCCCTACGGCTTATCCCCGAGGAAAAAGATTCAAATTTACGAAAATCCTAAAGTACGAATAAAATCGGCTTATTTGGATTTCATTTTGTTTGAGAACTCGACTTTGTTTTGTAGGAAATGGAACTCTAAAATATTTTCCAAGTTTTCCTACCCAAAAACCTCTACTGAGTAGCAGGTATTGAAACCCGAATGAAGGGAAGTATGAAAAATGGAAGTCCTTTTCGATACAAGTTAAAAGGAGTTCCTTTTTAAAAAGAAATTTTTGAAAAACCCACGAATGTCAAAAAGACATGAGTAAAAACCTGCTCAGAGCAACCAGCCTCAAAAGGCTCTCTTCGGGCTCAAAAACCAAAAATAAAATTTTTCTCATGCATGCATTTAAAGAGTCGTTCGTGCATGATCATACATATAGGGAAATAGCTAGGAAAAGCCCCCTTTTGCTAAAAATCCCCACTTGTGGAAAAAGAAAACAGGGTTTTTGCGAAATAAATGGTGTATTCTCGAGAAAATTTGAGAGAAAAACCAAAACGGGGTGTTTCTTCTTTGCCATTATCCAAATACATTTGGATAATGCCAAAGAGGGGCATTTGTAAACACCCCAAATCTTCTATATTTCAAAAAAAAAAAAACTCTCGAAAAAGCTCGTTTGAGCCAAAACGACAACTTGTTTTGAAATGTGAAAACAGGTACAGAAGGCAAAAGAAGACCCTAGGCCCAAAAAGGATCCAAGCCCAGAGCTTCAGAAGCCACTCCTTGATAAAAAACAAAAGAAAGCAGAGTCCGTTTGAAGAAAAAGCCAAAAACGGAGAAAACCAAGAAAAACGGAGTCCAAAACGGCCAGACGGAGTCCGGACGACAAAGTTGGGGAAAACCCAACACCAGACGGAGCGCTGATGAAGCCAGTGCCCGCACAGATCGTTCGCCTTGAGAAGCCAAGAAGGACTGTCCGAAGAAATTTTGATTTGGATCTGGACCATAAATATCCAGATCCAAATCCATGTAATGAATAGTGTTTGGATTTGGGCCAATCCAAATAGTGTTTGGGTCGATCCAAATAGTGTTTGGATTTGGATTGGATCCAAATAGTGTTTGGATTGGATCGGATCTAGACCAAAATATCCAGATCTGTATCCATAAAAATATTGGGTTTGGATCAGATACGGATCTCAAAATATTCGAGATCCAATATCCAGATCCAAATAGTGTTTGGATTTCGGTATCGATCCAAACCCAAACCCAAGACCCATCTCAAATCTCTATAAATAGAGGTGAGGGGGTCCATGTAAAGGGTTCATGCAAATATTTGGGAGGAGAGAGAGGGAGTGATAGACCTAGCCATGTGGGCTCATTGGGTGAGGTGGGTTCAAGCCATGTGGGCTGGACCAAGTGGCTGCAACCGTGGAGACGTGGGCTCAAGCCAAGAAGGACCGGCTCGAAGAGGTAAGCCTAACCTAACCTAGCCATTCTCTTTACACCCCTCTAAACCTAACCCCAACCTAGCCTAGGTTCGAACCTACCTAACCCCAACTGAACCTAACCCTAACTAAACCTAGCCCTAACCCAACCTAGGTTCGACCAAACCTAACCCTAGACTTGAACCAACCTAAATCTAACTGGACCACGCCTGCCGTGTGCCCCGTGCCCTGTCCGCGCACCCTGCCGCCATCCCGTGCCCTGACGCCATCGCGCGCCACTGCGGCACCCCTCAGCGCCCTGCCGTCCCTCTAGCGCCAGGACCCCACCTAGCGCCAGACACCCGCCAGCGCCCAGCGCCAGGCGCCCGTTTGCTGTGCCAGGCGCCAGACGCCTCCCTGCCGACCTGTCCGCCTCCTTTCCGACCTGTCCACCTCCCTGCCAACCTGTCCACCCCCCTGCCGACCTGACTTACACCCTGGCCGTGAACTGCACCCTAGGACAGACCCTACACAGCCCCTGTCTTGGCCGAACCTAAGCTTCCCTAAGGCCCTAACCGTGCCCCATAGAACCTCCCTCAAAGCCACCTAGGATAACCCTCTCTTGGCTGCCCAAGGTGAACCGTGAGCCCACGTGCAAGCAAGTTGAACATGGACCAACTATTTGTAAGTGTCTAAACTTGGTCTATTACATTAACTTGCTTTATATTCAATTAAATTTTGATACGGGGTTGTAGTAAAGGAGCTTCGTCTCCCCCCGATTGTAATAACGTGGTTTGACACACCCACACACACACGCACTTGAGCCTTTCCGCTCTTAGTCGTACACTTCTTGCACACACACGGGCCTAACAAGCCCTTAATATATAGTTATATTTATATATTTTAAGTCAAGGGGGTTTTTAATTAAGTCGTGTGTGTTGTCTTTCCATTTTCCACACGCACACACATTGAGCCTTTGCTCTTACTCCCAAGACCTTAGTAAAGGCCTTATTGCAGATATATTTGGGTTTCATTTATGTCGTGTGAGTTATCTTTACATTCCCACACGCACACACATTGAGCCTTCGCTCTTACTCCCAAGACCTTAGTCAAGGCATACTGCAATTTATATTTGGGTTTCATTTCATGTCGTGTGTGTAAGTCTTTCAATTCAAGCACGCACACACATTGAGCCTTCGCTCTTATTTGCAAGACCCAAGTAAGGGCCCCTACATATACTCTATATAAAGTATTTCTTTCGGCTATGTCTTTAAGATTCGGGTTTTAAAGTTCAAGTCGTGTGCGTTGTCTTTCAATATATACACGACACACACTTACACAATTGAGCCTTTCTGCTCTTAAGATATAGCCATATTTCCCCTTTCGCTATTTACTTTACAAGTCATTTCCCTTCGGCTATTTACTTTACAAGTCATTTCCCTTCGGTTATTTCCCTTCGGCAATTTCCCTTCGGCATTGTCTTTTAATTTCGGGTTTTCCCTTTGGAGTAGCGTGAGTTTGCATTGCATCTATGCCATACCACGAGGTAGGATGCATATTGCATCGAAGCAAGCCCCGTAGTCATCCAACCTTTCCAGCACCCAAGCACCCCAAGTTCTCAAGTCAGAAATCCGGACTTTCCAGACAGTCCCGCTCAAATTCGCCCCATGTAGTGGAGTGTTCATAACACACACCTAGGTGGCCCATAAAGGGATAAAAAGAAAGACTTAGGCACGTGGAAATCCACGTAATCTAAAATCTGAAAATCGTACAAACCCGAATCAATCGTGCAAACATGCCAAGACTTAGGCTATTTCGATGCACGCCCATCGTGCCTAAGCAGATTAAAATTTGAAAGACCTAGGGTCGTCCAACCCTTACAAAATCAAAAATCGCCTAAATGCATGGTTTTTAAAAGGTTTTAAACACTTCTTCATTCAAGATATATTGAGTTAAACTTGTTTTCAAAACGAAGTCTCTAAGCGTACAGACTGACCCTTGCGCATCGGTGCAAGAAGGTCTACGACGTAAAAATCCCGCTTGCCTACAATCGCCTTTTAAAAGTCAGATCATTTTCAAAACATACTTTGCTAGTTAAAGTAAACTAGCTGGCACGCCCATAAAGCGAAGTAGATTGCGAAAAGGTTCACTTCAGGCCTAAGAACCCGTAAGTGGAAATTTTTGGTGTCTACAGGATTGGCACGCCCGGTGGGACCCGGGACTTAAGCAGACTTCAAACAAACGAGTTATATTCAAAAGGGCAACAAAAATTAGAAATTTGTTGATATTGTGGGTAGAAATTAGCAAAACCCCGAAAATGCCCGAATATTCAAAAGGGTTTATGTTGAATTCTTTTTCAAAAAGATTTTGAAAAATCGAACTCCTTTGAAACTTCTTGAAAGAAGGATCGAAGTAGATTGTATAACCCCGAATGGAGGAATTTATACTTTTCGAAAAGTAGAGTCTCCCAAAAATGAATTGGCGATATTTCAAAAAACCCTGGCTTACAAGATTAAGCCTTGTTCAAAATATCAAAATATTTTCGAATAGCAGATGCTATTAAGAAATAGGACGATCTCGTTTGAATTGAGTAACTAAAGGGATAAGCCTTCCCCCATCCTACTTTCTCTCCGAAAAGGAAAATTGCCTGTGTTCAAAAGAAAAACAAAAAAAAATGAGAATGCAAAAACTCCTTCGAAAGTGGTCTTCCCTTCATAAACAAGGAATACAAAAACTCCTCCGAAAGAGGTCTTCTCGTTTCAAAAGAAAAAGGGGATATAAAAAAACTCCTCCCAAAGAGGTCTTCTCTTCATAAACAGGGAATACAAAAACTCCTCCAAAGAGCTGCTCTCCTTTAAAGGAAAGAGGGATTAATGAAAAAAATACTCCCAAAGGGAGACCCTCTGTGAAAAAAGAAACAAAAAGCCAAAGCTCCAAAGAGCGATTTTCTGATTCTTTGCCTAAAACCACGGGACGCTTCAGAAGAGACCGTGGTATCTCTTTCCCATATCCCTACGGCTTATCCCCGAGGAAAAAGATTCAAATTTACGAAAATCCTAAAGTACAAATAAAATCGGCTTATTTGGATTTCATTTTGTTTGAGAACTCGACTCTGTTTTGTAGGAAATGAAACTTTGAAATGTTTTCCAAGTTTTCCTACCCAAAAACCTCTACTGAGTAGCAGGTATTGAAACCCGAATGAAGGGAAGTATGAAAAATGGAAGTCCTTTTCGATACAAGTTAAAAGGAGTTCCTTTTCAAAAAGAAATTTTCGAAAAACCCATGAATGTCAAAAAAACAAGGGTACAACCTGCTTAGAGTAGATAGCCTCAAAATGCTCTCTCTAAAGCTCGAAAACCTGAAAATGTCAAGAAGACATGGGTAAAAACCTGCTCGGAGCAGCCAGCCTCAAAAGGCTCTCTTCGGGCTCAAAACCCAAAAATAAATTTTTTCTCATGCATGCATTCAAAGAGTCTTTCGTGCATGATCATACATATAGGGAAATAGCTAGAAAAAGCCCCCTTTTGCTAAAAATCCCCACCTGTGGAAAAAGAAAACAGGGTTTTTGTTAAATAAATGGTGTATTCTCGAGAAAATTTGAGAGAAAAACCAAAATGGGGTGTTTCTCCTTTGCCATTATCCAAATACATTTGGATAATGCCAAAGAGGGGCATCTGTAAACACCCCAAATCTTCTATATTTCAAAAACTCTCAAAAAGACCAAAAAGCTCGTTTGAGCCAAAACGACAACCTGTTTTAAAATGTGAAAACAGGTATAAAAGGTAAAAGGAGACCCTAGGCCAGAAGAGGATTCCAGCCCAAAGCTTCAAAAGCCACTCCTTGATGAAAAAATAAGAGAATGTAGAGTCCGTTTGAAGAAAAGCCAAAAAGCGGTGAAAATCAAGCAAAACGAAGTCTAGAACGAAGAGAGGGAGTCCGGACGATAAAGTTGGGGAAAATCCAGCACTAGACGGAGCGTTGATGAAGCCAGTGCCCGCACAGATCGTTCGCCTCGAGAAGCCAAGAAGGACTATCCGAAGAAATTTTGATTTGGATCTGGACCATAAATATCCAGATCCAAATCCATGTAATGAATAGTGTTTGGATTTGGGCCAATCCAAATAGTGTTTGGGTCGATCCAAATAGTGTTTGGATTTTGATTAGATCCAAATAGTGTTTGGATTGGATCGAATCTAGACCAAAATATTCAAATCCGTATCCATAAAAATATTTGGTTTGGATCGGATACGGATCTCAAAATATTTGAGATCCAATATCCAAATCCAAATAGTGTTTGGATTTGGGTATGGATCCAAACCCAAATCCAAGACCCACCTCAAATCCCTATAAATAGAGGTGAGGGAGTCCATATAAAGGGTTCATGCAAATATTTGGGAGGAGAGAGGGAGTGATAGACCTAGCCATGTGGGCTCATTGGGTGAGGTGGGTTCAAGCCATGTGGGCTATGTGGGTCTAGACCAAGGGACTGCAACCAAGGTGGGCTGGACCAAGAGGCTGCAACCATGGAGACGTGGGCTCAAGCCATGAAGGACTGGCTCCAAGAGGTAAACCTAACCCCCAACCTAGCCTAGGTTTGAACCTACCTAACCCCCAACTGAACCTAACCCCAACTGAACCTAACCCTAATTGAACCAACCTAACCCTAACTGAACCCTAACTAGACCTAACCTAACCCCAACTTCCTCAAAATATCCTGCAAACCACGAACCGAAACCCCCGGGCCCCTACCGCGTGCCTTGCGTCCTGCCGCGCAACCCTGACGCTGCCACGACCCCCCTGAGTCCTGCTGCGCGCCTCACCTGATGCTGCCGCGCTACGCGCCACAGCGCGCCCCGTGCCACTGCAGTCCGCCTGCACGACCCATCTGCTGCACCATGCGCCCGATGCCTTCCTGCCGACCAGACCACCCCCCTGCCGACCTGACCTACACCCTGGCTGTGACCTGCACCCTAGGACAGACCCTAGGACAGACCCTACACAGCCCCCGTCTTGGCCGAACCTTAGTTCCCCTCAGACCCTAACCGTGCCTCATAGAACCTCCCTCAAAGCCACTTAGGATAACCCCTCTTGGCTGCCTATGGTGAACCGTGAGCCCAAGTGCAAGCAAGTTGAACATGGACCAGCTATTTGTATGTGTCTAAACTTGGTCTATTACATTAACTTGCTTTATATTCAATTAAATTTTGATACGGGGTTGTAATAACGAAGCATCGTCTCCCCCCGCTTGTAATAACGTGGTTTGGCACACCCACACACACGTGCACTTGAGCCTACCTCGCTCTTAGTCGTACACCTCTTGCACATACACGGGCCTAACCAACCCCTAAGATATAGTTGTATTTATATACTTTAAGTTGTGGGGGTTTTAATTAAGTCGTGTGTGTTGTCTTTCCATTTTCCACATGCACACACATTGAGCTTTCGCTCTTACTCCCAAGACCTTAGTAAAGGCCTTATTGCAATTATATTTGGGTTTCATTTATGTCATGTGCGTAGTACTTCACACATGAGACCTCGCCACTTTGAAGTGGGAGATCTGGTCTTAAAAACCATCCATCATTGTGGCCCACACCCCCTAGGCAAGTGGTGCCCCAATTGGGATGGACCCTATGTTGTACCAGCAACCACTACGAACAACTCGTATTGGTTGATCGATGTAGAAGGTAGGAATTTAGCAGATCCTATCAATATTCAATACTTAAAGAAGTATCATGTGTAGGATTTGGATTAAATTCCAATTTTCGAAAATTTTTGGGGATAGCTGCCCTGAGACATATGAATAAGGTGCAAAGGCAAACTCATGTGACCCTGAGTGAGAGAATTTGCACTTGTGAAAGAGCGGAGTCTTCAAAATCGTGGTTACATTTCAAAATCCTTCTTCTTACAAAGAAAGGCCTAGTTCAACATAGCAAGATACTTGCAAGTGGTACGTGCTATTTCTAGATAGGCTGATCTGGAATGGATCGAGTGTAGGCTTGGGATAAGTCCTCCCCTCTTCTCTTCTCCTTCCAAAAGGAAAACAAAGGCCCAAACAAAGGGAATTTCCCATTCAAAGTCTCTTTCCAAAAGAAAGAAACCAGAATTCAAAAGAAAAATCGATTCTCTTGTGAAAAAGAGGGATTAAAGAAAAAATACTCCCAAAGGGAGACCCTCGATGAAAAAAAGGAAAAAGAGGCCAAAAAGCTCAAAAAGAGCAGTTTTCTGCCTTCTGTGCCTCAAACCACAGGACGTTTCAGAAGGGACCGTGGTGTCTCTTTCCCATCCCTAGCTTATCCCAAGCTAAAGCATGATTCATTTCGAGGAATCCTAAAGTAAAAATAGGACTTACTTACTTGAATTTCGTCTTGTTTGAGAATTCGACGTTTCGAGTAAGGTGTAGGAATTTGAAATATACCTTGTTTTCTTATAAAACCTCCGCTAGATAAGCGAGTGTTAAGACTCAAACAAGAGCAAGCACGAAGAGCTCGAGATCCTTAGGATCGAGGCTCAAGACAGTTGTCCCTTTTGTAAATAGTTTTGTAAATAAGTTTTGAAAACCGAACATCGAACAACATAGGATTTTGCTCACTTGGAGCAGTAGGCCTTATAAGTCTCTAGAGTTCGACCACATCTGGTCTCTGGGAGGTCGTCACTCTTGGCACCACGCCCATGTCATCTGCATTCCGTGCATGGTACTTGCATAAACATGATCCCATATAGGACCAGACTCCATAGTACCATCCCTTTGGCGTAATATCTCCTCCTACCAGAGTTTTGTAAATTGAGATTTTGCTAAAAATTGGGACGATCCCCTATTCTTCGTGGCTAGATCTAGGGAGACACTGAAAGGGGTGTTTGTCATCTTTGCCCTTATCCAAATCGATTTGGACAAGGCCAAAGAGGGGCATCTGTAAACACCCCAAAATCCCACGAATTTCTCAAACCCATCTGGTTTTGTAAAAGCAGCCCCAAAGGGCTATTTTGAGTCTGGAAACCCAGGAGCCTTCCAGACAACCCTGTATATATGTTTTAAAGTTTATATTTCAAAAATACATAATATGGCTTTTGAAAACACTTTTAAAACATGTTTTGGAAACCCCGAAGCAGCTTGGCCTAATCCAAACAGGACCAAGAGAGCTAAGGAGAGCCCGAAACCGGAGCACCTGTCGAGCCCGGCACAGCAACTCTTGTATCAAATCCACACCCCCAGGATCTCGAACGTCCAAGACCCTGTTATCATCGAAACCTTGTTTGAAGTCATCTCCGGAAGGCGAAAACAGAGGCAGATGATCATGTTGGCGAAGACCCAATGCAGACGGAGCACTGATGCTGTCAGGCCCCGCACAAACCGTCTGTTTCAAACACAGCTCGAAGGAGTCAGAGTTCAGTTTGGATCGGATCTGGACCATATATATCCAGATCCCAATCCAAACCCATGTATGGACTTGGATTTGGATTTGGATTCAAAAATCCAATCCAATATCCATATCCATGGCCCACATCACCTTCTCATAAATGGAGGTGGGGCCCACTTGAAATTCACGTGGGATTATGGGCATGAGAGAGAGTGGGGGTGGATAAGATCAAGTGTGTGTTGTAATTAAGCTTGACTTGTGTGTCAAGTTTGGGGTTAGTCATGTGGGTTAGCCTAATTAAGTGGGTTTAAGCTTGTAATTAGCCAAAACCTAACCTAGGGCTGCACCAACATGAAGTGGTTAAGGTCTATGGGCCATGCAAAGGGAGCTCCTTCACCTAAACCTAACCAAAAATGCCTAATCCTAGCCTTCCACCCTAATCCACCCCTAATCTGAACCTAATCACCTAACCTACTTCCCTAATCCCGGCCTAATCCCAACCTAATCACCTAACCCACTTCCCTAATCCTTCCCTAAACCTAGGTTAATTTCTCTAAACCTAGCCTAATCCTAGCCTAATCACCTAACCTAGCCCACTAAACCTCACCCTAGAACCAACCCACCTAACCAAACCCTAAACCTCTAAACCACCCCTAGCCGACAACCTACCCAAACCACTTGTATCTAAAATATCTGGCCCTACCCTTTCCAGCCCACCTTATCATCATACCACCCTACCTAAACCACCTAACCACTACCCCAAACCCAGCCCTAACTGACCTAACCCAGCCCTATATAAACCCCCCCCCCCTTGGGGGCGGGTTTCACAACCAAGAAGCCCAACATTCCCAGCCGGGTCCTCTCCTTCCCCAAGTTTAGCCGAACCCCACCTGCTCCACCTGCTCCGCATCCCACCATCGCCACCATCATCCGGTTGATTCCCTTCCACCCGCCACCATTTCTTCACCCGGTAAGTCCCCTACATCCTACCTTACTACTTCTTCACTCCCTCTCCACTCTCAGCCACCTAATCCACTCCCCTACCACCCTAACATTAGCCCTTCCACTCGCTGCCACCCTTCTCACTCAGCCGAACCCATAGCTCCCTAACTACCCGCCACCACCTAGCCCTTTTAGTCCCATTCGGCCACCCTATCCGACTCCCTAAAACCTGCCCACATCACCCCAAGACACTTACCCTACCCACTACCACTTGGTCCCATCTCCTGGCTAACTCCCTTCACCTACATCACTCCTAGCCGCCCTAGCAGCCCGCCACCACCAAACTCCCTTAGTCGGCCACTCCCTTCCCCTACATCACTCCCAGCCGCCTTAGCAACCCGCCAACCTTAAGTGCCCCATTAGGTCTCCCTTTGAGCTCCCCTTAGTGACCCTACTTAGGTCCTTTAACCAAACACACCAAAAACAGCCCATCTCTAGTGGCCGGCCACCTTCAAAGTGCCTCTTCCGCTCGCCAAGGACACTCGGCCAGCACCTCTTGTCGTTCAACCTCGCGGAGCTCCCTTTTGCAGCCCAAGGCGAAGGCCAAGCCCGCGCTCAAGCAAGGCATCTTCGGACCAGCTATTAGTAAGTGCCTAACTCGGTCTTTAGTTGTATACTTGCTTGAGATTCAATTCGATACGGGGTTGTAATAACGGAGCATAGTCTCCCCCCGCTTGTAATAACGTGGCTTGGCACACCCACACACGTGCACTCTCTTAGTTGTGCACGATTTTGAACACACACGGGCCCAATCAGCCCCTAATACATAAGTACATACATATACTTTAATTTTGTAGGGTTTTGCTTAAGTTGGGTGTGTTGTCTTTCAATTCAAGCACTCACACACATTGAGCCTTCGCTCTTATTTGAAAGACCCAAGTAAGGGCCGACCTATACTATTTGGGTTTTCATTTCATGTCGTGTGTGTAAGCCTTTCAATTCAAGCACTCACACACATTGAGCCTTCGCTCTTATTTGAAAGACCCAAGTAAGGGCCGACCTATACTATTTGGGTTTTCATTTCATGTCGTGTGTGTAAGTCTTTCAATTCAAGCACTCACACACATTGAGCCTTCGCTCTTATTTGAAAGACCCAAGTAAGGGCCGATTTATACTATTTGGGTTTAATTTCATGTTGTGTGCGTAGTACTTCAATTCAAGCACTCACACACATTGAGCTTTCGCTCTTACTCCCAAGACCTTAGTCAAGGCCTACTGCAGTTATATTTGGGTTTCATTTCATGTTGTGTGCGTAATACTTCCGTTCAAGCACTCACACACATTGAGCTTTCGCTCTTATTCCCAAGACCTTAGTTAAGGCCATACTGCAATTCATATTTGGGTTTAATTTCATGTCATGTGTGTAAGTCTTTCAATTCAAGCACGCACCCACATTGAGCCTTCGCTCTTATTTACAAGACCCGAGTAAGGGCCCATATACCTACTCTATATACATATCTCCCTTCGGCATTTACTTTACAAGTCATTTCCCTTCGGTTATTTCCCTTTGGTTATTTCCCTTCGGTTATTTCCCTTCGGTTATTTCCCTTCAGTATTGTCTTTACATTCGGGTTTTTCCTTTGGAGTAGCGTGAGTTTGCATTGCATCTACGCCATACCACGAGGTAGGATGCATATTGCATCAAAGCAAGCCCCGCTCGAATTCGCCCATGTAGTGGAGTGTTCATAACACACAAACTAGGTGGCCCATAAAGGGATAAAAGGAAAGACTTAGGCACGTGCAAATCCACGTGATCTAAAATTTGCAGTCGCATCTAAAAGACCCGAATTAGACACCTCGAACCGCTTCGTAGGCTTTCTATCCCAAAACTCGATTTTTGCAATGTGTACAGACTGACCCTTGTGCATCGGCGCAAGAAGGTCTGTGACGACAAGAGCTCACTTGCTCACAGTCGCCACGTTAGAAGTCAGTTTACAATATATCTTCGCTAACTTAGGTAAGCTAGCTGGCACGCCCTGTTTACATAAATAGGCCTTAGACACACGAGAGGATCTACTCCAAGCCCTGAAAAGGCGAGAGGCGGGGATTTTCGCGCGTCTACAACATGATCATGATACTTTTTGCTCAAGGATGAAGACATAACCAGTCCTAAGTGATCGTCATGGCCATCATGTTTGATTTCGACATGGTCTCCATATTTCATCGTGAGACTCATGTGTTTTATCTTAACACAATCAAGGTTTTCATATAAAACCAGAAATTGAGAAATCTTTCTTTTCAAAGCCATATGTAGGGTTAAAATTTTTCGAAATTTTGATCTCTTTTGAGAAAGCAGTGTTTGGAAAATCCTCCCTTTCTATATGAAGATGGTTTTATACGAGCCCTTTTGATCAAAATATGTGTTCCATACTTGGTTTTGGTCAAGCATGGTTTTTGGAATTCATTTTGAAGATTCATGCCTTCATGGGCATTTGATCAAGTATGGGGAACGTGTCTCAAAGAGGCACCTTAGCCACACGACATAGGGCTTGTCCCTTAATGGAGTCTTGAGTTTGAACTCATACTCCATTTGAAAAGGGCTGCCATCAATCTTGCCTATCTATTTAAGATAGGTTTTTTCAAATGAGTGCTTTAATGAACATCATTCCCTTTTCAGGATAGGGGAGATGATGTCTCAAAATTTGGAGGCCTACAGCAAGGCCAAGCATGATTCCTCTCTTGGCTTAGTGATTCCTTCTCATGCCAAGAGAGTTTTCGAAAATGTATGGCACATTCGGATGAATACTGTAGACGCGCGAAAATCCCCACGCCTCCCCTGCCTTTTCTGGGCTTGGAGTGGATCCTCTTGTGCGTCTAAGGCCTATTTATGCAAACAGGGCGTGCCAGCTAGCTTACCTAAGCTAGCGAAGATATATTTAAAACTGAATTCTAATCGTGGCGACTGTGAGCAAGTGAGCTCTTGTCGTCGCAGACCTTCTTGCACCGATGCGCAAGGGTCAGTCTGTACGCTTTGCAAAAATCAAGTTTTGGGATAGAAAGCCTACAAAGCAGTTCGAGGTGTCTAATTCGGGTCTTTTAGATGCGATAGCATATTTTAGATCACGTGGATTTGCACGTGCCTAAGTCTTTCCTTTTATCCCTTTTCGGGCCACCTAGTTTGTGTGTTATGAACACTCCACTACATGGGCGAGTTCGAGCGGGGCTTCCTTTGATGCAATATGCGTCCTACCTCATGGTATGGCGTAGATGCAATGCAAACTCACGCTACTCCAAAGGGAAAACCCGAATGTAAAGACAATACTGAAGGGAAATAACCAAAGGGAAATAACCAAAGGGAAATAACCGAAGGGAAATAACTGAAGGGAAATAACCGAAGGGAAATGACTTGTAAAGTAAATGCCGAAGGGAGATATGTATATAGAGTATGTATATGAGCCCTTACTCGGGTCTTGTAAATAAGAGCGAAGGCTCAATGTGGGTGCGTGCTTGAATTGAAAGACTTACACACACGACATGAAATTAAACCCAAATATAAATTGCAGTATGGCCTTGACTAAGGTCTTGGGAGTAAGAGCGAAAGCTCAATGTGTGTGAGAGTGCTTGAATTGAAGTACTACGCACACGACATGAAATTAAACCCAAATATAAATTGCAGTATGGCCTTGACTAAGGTCTTGGGAGTAAGAGCGAAAGCTCAATGTATGTGAGAGTGCTTGAATTGAAAGACTTACACACACGACATGAAATGAAACCCAAATAGTATAGGTCGGCTGTAGACGTGATTTTATTTCAAATCGTGGAATTCGAAATCAAACCCTCGAACTACGTCGGGTTGCGCGAGCGTGCCAGTTAGTTTATCAAAACTAACAAATTCTGATTTTCTGACTTCTAAGAACGATTGTGGACAAGTGAGATCTTTTCGACTTAGGCCTTCTTGAACCGGCGCTCAAGGGTTAGCCTAGACGCTTGAAATTTATTTGAATCCGTTAATTCGAGAAAGGAAAAACCAGATTTTCCAATAGTTTCAGATTCGTGTTTAAGTTCTTGATTTCCGAAAATTTTCAGATTCTGAAAGTTGCAGAATTTGTTCAGTTTCAAAGACCTGTTCTTCGAATTTTTAAAAATACTTCTGATTCTCCAAAAATTCTAAACTTTTACAGAATGAAGACACGTGTCTGTAGAATTAGAATATATTTTTATTTTATAATTTTGTTCTTTATTTTCTGAGAATTAAATACAGAATCAGAAACTATTATAAAATTTGAAACAGCCCTGTTTCTGTGAATCAGAAGCTTAGAAAAACAGCAATATCTTAGCACTTAGTCATCCAATTTCGATAAAATTTATTGTGTTAGAAAGATACGGATGTTAGGTTTCCAAAGAATCAAATTTCATCCAATTTCATTCAGTGGTTGAAGAGATATGGGCAAAAGAACAGAGGTCTGTTACTGAACATTCTGTTTCTGCAAAACGCAATCTGGATTTTGTATAAACTTCACGGATCTAATTGGCTAGGCAACAGTTCATAAAAATTCCTCAAAATTTTATCTAAGAACGTCTGATATGTCTAAATTATTCATGCAAAATTTTGAAGCAATTGGCTTATCCGTTTGTCTATAAAAATTCCGTGATCAGACGCATGTGCACAGACAGTTTCAGAAACCAAGTTTCGCAGAAAATTTCAGAAAGTTCCTAACGTGATTCTAGAACGAAATTCAACCTGTATCAGTCCTAATGATGCATGGAAATCATCTAAACATGGATTTTAATTCCGTTCATGAAGGAATCATGCATGTTTGTATCGATATAAATGAAGAACATGGGCTCAAGGCCTTGATTCATGTACAAATTTCCAGAATCTGTGCTTTTTCAGATTCTCATGAATTAAAACCAATTTCTGCAAGAATTCCAACCTGTGTGAGTGAGAGGGGACGTAGGAGCACTTCGTCGGATGATCGTCGGACGTCGGAACCAGGCCGGACTTCCTTCTTCTCCTTCTTCTCTTCCTTTCTCTCTCTCTCTCTCTATTTCTCTGAATTTTCGGACTGAACCTCTTGATGCTCGTTCGTTGATGGTCGCTGGTTAATCCTCTCTGCAGCACCTAGGGAAGCCTTTTTATAGGCTCTGGCTGTGATTTGGATAAGCCAGATGGTTGGGATTTGGATGAGTTCGGTTTTGATTGTGCTGATAAAATCTTATCTGAATTGGTTTCATCCTTATCTGGAACGTGATCTCCACAGGATCTGTATTGCTGAACTTTATCTTGAACGTTACTTTGTAATTTGAATATCATATGCATCTGATCTCTTGTGAATTGGTTGGGACATTATCTGTAGTTGATAACGTTATCTGCATTTGATGATTCCTTTATCTGGTAAGCTTTGAATCGTTATCTGATTAGGCTTTGATTTCATCTGAGTTAGGTAAGCCTTGATGACTCGGTCCATAATCAATACTATGACCACTGAGTTCGTCATATGATGAATTGCTGGGATTTCTGCCTCTTGAAGCATTGTAGAGATCGCTCCCTCTGTAGCTGCTACGCGAGCCATCCTGATGACAATATTGGAAACAAGGATTTGGAAGTGAAATAGATGAGCGAAGAGGAGCACAGGCAGAAGTTCCTGTGACACTGATGTTAGGTGGATGATAGCTGCTAAGTGATTTGACTGAACTTCTCGTTGAGTATGGAGTGAATTTTGTTGCGGTTCTCAACCCTCACTCTCCATTTCATCCAAATATCTTTGTGAATCTTCTCTATTTAATTCTGTAAATAGAACCTCATCAAACAACTCATCTGCACCAGGCATGTCTTTACTTATTGGCGATACAAAGTTAGCTAGCATCTCATTTACTGCTTCGGCGGACACTTCCTCCCTTAACCAAGATCGACTGGCTTTTTCTTTCGTTTACCATGTCTTTGTATGAGGCGTCTGCTACAGCAGAAGCATGAGGACTTAAAAAGGTTTTCCCTTATACTGTTCCTTCATATGCTTATCACACAAATGAGGAAGCCTTGTGAATGGATTAACAACAATCAATATATGCTTCCTGTGTATGATGGATGGCACATCTTCTAGCAAGGTTATAGAGAAGACCAGGTTCGTTTAAATACGCCAATTTGGTCATATCATCGACAACCAACTCAGAAAATAAGTCGTTTGCATGTTCCTCGCCAAGTATTTCATTTGTGTGAAATGACACATCAGAAAATGGGTCATTCTTGTCCGCCTTAATACTGTAATCATCTTCTGGTTCAGCACTCCTTTCAAGTTACTGCACATTTTCATCATCGCTCAGGCAAAGTGTGGCCTGGCTAATATTACCAGTAAATGATAACACAGATCCACTGCCAACGCCCAACCTATTCAAGCTAATTGATCCTCTGCTCACAAATTCAAAACTCCTAGAAGCACCTTGGTCTAACAACTCGCCACCTCCCTCTTATGTCATTGCTGCTGCTCCTTAAATCTCAGCCATCTTTAGAGGAAACCAGTCATAGCATATCTGGGCCCAGATGTAGGATCTATCATAAAACACACGGCTTTGCGCCAAGCTTTGTTGTTGTTTATGTGATCACAATCAACATTATTCTTTAGTAACTTCACAACATCAGCCCGTGTTGTGATTTAACAAATCAGAACACTTTCCCATTAATGTGAAATGTCCCAATCATAATCAGTAGTATCTCTAAACCAGATTAATTTGTCCTTGTTCTATTTCAGAAAGTTCAGCATTTTCCATAATATTGGCATTTTGTGACATTCCCCATTCTTTGTCAGGTGAATCTATGATTCAGCAACAACATCAGCAACTTCAGCATATCCTGTATCTTCCTTGTTCTCTACCATGAGCATTATGAATTTCCACCTGCATACTTGCTGTGGAAGTGGTTAAGCAAATACATGTTACATACTTACCTATTATGAATGTATTCAAATAGGCCTATGTTACGTTTTTGAAAATCAACTTTCATGCTCATTCAATCCTTTCCACGAGTGTTGGGATATTAAAATTGCTCTTATCATAACATATCAATAGCATACCAGTAACAAATGACAATGCAAATTGATGTATATCAATACTAATTACCTCAATACCCAAACATAACGTAGACACGTTACGAGAGACATTCGATACCAAACCTTCATTTTTTGGAGGCTTTCGTTCTTGCTTCCACCTTTCCTTTCTTTTGATAATACCGACCTTATCCTCTAGAGATTGATTTCTTTCCAAATGCGAGCTTTTCTTTCTAGGAAGCTCACTTTCCCTTTTTGATGCCCGTTTTCCCTTTTTGGGCGTTCACCTTCTTTTTTAGGTGTCAACTTGTCTTTTCAATGCCTTTTCCTTTTGAAGAGGAAAGCTTTCAACATACTTTTCATAATAAATCTTTTAGGAAAACGAAATCCTGTTTTTCCAGTACTAAGGGCAAAATCGTCATTTTTTCAAATTTTGTCAAAACTCAAAACTTTCAGAACGGAAAGCATTCTTTCATCATTTTAAAGCTTCCATAAAATTTTGGTACCAAAACAAACTCGCTTAGTGCCTTTTTCCTTCAAAAACCCCAAAATTTGCCAAAATGGCCACTTTCCTAAAAAGGTAAGAATTTTAAAAGAAAATTTTGGGTGTCTACATCGGCCCTTACTTGGGTCTTTCAAATAAGAGTGAAGGCTCAATGTATGTGAGAGTGCTTGAATTAAAAGACAACGCACCCAACTTAAGCAAAACCCTACAAAATCAAAGTATATATATATATATTTATGTATTAGGGGCTAATTAGGCCCGTGTGTGTTCAAAATCGTGCACAACTAAGAGAGTGCACGTGTGTGGGTGTGCCAAGCCACGTTATTACAAGCGGGGGGAGACTATGCTCCGTTATTACAACCCCGTATCGAATTGAATCTCAAGCAAGTATACAACTAAAGACCGAGTTAGGCACTTACTAGTAGCTAGTCCGTAGATGCCTTGCTTGAGCGTGGGCTTGGCCTTCGCCTTGGGCTGCAAAAGGGAGCTCCGTGAGGTTGAACGGCAAGAGGAGGTGCTGGCCAGAGGTCCTTGGTGCGCGGAAGAGGTGCCTCGGAGGTGGCCAGCGGCTAGCAAAGGGCTGTTTTTGGTGTGTTGGGTTAAAGGACCTAAGTAAGGTCACTAAGGGAATATGGCACTAAGGGAATGAGCTAGTAAGGAGAGGGTGATGGCTGGCGGATGGCCGGCCGAATGAAGGGGATGACAGTCGGTTGAAGTGGCCGACTAGGGGAGTTCGATGGTGGGTAGTTAGGGAGCTATGGGTTCGGTTGAGTGAGAAGGGTGGCAGCGAGTGGAAGGGCTGATGTTAGGGTGGTAGGGGAGTGGATTAGGTAGTTTAGAGTGGAGAGGGAGTGAAGAGGTGGCAAGATAGGATGTGGGGGGCTTACCGGGTGAAGAAGAGGGTGGCGTTCGGCTGGAAGGAAGTTGGGCAGGCGGTGGCGTTCGGCTGGAAGGTGGTGCTGTAGGTGGCGGTGCAGGTGGTGGTGGGATGGGGAGCAGGTGGAGTAGGTGGAGCAGGGGGAGCAGGCGGCTGAGCTTGGGGAAGTGGAGGACCCAGCTGGGCTTGGGGAAGGCGACTTGGTGATGAAACCCGCCCCCAAAGGGGGGGTGTTTATATAGGGTTGGGTAGGTCGGTTAGGGCTGGGTTTGGGGTAGTGGTTAGGTGGTTTAGGTAGGGTGGTATGATGATAAAGTGGGCTGGAAAGGGTAGGGCCAGATATTTTAGATACTAGTGGTTTGGGTAGGTTGTGGGCTAGGGGTGGTTTAGGGGTTTAGGGTTTGGTTAGGTGGGTGGGTTCTAGGGTGAGGTTTAGTGAGCTAGGTTAGTGTAGATGCGCGAAAATCCCCGCCTCTCGCCTTTTTCAGGGCTCGGAGAGGATCCTCTCATGTGTCTAAGGCCTATGTATGCAAACAGGGCGTGCCAGCTAGCTTACCTAAGCTAGCGAAGATATTTTTAACACTGACTTCTAAACGTGGCGACTGTGAGCAAGTAAGCTCTTGTCGTCGCAGACCTTCTTGCACCGATGCGCAAGGGTCAGTCTGTATGCTTTGCAAAAATCGAGTTTTGGAGAGAAAGTCTACGAAGTGTTTCGAGGTGTCTATTTCGGGTCTTTAAAATGCGATTGCATGTTTTAGATCGCGTGGATTTGCACGTGCCTAAGTCTTTTCTTTTATCCCTTTTCGGGCCACCTAGTTTGTGTGTTATGAACACTCCACTACATGGGCGAATTCGAGCGGGGCTTGCTTTGATGCAATATGCATCCTACCTCGTGGTATGGCGTAGATGCAATGCAAACTCACGCTACTCCAAAGGGAAAACCTCAAATGTAAAGACAATACTGAAGGGAAATAACCGAAGGGAAATAACCGAAGGGAGATATGTATATAGATTATGTATATGAGTCCTTACTCAGGTCTTGCAAATAAGAGCAAAGGCTCAATGTGGGTGCGTGCTTCAATTGAAAGACTTACACACACGACATGAAATTAAACCCAAATATAAATTGCAGTATGGCCTTGACTAAGGTCTTGGGAGTAAGAGCGAAAGCTCAATGTGTGTGAGAGTGCTTGAATTGAAGTACTACACACACGACATAAATGAAACCCAAATATAACTGCAATAAGGCCTTTACTAAGGTCTTGGGAGTAAGAGCGAAGGCTCAATGTGTGTGAGAGTGCTTGAATTGAAAGACTTACACACACGATATGAAATGAAACCCAAATAGTATAGGTCGGCCCTTACTTGGGTCTTTCAAATAAGAGCGAAAGCTCAATGTGTGTGAAAGGGCTTGAATTGAAAGACTTACTCACACGACATGAAATGAAACCCAAATAGTATAGGTCGGCCCTTACTTGGGTCTTTCAAATAAGAGCGAAAGCTCAATGTGTGTGAGTGCTTGAATTGAAAGACAACGCACCCAACTTAAGCAAAACCCTTCGAAAATGAAAGTATATATATGCACTTATGTATTAGGGGCTGATTAGGCCCGTGTGTGTTCAAAATCGTGCACAACTAAGAGAGTGCATGTGTGTGGGTGTGCCAAGCCACGTTATTACAAGCAGGGGGAGACTATGCTCCGTTATTACAACCCCGTATCAAATTGAATCTCAAGCAAGTATACAACTAAAGACCGAGTTTAGGAACTTACGAGTAGCTGGTCCGTAGAGGCCTTGCTTGAGCGTGGGCTTGGCCTTCGCCTTGGGCTGCAAACGGGAGCTCCGCGAGGGTGAATGACAAAGGGTGCTGGCCCGGTGCAAGTGGGGCGCGGGATGGGTGCCTCGAAGGTGGTCGGCTACAAGTGGGTGTCGCCTTGATGTAGGGGGATTAAAGGGGCTGGGCCAAGTGAGTGTGTAGGGTCACTAGGAGAGTCTAGAGTGTTGGGGAGTATGGACCTAAGGGGAGTTTAAGGGAAGGCCGAATGGGAATCCTAGGGGAGAAGAGATGGCTGGCCGGGTGTAGTTAGGGTAGTTAGGTAGTGGCCGGTGGTTTAGGTTGTGATAGGTTCGGCTAAGTGAGAATGGTGGCAGCAAAGGGCTGATGTGTAGGTAAGGTGGTGGTATGGCGGGTGGCTAGGAGTGGAGAGGGAGTAGAGAAGGAGTTAGGTAGAGTGGGGGGTACTTACCGAATGGGGAGAAGGTGGTACCCGGCTGGGAGGAAGATGGGCAGGATGTGAAGCTCGGCCGGGAGGTGGTGGAGATGGCGGTGCAAGTGGTGGTGGAATGGAGGGATGGTGGTGGTGCAGGCGGCACAGGTGGAGTAGCTGGGGAAGTGGAGGAGGTGGAGCAGGTTCGACTGGACTTGGGGAAGGAGAGGACCCGGCTGGGATCTAGGTGGGCTTCTAGATCGGAAAACCCGCCCCCAAGGGGGGGGGGTTATATAGGGATGGGTAGGTCGGTTAGGGCTGGGTTTGGGGTAGTGGTTAGGTGGTTTAGGTAGGGTGGTATGAAGATAAGGTGGGCTGGAAAGGGTAGGGCCAGATATTTTAAAACTAGTGGTTTGGGTAGATTGTGGGCTAGGGGTGGTTTAGGGGTTTACGGCTAGGTCAGGTGGTTGGGTTCTAGGGTGAGGTTTAGTGAGCTAGGTTAGATGATTAGGCTAGGTTTAGGGAAATTAACCTAGGTTTAGGGAAGGATTAGGGAAGTGGGTTAGGTGATTAGGTTGGGATTAGGTCGGGATTAGGGAAGTGGGTTAGGTGATTAGGCTCAGATTAGGGGTGGATTAGGGTGGTAGGCTAGGATTAGGTGTTTTGGGTTAGGTTTAGGTGAAGGAGCTCCCTTTGCATGGCCCATAGACCTTAACCACCTCATGTTGGTGCAGCCCTAGGTTAGGTTTTGGCTAATTACAAGCTTAAGCCCACTCAATTAGGCTAACCCACATGATTAACCCCAAACTTGACACACAAGTCAAGCTTAATTACAACTCTCTTGATATTATCCATCCCCACTCTCTCTCATGCCCATAATCCCATGTGAATTTCAAGTGGGCCCCACCTCCATTTATGAGAAGGTGATGTGGGCCATGGATATGGATGTTGGATTGGATCTCTAGATCCAAATCCAAATCAAAGTCCACGTATGGGTTTGGATTGGGATCTGGATATATATGGTCCAGATCCAATCCAAACTGAACTCTGACTCCTTCGAGCTGGGTTCGAAACGAACGATTTGTGCAGGGCCTTACAGTATCAGTACTCCGTCTGCGTTGGGTCTTCGCCAACATGGTCGTCCGCCTCCGTTTATGCCTTCCGGAGATGACTTCAAATGATATTTTGATAAGAACAGGGTCTTGGACGTTCGAGATCCTGGGGGTATGGATGTGATACAAGAGTTGCTGTGCCGGGCTCGACATGTGCTCCGATTCTGGGCTCTTCTTAGCTCTCCAGGTCCTGTCTTAATCGGGCCAAGCCGCTTCGGGGTTTCAAAACATGTTTTAAAAAGGTTTTAAAAGCTATATTATATATTTTTGAAATACAGAGTTTAAAACATATGTACAGGGTTGTCTGGAAGGCTCCTGGGTTTCCAGACTCAAAAATGGCCCTTTGGGGCTGCTTGTACAAAACCAGGTTTGTTTAAGAAATTCATGGGATTTCGGGGTGTTTACAGTTAGGTGATTAGGCTAGGATTAGGCTGGGTTTAGGGAATTTAACCTAGGTTTAGGGAAGTGGGTTAGGTGATTAGGTTGGGATTAGGTCGGGATTAGGGAAGTGGGTTAGGTGATTAGGTTCAGATTAGGGTGGAAGGCTAGGATTAGGTATTTTGGGTTAGGTTTAGGTTTAGGTGAAGGAGCTCCCTTTGCATGGCCCATAGACTTTAACCACATCATGTTGGTGCAGCCCTAGGTTAGGTTTTGGCTAATTACAAGCTTAAACCCACTCAATTAGGCTAACCCACATGATTAACCCCAAACTTGACACACAAGTCAAGCTTAATTACAACACACTTGATCTTATCCACTCCCCCACTCTCTCTCATGCCCATAATCCCACGTGAATTTCAAGTGGGCCCCACCTCCATTTATGAGAAGGTGATGTGGGCCATGGATATGGATATTGGATTGGATTTTTGAATCCAAATCCAAATCCAAGTCCATACATGGGTTTGGATTGGGATATGGATATATATGGTCCAGATCCAATCCAAACTGAACTCTAACTCCTTCGAGCTGTATTCGAAACGAACGGTTTGTGCGGGGCCTGACAGCATCAGTGCTCCGTCTGCGTTGGGTCTTCGCCAACATGATCGTCCGCCTCTGTTTTCGCCTTCCGGAGATGACTTCAAACAAGGTTTCGATGATAACAGGGTCTTGGACGTTCGAGATCCTAGGGGTGTGAATTTGATACAAGAGTTACTGTGCCGGGCTTGACATGTGCTCCAGTTTCGGGCTCTCCTTAGCTCTCTTGGTCCTGCCTGGATTAGGCCAAGCTGCTTCGGGGTTTCAAAACATGTTTTTAAAAGGGTTTTAAAAGCCATATTGTATGTTTTCGAAATACAGAGTTCAAAACATATGTACAGGGTTGTCTGGAAGGCTCCTGGGTTTCCAGACTCAAAATGGCCCTTTGGGGCTGCTTTTACAAAACCAGATGGGTTTGAGAAATTCGTGGGATTTCGGGGTGTTTACAAATACCATCTTCATTTTGATCGGATCAAGCACACAATGCACGTATTGTAATGCTTGGGAGGTTTTTATCAAAAGAATTTTGAAAGGTTTTTGTGAAATGCTAACCCTTTTTCGAGATTCTCATTTCTTTTTGAAGTCTGCCTTGAAGGTGTTGGCTTTTATTCGTATGGAGACATGCCCATGAAGGCTCGATACTTAGGGAGCTGACTCTTATTGCCCCTTTGATTTTTCAAAACCCTGAATTCGAGTTCTAGGATGATATCTAGACTCGATGCATATGAATGATTTCAAAGTGTAATGCATGATGCATATGCACACACTATGGGTTTAAACTTATTTCTAAAAATCCCCAATTTTCCATAAGTCAAGGATTTTGAGAAGTTCAGGAAGCTTGGAGGTGTTTATTCCTCCTTGCTTTGGTGATTCTCGAGCTTTTCATTTTGAAAGAGCTCTAGGCAAAAGGGTGGACAGGACCAGCTTTTTGGATACTTGGGTTCTTGGAGTATATACAATTTTCAAAAATGGGCCTTGTATATGGCCACAGGCTTTTGAAACAAAATTTCTTTTTGGAATTTTCGTTTTTCCAAATGTTTTTGAGATTTTGAGGGTTTTCAATTTTTTTGGTCTTTTTCAAAAGTAGGGATCTTCCATTGAACCTTCAAAGAAAACATTCATGAATCAGACTCTAATCAGATAGGTCTAAGACATGGGTTTTGGTTTTAGAGGTTCTACAGGGCACCCTTGACCCAGATGGTCTTAGGTGGTGGCTCTAGGGGTATGGGTAGGCTGTAGCCCAGTTCATATCATTCCCTATTGGGTCTAGGTAGGACAGGTTCTATCCTACCTTGGTTTCGGGTTCCTAGGCCCGCGTAGGTTTTATATCCCATATTCAAAATCATGTTCCAAGACTTTTTGCTTTTTGAAAAGTTTTGGTATAAATCATGGTCTTGGAACATGGAATCGTCCATGTCAGGGATATATACCCTTTTTGTTTTGGATAAAGGGAGTTTGGGTTCAGGGGTGATGGAAGACTTGGGCTTCCATACAAACCTGGTTTGGGAGACATGTCTCTTAAAGAAAACCATGCTTGGTTCTTTAAGAGGCTTTGGATATTTCGGGATGATGGAAGACTTGGGTTTCCACGCATCCCAGGTTTGGGAGATGTGTCTTTCGAGAGAAACCAGACTTGGTCCTTTGAAAGATTTTGGATTTTTCAAGATGGTGGAAAACTTGGATTTCCACACAACCTGGGTTTTGGAGACATATTCTTCAAGGGAAGCCAAGCTACCTCCCTTGAAGGTTTTTGGATGTTTCAGGGTGGACCAAAAATAGCCCCCTCTAAGTATTTTCATCACCATCATGTTGGCATTAACATGACCTCCACATTCTCCATCGTGGAACTCATGCATCACTATCCTAGCCTCCTCTAGGTCGATACACCTAAGCAAAATGCCAGTAAAACTTTTTTTGTATAAGACCCCACCCAGAATGGTGTATCGGGTCGAAATCTTACGGATGAATGCCTTATCTTTTGATGTGGCATCCTCGGTGAATCCCCCATTTTCTAAAAACTGTTTGATGTCATAAAACCAGGGTTTTCCAATAGACTCTGGGTTATTTTGGCAAATATCCAAGTCGTGTGTGGATGGGTGGGGCGCATGCCATATTTCCAAAGATCTGGTCCCTGAAATGGGATCGACCTTCAGGGCTGAACCCAAGGAGGAGAGGGCATCGGCGATGCCATTGTCCTCCCTTCCTACGTGTGTGAGTCTACACGATTGGAAGGACTGGACCAATCGAGTGGCCAACTCGTGATATGGAAGTAGTTTCTCATTACGTACTTGCCAAATTTTTAAAACCTGGTTTATGACAAGGAGCGAATCTCCAAAGACCTCAATGCACGATGCCCCTAGAGTTTTTGAAATCCTTAAGCCTTGTATGAGTGCTTCATACTCAGCCACGTTGTTGGAACATTCAAAATCTAAGCGGACTGCTATGGGAATCTCACCCTTTTCAGGGGAGATTAGGATGACCACAGCACTAGCCCCTCGTTGGTTTCATGCCCCATCGAAGTGCATCTTCCACACTTGGTTTTCGAAAGAATTTGCCAAAATGTGGTTTTGAAAATGGTTTTGCAATATGCCTTCATCAGGCATTTCAACAAGAGTGGGATATGCGTCCTCTAAGAGGAATTCAGCCACGTAATCTGCTAGGGCTTGCCCCGTAATGGAGATCTGGTGATGGTATTTCAGATCATACTCCATTAGAAGGAGTTGCCATTTGCCCAATCTACCTGTGAGAATGGGTTTTTCGAACAAGTGCTTGATTGGATCAAGCTTGGACACTATAAAGATCTCATGATCTAGGAAATAGTGTCTGAATTTCTGGCAGGCCCAGACTAGGGCCAAGCACGTCTTCTCTATGGCTTGATAATTTCGTTCATAAGCCAAGAGAGTTTTCGAAATATAGTAGATGGCATACTCCTTATGGGTGTCATCCTCGTATTGAGCCAACAGGGCTCCTAAAGCATTTGCATGCATGGAGATGTATAATAAAAGCGGTTTTCCTTGCTTTGGAGGGTTCAAAACGGGGGGATTAACCAAGTATGCCTTCAGTCTCTCGAAGGACTTTTGGCATTCGTCATCCCATAAGAATTTTGTGCCCTTCCTCAACAGTTTGTTGAAGGGTTCGCATCTAGTGGCCAGATTCGATATGAATCGGCGAACGGATTGTAAATGACCCTGGAGGCTACGGATTTGGGTGAGATTGGAGGGTGGAGCCATGTCTATGATGGCTCGACACTTAGAGGGGTCGACTTCTATTCCCCTTTGGCTCACCATAAAGCCTAGAAGTTTCCCTGATTCTACCCCGAACACACATTTTTGAGGGTTTAGCTTTACTTTGTAATGCCTAAGCCTTTCGAAAATTTTTTGTAAACATTCGATATGAGTGCATCGGGTTTTGGATTTTGCCAAGAGATCATCTACATACACTTCTACAAGCTCATGAATTTGATCATGGAAGATCGTGGTCATGGCTCGTTGGTATGTTGCGCCAGCATTTTTCAAACCAAAGGGCATGACTGTATAGCAGTACGTGCCCCATGGGGTTGTGAAGGTGGTCTTACCCTGATCTCGTGGACTTAGTTTGATTTGATTATAGCCTGAATAGCCATCCATGAATGAAAACATTTCATGATTTGCAGTACTATCGACTATCAAATCTATGTTTGGTAAAGGATAATTATCCTTTGGAGTGGCTTTATTCAGGTTTTTGAAATCGATGCATATTCGAATTTTCCCATTGGTTTTTCGAACTACAACGATATTTGATAACCAATCAGAATACGCAATGGGTTTTATAAATCCGACTTTTAGTAGATCTTCTAAACCCTCTTTGACTTGAGTGTGCACATTCGGGTTTTCCTAAGCTTCTGCTTTATGGGTTTTACACCTGCATCTAAGGGAAGACGATGTTCGACAATGTTGGGATCTATGCCCGGCATGTCTTCATACGTCCATGCAAACACATCTAAATAGGTTCGTAGAAATGCCATGAATGCTAACCTTTCAGTTTCATGCAAACATGCGCCTATTTTGATGGTTTTGGGATTGGAATCATCCCCTAGATTCACCTCTATGAAATCTCCTCCTACTGATTGAGAAGGTTTTTCAAAATCGAGAATCTTATGAAATTCTGGGAGCTCAGAAGTGGGATCTTCCTCAAGGGGATCCACTTCTGGGCTTTGATCATTCTCGTGGGCTATAGGCCTGAGGGAATTTGATGCGTGGTTTTCAAAATGACCTAGTTTTGTACTTGGATTTTCAAGTGATTTCAAAATTTTTGGTCTGGCTATGTAGACGACGTTTCTTTCGAAATCCTTTTCTTTTGCCAAAGTCCTACCAGGAGCAGCTATATACAAAATCTTTTTGGTATTTTCCAAATTTTCGATTTTTTTGGGTTTTTGTAAAACAAGAACTTTGGGAACTATACAAAGCACTCTTTTTTCGAGTTTTTGTTTTTCCATTATTTTTGGTTTTTCTTGTTTTTCGATTTTTTTTATTTTAAGCTTTTCAAATATTTTTGTATTTTTAGAAAAGGGGTCTTCCGTAATACCTACAAAGGGAAAACAATACGGGTTAGACTCGGAATAGGAGATCTAAATCGTAGGTCTCTTCTAAGGCAGGCTCCGGGGCACCCTTGACCCAGGTGGTCACAGGGGGTGGCTCCGGCGATATTCGGGGAGTATAGCCGATCCCATATCGGCTTGGATTGGCCCTAGGAAGGATGGGCTCTAGGAGACCCTGGTTTTGTGCCCCTAGACTTTTGTAGGGCGTGTAGCCCATGTTCAACAACATATTCCATGATTTCTTGTTTTTTGAAAAGGTTGAGTATAAATCGTGGTCCTGGAACATACTGTCGTCCATATTATGCTCATATGGCCTCTTGTCCAGGGGCTTTGGAAATAGGGAACGCTTGGGTTTTCCTAGAAGGATTAGAGTTGGGAGGGGGCCTGCTTTGGGCGGCCCCTTCACACATACAACCTTCCTAGGGTTGTTCAACACGAGCCGAGGTGGCTCAACCATAATTTGCCCCAGGTTAGCCTCATGGGCCTGGGAGCTTGATAAACAAGGGGAGTTTATGATCCCCTGAAGCTGTGGGTGACTCTCACCTAGGATCACTACGACCTGGTCCCTAAAAGGGACCTTGACACACCTGTGGAAGGTGGATGGCACAGCGCACAAACTGTGTATCCAGGGCCTTCCCAACAACAGGTTATAATGGGGGTGGATGTCCAAGACATGGAACACCCCCGTGTGTTCGATCCCTCCCGTTTCCATTGGGAGTTCGATGGATCCTAAAGGTCTAGACGCATTCCCATCGTATCCAGTGATAACGATGGGGCTTGGGTTCACTGAAGTCAAGGTGACTCCGATTTTGTACGCCACATGAAGTGGAAGGATGTTGAGCCCTCCTCCACCATCGACTAGGCACCTGTCCAGAGAGTGGTTGTTTAGAACCACCTCGATATGCAGGGCCTGGTTATGGGTTTCGTAGGGTCTATCTACATCCTCTTCCGAGAAAGTGATGGGTGATTTTGCTCCTAATAAAGCCACTTGGGCATACAAGGATTCCGGACTTATGTTCAAATCAACCTTGGCCCTTTCTAGAATTTTCTCTAATACAAGTCTATGCCTAGGCGAGGTTTATATAAGCTCTAAGATAGACATGTGAATAGGAATCTTTGAAAGGTGGTTTTCAAAGTCATAAGGATTTAGGATGACTTTGTCCTTATCTGCTTTTGGCCGAACACTAGGGATACATGCTTTTGAGGGGCCAGGCACACTGACCACCTTTTGAGCACCTTGAAGGTGCGGGGGTTGATAGATCCTTTCAGATCTAGTGACTTCCCCCATGACCAGCCTAGGGTTCGCGCTAACTTTGGCTCTAAGGATGAGCTGAGGAGAACCTTGGGTTTTCAAAGCTGGTTTTACCGGGGATTCCACTTTTGGTGGTCCCCGAATGATGACTTGGGCGGGTTTCTTGTATAGTACAAGAATGGGCGCCCAAGTGGGTCGACCAGGTTCTGGTTTTTGGGCTAGTTCCTTGGAAATGGTGAGGGTACATACCTCCTTTCCTTTCCCACTGCCACTGGCGTGTTTGGGAAAGGGTTCCTTGAAGATAGCTTGAGGTGGCTCAGGTTCTGCAGTGACCTGGAGCCGGCCTTCTGCTATCAAGTTCTCAATTTTATTTAAGAGAGAGAAGCAGCGTTTAGTATCATGGCCTTTGAGCCGATGATACTTACAAAATCGGTTTAAATACCCCCCTTTGGAAGTGACTCCTTCGGGGATTTCAGGGAGTTCTATCATGCCCTGGGCAAGTAGGAGGTCTAGGACCTCTGACACAGGTTGCCCCAGCGGAGTGTACTCCCGTTTTTCAACCGGTTTTTGAAAATTTCACTCCCTCTTATTTTCTATCTTTTCAAAATTTTTGGAAGTGCCCGCCACGCTTGGATCCACCCGGACATTAGCGATTTTATAGGGCTTTGCCCCTTTGTCCGTCGTGGGTAACCCGTATGTGATGGGCTTTTCCAAGCGGGTTTTTAGAACGGTACTTCCTTTCCATAAGTGATCGTATGTCCCTTTTCGCAAGTTGGTTTCGAAAAGGGAGGCCTTTTTGATCAACTTATGGAAAGTTGAGATCTCATGGAGCGAGAGAAGGGTTTTTAACTCGCTTTTAAAATTATCAAGGATGAGCATGACTGCGCATCCTTCGGATATGGGCTCTCGCACTTGGCCCAAAAGCGACCTCCATCTTATAATGAAGGCATGTACGTCTTCGTTCATGCCTTGCTTTGTATCCCTTAAGGTATTTAGAGTCAGCGTGACTTCTACGTTGTGTGCAAATCTTTGCATGAAGCAGTTCGCTAACTCTTCAAAAGTAGCGAACTGGCTTAAGTCGTAGAAAGCCAGCCATTTGGCCGCTGTGCCTTTAAGGGATAAAGGGAACCAATACACCCATTTCATCGAGTCCTTTTTCTTCTTATGGGCTCGACGCGAGAAAAGCTGCAAGTGAGACCTAGGGTCTCCCATGCCATCATACCGATGGAAGTTCGGTATCTCATCGTCACTGTCTGTTTTGTAATCCATAGGAAGGAAATCAGACAGGGCGTAGCTTCTTTTCTCTTTATTCTGCCCTTTCAGCAACTACTGTAGGGCTTTACGGTCCTTTTGTGTGAAGGACTCATGGTATTGGTTGCCTTCCATTACGGAGGCCTCTTTGTGCTTGCGAGGTTTTTCAGATTTTTTCTTAGGCCTTTGTTCACCGTTTGATGAACATGAATCGCCTACTTCAGCCTCTTGGCTGAGAGCATCGATTTTGGCCTCAAACTCCCTTCTCAGGTCCTCGATTTCATCTAGTTTTATTTTGTTTTTGAAAATCCTCCTAGAGTGAGAACTTGATGCGCATGAGCCTCGGCTCGACACTTCACTTGGATTGGATTTTGACATGCTTTTCAAGCTTTTTCAAAATGTCCTAAGTACAAGCAAAGAAAACAAGTTAAAATGACACCTTTTTAACAAAATTTTCGCAAGACTTCTACTTAAAAACTGGATTTTTGAAAGGCTCACGTCCCACTGGGCGTGCCAATCTCTGTAGACGCGCGAAAATCCCCACGCCTCCCCTACCTTTTCTGGGCTTGGAGTGGATCCTCTCGTGCGTCTGAGGCCAATTTATGCAAACAGGGCGTGCCAACTAGCTTACCTAAGCTAGCGAAGATTAAAACTGACTTCTAATCGTGGCGACTGTGAGCAAGTGAGCTCTTATCGTCGCAGACTTTCTTGCACCGATGCGCAAGGGTCAGTCTGTACGCTTTGCAAAAAATCGAGTTTTGGGATAGAAAGTCTACGAAGTGGTTCGAGGTGTCTAATTCAGGTCTTTTAGATGCGATTGCATTTTTTAGATCACGTGGATTTGCATGTGCCTAAGTCTTTCCTTTTATCCCTTTTCGGCCCACCTAGTTTGTGTGTTATGAACACTCCACTACATGGGCGAGTTCGAGCGGGGCTTGCTTTGATGCAATATGCGTCCTACCTCGTGGTATGGCGTAGATGCAATGCAAACTCACGCTACTCCAAAGGGAAAACCCGAAAGTAAAGACAATACTGAAGGGAAATAACCGAAGGGAAATGACTTGTAAAGTAAATGCCGAAGGGAGATATGTATATAGAGTATGTATATGAGCCCTTACTCGGGTCTTGCAAATAAGAGCGAAGGCTCAATGTGGGTGCGTGCTTGAATTGAAAGACTTACACACACGACATGAAATTAAATCCAAATATAAATTGCAGTATGGCCTTGACTAAGGTCTTGGGAGTAAGAGCGAAAGCTCAATGTGTGTGAGAGTGCTTGAATTAAAGTACTACGCACACGACATGAAATTAAACCCAAATATAAATTGCAGTATGGCCTTGACTAAAGTCTTGGGAGTAAGAGTGAAAGCTCAATGTGTGTGAGAGTGCTTGAATTGAAAGACTTACACACACGACATGAAATGAAACCCAAATAGTATAGGTCGGCCCTTACTTGGGTCTTTCAAATAAGAGCGAAGGCTCAATGTGTGTTAGAATGCTTGAATTGAAAGACAACGCACCCAACTTAAGCAAAACCCTACAAAATCAAAGTATATATATATATATTTATGTATTAGGGGTTGATTAGGCCAGTGTGTGTTCAAAATCATGCACAACTAAGAGAGTGCACGTGTGTGGGTGTGCCAAGCCATTTTATTACAAGCGGGGGGAGACTATGCTCTGTTATTACAACCCCGTATCGAATTGAATCTCAAGCAAGTATACAACTAAAGACCGAGTTAGGCACTTACTAGTAGCTGGTCTGTAGATGCCTTGCTTGAGCGTGGGCTTGGCCTTCGCCTTGAGCTGCAAAAGGGAGCTCCGTGAGGTTGAACGGCAAGAGGAGGTGTTGGCCGGAGGTCCTTGGTGCGCGGAAGAGGCGCCTCGGAGGTGGCCGACGGCTAGCAAAGGGCTGTTTTTGGTGTGTTGGGTTAAAGGACCTAAGTAAGGTCACTAAGGGAATATGGCACTAAGGGAATGAGCTAGTAAGGAGAGGGTGATGGCTGGCGGATGGCCGGCCGAATGAAGGGGATGACAGTCGGTTGAAGTGGCCGACTAGGGGAGTTCGATGGTTGGTAGTTAGGGAGCTATGGGTTCGACTGAGTGGGAAGGGTGGCGGCGAGTGGAAGGGCTGATGTTAGGGTGGTAGGGGAGTGGATTAGGTAGTTTAGAGTGGAGAGGGAGTGAAGAGGTGGCAAGATAGGATGTGGGGGGCTTACCGAGTAAAGAAGAGGGTGGCGTTCGGCTGGAAGGAAGTTGGGCAAGCGGTGGCGTTCGGCTGGAAGGTGGTGTTGTAGGTGGCAGTGCAGGTGGTGGTGGGATGGGGAGCAGGTGGAGTAGGTGGAGCAGGGGGAGCAGGCGGCTGAGCTTGGGGAAGTGGAGGACCCGGCTGGGCTTGGGGAAGGCGACTTGGTGATGAAACCCGCCCCCAAAGGGGGAGTGTTTATATAGGGCTGGGTAGGTCGGTTAGGGCTGGGTTTGGGGTAGTGGTTAGGTGGTTTAGGTAGGGTGGTACGATGATAAGGTGGGCTGGAAAGGGTAGGGCCAGATATTTTAGATACTAGTGGTTTGGGTAGGTTGTGGGCTAGGGGTGGTTTAGGGGTTTAGGGTTTGGTTAGGTGGGTGGGTTCTAGGGTGAGGTTTAGTGAGCTAGGTTAGGTGATTAGGCTAGGTTTAGGGAATTTAACCTAGGTTTAGGGAAGGATTAGGGAAGTGGGTTAGGTGATTAGGTTGGGATTAGGCCGGGATTAGGGAAGTGGGTTTGGTGATTAGGTTCAGATTAGGGTCGGATTAGGGTGGAAGGCTAGGATTAGGTATTTTGGGTTAGGTTTAGGTGAAGGAGCTCCCTTTGCATGGCCCATAGATTTTAACCACATCATGTTGGTGCAGCCCTAGGTTAGGTTTTGGCTAATTACAAGCTTAAACCCACTCAATTAGGCTAACCCACATGATTAACCCCAAACTTGACACACAAGTCAAGCTTAATTACAACACACTTGATCTTATCCACTCCCCCACTCTCTCTCATGCCCATAATCCCACGTGAATTTCAAGTGGGCCCCACCTCCATTTATGAAAAGGTGATGTGGGCCATGGATATGGATATTGGATTGGATTTTTGAATCCAAATCCAAATCCAAGTCCATACATGGGTTTGGATTGGGATCTGGATATATATGGTCCAAATCTAATCCAAACTGAACTCTGACTCCTTCGAGCTGTATTCGAAACGAACAGTTTGTGCGGGGCCTGACAGCATCAGTGCTCCGTCTGCGTTGGGTCTTCGCCAACATGATCATCCGCCTCTGTTTTCGCCTTCTGGAGATGACTTCAAACAAGGTTTCGATGATAATAGGGTCTTGGACGTTCGAGATCCTGGGGGTGTGAATTTGATACAAGAGTTGTTGTGCCAAACTTGACATGTGCTCCAGTTTCGGGCTCTTCTTAGCTCTCTTGGTCCTGTCTGGATTAGGCCAAGCTGCTTCGGGGTTTCAAAACATGTTTTTAAAAGGGTTTTAAAAGTCATATTGTATGTTTTCGAAATACAGAGTTCAAAACATATGTACAGGGTTGTCTGGAAGGCTCCTGGGTTTCCAGACTCAAAATGGCCCTTTGGGGCTACTTTTACAAAACCATATGGGTTTGAGAAATTCGTGGGATTTCGGGGTGTTTACAAATACCATCTTCATTTTGATCGGATCAAGCACACAATGCACGTATTGTAATGCTTGGGAGGTTTTTATCAAAAGAATTTTGAAAGGTTTTTGTGAAATGCTAACCCTTTTTCGAGATTCTCATTTCTTTTTGAAGTCTGCCTTGAAGGTGTTGGCTTTTATTCGTATGGAGACATGCCCATGAAGGCTCGATACTTAGGGAGCTGACTCTTATTGCCCCTTTGATTTTTCAAAACCCTGAATTCGAGTTCTAGGATGATATCTAGACTCGATGCATATGAATGATTTCAAAGTGTAATGCATGATGCATATGCACACACTATGGGTTTAAACTTATTTCTAAAAATCCCCAATTTTCCATAAGTCAAGGATTTTGAGAAGTTCAGGAAGCTTGGAGGTGTTTATTCCTCCTTGCTTTGGTGATTCTCGAGCTTTTCATTTTGAAAGAGCTCTAGGCAAAAGGGTGGACAGGACCAGCTTTTTGGATACTTGGGTTCTTGGAGTATATATAATTTTCAAAAATGGGCCTTGTATATGGCCACAGGCTTTTGAAACAAAATTTCTTTTTGGAATTTTTGTTTTTCCAAATGTTTTTGAGATTTTGAGGGTTTTCAATTTTTTTGGTCTTTTTCAAAAGTAGGGATCTTCCATTGAACCTTCAAAGAAAACATTCATGAATCAGACTCTAATCAGATAGGTCTAAGACATGGGTTTTGGTTTTAGAGGTTCTACAGGGCACCCTTGACCCAGATGGTCTTAGGTGGTGGCTCTAGGGGTATGGGTAGGCTGTAGCCCAGTTCATATCATTCCCTATTGGGTCTAGGTAGGACAGGTTCTATCCTACCTTGGTTTCGGGTTCCTAGGCCCGCGTAGGTTTTATATCCCATATTCAAAATCATGTTCCAAGACTTTTTGCTTTTTGAAAAGTTTTGGTATAAATCATGGTCTTGGAACATGGAATCGTCCATGTCAGGGATATATACCCTTTTTGTTTTGGATAAAGGGAGTTTGGGTTCAGGGGTGATGGAAGACTTGGGCTTCCATACAAACCTGGTTTGGGAGACATGTCTCTTAAAGAAAACCATGCTTGGTTCTTTAAGAGGCTTTGGATATTTCGGGATGATGGAAGACTTGGGTTTCCACGCATCCCAGGTTTGGGAGATGTGTCTTTCGAGAGAAACCAGACTTGGTCCTTTGAAAGATTTTGGATTTTTCAAGATGGTGGAAAACTTGGATTTCCACACAACCTGGGTTTTGGAGACATATTCTTCAAGGGAAGACAAGCTACCTCCCTTGAAGGGTTTTGGATGTTTCAGGGTTTTGGAAAACTTATGGTTCCAAATAGCCCCATTTTGAAAATTTTCGTCCTGAAGAGAAGCCGTGCTTGGTCCCTTGAGAGGCTTTGGACTTTCCAGGTTTATGGAAGACTTATAGTTCCATACAACCTGTTTTTGGGAGAAATTTGCTTCAAGAGAAGCCCAAATGGCTCCCTCAAAATTTTCGACCTGCTTCCTAGGTGCAACTTGTGGTGCCCCTAGGGATGGGTTTTTTTGTTTCGAAGCCATAGCCTTGGTTCCAAGGCACAAGACTAGGCTCGAAGAAGTGGGTTTTTCTAGGGTAGGGTTATGAGCTCCTAAGATGTCGATGCATGCATTAGGGGTCTCCATGTCTACCATTTTTTGATCTTGTTTTTGAAATTCCTTTGGAAGGTGTGCGATAGTTGGCGCATCTTGAAAATCCTCAAATTTTGACACCATTTGTGGGTTTGTGTGTGCACAGGGGTTATCCAATGCATTTGATGACCCTATATGAAGAAGAGAGTCTTGAGGAGGATGGGTTTAAGGCATACCTCTTTGTGGCTTGTCTACCTTTTCAGGGTGAGAGCAGGCCGATTTCCCGGGTAACTCTATTTTGAGCCCCCGAGGTTTTACGAGGCATTTCCTTTCAAAACCTTCCTGTTTTTCACTCTCGTTTCTTTGTAGGGTGTGGTTTTCATGTCCCACAGTGTGTGTGTGCCTAGACTTAGGACTTTCACTTGAGTTTTTCGAAATTTCAAAGTTTTGTTTTTCAATTTTTTTGTCTTTTTGAAAGTTTTCAAGATTTTTTTGATTTTTTGAAATAGAACAGTCTGTTTTCGAATTTCCCTTGGATTTTGAAAAGCTTGAAGATGTAGGAGTGGATGACTTGTCCCTTTTCCGGGATTCGTCTCTAATCTCCAATCCTTCGTTGAGTTTGAGATCGGTTTTTAGTTGACGATCTGTATGTGCTTTAGAAGAGCTGCTATGTGATCGATGGGCTTTAAGCTCCTTGCTAAAAGCATCCATCCTTTGAAATATTTTTGAAATGTCATCGAGTTCTTTTTGGGCTTTATCTGTTTTGAAAGCCTCTTTTAGTTTACTCAACGAGGATTTTTGTAGCTTTTTATCCATTTTTTTGCAACTCTCCTAAGTATGCACGATTTTTGGAAAAACACTCTTTTTTACAAAAATTTTGGGTGTAACTTGTTTGTCTAAAGTCTACTTAAGTCCCAGGTCCCACCGGGCATGCCAATCTGTAGACACCGAAAATTTTCACTTACGGGTTCTTAGGCCTGAAGTGAACCTTTTCGCAATCTACTTCGCTTTATGGGCGTGCCAGCTAGTTTACTTTAACTAGCAAAGTATGTTTTGAAATAATCTGACTTTTTAAAGGCGATTGTAGGCAAGCGGGATTTTTACGTCACAAACCTTCTTGCACCGATGCGCAAGGGTCAGTCTGTACGCTTAGAGACTTCGTTTTAAAACAAGTTTAACTCAAAATATATTTTAAATGAAGAAGTGTTTTTAAAACCTTTTGAAAACCATGCACTTGGGCGATTTTGATTTTACAAGGTTTGGACGACCCTAAGTCTTTCAATTTTAATCTACTTAGGCACGATGTGCGTGCATCGAAATAGCCTAAGTCTTGGCATGTTTGCACGATTGATTCGGGATTTGCTTTGATGCAGGTATGCACTCTAGCTCGAGTATGGCGAGTATGCAATGCAACTCACACAACAACAAGGGAAAACCCGAAATTGAAAGACAATGCTTAAGGGAAATTGTGTAATGTAAATTGCAAAAGGGAAATATGGCTATATCTTAAGAGCGGAAAGGCTCAATTATGCAAGTGTGTGTCGTGTATATATTTCAAGACTGTAAACACCCCAAAATCCCATGAATTTCTCAAATCCATCTGGTTTTGTAAAAGCAGCCCCAAAGGGCTATTTTGAGTCTGGAAACCCAGGAGCCTTCCAAACAACCCTGTACATATGTTTTGAACTTTATATTTCAAAAATATACAATATGGCTTTTAAAAACCTTTTTAAAACATGTTTTGAAATCCTGAAGCAGCTTGGCCTCATCTAGACAGGACCAGGAAAGCCAAAGAGAGCCCGGAACCGGAGCACATGTCGAGCCCGGCACAGCAACTGTCGTATCAAATCCACCCCCAGGATCTCGAACGTCCAAGACCCTGTTATCATCAAAACATTATTTGAAGTCATCTCCGGAAGGCGAAAACAGAGGCGGACAATCATGTTGGCGAAGACCCAACGCAGACAGAGTACTGATGCTGTCAGACCCCGCACAAACCGTTCATTTCGAACACAGCTCGAAGGAGTCAGAGTTCAGTTTGGATTGGATCTAGACCATATATATCCAGATCCCAATCCAAACCCATGTATGGACTTGAATTTGGATTTGGATCTAGAGATCCAATCCAATATCCATATCCATGGCCCACATCACCTTCTCATAAATGGAGGTGGGGCCCACTTGAATTTCACATGGGATTATGGGCATGAGAGAGAGTGGGGGAGGATAAGATCAAGTGTGTGTTGTAATTAAGCTTGACTTGTGTGTCAAGTTTGGGGTTAGTCATGTGGGTTAGCCTAATTAAGTGGGTTTAAGCTTGTAATTAGCCAAAACCTAACCTAGGGCTGCACCAACATGATGTGGTTAAGGTCCATGGGTCATGCAAAGGGAGCTCCTTCACCTAATCCTAACTAAAAACACCTAATCCTAGCCTTCTACCCTAATCCTGTCCTAATCTGAGCCTAATCACCTAACCCACTTCCCTAATCCCGGCCTAATCCCAACCTAATCACCTAACCCACTTCCCTAATCCTTCCCTAAACCTAGGTTAATTTCCCTAAGCCTAGCCTAATCCTAGCCTAATCACCTAACCTACCTCACTAAACCTCACCCTAAAACCAACCCACCTAGCTAAACCCTAAACCTCTTAACCACCCCTAGCACACAACCTACCCAAACCCCTTGTATTTAAAATATCTGGCCCTACCCTTTCCAGCCCACCTTATCACCACACCACCCTACCTAAACCACCTAACCACTACCCCAAAACCACCCCCAACCGCCTCTTGCAGCCCTATATAAACCCGCCCCTTTGGGGCGGGTTTTTCCCATCTTCAATCACCTTCGGTCCTCCACTCTCCAGCACAGCCGACTCCAACCTTACTCCACCTGCCCCACAGCCAGCCACCACTTGCGCCACTACCTCCCAGCCGAGTACCACCACCACCACCACCACTCCAGCCGAGGTCCACATCGCCATCCTCTTCATCCAGCCGAACCAGCCACTCCACCACAACCGGCTGCTCCCCTTCCATCCGCCACCACCTCTTTTAGTACCCCACACTCCACCTTACCCCTTCTCCACTCCCTCTCCACTCTCAGCCACCCACCATACCACCACCTTACCCTAATGCCAGCCACTTGCCGCCATCATTCCCACTCGGCCAGGCCATAACCACCCTAACTACCCACCACTACCTAGACCCCCTAGCTACACCCGGCCACCCTATCAAACTCCCTAAGATCTGCCCCTATCACCTCACCACAACCACCACTACTTTACCCCATATCCTAGTTAGTTCCCTTCCCTTACTCCACTCCTAGCCACCCTAGCAACCCGCCACTACCAAGTTCCCCTAGTCGGCCACTCCAACCGACTGTCACCTCTTCATTCGGCCAGCCACCCGCCAACCTTAGGTGCTCCATTAGACCATTCCCTTAGGCCCCCTTAGCACCATACTCTCTAAACTCAACCTTCCTTAGTGACCCTACGTAGTCACCTTAGCCCTACATACAAAACCAGCCCATCCTTAGTCGCCGGCCATCTTCAAGGCACCTCTTCCGCGCACCAAAGACATCTGGCCAGCACCTCCCCTTGTCGTTCAACTTCGCGGAGCTCCCTTTTGCAGCCCAAGGCGAAGGCCAAGCCCACGCTCAAGCAAGGCATCTTCGGACCAGCTATTAGTAAGTGCCTAACTCGGTCCTTAGTTGTGTACTTGCTTAAGATTCAATTCGATACGGGGTTGTAATAACGGAGCATAGTCTCCCCCCGCTTGTAATAACGTGGCTTGGCACACCCACACACGTGCACTCTCTTAGTTGTGTAGGATTTTGAACACACACGGGCCTAATCAGCCCTTAATACATAAATATATATATGTACTTTAATTTTCGTAGGGTTTTGCTTACGTTGGGTGTGTTGTCTTTCAATTCAAGCACTCACACACATTGAGCCTTCGCTCTTATTTGAAAGACCCAAGTAAGGGCCGAGCTATACTATTTGGGTTTTCATTTCATGTCGTGTGTGTAAGTCTTTCAATTCAAGCACTCACACACATTGAGCCTTCGCTCTTATTTGAAAGACCCAAGTAAGGGCCGTGTTATACTATTTGGGTTTAATTTCATGTTGTGTGCGTAGTACTTCAATTCAAGCACTCACACACATTGAGCTTTCGCTCTTATTCCCAAGACCTTAATCAAGGCCATACTGCAAGTTATATTTGGGTTTAATTTCATGTTGTGTGCGTAGTACTTCAATTCAAGCACTCACACACATTGAGCTTTCGCTCTTATTCCCAAGACCTTAATCAAGGCCATACTGCAAGTTATATTTGGGTTTAATTTCATGTCGTGTGTGTAAGTCTTTCAATTCAAGCATGCACCCACATTGAGCCTTCGCTCTTATTTGCAAGACCCGAGTAAGGGCCCATATACATACCATATATACATATCTCCCTTCGGCATTTACATTACAAGTCATTTCCCTTCGGTTATTTCCCTTCGACATTGTCTTTACATTTGGGTTTTCCCTTTGGAGTAGCGTGAGTTTGCATTGCATCTACGCCATACCACGAGGTAGGATGCATATTGCATCGAAGCAAGCCCCGTATTCCCGCTCAAATTCGCCCATATAGTGGAGTGTTCATAACACACAAACTAGGTGGCCCAATAAGGGATAAAAGGAAAGACTTAGGTACGTGCAAATCCACGTGATCTAAAATCTGCAACCGTATCTAAAAGACCCGAATTAAACACCTCGAACCGCTTCGTAGGCTTTCTATCCCCTAAAACTCGATTTTTCAAAGCGTACAGACTGACCCTTGCGCATCGGTGCAAGAAGGTCTGCGACGACAAGAGCTTACTTGCTCACAGTCGCCACGATTAGAAGTCAGTTTAGAATATATCTTCGCTAGCTTAGGTAAGCTAGCTGGCACGCCCTGTTTATATAAATAGGCCTTAAACACACGAGAGGATCTTCTCCAAGCCCTGAAAAGGCGAGAGGTGGGGATTTTCGCGCGTCTACAAAGACTGCGCACATAGCTGAACCTTAAAACCCAAATCTTAAAGACATAGCCGAAAGAAAAATACTTATAATATATATGGGCCCGAAGGTCGCCAATGTGTGCGTGGGTATTATGTGTATATTGAAAGACAACTCACACGACTTGTAAATGAAACCCAAATATAAATTGCAATATGGCCTTAACTAAGGTCTTGGGAGTAAGAGCGAAAGCTCAATGTGTGTGAGTGTAGAATTGAAGTACTACGCACACGACATAAATGAAACCCAAATATAATTGCAATAGGCCTTGACTAAGGTCTTGGGAGTAAGAGCGAAAGCTCAATGTGTGTGAGTGTAGAATTTAAATACTACGCACACAACTTGAAGTAAAATACCCCAAAACGAAATTGCAATAGGCCCTTACTAGGGTCTTGAAAATAAGAGCAAAAGCTCAATGTGTGTGAGTGTGGAAATTGAAAGACAACACACACGACTTGTAATGAAACCCACGCAACTTGAATTATATACGTATAGCTATATCTTAAGGGCTGATTAGGCCCATGTGTGTGTCAAAATTGTGTGCAGCTAAGAGCGGGATAGGCTCAAGTGTACGTGTGTGTGGGTGTGCCAAACCACATTATTACAAGCAGGGGGAGACAACGCCCCATTATTACAACCCCGTATCAAATTTAATTAAGCATAAGCAAGTCTATAACAAGGACCGAGTTAGGCACTTACGTATAGCTGGTTCGGGTGTGACTTGCTTGCGCTTGGGCTAGAGAGTCGCCTTGGGCTGCAAGAGGGAGCTCCTTGGTGGGGCAGCAAGTCGGTGTGCTGGCCGAATGGCAAGGGTGCAGGCGGGTGGCACCTTTGCTGGGGTTGGAGTACTTGGGGAAGGTAAGGAGAGCTAGGTTGTGTCACTAAGGCGTGGGGGAGGTCTTAGGGAGAGGTAAGGCTGAGGGTGTAAGGCGCGGCTGGTTTAAGGGAAGATGTGGCAGGTGGTGGAGCCGGGTGATGCTGGTCGAATGGATGGAGGGTGGCAGGTGGTGGCCGGTTGGATGAGGTGTTAGCTAGGCTAAGGAAGGGTGGCGGGTGGTGGCTAAGAATGGAGGGGGAGTGAAGAACAAGTGGTGTTGAGATGGGGTACTAACCAGGATGAAGGCTGGCCGAAGGGTGAAGGTGGCGGGTGGAAGAGGTGTTGCCGAAGCGGAGGAAGATTGCAGCCAGTGGCGTGGAGTGGAGCTAGCCGAAGTGGAGTGGAGTGAAGTGGTGCTGCTGGAAGTTAGAAGCGGCGGGTTCCAAGAGGGTGAGAGAGAGATGGCTGGTGAGAGAGAGATGGTAGGTGAGAGAGAGAGAGAGCAAGGGCTGGGCTGCCCAAGAAGTCATGCAAAACCCGCCCACAAGGGGGGGGGGGGGGGGGGGGGGGGGGGGTTAAAGGCTTTTAGTGGGGTCAGTTGGGCTGGTATTGGAGGGGTGGTTTAGGGGTATGGTGGTGATGGTTTGGGGATATGGTGGGCTGGGCTTTTAGGTGGGCCAGATATTTATCTTGGGTGGTTTGGGGATATGGTGTGCTAGGGATTTAGGTGGGCTGGTTTAGTGGTTTAGGGCTTAGCTAGGTGGGTTGGGCTTAGGGTGAGTTTTAGTGGAGTGGGTTAGGTGTTTAGGCTAGGATTAGGGTGAGGTTAGGGGAATTAGGCTAGGTTTAGGGATGGATTAGGGAAGTGGGTTAGGTGATTAGGTTAGGATTAGGGAAGGATTAGGGAAGTGGGTTAGGTGATTAGGCTAGGATTAGGTCGGGATTAGGGGGAAATGGCTAGGTAAGGGGGTTTAGCTTAGGATTAGGTTAGGAGCATCCCTTTGCATTACCCATGGACCTAATTGCAGCATGTTGGTGTAGCCCTAGGTTAGGTGTAGGTGCATACAAGCTTAAACCCACACTTATTAGGCTAACCCACATGATTAACCCAAAACTTGACACACAAGTCAAGCTTACCACATGTTCACTCATATTTAAACCCCCCATGCTCTCTCATACCCAAGCTTTCCACGTGATTTTCTTGTGGGCCCCACCTCCATTTATGAGAAGGTGATGTGGGCCATGGATGTGGATATTGGATTGGATCTTTGGATCCAAATCCAAATCCACACACACGTTTGGATTGGGATCTGGATATATATAGTCCAGATCCGATGCAAATCTGATTTCTGACTCCTTCATGGTTCGTTCGAAACGAATGGTTTTGTACGGGGCCTGACAGCATCAGTACTCCGTCTTACGTTGGGTCTTTGCCAATATTGTCGTCCGCTCCTCTTTTTACCTTTCGGAGATGATTTCAAGCAATTTGTTGATAATAGGGGCTTGGATGTTCGAGCTTCGGGGATGAATATTATACGAGAGTTGATGTGCCGGGCTCGACATGTGCTCCAGTTCCAGGCTCTCTTTTGCTCTTTTGGTCCTGCTTTCATAAGGCCAAGTCACTTTTCGGGGTTTCAAAATACCTTTTTAAAGGTTTTAAAACTATATTATACATATTTTAAAACATATATAGTTTAAAACATATGTACAGGGTTGCCTGGAAGGCTCCTGGGTTTCCAAACTCAAAATAGCCCTTTGGGGCTGCTTTTGCAAAACTAGGTGTTTTGGGGAAAATCGTAGAAATTTGGGGTGTTTACAAGATCTAGGCCAGGTCTAAATGGATTGTCTTGGGTAAGAGTTAAGCCAAGGTCCTAAGGGGATACTCGGCCACTTGATGGCCGAGTTGGATGGTGTTTTATGGGTAGTTTTAGGCAAGGTCCTAAAGGAATGCTCGGCCAGCTAATGGCCGAGCCTAGTTGATGTCTTTTGGATGATCCTAGGTGAGATCCTAAGGAATGGTTCTAAGCGAATGCTCGGCCAAGTGGTGGCCGAGCTGGGTGGGATGTAGTGGGTGCCTTCGGTCTGGTTCAAGCCAATACTCGGCCAGCTAGTGGCCGAGCTAGGTGAGTGTGGGTGGCTAAGGGAACCGAGTGCATTAGGCACTCGGTTTGGTTAGGCTTTTTAGGGTGAACGGTAAGGATCTAAGGGAAGGTTTAAGGGAATGCTTGGCCAAATTGTGGCCGAGCTGGGTAGGTTTAGGAGGTGGTTTTAGGTAGGATCTAAGGAGAGATCCTAAGGAAATGGCTCGGCCAAATGGTAGCCGAGCTGGGCAGATCTTTGAAGACTTGTCTTAGGTAAGATCTAAGATGGGATCCTACGGAAAGAGCTCGGCAATGTGGCCGAGCTGGGTAGTTTTTAGGATTGGTTTAGGTAGGGTTTAAGCTAAGGTAGAGGGTTAGGATTTAGGAGCTTAATGGGACAGATCTAGGGTGAGCTCGGCCAACTAATGGCCGAGCTTGGGATGGTCTTAGATAGGAACGGTTTTGGGTAGAAGTAGGCTTTTATTTTCAGCAAGATTGGCCAGTTCTTGGGCTGAACTTTGCTGGGTTTTAAAGGTGGTATTGGGTAGCATAGAGGGTCAAGGGAAGAAGCGGTTTAGGCTAGATTTAGAGACTAACCTTGGTGTTGGTTCGACCAACTCCTATTGGTTTCCACGCAGCCAATCTTCCATCATCGAGTGGCCCATCCAAGCTACCAGATTTCATTTGTTGCAGCAGCTCCCATGCGTGAAATGCTTCTTGCCCACAACATCAACCCACTATATTAAAAAGGGAGAGGTCAAGCCCCTTTTGTTGACCTCTCTCTTATGTCTCTCTCTCTCTCTCTCCCCTCCCCAAAAGCCAAAGACGTGAAAAAAAATCTAGCCCCCTCTCGTAAGATCTTTCACGTCCTTTTATAGACCATGAGCTTGGATATGGATCTTGGTTTGGTTCTGAAATCTGGATCGGATCCAAACCTTATTTGAATATGGATCTTGGATCTGGATCTGGATATTTGGATCTGGATTTGACCCAAATTTTTCTCTTCTTCAGTCCTTCCTGGCGTTTCGAGCCGAACGTTTTGTGCGGGCCTTGAGTTCATCAACGCTCTGTCTTATGTTGGGTTTTTCCCAATTTTGTTGTCTGAGCTCCTTTTCACCTTTCTGGACTCTATTTCAATTGATTTTTCTTGTTTTTGATTTGGATTGCTCATGATTTCAGAGGTGCTTTTGGCTTGGCCTTCAATGCTTCAGGCTTGAAGTCCACTTGTGGCCTGGGCTCCTCTTTTGTCTCTGAAATTTGCTTTTCATCGGGTTGGGCTTGATCTTTGAGCTTTTGAATCTCTTTTGAAGCTGCTTTGAGACAGGCTTCACCTGTTCGTTTGGGATTTTGCAGAAATGGGACTTTCGTCCACTTTCGAGAATTTAATGTTTTAAACGGGGTTGGAAAATGGAGGTTTGAAGTATTTGAGCTCCTGGGTTTTCAAAAATTCCAAACTTGGCTTTTTGAGCTGATTTTTGAACCAGGCGTTGGTTTATGCAAAATCTTTGGATTTTGGGGTGTTTACACACTTCACCAGAAAAGTTCATGAACCGCTATCTTTTGAAAGCTACTTACAGGGATTTTACCTTTAGAGGACTAACTACTCTATCAGTCTTCTATAAAGAGATCGATAATTAGATCTCTAGAAATGGTCATGATTCTAGTTCTTGGCCGCTTCTTTCATAAGGTATCAGTATTAGGGGTGCAAGTGAGCTCAGTTGCTCACCAGCTACTTGAGCTTGACTCAGGAAACCAAAATGGAACTCCACTTGACTTTGTCGAGCTCGAGTTGCTGGCTGACAAACTCAAGCTCACCATTACTCAAGAAACATGCAGGCTACGCGTGTGCGTATATCACACCCATTCATGCTTAATTCCACTTTATCATATAACTATTCGATATTTGACGTGAAAGAATCCCACGATTTTAGAAAACAAATCCCTGGTTTACAAATCAACTTAAAAGGCCATTTTGCATTTTTGAAAACCCAGGAGCTTCCCAAAAAGCTTGTAAATACTATTTTGAACCCCATATCCAGTATGAATGCCTTAAACTTGGGCTAAGCCCCATTTTTCAAAAAATCCAAAGACAAACAGGTGAAGCATGAAAAACGACACCTGATCAAGAAGCAGCTCAGAAACCAGCCCACGAAGGCCAATTTGATTTGGGGTTGTTACTTTAAGTTGTGTGAGTTGTCATTTAAAATTCCACACTCGCACCCAAGGAACACCCGAGCACTTGCTCAAGCACTCATGCACCATTTTGGCCTTGGCAACCCCTAAGATATAGACATATCTATATACTTTCAGTTGCATGAGTTTTCCCGGTTCAGTTGTGTATGTCTTTCAATTCTGGGTTGTTAAAATTCAGTCGTGTGAGTTGTCTTTACATTTATACACAACACACACGCACACATTGACGACCTTCGGGCTCATATATATATACGTATTTCCCATTCCGCACTTTACATTTAAGTCGAGTAGGGTTTTACATTCCAAGTTACGTGAGTTGTCTTTCAATATATACACAACACACACACACACATTGAGCCTTTCCGCTCTTAAGATATAGCTATATTTCCCTTCCACAATTTCCCTTCAGCTATGTCTTTCAATTTCGGGTTTTAAGGTTCAGTTGTGTGAGTTGCATTGCATATCCGCCATACTCGAGATAGTGCGCATACTTGCATCAAACAAACCCCGAACAACCCGTGCAAACACGCCAAGACTTAGGCACTTGATGCACACACCTCACGCTTAGGTAAATAAAACTCAAAGACATAGATACGTGCAAAAACCCACGTAAATAAAATCTGGAAATAGGCATACAATCGATCAAATACTTTCATACTCTTTTCAAAAGTCCATGCTTGTCAAAATCGATATTTTCTAAAGCGTACAAACTAACCCTTGAGCATCGGTTCAAGAAGGTTTGCGACGAAAAGATCCCACTTGTCCACAGTCGCCCCACAAAGTCAGATATTTCAAAACATACTTCGCTAGTTTGAGTAAGCTAGCTGGCACGCCCTTTTAAAGCGACTTGTCCAAGCATGGTTTTTGAGATTCATTTGGAAATATGCCTTCATGGGGCATTTGATCAAGTATGGAGAATGTGTCTCGAAGAGGCACTTTAGCCACACGATGTAGGGCTTGTCCCTTAATGGAGCCTTGAGGATGAACTCATACTCCATTAAAAGGGGCTGCCATTTATCTTGCCTACCCATTAAGATAGGTTTTTCAAATAAGTATTTGAATGAATCAACATTATTCCTTTTTATGTCATTGGAAATAATGTCTCGAATTTGGAAGCCTATACCAAGGCCAAGCACGATTTCTCTATTGGCTTGATAATTTCTTTCACATGCCAAATAGATTTTTTGAAATGTGATAAACAACACACTTTCTATGGATATTATCTTCATATTGATCGAGCAAAGCACCCAATGCATTCACATGAATTGTAGTGCTTTGGAGGTTTTTGAAAATTTAGAGGATTTATCATAATCTTTTTGTAAACACTCCGAAATCCCATGAACTTCTCAAAACAATCTGGTTTTGTAAAAGCAGTCCCAAAGGGCTATTTTGAGTCTGAAAACCCAGGAGCCTTCCAGGCAACCCTGTACATATGTTTTAAAACTTTATATGTTTTAAATATGTGTAATATGTTTTGAAAACTTTAAAATATGTTTTGAAACCCCACGAAGTGGCTTGGCCTGATCAAAGCGAGACCAGAAGAGCCAAAGAGAGCTCGGAACCGGAGCACATGTCGAGCCCGGCACAGCAACTCTCGTGTTGAATCCACCCCCAGGATCTCGAACGTCCAAGACCCTGTTATCATCAAACATCACTTGAAATCATCTCTGAAAGGCGAAAACAGAAGCGGACGATCATGTTGGCGAAGACCCAACGCAGACGGAGTACTGATGCTATCAGACCCCGCACAAACCGTTCATTTCAAACACAGCCTGAAGGAGTCTGAATTCAGTTTGGATTGGATCTGGACCATATATATCCAGATCCCAATCCAAACCTATGTGTGGATTTGGATTTGGATTTGGATTTGGATTTGGATCCAGAGATCCAATCCAATATCCACATCCATGGCCCACATTATTGTAGACGTGGCAAAAATCCCCGCCTCTTCGCCTTTTCAGGTCTTGGAGCGGATCCTCTCGTGTGTCTAAGGCCTATTTATATAAACAGGGCGTGCTAGCTAGCTTACCTAAGCTAGCGAAGATTTTTAAACTGACTTCTAATCGTGGCGACTGTGAGCAAGTGAGCTCTTGTCGTCGTAGACCTTCTTGCACTGATGCACAAGGGTCAGTCTGTACGCTTTGAAAAATCGAGTTTTAAGGTGTAGAAAGCCTACGAAGCGGTTTGAGGTGTCTAATTCGGGTCTTTTAGATACGATTGCAGATTTTAGATCACGTGGATTTGCACGTGCCTAAGTCTTTCTTTTTATCCCTTTATGGGCCACCTAGTTTGTGTGTTATGAACACTCCACTACATGGGCGAATTTGAGCAGGAATACGGGGCTTGCTTCGATGCAATATGCGTCCTACCTCGTGGTATGGCGTAGATGCAATGCAAACTCACGCTACTCCAAAGGAAAAACCCGAAATCTTCTTGGAAGGATAATGGGCTCCCTCACGTCCTCCTTGGCTAGGCTCTCCTTTCTTACTTCTCTTTTCTCTTTTGGTTAGTCAATGTTCCTTATTTATATGCACCAAACAAAACTGAATCTTTATATGGTTACTAGGCTTAATTTATATACAAATTAATCAATCAAGGGACCAACCGTACTACACAACTTCTGGGAGAAACAATTGGACACTGTAGCACGTAGGAAGAGGATTGGAGGAGTTGGAAAATGTGCGAAATCCGAAGTGTACGCTGGCGTATAGGAGTTAGGTGACACGCGTGCATGCCAAAGTGGGTGTCGTGCTGCAGCAAGTGGGCACCGCGTGCAAGAGCATGGGGGTCACGGTCGAGCATGTGTGTTGTGTGCGTGTGGTGTCTGGTGGTGATGCTTTTATCCTTTTCCACTGCGTGGATTGATCTCTTAGAACTTTCTAGATCGCTTTAACCTTTTGATGGGTGTAGGGCCGCTTGGTGTACGATCTTCCTCGGTTAGGGACATTTTGGACTTCCACTTTATGCTTTTTCTTGGGCTTGAGCCATCTCTCAACCTTAGTCTCCTGAGTTTTTGAGGTCTTGCTTCTTTCTGCTCCATGTTTTATTCTTTTTTGTTCTTTTTTTTACCTTTTAAAATATTTTATTTTAGTAGGAGTAAAACAATCATTTTGTAAATATTTTGCGTAGAACTCATTTTAGTGCCAAATGCCCCATTTTAACTTGTATGACCCCTTACTTGAAGAAAAGATGCTTGAAATAATGAAATTTCACCATTAACGATCATTTTTGGATATTTTTAAAAGTTCGAAATTTTTTGGTGGACTCATTAGGGATTTGGAGTACTCTCATTTTCAACAAATTTTGGGTGTTTAAAGAGTGGTGGAAGCTGCGGCACTGGTATCGTTGAAGTATGCCCTGCTGCTCGTTTTCACCTCACTATCTGAATATGATTTGTTACATATTTGGTGCTAACCGAAGTAGTGATGCTTTGCTTTGAAAACTGCAGTTGCTAGCGATATCTACCCATCTACTTGGTTGATCCTCAGAGTTGTATTTACTATGATATGGCCTCGTTGCTAAGGAAAGACACTGGATACAGCTGTTTCGGGATTGATGAGTGAGGATTTTAGGACTTGGCGTCGACTTTATAGCATGATTTTCAATAACTAAATAAATTATGGAGCTTACACATCTAAATACGAAGATCATGCGGAGAAACACCTAAGATTACCCTTGTAATGTGCTTCACTAGATTAAGTACCTGATCCTTTAAAAATTAACTTCGTTGTGTCTTCATAGTTCAAAATAACTCTTAGAATTGCATGGTACCAATACTGAATAGTTCATTCTGAAACGCGTATTGAACTTTTAATTCAAGATGTAAAATTTTAATAAGCTCCACTTACTAGAATGGTTATCAATGATGATAAATTCCACTTGGTAAAGTCTTGATTGTTGCTTATTTGATTATCATTGTGATTATAAATAAAAGCCTATGATGAATGGTGTGTATTAAGTCATGGTCATTGGAGTAATAACATCTCTTATGTAGGTCTTAGGCCAAAATAATATATAAGGTTTGAAAAACTTCTTTCATGAACCTTTAATAGCTGTAGCTCAGGCCCTTTGTTGTATAACTGTAGCTTAGGCCCTTGTTAAAAATCCTGTCGTTCACTCATCTAGTCTCATAAAGACACCCAGTTTGAGACTTTACGCTTTTGGAGATATCGAGTAGTTTTCTTAACAAGTTACTAAAAGCAGTCTAAATGTGAAGATTTGATTTCCTAGTGATGGATAAAGCTTGAACTGTGTTACCACATTGAGAAATCTCTGTGTGTGTGTGTGTGTGTGTGTGTGTGTGTGTGTGTTAGGAAGCTTGATAGCTTTGGTTGATACACGTTCTACAGAATAGTTAGTTTGCAATTTGTATGATGCTTCGAGGAAAAGATATTCCAGTTCACGCTTAACGTCTTCTCACTTTCAATAGCTTGTTAGTGTCCTGCAGATCTCATCTTCTCTGTTACCAGTGAGTATGTTGCAGGTTCCTATGTTAGATTTCTTTAGGCCATCTCATTGCCCATTATTTATTTCAGATAATTGATGGTAACGACCTGCTCAGTGAATATGATATATCCAAACTAATTGACAATTGATGGTATGATATATCCAAACTTTTAATTAACTTTATTTGATGGACTGGATATGCAGCAGAGACGTCTACCTCTAGTTGGCTAACTTGTACTATATCTTATTGTTCAGAAGCCAGAAACTTGGAGGCTAGCTTGTCAAATAGTTGTTGGAGACAAGGTTAATTCTGGGAAGGTATATTATACAGTGATTTATCCTTTTCAATTAAATTCTTTCATGTATCTGTAAATTTTCCAAGCCAAGAAGTGTGAATCATACAACAACAACTAAGCTTTTTCGCATACTAGATGGGGTCAGCTAAATGGATTCTTTGTTTCCACATAGCCCTATCATGTGCTATGTTAGTAATTAACTCAATATAAATTGGATAGAGTCGTCCTCTTTTTTTAACATTTTCACAATCTAGTTTTTCATATCTTCTTACGGGAGCGTGCGTAGGTCGTCTTTTCACATGTCCAAAACATCTTAAACGATTTTGGAAGTCTCATGCATTTAATTTTCTAAATCAGTTCAAGAGTTGTTAGAACAAAGAAAGAATTGGGCAAAAATTTTATTTTATCAAATATAGTTTCGTTGGTATTCATGAACATAAATGTAACTCGTTGCATGGAAAACCAATAACACTTATAGAAAAATTAATGTTAGATTATTATAAACGTTACAATATGTCTTCTCTTGTAGGTCTCAGTCCAGTGTCAACCACCGTGGAAGAAGTAAATACACGAACAAAGGGTAAGTTATATATAAGAATCATATGTTTATTTCTTTTTCTGCTATGGTGTGACACGTTTGAGGAAAATAAATTGGGAAATTCTTTCTAATCTCATTTTTTCAGATGTCCTGATCGCATGATCTTCTTCCTCTTCTAGGCTGTTGTCCTGTGTAACAGAAGCCACTCCCAGACCATGTATGACGAAAGGAGAAGACATCTAAATGTTCATATCATATTGCAGTTGTCTTATTCATCTCATTATCATGCTTTTCGCAACCAGGTTTCGGGGGTGTTATTTTTACCTATTCTGTTGGTATAAAGCATATATATTGTTGAACTTATCCATAATACAAGTTGACTTGTTGGTCAAGGGATTAGTCTGGCAGTGTTTCACATTCTGGTTGATGAAACCATTAGATTATCTTAAAATTCGAGTACTTACTGCTAAATTCATATTGGGGAAGCTAGATAAACATATCCATAAATGGCTAGGATCTTGTTGACATGCACTTAAATTGGCTGCTTCTATTGTAGGCTGACAATTCAAACTGCAAAATTTCTTTTCTTGGAGAGTGAAGCGTATGAAAATCCTGCTCACTAAAATGGGAGGATTCTTCCTAGAGATAGCGAACTATGAAACGTCAGAGAAATGATTGGTAGTTAACGCCACTTCTAGGTAAAGTAACAACGAACTATGAAATGTCAACTGATTTTCTTTCTTGTTCGTTAGGACCAAGCTAACAAATGCAATGTGCAGAAGTACTATAATCTTTCACGGAACTTTAGTTGGGTAAAGTTATGATTCAGTATAACTGATAGGATTAGAAGTTGTCTGGCAACTCCAATCATGGCCTCAGCATGATATGGCATTAAAATCAATCTAGAGAGCAAATAATCCAGAACAGAATCTATTGAATGCTTCATATATTCCATATGTTGTAATTCATAGCTTTGCTCACCCGGGAACACAAACTAGTGAGTCATGAAGCCTGTCATATTGATAAACAGATCAAAGACCTTCTATCTTTTCATTTAGAATCACGTGCATTTGCACAGCAGCAGTATATCATTTATATCGTTTACATCAATACAAAGAAAGTTCAAACACGAATCAAAGTTTTCCAAGATATATTGCTGAGAAGGCTAACTGTTTACTACTCCACTTCGTTACTGAAACTACCAAAAGGTTTCAAGCAGAGTATTTGGTTTCTGTCTCCCAGGTAGAAGTAAATCTAAGGTACGACATTGTTGTAGGAGATTTTTGAACCTGAATCCCACGGTTCCTTTTTCTTGTGGTTTCAGTTTGTGCAATTGCGAAAGTCCAGCATAAAAGCAATAATATCATTAAATTGTTAATTGCAATTTAAGACAATCAAATAAGCAGATTTAGTGAAATCGTGACTAAGATGAGGTGATCTTTCTAGCTCTAAGTCGGTGGATCTAATCAACAGTCTAAAGCTAAGTATGATCGGACAAGAACTCTAATGGGATAAATGATTGCCTGTCCAAATGGACAATGTTGCAACCTCTAGCATACCCCACCTAGTGCCAGAAAAGCTTGGTTAAGGTTAAGGAGAAGGAGGTTAGACTCCTTTTCAGAATGTCAAAATCTGCCTCATTGAAGTTATTCCCTAAAACAACCATCAAGAAAACAGTTTTACCCAATTTCTACCAAATGCATCTCCTGAATAATCTTGTAGATCAATTCCTGCAACAGGATATTCCTTTTCATTGGTATATTTTCCTTTTTCACCATGGTAAAATGACTTTGGTCGTGAAGAAGATTAAAGCAATTAGAGAATAGGTTCCATAAGTTCCCATGAGCAAAACCAATTGGGACTTTTAAATAAGGTGCTCGCTCTTCAGCTTATCGAAATTTGTGTCGGAGAGGCTAAATTAAGTAGATTTGTCTCGGGTTGGCTTTATAGCTCGTTTGCTTGAGTTATAATAACAGTTATTCATGCACACATGTAAAGTGAAAGTTGCTAGGGTAACTACCTGGATGGTTGTGCCTTAACTCATGAAATCAAAATTTTGATTTTCACAATGAAACTTGCATGGAAAATTTAATATTTGCTTAAATGAACAAGCTCACATTAAGCGTTCTAAAAGTTCCCAGCCAAACTTGTATTAATTTTTTCTTGTTTTTAGAATAAAAACCTATTTTTCACTCGAGCTAGCCTCATGTCATCGCCTTTAGTACTTTTATAGCCGTATCCAGAACCTGTCGCTTTGCATATTTTATAGGGGAATTAGGAGTTATGTTCAACTACGGTTTTTTCTTCACTGCACGTTTGCTGTTTAATCCAAAATGCACCACCAGATCTAGAAATTTTCTGGGGTGGGAGAATAGCCTATGGAACTATTTAGGGCAGGGCGAACAATGCTTTGTAGCTCATAAATTCAACCGTGGGTTATAGTTTTTATGTTAGCTTTTCAAATTTTGATCCATCACTAGCCAAATATGGTTAGGTTGAAAAACTTGAAAAGCATGGTCTGCACTGGTTTGTCATCAGCTCAGACAATCTCATATTTGGGCCGCTTGCTAAAAGAAACTGTAGGAGGAGGAACATTTGAAAATGAGGATTCATAAGCATAAATTGCAAAATGGAGCTATATATAATTATATATCATATGACACGGATTAGTGGAAAAATGTGGATTGAAACTAAATATCATATATGAATCTCAAATGATATTGCACAGATCAGTGAAGATGGAAGGTCATTTATTTGCTGAACACTTTACAATTGACCACAGAAAAGTATTGTTAGCAAATGCTTGTTTCTGTAGTTTTTCACATGAATGCACCTCTCTGATGGATTCTTTGCTTAAAATCTCAAATGATCTCTCTTCTAGGCAACAATGATACATAGATTGATCATTGCTGACTAATAGGGTTTCTATCTTCATCAATTTCAACAACCAGGAGATGGTCATTGTCCACACCTCTTGGCCCATCGGAATATAGTGTTGGTAAGTAGGCTTTATATGCAGGCATGTAACGTGAAACAAAGTCCAAAACCTGCAAATCATATTTAATCACAATCATAAACCCAAGCAACATAGAGAATTAAAGGTTCTAAGGATTTCAACAAACCTCCTCATCTGACATCCCAGGCTTGCCGGCTGCTCTCATGGCAATCTCAGCCTGCAAATATGAACAGTAATAAGACACAAAATATGTTACAACCAGGTTCTGGAACACAAAAAAGCGGATAAGTTGTGAAAAAGGATGTTAAAACAACCTACCTGCAAGCGCCATTGGTAGACACAATTTGGGTCCTTAATCTTGATGATCATCCATGACCCTACGTATTTGTCCCATGCATCATAATAAGCTTCAATGTTTTTATTCCTACAGTGTTCTAGCTGGAAAAATAAGCACAATTGATTATTTCTTTTATAATAAAGCGCTGCCATTAATTAACAATTCCTCCCCTTATAAGAAAAGGCTACAGAATTTGCATAATCAGTAATTCAGCATCAATAAACTCATTATGTATATTAAAGAAAGAAAAGGGCACTTTATCTAATTTTAACCTAGAGACTCACCAGCCATTACAGCTTCAACTGGAAGGGGTTTGAAACCAAGCATCCAACCTTCAAACAACACAACCTGCAAAAGGCCATCCATGCATGGTAATGGAAGGATCAACAATTTTGAAAGGAAATTAACATGAGATAAAGACCAGTTGTTTCATGGCAAGAATAGTACCACATTCCCACCTATCTTATTATATTTTGAGTTCTAAAAGCAAATCCCAATTTTTTCAAAGGTGGATATTATCTTCTCAGAACTTCAAAGGCTTTAATGTTGTACTTCCTTTTATTATTTCCTCCTTTTTTATTATTGAGGAGGAGTGTAAGTTTTGGTAGTTATAAACTTAACACACTTACTTCAGTAAGCTTTTTTCTTCTTTGTCTGTGTTGAATCATTTTTTACCAAGTGAACCTGGACCCGTCAAAAGCAGGTCGAAAGTTACAAATGAAGATTATCTTACCGTAAGGGGTCCTTCAATTTCGGGCCATGTTGAAGGATCATCACGGTCACCTCCCACTAAATGCAGACTGCAAAGCCAGGCAGTTCACCATTAGCAACTACAAATTCAAAATTGTTAAAATAACCAAATATGCAAGTTATGCTCTTACTTTATCATCATATCTTGGTAACTTCATCTTTATACCTGGGCACTTCAAATAACAAGGAATTAAACGTTAAATAAAATACAATATAATAATAAAGAGAAAAAATTGAGTACAGAGATCCACCTTCTCTTGTCATTTTGGTTAAAGCAGTCAGAGTTTCAATAGAAAAAGCAAGATCATGGCTTCCTGCATTTCCACGCAACTGGAAGGAAACAAGGCAAGCAAAAATATTTTAGTTGTCCTAAATCAAAAATGTCCCTAGATAATATACTGTTTTTAGTGTTCACTACTCACTTAAAATAATTACCTCAAGAAGTGCATTTCCTGGATTAGCTTCTCTTAGTTTATTCTACAATCCAAACACATAATTTGTCAGCCTACAAGAAAAGATCAAGATAGAAGCATAAACTGAAAAAAAAAAGTAGATAACAGCTTCTGCATATACCTGATCTTCAGCCGTCAAATAAAAATCATCTATAGATATTGTTGCGGGACTTCCTGAAAATTTATCATGTATCAGCAATTTTGTTAATAATCTCCTTTCTATATAGTCATCTAAACAAAGGATAAATTCAAAATCACTGTTGCTTTAAAGTTCAGAGTCTACCTGCCAATAATTCGAAAAAGATAGTCAAGAGCAAATACAAGCGTGGTCTTCCCACTGCCTTGAGGAGCACTAATCCCTATCTGCATAAAAGAACCTGAAACTATTGGAGAGCTCCAGTTTTTTCACATGTATAATATCAAGTATCATGATCATCCTCATTAGTATCAAGAATGATTAAAATATGATGCCAATAATGATCGAGTACCAGCAGATCTCATGACACAAGGACATACAGCCATTTCCCTATATATATGATCTAATACTGTGAAGCAAATTATTCAAACTACATCTGCTAAAAAGGCAAAGGAAGCTTTGTCAGAAAATCTTTCTGAAAGAATATTCATTTGCATGCTACTTTTATGGGCCCATGCAAATCGCCTCCTAAACGTATCACATATTCTACAAGAAATTGTGCTCTGTAATGTAAAGCATGCCCGGACAATTAAAAGCAACTTGAAACATAAAATAAGACTAAGCACAAAACTCTGTTCTTGTGGACTGTAAACATGGTTTGGTACGGCTAAGATGTGTAATGATTAGAACGGAAGACAGCAAGAGGATTGGCCTTTCGACAAGAAACTGAAATATAGGTGTACAAATGTCTCCAGATCAGAGGGTGCACAAGTTGCAACATTAGATGAAAAGTGAATTACGGTCATAACATTATACTAGAATCATTTAGACAGTAACCACAAAAATAAAAGCACTCGTTAACGGTGTTTCTTGATGGCATTTCCCTTGCATCAGCATGTTATGTTATAAATAAGCTAGGGTAATCCCTTTAAGGTGTTTCTTGATGAAATAAATGTTGGTGTAGACTTCTTGGAGATGGCTTGCCTTCTTGGGAGGTTGGCACCCGAAAGATTGAACTTAGCACCCTCAAAGAGGAGGTAAAAAAGGTCCCAATCTTTGAGGTAGGATAAATGGTAATCTTTAGATTTATTCGTTGTCAAAGGTATCAAATTACCATATGCAATGAACGCTGGTAAATACTTTTAGGATACAACAAAGACTTTATACAATGCAACTAGGTCATAGACAAAACCAAAAAACTCAAGATAATGAGGTTATAATATTAACCGTACATAGGACTTGTAAAGGATTTGTAAAGCTAAGTAAGAAAAGGCACTTGCGAGAGAAGGCTTGGCATCAAGAGATATTTCTTCCTACATATGTTGGAATATGACTCGTCTATTTATAGGCTTGGGGCACTTATATGAGGTAAAAATCAGTTTATATAATTGAACGTAAACTTTATGACCATTAGGCCACTTACAATGCCTTTAATAAGGCACTAACATCACTCATGTATCATGCCTATTTATCCATGTTAGTGCTCTTTAATGGGGCACTCAAGCCACTCAAATCATAGTTCTAAAATGGCCTTTGGTAACTTGTTATTAGACCATCAACTGAAGTGTGTGAATCGGTTAGATTACTCAAGCTAAAAACATATAATTCAAAAGCCATTATCATGGCTTTCTATCATGCAACGTGCCACCACCCACTTAAGGGGTTGGCTTTGTATCATTTCGTGGGTAGCTACCTACTACACCATCATAGCTCCTTTCCAAACAATTGTCTATAAAAATTTAATATCTTAAGAAAGTGGATCGAGTAGATTAAACAGGTTATAGCATTTAAGCTTTTACAATGTCATGCTCCTATACTCATGACCATGTTTGACCATGAATATGGTCATTTAGTAGGTCCTTCCACTCATAGCATGTTACACTATTTGGTTCATGAATATCACTTATTTCATCCAACTAGTTTGGAAACTACCTAACAATCTCCATCATTTTGAAAAGGACGTTAGGAAACTCTATCACTTTAGATTTATACCTTTCTTTGATAAAGGTATCTTGCTATTTGAAACATAGTGAAACATGGGTTTCACTCATCCGAATTGAATAGTAAACTAGCTTTCAACTATCTAATCTAATTGAACAAGTTTGCATGTCTTGTGAAATTTTGATGTAGGTACAAGTCATATTATAATTCACAAATTTGTATAAACCTTGTGGTGGGTATCCTTTTCTATGAGTACTTTAAGAGTTAAGGCTAAGACTTATGGAACTACTCCACTTTACACTCGTGTAGGTAGACTCTATCAAAGGTGTCCCCCTATAAGCACTTTGGTATATATACCTATATATGCTCTAGGTGTATGAAGAGTAAGCTCAGTCTATTCTTTTACTTTATAGGACCAAATTTTACCTTTGAATGCTTATTTAGTAGTTACTAGCAATCACTTAAATAATGTACATTGAACAAGGCAGAACATTACTAAAGTTAGAGTAGAGATTCCACCATTGATCTTGCAAAATGGGTTTAAACACATCATGATTGATGCCTTTGCATCAAATCCCTTGTCCGATCTTTTGTTAAAAGATTTGTAAGATTTAATTTGATTTTATATAAATAATAAAAATTAATTTTTTCTTTATAAGATCTTTAACTCTGCCAATGTAAGGGATCACCCTTGCATTGCCGGTCCCAAGCCCGGATAAAGAAGGAGGGTTGTGTTAGGCTTCCGACAGTCAGCGTAAAACTTCATCGGATTTTATAAAATTTATGAGCATTGCTTTGGGGCGTCCACGCCTAGCGACGTGCTTCAGAGCCTGAATACAGTAATAAGCAAGGGCCACTACATTTTCGCCCGAATGTAGTGAATCAATTGTAGAGAGGGTTCCCACATTATGGACGGGTGTGGGTAAAGAAGTTAGTCCCGCTACATTGCCACCCGAATGTCCTCAATAATTTGCAGAGAGAGTCTCTGCATTTTGATTATAGATGGATGCGGGGGGTAAGGAAGCTAGTCCTAGATAATAAGATTCGTATTGGTTCTTGGAATATCATAACATTATCCAGTAAGCTAATGGAGGTGGTAGATACTATGATTCGAAGAAAGATTCTTATTCTATGTTTACAAGAGACAAAATGGGTTAGAGAAAAAGCAAAAGAGATAGGGGATACATGTTTTAAATTATGGTACTCAGGTAAAGAAAAAGGCTCATAACGGAGTTGGTATTATCATAAATAAAGATTTAAAGGATAGCGTAGTAGACATACAACGATATGGTGACCGAATCATGACGTTGAAATTAGTGTTAGGAGCAGAGGTTTTGAATATAGTTTGTGCTTATGCACCCTAAGTAGGACTAGAAGATAGTATAAAGACAACTTTTTGGGAAGAGTTAGATAAGGTGATTCAAAAGATTCCACAAAGGGAGATGATTTGTTTAGGAGGAGACTTAAATGGACATGTCGGTAAAGAGGCATTATGATATCAAGGTATTCATGAAAACTTTGGTTTTGGGGATATAAATGAAGAAGGTAGGGAGATTTTAAATTTTGCTATGGCATTTGATCTCTTTATAGTCAATATAATCTTCAAAAAACGAGATGAACATTTAATTACTTATAAGAGTGGCTTATCACAAGCACAAATTGATTACTTTATTTGTAGAAAAAAAGATAGAGCATGTTGTAAAGATTCCAAGGTAATTCTAGGAGAAAGCTTAACCACCCAACATCGACTTTTAGTTATGGATGTACAAATAAAAAAATGGACAAAGAAGAAAAGAGTGCATCGAGCTATTCGGACTAAATGGTGGAACCTCAAAAGCGAGAAAAAAGATATATTTAAACAGAAAGTCTTTCAAGGAGATGTTTGGAATTATGTTGGTACACCTGTGATATGTGGAACAATATGGCTATACATATTAGGAAAGTGGCGAAAGATGTGTTAGGTGTATCTAAGGGAGATGTACCGGCACAAAAAGAAGCTTGGTGGTAGAGTGAAGTAGTGCAAAATAAAATCAAGGCAAAGAGGGCATGTTACAAATTACATTATGCTAAGAAAACTAATGAAACTTTAGAGGCTTATAAGAAAGCAAAGAAGGAAGCGAAAAAGGTCGTGAGTGAAGCAAAAGCTAAAATTTGGGAGGATTTATAAAAAAAAACTCAACTCAAAAGAGGGTGAAAGAGATATTTTTAGGATAGCTAGGGCTAGAGATAAGAAAACTAAAGATCTTAATTATGTTAGATGCATCAAGAACGAGGATGAAAAAATTCTAGTAGTAAATGATGATATAAGAAATAGATGGAAAAACTATTTTTATAAGCTTTTCAATGAAAATAAAGATGTTAGTATTAGCTTAGGAGAGTTAGCCAAATCAGAAAAGTAGATAAACCACAATTTCTACCGACGTATTCAAAAGAATAAAGTCAAAGAGGTCCATGTAGCCGACCCCGTCTAGTATGGGAAAAGGCTTAGTTGTTGTTGTTGTTTATAAGATCTTTAATATAGCTATGGCTTAGATCAATATGACTAAAATTCCTATTATATGTTTGGCAATAAGCTTTTGATAATGTAATTTAGCAATCAAAGTTCATTGATATAGGCGTTGTAGGCTTTGGCCATATTATAATCTCATAAAGCAAATCTCTTATTCATTCTCCTTCCTTATCTACTGTAGCTAGAGCTATTCCTTATCCGTAAGGTTTAATTTAATTTTATATAAACAACAACAACAACTAAGCCTTTTTCCCATACTAGACGAGGTCGGCTACATGGATTCTTTGTTTCCAGAGATCCCTATCGTGTGCCATGTTAGCAGTTAACTCCCAATAAGCTAGATCATTCTTTATTGTTTCTTTTCAACACTTTTGTGGTCGTCCTCTACCTCTTTTAATACTTTCCAAATTTAGTTTTTCTAACCTTCTTATAGGTTCTTCTTTTGATCTTCTTTCTATATGTCCAAACCATCTTAAACGATGTTCTCTCATTTTATCCTCTATTGGTGCCACTCCTAATTTGTTTCTAATAATGTCATTATGTATACGGTCTTTTCTTGTATGACCACTCATCCATCTCAACATCTTCATTTCTGTCACAGACATCTTTTGTACATGTTGATGATTAATTGCCCAACACTCAGAACCATAAAACATGGCAAGCCTAATTATTGCTCTATAATATTTACCTTTTAATTTTAATATCTTCTTATCACAAAGAATACCTGATGCTCCTCTCCATTTTAACCAACCAACATTAATTCTATGTGTAACATCTCCATCAATTCTTCCATCACTTTGAAAAATTGACCCTAGGTATTTAAAACTTTCCTTTTGGGGAATGCAATGTGTGCCAATTTTAATTTTTATGTCCTTTGAAGTAACCAAATTATCAAACTTACATTCAATATATTCTGTCTTTGTTCTACTAAGTCGGAGGCCTTTGCTTTCTAATGTTTCTCCCCATAGTTCCAATTTTCTATTAACTTTTTCCATAGACTCCTCCACTAATACAATGTCATTTGCAAATAACATACACCAAGGTACTTCATCTTGAATATGTTTTGTTAACTCATCCATCACCATTATAAATAAGTATGGACTTAAAGTTGATCCTTGATGTAACCCAATATTAACTTCAAAGAAGTCTGTCGTTCCTTCATGAGTCCTCACACATGTTTTTGCATCATATATGTCTCTTATAAGGTTAATATATGTTAATGGGATACCTCTTTTTTCTAAAGTTCTCCAAAAGACCTCCCTCGGTACCCTATCATAAGCTTTTTCTAGATCAATAAATATCATGTGAAGGTCTTTTTTTTTTGCTCTAAAATGTTCCATAAGACGTCTCAAAAGGTGAATCGCTTCAATAGTATATCTGCCTGGCATGAATCCAAATTGGTTCTCTGTTGTACTTGATACTTGTCTTAACCTACGTTCGATAATTCTTTCTCATAATTTCATAGTATGACTCATTAACTTGATACCTCGATAATTCGCACAATTTTGAATGTCTCCCTTGTTCTTATACATGGGTATAAGTGTACTTGCTCTCCATTCCTCGGGCATCTTTTGGTTTTTCCATATTTCATTAAATAGTCTTGTGAGCCAAGTGATTCCTATTTCTCCTAGTATTTTCCAAACTTCTATAGGAATATTATCTGGTCCTACCGATTTACCACCCTTCATATGTTTAAGAGCCTCTTTGACTTCATTCTTTTGAATACGTCGGTAGAAATTGTGGTTTATATACATTTCTGACTTGGCTAAATCTCCTAAACTAATACTTACATCTTTATTTTCATTAAAAAGATTATAAAAATAGTTTTTCCATCTATTTCTTATATCATCATTTGCCACTAGAATTTTTTCATCCTCGTCTTTTATGCATCTAACATAATTAAGATATTTAGTTTTCTTATCTCTTGCCCTAGCTATACTAAAAATATCTCTTTCACCCTCTTTTGAGTTGAGTTTTTTATATAAGTCCTCCCAAATCTTAGCTTTTGCTTTATATAAGTCCTCCCAAATCTTAGCTTTTGCTTCACTAACGGCCTTTTTCGCTTCCTTCTATGCTTTCTTATAAGCTTCTAAAGTTTCACTAGTTTTCTTAGCATAATGTAATTTGTAACATGCCCTCTTTGCCTTTATTTTATTTTGTACTACTTCACTCCACCACCAAACTTCTTTTTGTGCCGGTACACCTCCCTTAGATACCCCTAAGACATCGTTCGCCACTTTCCTAATATGTATAGCCATATTGTTCCACATATCACAGGGTGTACCAACATAATTCCAAACATCTCCTTGCAGGACTTTCTGTTTAAATATATCTTATTTCTCGCTTTTGAGGTTCCACCATTTAGTCCGAATAGCTCGATACACTCTTTTCTTCTTTGTCCATTTTTTTATTTGTACATCCATAACTAAAAGTCGATGTTGGGTGGTTAAGCTTTCTCCTGGAATTACATTACAATCTTTACAACACGCTATATTTTTTTTCTACAAATAAAGTAATCAATTTGTGTTTGTGATAAGCCACTCTTATAAGTAATTAAATGTTCATCTCGTTTTTTGAAGATTGTATTGACTATAAAGAGATCAAATGCCATAGCAAAATTTAAAATCTTCCTACCTTCCTCATTTATATCCCCAAAACCAAAGTTTCCATGAATCCCTTGATATCCTAATGCCTCTTTACCGACATGTCCATTTAAATCTCCTCTTTACACCTTATCTCATCTCCTCTTTACCGGTAATGTAACGGGACTAACTTCTTTACCCACCACCGTCCATGATGTGAGAACCCTCTCTGCAATTGATTCACTACATTCGGGCGAAAATGTAGTGGCCCTTGCTTACTTCTTACTGCATTCGGGCTCCGCAGCACGTCACTAGGCGGGGACGCCCCAAAACAATGCTCATAATTTTTGTAATCCATGTTATAAAAATCCGACGAAGTTTTACGCTGGCTGTCGGAAGCCTAACACAACCCTCCTCCTTTTTTCGGGCTTGGGACCGGCAATGCAAGGATGATCCCTTACATGGGCGGAGTTTAATTTAATTTAATTTTATATAAATAATAAAAATTTATTTATCTTTTATAAGATCTTTAATATAGTTATACAACTCCATTCATGTAAGGGATCACCCTTGCATGACCGGTCCCAAGCTTGAATAAAAGAGGAGGGTTATGTTAGGCTTCCGACGACCAACGTAAAACTTTGTCGGACTTATCTATCATGGATTCTACAAATTATGCACATGATAGGGCTATGTGGAAACAAAGAATCCATGTAGCTGACCCCAATCTAGTATGGGAAAAGGCTTAGTTGTTGTTTAATAAAGTTATGCCATATATCAATATGACTAAATTTTTTCCTCGCAATAAGTTTTGATAATATAATTTGGCTATGACAATTCATCAATATGGGTATTATAAACTTTAACCATATTAGAAAATCATAAAGCAAATCTCCTAGTCATTCTTCTTCCTTATCTGCAACAGATAGAGCTATGAACTCGGTAGTCATGGTAGAATTGACTATATATGTTTGTATATTAGAACCCCAAGCAATTGCTCTTCCACCAAGAGGAAAGATTCAATCGCTTGTACAAGCATAATTGCTTGAGTAGCTAACCCAACTAGCATATGTATATCCTTGTAAAACTAAAGAGCTTCCACTATAGAGCTATAGTTAATTTTTTTTTTTAAGTATTTTACTACTCGATAAGCACTCGAATGATCTTTACTTGGATTGATTGTACGTAGGCTCAATCTTCCCACTAAATATACAATGTAAGGTCGAGTATGTCATAGCATACATCAAACATCCAATCATAGTACACAAGACACCCTTTGTTTATTTACTAAAGGATAACAAAGTAATCACATTTCTTTAAGATTTTTTTTAATATGATGATAAGAATGCATAAAACCTTATCTTTTCTTTCTCTTGTTATTCTAATACCTAGAACAATGTATGCCTTTTCCTATGTTTTTTATGTCAAAATTTTAAACAAAAACTTTTTGATATTTTTAACTTCTTTTAAACCAATACAAAAAATGAGTCCATCAACGACATATAAACAAATAGAACAACCTTTTCTATGATGAAATTTGCTATAAACACATTTGTTTGATCATTTATTTTGAAACCATTTATGCTAACAACTTATCAAATTCTTAATACCATTTCTTGGGTCTTACTTTAAGCCATACAAGGACTTACACTAATTCTCAAACTATATATTCTTGTCCGAGAAAAACAAATCTCTTAAATTGTTTCATATAAACCTCTAATATCATTTGTAAATCCATTTGGTAAATGATAAGACTATATATAGATGCAAGTACTAAAAGCACTTTTATTGTATTTATTCTAGCTATTGATGCATATGTATCAAAAAATTAATTCTTTTGTTTCCAAAAATACCCTAGCAATAAGCCTAGCTTTGCAATTATGAATTGTTCCATCAACTTTCTCTCTTTTTTAAAATCTATAGACAACCAATTCCTTTGGAACTGGGAGGGAGATCTACCAATTTTTAAATTTTATTACCCATTATCAAGTCTCTCGTATTGGATGATTTCTTTTGAAAAAGCTTTATTCAGAGACTTCATAGCCTCTTCAAAGTTTCAGAATCATTTTTCATGTTATAACAAAACATCATAGCTTATAATTGAGTCACATGTTTCTTTAACATTCGAAAATCCTTTCCAAATGTCTTTGCCTTAGTCTAGACATTGAACTCTATGTATTGTCATTACTTGTTCCATTATTTTCAAGATTATATCCATTTTCATGAACATGTTTTGTTTTTCTTGGAGGAGGTAAATCTAGCTTTTTGAATATTTGTGTCTCTTGATATGAATCACTTTGATTTGATTACAATGAGTCTATATGCATTACTATGTTAGGCATATCTCATATATCCAATTCTTCTTTTACTTAATTTCTTTCTTTTTTGGTACATGAAATTTTGAGAATAGCCCATACAACATCAAACTTTAAGATAGTTTAGGTTAAGTTTTTTTTTTTTTAAGTTCATATGTGATAAGTAGGTTCCTTTTATTTGAAACTCTATTTAAAATAAAATAATGGTGAAAAATACTTCACCTTAATAACCACTGGATAAACAAGAATACGATAATGTAGCATTTACCATTTTGTATAACACTCTATTTTTCCTTTTTGGCATACCATTTTGTTGTGGTTAATAAGAAGTCGCAATTTAACATATGATTCCTATCAACTCAAAACATCTTAAATTATAGTATTTGCCTCCCATATCGGTTCTTAAATACTTAATGAAAGTTTGATGCTAGAGTTTCCTTGAATTTTAAAAATCTTAAATTTTTTCAAAACTTCATCCCTTGCATACATTAAATACAACAACAACAACAACTAAGACTTTTCCCATACTAGACGGGGTCGGCTACATGGATTCTTTGTTTCCACAAATCCCTATCGTGTGCCATGTTAGCAATTAACTCACAATAAACTAGATCATTCTTTATTATTTCTTTCCAACACTTTTGTGGTCGTCCTCTAGCTCTCTTAATACTTTCCAAATTTAGTTTTTCATACCTTCTTACCGAATCTTCTTTTGATCTTCTTTATATATGTCTAAACCATCTTAAACGATATTCTCTCATTTTATCCTCTATTAGTGCCACTCCTAATTTGTTTCCAATAACCTCATTATGTATATGGCCTTTTCTTGTATGACCACTCATCCATCTTAACATCTTCATTTCTGTCAGAGACATCTTTTGTACATGTTTGATTAACTGCCCAACACTCAAAACCATAAAACATGGCAGGCCTAATTGTTGCTCTATAATATTTACCTTTTAACTTTAATGGTATCTTCTTATCACAAAGAATACCTGATGCTCCTCCATTTTAACCAACCAGCATTAATTTTATGCGTAACATCTCCATCTAAGCCACATAGACACTTCTAAGGGGTGGAGTGTCAACCCCGACACTGGTGCGACACCGACACAGTGTCGGTACGGCATGTTCAAAAAAAAAAATTTGCAAAAAAAAAATTTGCAAATTTTTTTTTTTTGTAACTCACGGATAAATGGGTCTGGATAATGAAGATTGATTTATGTATTATTATGAAATTAGTAGTTTTTTACCATTTATATGTTTTGCTTTAATATAAAGTTGTGTACTTACTATTATAGCTTTATACAATATAAAGTTGCTTAAATGATTTTGGGTGCGAACAATTGGACTCAGAATAATCTCTATCACCAAACACATTTAAAGACAAGGAACATTGTCTGATCAATAGAACAGAAGAGTATGACATCACTAGTGGATCCTAGCACAAATACTAGTATATGTTATATCCTATAAAAGATCTTGAAACTCTTTGAATCCATAACTTGGATATTTTGCAGCTCGTAAAATCACTGTAAGTTTCAGATCATTATGAGGGAACTTGCTAATTGATACCTATTGCACCCAAAATTATCAAATACTAGTTGTATTATAATTGATTTATGTAGCTTGAATATTATATATAATATATAATATTATATACCCTAGTCGTGTCGCTGCACCCAAAATTTTTGAAATTTACCGTATCCCGCACCCACACCCGCACCCGCACCCGCATCCATGTGATATAGATCTCCATTAATTCTTCCATCACTTGAAAAATTGACCCTAGGTATTTAAAACTTTCCTTTTGGGGGATGCAATGTGTGTCAATTTTAATTTCTATGTCCTCTGAGGTAACCAAATGATCAAACTTACATTCCATATATTTTGTCTTTGTTCTACTAAGTCGGAGGCCTTTGCTTTTTAATGTTTCTCCCCATAGTTCCAATTTTCTATTAACTTTTTCCTTAGACTCCTCCACTAATACAATGTCATTTGCAAATAACATACACCAAGGTACTTCATCTTAAATATGTTTTGTTAACTCATCCATCACCATTATAAATAAGTATGGACTTAAAGTTGATCCTTGATGTAACCCAATATTAACTTCAAAGAAGTCTGTCGTTCCTTCATGAGTCCTCACACATGTTTTTGCACCATCATACATATCTCTTATAAGGTTAATATATGTTAATGGGATACCTCTTTTTTCTAAAGTTCTCCAAAAAAACCTCCCTCGGTACCCTATCATAAGCTTTTTCTAGATCAATAAATATCCTGTGAAGGTCTTCTTTTTTTGCTCTAAAATGTTCCATAAGACGTCTCAAAAGGTGAATCGCTTCAATAGTATATCTGCCTGGCATGAATCCAAATTGGTTCTCTGTTGTACTTGATACTTGTCTTAACCTACGTTCGATAATTCTTTCCCATAATTTCATAGTATGGCTCATTAACTTGATACCTCGATAATTCACACAATTTTGAATGTCTCCCTTGTTTTTATATATGGGTATAAGTGTACTTGCTCTCCATTTCTCAGGCATTTTTTGGTTTTTCCATATTTCATTAAATAGTCTTGTGAGCCAAGTGATTCCTATTTCTCCTAGTATTTTCCAAACTTCTATGGGAATATTATCTGGTCCTACCAATTTACCACCCTTTATATGTTTAAGAGCCACTTTGACTTCATTCTTTTGAATACGTCGGTAGAAATTATGGTTTATATATTTTTCTGATTTGGCTAACTCTCCTAAACTAATACTAACACCTTTATTTTCATTAAAAAGCTTATAAAATAATTTTTTTATCTATTTCTTATATCATCATTTGCCACTAGAATTTTTTCACCATCGTCTTTGATGCATCTAACATAATTAAGATCTTTAGTTTTCTTATCTCTAGCCCTAGCTATCCTAAAAATATCTCTTTCACCCTCTTTTGAGTTCAGTTTTTTTTGTATAAATCCTCTCAAATTTTAGCTTTTGCTTCACTCACAGCCTTTTTCGCTTCCTTCTTTGCTTTCTTATAAACCTCTAAAGTTTCACTAGTTTTCTTAGCATAATGTAATTTGTAATATGCCCTCTTTGCCTTGATTTTATTTTGCACTATTTCACTCCACCACCAAGCTTCTTTTTGTGCCGGTACACCTCCCTTAGATACACCTAACACATCTTTCGCCACTTTCCTAATATGTATACCCATATTGTTCCACATATCACAGGGTGTACCAACATAATTCCAAACATCTCCTTGAAGGACTTTATGTTTAAATATATCTTCTTTCTCGCTTTTGAGGTTCCACCATTTAGTCCGAATAACTCGATGCACTCTTTTCTTCTTTGTCCATTTTTTTATTTGTAAATCCATAATTAAAAGTCGATGTTGGGTGGTTAAGCTAATTATCTTGCAATCTTTACAACACGCTATATCTTTTTTCTACAAATAAAGTAATCAATTTGTGTTTGTGATAAGCCACTCTTATAAGTAATTAAATGTTCATCTCATTTTTTGAAGATTGTATTGACTATAAAGAGATCAAATGCCATAGCAAAATTTAAAATCACCATAGCTTCCTCATTTATATCCCCAAAACCAAAGTTTCCATGAATACCTTGATATCCTAATGCCTCTTTACCGACATGTCCATTTAAGTCTTCTCTTAAACAAATCATCTCCCTTTGTGGAATCTTTTAAATCACCTTATCTAACTCTTCCCAAAAAGCTGTCTTTATACTATCTTCTAGTCCTACTTGGGGTGCGTAAGCACAAACTATATTCAAAACCTTTACTCCTAACACTAATTTCAATGTCATGATTCGGTCACCATATCGTTGTATGTCTACTACACTATCCTTTAAATCTTTATTTATGATAATACCAACTCCGTTTTGAGCCTTTTCTTTACTCGAATACCATAATTTAAAACCTATATCCTCTATCTCCTTTGCTTTTTCTTCAACCCATTTTGTCTCTTGTAAACATAGAATATGAATCTTTCTCCGAATCATAGTATCTACCACCTCCATTAGCTTACACGATAATATTCCGATATTTCAAGAACCAATACGAATCTTATTATCTAGGACTAGCTTTCTCACCCCCCGCATCCGTCCATAATCAAAATGCGGAGACCCTCTTTGGAAATTATTCACTACATTCGGGTGGAAATGTAGCGGACTAACTTCCTTACACACACCCGTCCATGATGTGGGAACCCTCTGTAATTGATTCACTACATTCGGGCGAAAATGTAGTGGCCCTTGCTTACTTATTACTGCATTCGAGCTCTACAGCACGTCGCTAGGCGGGGACGCCCCAAAGCAATGCTCATAATTTTTGTAATCCATGTTATAAAAATCCGACAAAGTTTTACGTTGGCTCCTCCTTTATCTGGGCTTGGGACCGGCAATGCAAGGGTGATCCCTTACATATGGGCGGAGTTCCTTGCATATATTAAATAAACATAACAAAATCTAATTCAATCATCAACGATAGTTAAAAACTATTTTTTGTCATTAATCGTAGGACGATCATATTAATTGCAAGCATTTGAACAAATTAAATCTAAAATTTTGGAACTTGTTTTCACTATTAAAAATAAGAGTCTAGTGATTTTGGTATACATGCAACACAATAACAACAACTAAGCCTTTTTCCCATACTAGACGGGGTCGGCTACATGGATTCTTTGTTTCCACAGATCCCTATCGTGTGCCATGTTAGCAGTTAACTCCCAATAAGCTAGATCATTCTTTATTGTTTCTTTCAACACTTTAGTGGTCGTCCTCTACCTCTTTTAATACTTTCCAAATTTAGTTTTTCTAACCTTCTTACAGATTCTTCTTTTGATCTTCTTTCTATATGTCCAAACCATCTTAAACGATGTTCTCTCATTTTATCCTCTATTGGTGCCACTCCTAATTTGTTTCTAATAACGTCATTATGTATACGGTCTTTTCTTGTATGACCACTCATCCATCTCAACATCTTCATTTCTGTCACAGACATCTTTTGTACATGTTGATGATTAATTGCCCAACACTCAGAACCATAAAACATGGCAGGCCTAATTATTGCTCTATAATATTTACCTTTTAATTTTAATGATATCTTCTTATCACAAAGAATACCTGATGCTCCTCTCCATTTTAACCAACCAGCATTAATTCTATGTGTAACATCTCCATCAATTCTTCCATCACTTTGAAAAATTGACCCTAGGTATTTAAAACTTTCCTTTTAGGGAATGCAATGTGTGCCAATTTTAATTTCTATGTCCTCTGAAGTAACCAAATGATCAAACTTACATTCCATATATTCTGTCTTTGTTCTACTAAGTCGGAGGCCTTTGCTTTCTAATGTTTCTCTCCATAGTTCCAATTTTCTATTAACTTTTTCCTTAGACTCCTCCACTAATACAATGTCATCTGCAAATAACATACACCAAGGTACTTCATCTTGAATATGTTTTGTTAACTCATCCATCACCATTATAAATAAGTATAGACTTAAAGTTGATCCTTGATGTAACCCAATATTAACTTCAAAGAAGTCTGTCGTTCCTACATGAACCTCACACATGTTTTTGCACCATCATACATGTCTCTTATAAGGTTAATATATGTCAATGGGATACCTCTTTTTTCCAAAGTTCTCCAAAGAACCTCCCTCGGTACCCTATCATAAGCTTTTTCTAGATCAATAAATATCATATGAAGGTCTTTTTTTTTTGCTCTAAAATGTTCCATAAGACGTCTCAAAAGGTGAATCGCTTCAATAGTATATCTGCCTAGCATAAATCCAAATTGGTTTTCTGTTGTACTTGATACTTGTCTTAACCTACGTTCGATAATTCTTTCCCATAATTTCACAGTATGACTCATTAACTTGATACCTCGATAATTCGCACAATTTTGAATGTCTCCCTTGTTCTTATATATGGGTATAAGTGTACTTGCTCTCCATTCCTCAGGCATCTTTTGGTTTTTCCATATTTCATTAAATAGTCTTGTGAGCCAAGTGATTCCTATTTCTCCTAGTATTTTCCAAACTTCTATAGGAATATTATCTGGTCCTACCGATTTATCACTCTTCATATGTTTAAGAGCCTATTTGACTTCATTCTTTTGAATACGTCGGTAGAAATTGTGGTTTATATACTTTTCTGACTTGGCTAAATCTCCTAGACTAATACTAACATCTTTATTTTCATTAAAAAGATTATAAAAATAGTTTTTCCATCTATTTCTTATATCATCATTTGCCACTAGAACTTTTTCATCCTCGTCTTTTATGCATCTAACATAATTAAGATCTTTAGTTTTCTTATCTCTAACCCTAGCTATCCTAAAAATATCTCTTTCACCCTCTTTTGAGTTGAGTTTTTTATATAAGTCATCCCAAATCTTAGCTTTTGCTTCACTAACAGCCTTTTTCGCTTCCTTCTTTGATTTCTTATAAGCTTCTAAAGTTTCACTAGTTTTCTTAGCATAATGTAATTTGTAACATGCCCTCTTTGCCTTGATTTTATTTTGTACTACTTCACTCCACCACCAAGCTTCTTTTTGTGCCGGTACACCTCCCTTAGATACCCCTAACACATCTTTCGCCACTTTCCTAATATGTATAGCCATATTGTTCCACGTATCACAGGGTGTTCCAACATAATTCCAAACATCTCCTTGAAGGTATTTAAATAGATCTTCTTTCTCGCTTTTGAGGTTCCACCATTTAGTCCGAATAGCTCGATGCACTCTTTTCTTCTTTGTCCATTTTTTTATTTGTACATCCATAACTAAAAGTCGATGTTGGGTGGTTAAGCTTTCTCTTGGAATTACCTTACAATCTTTACAACACGCTCTATCTTTTTTTTACAAATAAAGTAATCAATTTGTGTTTGTGATAAGCCACTCTTATAAGTAATTAAATGTTCATCTCGTTTTTTGAAGATTGTATTGACTATAAAGAGATCAAATGACATAGCAAAATTTAAAATCTCCCTACCTTCCTCGTTTATATCCCCAAAACCAAAGTTTCCATGAATCCCTTGATATCCTAATGCCTCTTTACCGACATGTCCATTTAAATCTCCTCCTAAACAAGTCATCTCATCTCCCTTTGTGGAATCTTTTGAAACACCTTATCTAACTCTTCCCAAAAAACTGTCTTTATACTATCTTCTAGTCCTACTTGGGGTGCGTAAGCACAAACTATATTCAAAACCTCTACTCCTAACACTAATTTTAACGTCATGATTCGGTCACCATATCGTTGTATGTCTACTACACTATCCTTTAAATCTTTATTTATGATAATACCAACTCCGTTTCGAGCCTTTTCTTTACCTGAGTACCATAATTTAAAACCTGTATCCTCTATCTCCTTTGCTTTTTCTCCAACCCATTTTGTCTCTTGTAAACATACAATATGAATCTTTCTCCGAATCATAGTATCTACCACCTCCATTAGCTTACCCGATAATGTTCCGATATTCCAAAAACCAATACGAATCTTATTATCTAGGACTAGCTTCCTTACCCCCGCATCCATCCATAATGAAAATGCGGAGACCCTCTCTGAAAATTTTTCACTACATTCGGGCGGCAATGTAGCAAGACTAACTTCTTTGCCCACACCCATCCATGATGTGGGAACCCTCTCTGCAATTGATTCACTACATTCGGGCAAAAATGTAGTGGCCCTTGCTTACTTCTTACTGCATTTTATAAAATTCATGTTTCAAAAGAAAATGTTACAAATCAAAAGAATAAACAATACAGCATAAATAAAATTATTATAATTGAGATTCAACTTGAGCATAAACTCACGTAAATAACCCTCTCCAACAGACATGCCTTCTTTAGACAAATAAATTTATCCCCTCCAAATACACTTTTAAACCTATATTTATTAAGTAACAAAACTGATACCAAATTCTTCCTTACAACCGATATAAAGATCATACTTTTAAACGTAATAACTTTACGTAACATAAATTCGATTTCAATTATTCTTTTGTCTTTCATAATGGTCATAGAAGCATTACCTATATACGAAACCGATCCATCTTTTTTTACCAAAGTTTTGAAGAAACTTTAGTTTTTGCATAGATGATGGGTAGCACTAGAGCTAATCCACCAAGACCCAATGCCTTCTATCATATTGACTTTCAATATAATGGCCACAAGCAATGTTATAAATATTGTATCATTACGATACGCGATACGAGTATATTGGTATCATTACGATATCGATTCAGGTATATGTATCACACCTGTATCATACAATACATTGCGATAGGGGTATTGTATCATGCGATACAGGGTATTACAATACATGATGATTTTTTATGATTTTTATATATTTTTTTAATATTTTAATGTACCGTATTTTATAAGTTACGGTACAATTATTGTGTATTGGTGCCCTATACGATATGGGTACCGATAAACTAATTACAACATTGGCCAAGAGGTTGTCCTTAAAAGAATTAGGACCCTTTTCTTTGTTAAGTTTTTGAGTATGCACTTACTCTTATAACCACCAAGTTTTTCACATTAGTAGCATCGTCGCATCATTTCTTTTTCTTAAGCTTGGTATTCTTACTAATGTTTCTACGAGATTTTTTATTATCTCAACTTCTCTCCTTTGAAGGTTCTTTAGAGTTTGCTTCCTACATGATATAACATGAACTTTGCCTTGAATAGATTGTTCGTTAGAATTATCTTGCTTTTGGTACTTGTTCTTTTAAAATCTTTAAAAGAAGATGTTTGTATGTAATAGAAAAAAGAATAATTGTATTAATATCATGCTCATCTTATGTTGCTTGAAAATATTCAACAACAATTCGAGCTCATGCAATTAGTATATAATGGATTATACCATCTACCACCTTATAATTGTTGAAACGAAAGAAATTTCTTACTTATTCCATCCTCCACCATGAACTCATCTAGTTTGTCCAAATGGTCCTTTCTACAAGGCGAAGTTTGATAGGTGTCAAATAAGGCCTTCGAACATAACATTGAGGATGTGGTCTATGCAAAATGTAGTCATTATCCCACTATTGTTGCTTCCATGCTTCTTCAATGATCTCATTCTCCTTCTCATCGGGCATTGAAGTAGTGAGAATATACATGAAGTTTTATAGAGTGAGAAGAAAGCAATCTTCTTTTGACACCGAAAGAAGTTACAGTCATTGAATCTAACTTAATAAAGTCGAATGTCATCTCTCATAGGTAGCCATCTTAACCAAATAAACCTAAAGATATTGATATAGACTTCTTGGAGATGTCTCAGCTTCTTAAGAGGTTGGGACCCGAAGAGATTGAACTTAGTAACCTCAACCATGCATATGGTTATTTAATTGGTCTTTCCATTCACGGCCAGTTGCACTATTTTGTTCAATACATACGCCTTCAGTGTCACCTTTGGAAGCTTAAATGCTATAACATGTTCAATCCACTCAAGCCACTTTCTAAAGACATTAAATTTTGGTTAGTGGCAGTAACATGTAATTACTCAAAAAGGTACTATGATATCTTAGTAGGTAGCCACCCACTAAATAACAAAAGGTCAACCCTTCGAGTGAGTGGTGGCATGTTGCATGATACAAGGCCATGACAATTGCTTTTGTATTATATGTTTTCAGCTTGAGTAATCCAATCGATTCAGAGAACTTTGGTTGATAGTTTAATAGCATGTTACTAAAGGTTATTTTATGCCCATGATTTGAATGTCTTGAGTGCTCCATTACATGGACGAATAGACATATATGTGAGTGGTGTTAGTGACTTATTAAAGACATTATAAGTGGCCTAATAGTCATAAAATTTATGTTTAATTACATAAACTGATTGTTTGCCTCCCATGTAGGAGCTCAATGTCTATAAATAGGTAAATCTTAGTCCAACATACTATGAACTATGAAGCAATACCCATTGCTATCTTGATACCAAGTCTTCTCTTTCAAAGTGCCCTTTCTTAGCTTTAAAAACCCTTTGCAAGTCCTTTTTTTATACCAACCTCCTTTTCTTAGGGTGCCAAGTTCAATCTCTCTGGGACCGACGTCTCAAGAAACTAAGCCATCTCCAATAACTCTACACCAACAGTAACTTATATTCACCACAAACAAACCAAAATTGAAACCAGAAACATGAATAAACACCTTGTCAATTTGCTAACCCATGCACGATATAGTCATTCTACACAAATGTTGCTTGTTACAATTGTCATGGTATTCATAAATCAGTCAAATATTTAGATTGATAATCTTCCAACTCAAGGTAGAAGAAAAAATTGTTCTTATTGATTCTTGATTGGTATGGGAAAAGGCTTAGTTGTTGTTGTTGTTGTTGATTGATTCTTGATTGGGCATCAAAAAGAACTCCCTTCTGTAGTCAGTTTATGAACAAAAACATAATTAAGCATGACTTTTATATTAAACCTAATCGAATGTCCAAAGAAGCGTACCACCAAAGGAGGAACTTGTTCTCCATCTTTGAACTTTGATTTATGAGCCAGTATCTCCATTTGGCACCAAACAAATACCGGTATGTAATAGTGGTATATCCTGATCTTCTCTGAAATGGACAGATCCAACTCGTTCATGCCGAACAATCTGCACAAATAACTCCCATACTCCAACCATCTGTCTATGCTTTCGGCCACAATCTCCAATGTGAGGCCTAACTTTCCCATCAGTGGTCCTGTGCATATGAAATCAAAGAGGTCCTGAACAGAGGCAACCATTGCTTGCGACGTGGAGACAGATGAATGCAGGAGTCCAGACCTCTGACTATGCCTTTTATTATAATGGCTGCAGAAAGAAGATTGCCCTGCATCCGAGGAGTCCGAGTTGAAGGACATAAAGCATGCCAAAGCAGAAAAGGAAGGAAGAATCTTAAAATGGAACCCTCTTTTACATATTCCAAATTGTAGAAGCTGAAGTTTAAATTCAAGTTCTATAACATCTCCAGCCCCATAATAACTGAAACAACATGTTGTGCAATAAACAAATTTCACTAAAGAAGTCATCAACCATCTTGGCTGCAAAATATGAGCGTAGTAAGCTAAACGATCAGATGATTTTGTCATGTAAAATGCGTGAGTGATAGAGATAAACGTCATTAAAGAATGACCAGATAAAGAACACATAAGAATCAACCTTTTGATAAAGCCTAAACCCCCCTTTTTCCACAGAGAATAGCCGCCTTTATATGAACATATGCCATCCTTTTTCTACGACTAAATCCAAGAACTACATTTTTATCCTCTTTTACGAACCAAAAGGAAGAGAAAAGAACAACAATGACCATGCAGCTATCGTAAGACCAAACGAGAAATTTTCGCTGCACGAGCTGAACGGGTCAAGCAAGTAATTCTTGAACTTCAAAAGTAGGGTCGTTCAGTTGCTTAGTTTTACTGGGAAACAGAGGCGGCCATGATTAATCCACAAAGATAAGTATTTGCAATTGGTACAGACACAAAATCTACTTAATGCAAGCATGCCCAAAAGTTTAGAGCAGAGCCACGTACACGTGAATTAATAATAAAACTAAAGCGTAATTGTAAGCGACAGACACGAACTTAACTACTTAATGATATCCAGACAAAATTACTAATATAAAATTCGATGCACATGGTGGGATTCGCAAGGGGAATCGGGAGAATGAATAAAGAGCAACCAACGTAATAACAAACAGTTCTCATTCATTTTGTCTTCAAGAAAGAACCCTGGATTGTTAGGTGGCACTCCGTTTCTTTAGCTTAATTATTCAGAAGGAAGCAAAAATAAATGCAATTTGAAGAGAGAGAAGGAAAGAGACTGTCTTACCATCATGCTGGTGGTGGTGATGAGAAGAGGAAGAGAGGGATGTTAAGTGCTTGGAGAAAAAAAAGGAAGAAGAGAAAGAGGGCTTTGAGCAGGCAAGAGTCCAGTCAAAAGGCAGAACGGGAAGAACGTGATGATGGCAGAGAACGGTAGACACCATCACTTCCGCGCAACGTTCCCTTATTTGCTGCAGAGAGAGAGAGAGAGAGAGTACAAACTTGAGTGTCCGCACGATCGTTAGCGGCCATTAGAATTTGGATATGTTTCCAGTTATTTACAGAGTGCCGGCTGTTTTTGTCTGTAATTCAGATTCATGGAAACAAAATTGGTGATCCTCCTTAGCTGGGTTTTAAACACGACACGTTGGCCATCATGACCAATGGCAGTTTTGAATACGACACGGAATCCATGTTTGTGTCTACTAAAAAAGGACAAAGAAAAAGAGATAAACTTGCTTTTGGCACGTACATGATACGATAAGACGGTACGGGGAGACTAAAACATGAAACTACTCACTGATTCAGACACGACCTGAAAACCCAACACTAGTGCAACAGAGAAGGTCCACCCATTGTGTACAAAAGCAGTGATGCGCAAGGAATTGAACTCACGATCTTGTTTGGTTACAAAGGGGAGGTGGAAACCGGGTAGGCATGAGCTAGGAATCGAACTCACAAAAGCGTTTTGAATCATGTCTATAACCCCATCACGATTCATTGGAGCATCTTCTACCTCTAGTTGTGGATTCGCCTTCTGATTGTCGAATGCAAATCAATGGTTTGCATGTGAAAATGGTCCCTGAGGTGTCTGAAATGACACTCCCTTAGGTTCGTATACCAGATGCGGTAGGAGAATCGAAGGCTCAAAATCCGGTAGATGTACCATGATGTAATACACATCTTTGTTTGGTTGTCACAAAGCTCAGAGTTCTTGAAGAAACTAAGGGATGAAGTCCAAGGTATATGCCCCTCAGATCTGATAAACACGCAACATATTATAGGGCATCGAGGTAATATATGGTTAGGTGGTCGCAGTTGTTTGAAATGATGAGACTAGGTCCAAAAACTTAGGTGATCACATAGTAATGTTGACTCATTCGTGTTGTAAGTTAGGTCCTCATGCCGTGGACGGTCCTAAGATGTTCTAGTTGCCTGTATAGGTGTCGAATATTGATGCTCGCTGGTATAGCGTTTGAGCAGCAGGCTTCTTCTTGCCTTGATTTCTCGAAAGGTAAATCCTAATCTCATATGGTAGCAAATTGATTAGGGTATGGTTTCTATCATTTGGCAAAATAATGTTGTTTGAAAATACTTGAATTATCTCTCCAACCAGTAATTAACTGACAATAGAAGACATTGAAGGACAATATCTTTATCCATTCTATGTGAGGCATAACTGACACAATTTCTTTTTGCTAGTGTAGGGGATATCTTAGTGATCATTTGAGACTGCCAGACAAGTGCTATGCACTGAGAATGATATGCGTTTGTGCATGCATTAGAAGAAGTCATGGGATATACTCAACCAAATGAAGAAGTCATGGGATATACTCAACCAAATCGGGTCTACATATACAAGACAACCTCGCAAAGAAGAGTGTATTCCATCGGACATGCCAAAGACGTGTTATCATATGAAGTGATAATACAACATGAATGGCTAAATACGGTAAGTTAGAGCAGGATGCTAGAAGATAAGGGAGCATGTTATAAAACTGTAACCTTCATTCTCAAGAGAAAAAAACAAGAATGAATAAGGTATCAGGCGATGAAATGGATCTTCAAAAAGCCGATTATATGTATCCCATCTTCCAATGGGAGTTGTGTAGGCATTCATTGAGCTTAGGAAGACAAAAAATATTAAGTTCTTCAAGAAAGCAAAGAAAGAAGAAAAGGCAGGTTGTATTATTGATTGCCTTAATACTTACTTACTTTTAAAGAAATGATAAATAAAATGTTGAGCTTTTTAGATGTGATTCCCAATAACTCCCTGTGTACATGTGGATTGGGCTATATCAACCAATCCTACGATCCGTATGATTAGCTCAAGTATACTAGCTTTTTTTATATATTCGACATAAATCTTCCCAAACCTTCACAAAACACATGCCCTTTCATAACTCTCCACTTTCTACCACTTATCCTCATGTATTTTTTGGCGTCAATAATTTTTTACTTTGAAAGAACTTTTTTCTTTGTGTATGTTATTGTAGAGAGCTCCCACAACCTTCGTTCTTTTTATCAATCAAGTTCCTATCTTTTGTTAAAAAGAAAAAGAATTAGACATTTGGAACCATATCAAAGCAGTAAGCGAATTATATATGGCTTTTACCATTTGGATTTGGACTTGACTTCAGTTACTGAGTTTGTCATTGGGATTTGGAAATATGTCTCATCCATATAATTCAACTTGTTGACCCTTAGACTTGAAAATCCCTCTTGAAAATGGTCCTTTTGCCATGAACAAAAGTGGTATTCATAAGCATAGTCCAAATCTAACTCCAATAAAATAACTATATCTAATTTAAATATCCATAAATTTAAACAATTTGTTCAAAACAGTGTGAAGCCCACTGATATAATCCCCAAAAGTCATGTATAAATGTCTAACCAAACTAACTTTAATGTCATATCATCTCAAATACTGCTTGAACAATATGCTACTTGATATTGTATACATTGGAAGTGTTAGCTTAACGATAAACTATAAAACAATATGGTGAGTTTTGACCCATAGTTTAGTAGAGAAGTTATATACTTAATAAAATTCATACTAAAAGTATGTATATTTAATAATCATTTCATAGCAAATCATATTTACTTTTTAACTCATGCTTTCAAAATTCACTCACGCTCACCTACATACATCAACAATTATGATAATTATATCCTATATTGTGTCTAAACCAAGTCGTAGGAGTCATTTGACCTTCCTTCACACGACCTTGGTCACCCCATCTATGATGATCAAATCACAGTGACTCGTATGATAAAGTATTTGAGAACACACTTTATATTCGCCCCAAGCCACAATGCCTGAGGAACCTATAAGTCTCTAGAGACCCCACATAAGTACGGTTCCTATATTTATGCATCATTATCATCTTATCATATTCACAAGTTTAAATCATATTCTTCAAATAACATTTTATATCAAATACATACATATCAAGTCATGCTCTTTATCAACCACATCATAAAAAATATTATTTTAAAGTATATTAAATAATCTACAATTTCAAATACCATTCAAGAAGCAATCATAAAATATTTAATAATCATGCACAATTAAATTATTTGAAAAGAGAGACCATCAACTCCAACATTGTTCTATTAAAGAATGCATAACTCCCTATCTAAGGGAGCACTAAGATCTACTTTCCAAATCATTCGGCCACTCTTATGACTACCAAATCTAATTTTAATTTTTAAATAATTATAAATAATAATAATATTAAAATTTATTTAATTATGAGTCTTGCACAACAAACCAAACCCAAATCAAACCCTAAACAACCCAAAAATCCAAATTATTACCTGGATCCATTTTTTATCCAAATTGAATAATACAATAGGTATTATGTATTCTTGAGTCAAAACCGAACCTAAAACTACCAAAATTGGTTTTTTGTTTAGTTCTATTTCTGACACAAAACCTATTTTGAACCAAAACTGAACCTAAAACATTTTTGACAACAAACAAAACCCAAAAACTAGATACAATACCTCATCAACATGACACAAAAACCCTTAGTGATTCACACATGACAATATGGAAGGGGATACATTCCCCCAAACCTGAGCAACCATAGATCCTGACGATGATTTCCAATATCAACAAGGGTTAGTGGTGGTCCTCTATCATTTGCCGACCCAAGAATGGCCGCCATCGACAGTGTTTCACTAGATAAATCGAGAAAAAACAACTAACTCCCACCTAAAGGAAAATCCAACAATTTTGCATTGATTTCCAACCGATTTTTGACCATTAGAGTTTATTTTCAAACTTCTAGGATGTATCAAATGAAAGCTCTTTGATCGACTCAAATCTAATCCGAATAGCGTTGATTTTCCTCCAAAATGTGAGCAAATGTCTTACACAACAAACCAGACCCAAATCAAACCCTAAACAACCCAAAAATCTAAATTGTTACCTGGATCCATTTTTTATCCAAATTGAATAATACAATAGGTATTATGTATTCTTGGGTCAACACCAAACCTGAAACTACCAAAATTGGTCTTTTGTTTAGTTATATTTCTCACACAAAATCTATTTTGAACCAAAACTGAATCTAAAATATTTTTGACATGAAACAAAATCCAAAACTAGACACAATACCTTATTGACATGACACGAAAACCCTTAGTGATTTAGACATGACACAATATGGAAGGGGATACATTCCCCCAAACACGAACAACCATGGATCCTGATGATGATTTACAATATAATTAAGGGTTAGTGGTGGTCCTTCATCATTTGCCTGCCTCCCCTCTTCTCGTCAAAACCAAGAATGGTCGCCATCGGCAGTGTTTCAATGGAGAAATGGAGGAAAAACAATTGACTCCAGCCTAAAGTAAAATCCAATAATTTTGCATTGATTTCTAACCTATTTTTGACCATTTGAGTTTATTTTCAAACATTTAGGATGAATCAAACAAAGCTCTTTGATTGACTCAAATCTAATCCGAATACTATCGATTGTCCTCCAAAATGTGAGCAAATGTTTTACACAACAAACCATACCCAAATGAAACCCTAAAAAACCAAAAAATCCAAATTATCATGTGGATCCATTTTTTATCCAAATTGAATAATACACTAGGTATTATGTACTCTTGAGTGAACACCAAACTGGAAACTACGAAAAAGGTTTTTTTGTTTAGTTCTATTTATGACACAAAACCACTTTTGTACCAAAACTAAACCTAAAATATTTTTGACATCAAACAGAACCCAAAACTAGATACAATACCTCATTGACATAACACAAAAGCCCCTAATGATTCAGACATGACACGATATGGAAGGGGATACATTCCCCAAAATCTGAACAAAGATAAATCCTAACGATGATTTCCAATATCAACAAGGGTTAGTGGTGGTCCTCCATCATTTGCTTGCCTCCCCTCTTCTCCTCAAACCCAAGAATGACCGCCATCGGTAGTGTTTCACTAGAAAAATAGAGGAAAAACAACCGACTCCTACCTAAAGAAAAATAAAACAATTTTGCATTGATTTCTAACCTATTTTTGACCAATGGAATTTTTTTCAAACATTTACGATGAATCAAACAAAAGCTCTTTCATTGACTCAAATCTAATCCAAATAGTGTCAATTTTCCTCCAAAATCCTAGAAAATAACTTACACAACAAACCGGAACCAAATCAAATTTTAAAAAACCCAAAAATCCAAATCATTACCTGTATCGATTTTTTATCCAAATCGAATAATACAATAGGTATTATGTACTCTCGGGTCAACACTGAACCTAAACTACCAAAACAGGTTTTTTGTTTAGTTCTATTTCTAACACATAACCTATTTTGAATAGAAACTAAAGCTAAAATATTTTTGACATCAAACAGAACCAAAAGCTAGATACAATACCTCATTGACATGGCACGACAACCCTTAGTGATTCAAACATGACACGATATGGAAGGGGATACATTCCCCCAAACCCAAACAAAGATTGATCCTAACAATGATTTCCAATATCAACAAGGGTTAATGGTGGTCCTCGATCATTTGCCTACCACCCCTCTTCTCGTTAGACCCAAGAATGGCCGCCATCGGCAACGTTTCACTGGAGAAATAGAGAAAAAACAGCTGACTCCTACCTAAAGTAAAATCCAACAATTCTACATTGATTTCTAACCAAATTTTGACCATTGGAGTTTATTTTCAAACATTTAGGATGAATCAAACAAAAGCTCATTGATCGACACAAATATAATCCAAATAGTGTCGATTTTCCTAAAAAATCCGAGCAAATATCTTACACAACAAACTAGACCCAAATCAAACCCTAAACAACCCAAAAATCCAAATTATTACCTGAATCCACTTTTTATCCAAGTTGAATAATAGAATAGGTATTAAGTACTCTTGGGTCAACACCGAACTTGAAACTACCAAAATAGGTTTTTTGTTTCACTCTATTTCTGAGACAGAACCTCTTTTGTCCCAAAACTGAACCTAAAATATTTTGACATCAAACAAAATCCAAAACTTGATACAATACCTCATCGACATGATATAAAAACCGTTAGTGATTCAGACATGACACGAAATGGAAGGGGATAGATTCTCCCAAACCCAAACAAAGATAGATCCTGACGATGATTTCAAATATCAACAGGGGTTAATGGTGGTCCTTCATCATTTGCCTGCCTCCCCTCTTCTCATCAAACCCAAGAAAGTCGTCATCGACAGTGTTTCACTTGAGAAATAGGGGAAAAACAACTAACTCCTAAGAAAAGAAAAATCCAACAATTCTACATTGATTTTAACCGATTTTTTTTCATTGGAGTTTATTTTCAAACATTTAGGATGAATCAAACAAAAGCTCTTTGATCGACTAAAATCTCATCTGAATAGTGTCAATTTTCCTCCAAAATGTGAGCAAATGTTTTGTGCAACAAACTATCCTAAGCAACCCAAAAATCCAAATTATTACCCAGATCCATTTTTTATCCAAATTGAATATACACTAGGTATTATGTATTCTTGGGTCAACACCGAACCTGAAACTACCAAAATAGGTTTTTGTTTAGTTTTATTTGTGACACAAAACCTATTTTGAATAAAAACTAAACCTAAGATATTTTTGACATCAAACAGAATCAAAAGCTAGACACAATACCTCATCGACATGACACAAAAACCCTTAGTGATTCACACATCACACGATATAGAAGGGGATACATTCCCCCAAAACCAAACAACCATAGATACTGACAATGATTTCCAATGTCAACAAGGGTTAGTGGTGGTCCTCATTCATTTGTCTACCTCCCCTCTTCTCGTCAAACCCAAGATTGGCCGCCGTTGGTAGTGTTTCACTAGAGAAATAGAGGAGAAACAACCAACTCCTACCTAAAGGAAAATAAACAAAATTTGCATTGATTTCCAACTGATTTTTGACCATTGGAATTTATTTTCAAACATTTAGGATGAATCTAACAAAAGCTCTTTGATCGACTCAAATCTAATCCAAATAGTATCGATATTCCTCCAAAATCTGAGCAAATGTCTTACACAACAAGCTAGACCCAAATCAAACCCTAAACAACCCAAAAACTCAAATAATTACCTGGATCCATTTTTTATCCAAATTGAATAATACAATAGGTATTATGCAATCTTGGGTCAACACTAAACCTAAAATTACCAAAATAGGTTTTTTGTTTGGTTCTATTTCTAACACAGAACCTATTTTGAACCAAAACTGAACCTAAAATATTTTTTACATCAAACAAAAGCCAAAACTAGATACAATACCTCATCGACATAACATGAAAACCCTTAGTGATTCAGACATGACACAATATGGAAGGGGATACATTCCCCCAAACCGCGAACAAAGATTGATCATGATGATAATTTCCAATATCAACAAGGGTAAATGGTGGTCCTCCATCATTTGCCTATCACCCCTCTTCTCGTTAGACCCAAGAATGGCCGCCATCGACAACATTTCACTAGAGAAATAGAGGAAAAACAACTTACTCCTACCTAAATTTAAATCCAACAATTCTGCATTTATTTCTAACCAATTTTTGACCATTGGAGTTCATTTTCAAACATTTAGGATGAATCAAACAAAAGCTCATTGATTGACACAAATATAATCCAAATAGTGCCGATTTTCCTCCAAAATCCGAGCAAATATCTTACATAACAAACCAGACCCAAATCAAACCCTAAACAACCCAAAAATCTAAATTGTTACCTGGATCCATTTTTTATCCAAATTGAATAATACAATAGGTATTATACATTCTTGGGTCAACATCGAACCTGAAACTACCAAAATTGGTTTTTTGTTTAGTAATATTTCTCACACAAAACCTATTTTGAACCAAAACTGAATCTAAAATATTTTTGACATGAAACAGAATCCAAAACTAGACACAATACCTCATTGACATGACACAGAAACCCTTAGTGATTTAGACATGACACAATATGGAAGGGGATACATTCCCCCAAACATGAACAACCATGGATCCTGACGATGACTTCCAATATCAATAAGGGTTAGTGGTGATCCTCCATCATTTGCCTGCCTCCCCTCTTCTCGTCAAACCTAAGAATGGTCACCATCGGTAGTGTTTCAGTGGAGAAATAGAGGAAAAACAATCTACTCCTAGCAAAAGGAAAATCCAACAATTCTGCATTGATTTCCAACCGATTTTTTTCCATTGGAGTTTATTTTCAAACATATATGATGAATCAAACAAAATCTCTTTGATCAACTCAAATCTAATTCGAATAGTGTCGATTTTCCTCCAAAATGTGAGCAAATGTCTTCCGCAACAAACCAGAGACAATTCAAACACTAAGCAACCAAAAAATCCAAATTATTACTTGAATCCATTTTTTATCCAAGTTGAATAATATAATAGGTATTATGTATTTTTGGGTCAATGCTGAACCTGAAACTACCAAAATAGGTTTTTTGTTTAGTCCTATTTCTCACACATAACCTATTTTGAACCAAAACTGAACCTAAAATATTTTTGGCATCGAAGAGAATCCAAAACTAGATACAATACCTCATAAACATGACATGATATGCAGGGGATACATTCCTCCAAACCCAAACAACCATGGATCCTTATGATGATTTCCAATATCAAGAAGGGTTAGTGGTGGTCCTCCATCATTTGCTTGCCTTCCCTCTTTTCGTTAAACCCAAGAATGGCTGCAATCGATAGTGTTTCACTGGAGAAATAGAGGATAAACAACCGACTCCTACCTAAAGGAAAATCCACTAATTCTCCATTGATTTCCAATAGATTTTTACCATTGGAGTTTATTTTCAAACATTTAGGATGAATCAAACAAAAGCTCTTTAATCGACTCAAATCTAATCCGAATAGTATTGATTTTCCTCAAAAATCAGAGAAAATATCCTACACAATGAACTAGACCTAAATCAAACCCTAAACAACTCAAAAATCCAAATTATTATCAGGATCCATTGTTTATCCAAATTGAATAATACAATAGGTATTATGTATTCTTGTGTCAGCATAGAACATGAAAGTACCAAAATAGGTTTTTTGTTTAGTTCTATTTATGAAAAAGAATCTATTTTGAACCAAAACTGAACCTAAAATATTTTTGGCATAAAAAAGAACCCAACAATATATACAATACCTCAGCAACATGACACGAAAACCCTTAGTGATTCTGACGTGATACGATATGGAAGGGGATACATTCCCCCAAACCCAAAGAACCATGGATCCTGATGATGATTTCCAATATCAACAAGGGTTAGTGGTGATCCTCCATCATTTGCCTGCCTCCTCTCTTCTCCTCAAACCCAAGAATGGTTGCCATCGGCAGTGTTTCACTGGAGAAATAGAGAAAAAACAACTGACTCCTACTTAAAGGAAAATTCAACAATTCTGCATTGATTTCCTCTTTGAGTTTATTTTTAAACATTTAGGATGAATCAAACAAAATCTCTTTGATCGACTCAAATCTAATCCAAATAGTATCGATTTTCCTCCAAAATTCGAGCAAATGTCTTACACAACAAACTAGACCCAAATAAAACCTTAAACAACCCAAAAATCCAAATGGATCCATTTTTTATCCAAATTGAATAATACAATAGGTATTATGTATTCTTGGGTCAACATTGAACCTGAAACTACCAAAATAGGTTTTTTGTTTGGTTCTATTTCTGACACATAACCTATTTTGAACCAAAACTGAACCTAAAATATTTTTCATGTCAAACAAAAGCCAAAACTGAACCTAAAATATTTTTCACATCAAACAAAAGCCAAAACTAGATACAATACCTCATCGACATGATAAGAAAACCCTTAGTGATTCAAACATGACACGATATGGAAGGGGATACATTCTCCCAAACCCAAACAACCATGGATCTTGACGATGATTTCCAATATGAATAAGGGTTAGTGGTGGTCCTCCATCATTTGGTTTCCTCCCCTCTTATCGTCAAACCCAAGAATGGCCGCCATAGGTAGTGTTTCATTGGAGAAATAGAGGAAAAACAAGTGACTCCTAGTTAAAGAAAAATTCATCAATTCTGTGTTGATTTCCAACCGATTTTTGACCAATGGAGTTTATTTTCAAACATTTAGAATGAATTAAACAAAATTTCTTTGATCGACTCAAATCTAATCCGAATAGCGTCTTCCTCCAAAATCTGAGCAAAATCCTAATAGGTTCTCTTCCTAGGAAATCTGACAACACACGATTTTCTGACCAAATCGATAATAACAAAAATGATTCACCCTCCAAATGTCTGTAATACATCAATGCTTACAACCCAAACCCGAATTGATGAATAGTCATCTTTTTTACCATAAATTGAAAGAAGTAGAAATCTAAAATCGAATGGAATTCTTACCAGATTCTGGTAGTTTTTCGTTATCTTAACAGCTCGCCTAAGTCTTCTCGACGCTGCCAATGATGGCAATCTTTTAAAGGGTTCTAATCGGAGGTAATCTACCCCAACAATGGCAGTTGTCATTCCTGCCCGAGTGGGTGTGAATCCAGTCAAATCTAGATCCAGATCAGCCCAAACTGTTACGCACTCCGTACAGCCAAGAGACGCCAGTGGGTTGGATTCATTTCTAAATACAATCCGAGTAAAGTTCTGCGTCCAATTAGTTGGATCTATAAATAGAACAAGAAACGATTTATTTAAGTTATAAATTTGGGCTTCTTCTTTTTGCATTTAATTCTGATCTCTGAATCCAAATCTGGTGGATGGATCTGATTCACCCACAGAAAACTATATCCGATTAACTATTCCAATCCACATCCCCTATCAACCTTTTTCTATCTGGCCCGAAGCTTGATTTGATTGTTCAAGATCCATTGATGAAAATTCATCATTATTTGGTTATACTGGAGGATGGTCCGAACGTGACTTGCACGCAAGATGTACACATGGTGAGAGAGAGATCCTTGAAAATACTTTATTATAATCCTTATTTATCAGGAAAACCCGAAAAAAGGGAGAGAAAAACTGGACCCATTTTATTACTTTCACAACTTCAACAACCCAGGGGTGGATCATGGGCATCCTCATGAGTTTAGGAAATTTGGAAGGGCTCAGCAATTAAAGCATAGAGACGGTCCCTGGACTGGTGGTCAAGCACACCAAAGCCATCTTCGTACTCGTACATGCGGTGCGCCACTCTTGCCAAATTCAGCGACACATTTACGAACTGGCGGGGCCAAGCCTGAGACGCCAACTCCCTGGTGAGACGCCTCCATGCATCCCTCAGCATGTTGTTTATGTGCTGCTGTGCTGCCTCCTCTGTTGCCCTTGCTTCGCTCATGTATATCTGAATCGATCTCGGGAGGTTTCCTCTTCCAAATCCAACCTTCACGTATTCAAGGTGCCAGGATAATATTTATTAATAGACATAAAATAGTAGTATAAGTGATTTAATTAAGTGGAGCATAAATCAAATGACAATAAAGAGGTTAATACCTGTTTCACCTTTTAAATTAAATGACAGTGTACTTATACTTATAGTAACATGCAATCATCATCACTCTCTCATTATATATATATATATATATATATATATATATATATATATATATATCATATTATATATATGTATGTATGTAATGTATTAATAAGGTACATTTTAGAGCAAAAAAGAAAGACCTTCACATGATATTTATTGATCTAGAAAAAGCTTATGATAAGGTACCGAGGGAGGTTATTTGGAGAACTTTGCTAAAAAGAGGTATCCCATTGACATATATTAACCTTGTAAGAGACATGTATGATGGTGCAAAAACATGTGTGAGGACTCATGAAGGAACGACAGACTTCTTTGAAGTTAATATTGGGTTATATCAAGGATCAACTTTAAGTCTATACTTATTTATAATGGTGACGGATGAGTTAACAAAACATATTCAAGATGAAGTACCTTGGTGTATGTTATTTACATATGATATTGTATTAGTGGAGGAGTCTAAGGAAAAAATTAATAGAAAATTGGAACTATGGAGAGAAACATTAGAAAACAAAGGCCTTCGACTTAGTAGAACAAAGACAGAATATATGGAATGTAAGTTTGATCATTTGGCTACTTCAGAGGACATAGAAATTAAAATTGGCACACATTACATTCCCCAAAAGGAAAGTTTTAAATACCTAGGGTCAATTTTTCAAAGTGATGGAAGAATTGATGGAGATATTACACATAGAATTAATGCTGGTTGGTTAAAATGGAGAGGAGCATCAAGCATTCTTTGTGATAAGAAGATACCGTTAAAATTAAAAGGTAAATATTATAGAGCAGCAATTAGGCCTGCCATGTTTTATGGTTCTGAGTGTTGGGCAGTTAATCATCAACATGTACAAAAGATGTATGTGACATAAATGAAGATGTTGAGATGGATGAGTGGTCATACAAGAAAAGACCGTATACATAATGAGGTTATTAGAAACAAATTAGGAGTGGCACCAATAGAGGATAAAATGAGAGAACATCGATTAAGATGGTTTGAACATATAGAAAGAAGATCAAAAGAAGAACCTGTAAGAACGTTAGAAAAACTAAATTTGGAAAGTATTAAAAGAGGTAGAGGGCGACCACAAAAGTGTTGGAAAGAAACAATAAAGAATGATCTAGCTTATTGGGAATTAACTGCTAACATGGCACACGATAGGGATCTGTGAAAACAAAGAATCCATGTAGCCGACCCCGTCTAGTATGGGAAAAGGCTTAGTTGTTGTTTTGTAGTTGTTGTATGTAATGTATTAAATATTTTTATAGCTAAAAAAGTTGGGCTCACTAGAGAACTTTTAGCCCTTATAAACTACGATACATTTATCACACGAAAAAACATAAACTTATTTCAAGGTTTCTAGGCACCGGAATCACATTTGCATGCTTATTTTTCTCGAAGACTCCACACACACACACAACAAACAAAACACGCATGGGCGCAGAAATCACATTTGCCATGTGCCACGTGCTACGTACCCTTCATCTCTGGAGATCTGCAGAGAGATGAAGAATGGTTGATGACAAGTGCACGATGTTTGATTCAGATTGCATCAAACGCTGGACTGATTGTTTGTCAATGTTTTCGAAGAAGAAGAAGTAGGCAGACCACAAGATTGGAGCAGCCATGGATGTGCGTATGTTGCTCAAACCTCTAGCCTTGGTGTGCGCCCGGTTCGGTACCACCTTGCCTCCACCAAGTATGATCATGTTATGCTTACCCACTGAAACAAGACAGAGGTTGCATTTAGAGCAACCTGATACACAAACATACACACCTGTACTTTTATATATATATATATATATTTAAACAGAAAGTCCTTCAAGGAGATGTTTGGAATTATGTTGGCATACCCTCTGATATGTGGAACAATATGGCTATACATATTAGGAAAGTGGCGAAAGATGTGTTAGGGGTATCTAAGGGAGGTGTACCAGCACAAAAAGAAGCTTGGTGGTGGAGTGAAGTAGTACAAAATAAAATCAAGGCAAAGAGGGCATGTTACAAATTACATTATGCTAAGAAAACTAGTAAAACGTTAGAAGCTTATAAGAAAGCAAAGAAGGAAGCAAAAAAGGCCGTTAGTGAAGCAAAAGCTAAGATTTGGGAGGACTTATATAAAAAACTCAACTCAAAAGAGGGTGAAAGAGATATTTTTAGGATAGCTAGGGCTAGAGATAAGAAAACTAAAGATCTTAATTATGTTAGATGCATAAAAGACGAGGATGAAAAAATTCTAGTGGCAAATGATGATATAAGAAATAGATGGAAAAACTATTTTTATAATCTTTTTAATGAAAATAAGGATGTTAGTATTAGTTTAGGAGATTTAGCCAAGTCAGAAAAGTATATAAACCACAATTTCTACCGACGTATTCAAAAGAATGAAGTCAAAGAGGCTCTTAAACATATGAAGAGTGGTAAATCGGTAGGACCAGATAATATTCCTATAGAAGTTTGGAAAATACTAGGAGAAATAGGAATCACTTGGCTCACAAGACTATTTAATGAAATATGGAAAAACCAAAAGATGCCCGAGGAATGGAGAGCAAGTACACTTATACCCGTATATAAGAAAAAGGGAGACATTCAAAATTGTTCGAATTATCGAGGTATCAAGTTAATAAGTCATACTATGAAATTATGGGAAAGAATTATCGAACGTAGGTTAAGACAAGTATCAAGTACAACAGAGAACCAATTTGGATTTATGCCAGGTAGATCTACTATTGAAGCGATCCACCTTTTGAGACGTCTTATGGAACATTTTAGAGCAAAAAAGAAAGACCTTCACATGATATTTATTGATCTAGAAAAAGCTTATGATAGGGTACCGAGGGAGGTTCTTTGGAGAACTTTGGAAAAAAGAGGTATCCCGTTGACATATATTAACCTTATAAGAGACATGTATGATGGTGCAAAAACATGTGTGAGGACTCATGAAGGAACGACAGACTTCTTTGAAGTTAATATTGGGTTACATCAAGGATCAACTTTAAGTCCATACTTATTTATAATGGTGATGGATGAGTTAACAAAACATATTCAAGATGAAGTACCTTGGTGTATGTTATTTGCAGATGACATTGTATTAGTGGAGGAGTCTAAGGAAAAAGTTAATAGAAAATTGGAACTATGGAGAGAAACATTAGAAAACAAAGGCCTCCGACTTAGTAGAACAAAGACAGAATATATGGAATGTAAGTTTGATCATTTGGCTACTTCAGAGGACATAGAAATTAAAATTGGCACACATTGCATTCCCCAAAAGGAAAGTTTTAAATACCTAGGGTCAATTTTTCAAAGTGATGGAAGAGTTGATGGAGATGTTACACATAGAATTAATGCTGGTTGGTTAAAATGGAGAGGAGCATCAGGTATTCTTTGTGATAAGAAGATACCATTAAAATTAAAAGGTAAATATTATAGAGCAGCAGTTAGGCCTGCCATGTTTTATGGTTCTGAGTGTTGGGCAGTTAATCATCAACATGTACAAAAGATGTCTGTGACAGAAATGAAGATGTTGAGATGGATGAGTGGTCATACAAGAAAAGACCGTATACATAATGAGGTTATTAGAAACAAATAAGGAGTGGCACCAATAGAGGATAAAATGAGAGAACATCGTTTAAGATGGTTTGGACATATAGAAAGAAGATCAAAAGAAGAACCTGTAAGAAGGTTAGAAAAACTAAATTTGGAAAGTATTAAAAGAGGTAGAGGACGACCACAAAAGTGTTGGAAAGAAACAATAAAGAATGATCTAGCTTATTGGGAGTTAACTGCTAACATGGCACACAATAGAGATCTGTGGAAACAAAGAATCCATGTAGCCGACCCCGTCTAGTATGGGAAAAGGCTTAGTTGTTGTTGTTGTTTGTTGTATATATATATATATATATATATATATATATATATATATATATATATATATATATAGAGAGAGAGAGAGAGAGAGAGAGAGAGAGAGATTACCGCTCTCCTCAAGTGTGTGGTGATATCTCGTCCATGCCTTCGGAGGACAGTATAGGCAATTTGATTGGTGGTGTTGTAGACAGCAGCATAGAAGATCCTCAAGTGCTATGGGAGTTGATCTACCGATTGCAGATCCCATCTGTCATGGAAAGAAGAATTCACCACGTAGATTGAGGGAAAGCACAGTTCTTAACCATGCTACGATAAGGGACGTCTCGTCGTTGGTGTATCACCTTTCAACAGTTTGCACAAAGCGTTCGAGCTCCTCAACCGATTCATGCTCACCGAAGATATCCTCAACAGTAGCCATCAAGTAAGAGACTCTGGCGAGTTGCATCCTGTACTGAGATATGTGAGCTTCAAACATCTTCCCTACTGCCATGAAGTAGCTTTCTGCCAACCTATCCAATGCAAAGCTAATGTGCTCTGCTAAGCCCAATTCTCTCCACCACCTGAAATGAGCAAAAGTAAATCACATTTGAAACTTTATTCATTCAAATAACTAATTATATTTGTTTGATCTGATACGATCGTCGGAATTATGGCTCCATTCAGTTTTCATAATCTTTTAAGTCATTCTCATGTATCCGGCAAGTTCTCTGAGTTCTCTTTCATGGATTGACCGCACCATATTGAAGTCCAAACGAGCCAGCTCATGCAAGGTTCGACTCCTGCTGTCAGTCCTCTCAAAAACCTCAATGAACTCTCTGGCCTCCATCCTGCGAAACCTCCTGTGCCAAGGGACCTGCAGGGGACCTGCAGGGCTCGCTGAACCTGGCGAGCCAGGTTTTGATCTACACGGCCAACTCTTGCTCTAAGGTGCTGAGAGGTGAAAGCAACAGCCTCTTCTAGTATGGTTTCTCCGTCATGAGCTAGGTGTGCTTGCTTCATAGAAGCTCAGCAATCCCCTCACATTTTCACGCAAACTTTCCGAGAACCGCCCAGATTTGTCTTTGAATCTGCTAAATACATCTGCCATACACATAATTTGAAGTATATTTAGCTCATTGTCAATGCAGACACACACACACACACACACACACACATATATATATATAGGAAAAAATCAGTAGAAATAGAAGTACTTATATAAATATGTACCTGTAGATACATTAAAGCCATACTGTCTCAGTATCCTGAATCTAAGAGAAGCTGGATGGAGATCTTCAAGTCCTTTTGTAGAAGCTGATATGCTTTCAAGGACTCTCCTGATCTCACTCTCAAAGTGGTAGGCTATGCCGAGTCTGTCGAGAGTGTCAATGAGCTCCAACTGAGCCAGAGGCTCATTTGTGGATAGTATCATTTACCGCACTTATCGCCTAAGTTCTTCAATTCTTGTCCTCTATGTCTCAATCTTCATGCATTTTGTCATTCGGTCATAATGAACTAAAAATTAAAAAACAAAACTAGCTAACTTAAATGGGTTGGCTACATGGATTCTTAAACGCCTTTGAGCTTGACCGGGTTGGCGACTTTCTTGAAAATATGTAAATACAAATACTTTCTTTTCGAGGCATGCATAACACTATCCTTTAGGACCCTCGGCTTGTCTTGCACAAATGCCTTGAGGATACAACGAAGAACCCTCGGCTTGCCTAGCACAAGCTGAACCGAGTACTTGACAACACCAGTACTCTAAGATAATACCATGAGATTTCCTAAGGCCCAACAAACCTCGTTCGTTTAAAGAAACTCTCTTAACTCAAAGAACATAGGTGAGAGAAGTCATGAGGTTGTAAGGGATGCTTATGAATGTGGGTTCTCTCTCCTTTGGTCATGGACCAAATGCCTTTTTACAAGCATCTAAGTGACTTTTCAAATGCCCACTATTATGGCTATAATTGCTCGCTTTATGAGCAAGCATGCCCATTTAGCCCATGTAGTGCTTTAACCCTTCTCCATTTAATAAAAGAGATATGTAGTGGGTATTATTTTACAGATTTAGAGGTAAGTAGGCAACCTTTGAGCTGCCCAACTCTCTAATTGTAACTGCAATGCAATTTCATACACCCACTTTCACCACTCTCATTTGTAAATTTATGCAACATTCCTCCACCAATTTACAAATATACTTTTCGAAAACACTATCTTGAAAACCTTATAGTTTCACTATAGGTGTATGGCGATTGAACCTATACCTAGTAAGAGGTGGGTTCCCACTCATCCGAATTGAAATGCTAGACAAGCTTTGAACCATCCAATCTATTTGAACAAATGTGCACAACTTACATATAGGGTTTACGTACCAATGGAGTTAATATATATATTGACACAATTATAAAGGCCTTGTGTCTAGGTATCCTCTTCAAGAGCAATATCGGAGTCTAAACTCAAGACTCTTAGAAGCGGCCACACTTTCCACTCATATGGGTAGATATAGATGTGAAAATTTTACTCCAAGCCTATGTAGAAACTTGAAGTAATCTTTTCAAAACTACTTCTTGCACGAGCGTGTAAGCTAGTTTCCAAAAACTAGCAAAGTTTATAAATTTGACTTGTTTGGCGATTGCGGCTAAACGAGATCTTTTCGCTTTAGGCTTTCTTCAACCGATGCTCAAGGGTCAGCCTAAGCGCTTTAAGGATTTGTAGGTGAGATTTAAAATTCACTTTAAAAGAAACTTGAGAAAACGTGAATCAACTTGTGCACTAAGTGTTTTGGAAGATAAGATTTCATCAAGTGTTGAAAAACAGAAACTGGTTCTATTTAGATCATGATTTCTGATTTTATTTCAATACCTTCTAAATTTCAAAAAATCATGAAAATTTAACAGTGATCAGACCTTGTGTGGAGCTTCCAAAACTATTTTTCTTTTAGTTTTGGGAGCTATAACAACAACAACAACAACTAAGCCTTTTCCCATACTAGGTGGGGTCGGCTACATGGATTCTTTATTTCCACAGATCCCTATCGTGTGCCATGTTAGCAATTAACTCACAATAAGCTAGATCATTCTTTATTATTTCTTTCCAACACTTTTGTGGTCGTCCTCTAGCTCTCTTAATACTTTCCAAATTTAGTTTTTCATACCTTCTTACAGGTTCTTCTTTTGATCTTCTTTATATATGTCTAAACCATCTTAAACGATATTCTCTCATTTTATCCTCTATTGGTGCCACTCCTAATTTGTTTCTAATAACCTCATTATGTATATGGTCTTTTCTTGTATGACCACTCATCCATCTTAACATCTTCATTTCTGTCACAGACATCTTTTGTACATGTTGATGATTAACTAGCCAACACTCAGAACCATAAAACATGGCAGGCCTAATTGCTGCTCTATAATATTTACCTTTTAACTTTAATGGTATCTTTTTATCACAAAGAATACCTGATGCTCTTCTCTATTTTAACCAACCAGCATTAATTCTATGTGTAACATCTCCATCAATTCTTCCATCGCTCTGAAAAATTGACCCTAAGTATTTAAAACTTTCCTTTTGGGGAATGCAATGTGTGCCAATTTTAATTTCCATGTCCTCTGAAGTAACCAAATGATCAAACTTACATTCCATATATTCTATCTTTGTTCTACTAAGTTGAAGGCCTTTGCTTTCTAATGTTTCTCTCCATAGTCCAATTTTCTATTAACTTTTTCCTTAGACTCCTCTACTAATACAATGTCATCTGCAAATAACATACACCAAGGTACTTCATCTTGAATATGTTTTGTTAACTCATCCATCACCATTATAAATAAGTATGGACTTAAAGTTGATCCTTGATATAACCCAATATTAACTTCAAAGAAGTCTGTCATTCCTTCATGAGTCCTCACACATGTTTTTGCACCATCATACATGTCTCTTGTAAGGTTAATATATGTCAATGGGATACCTCTTTTTTCCAAAGAACCTCCCTCGGTACCCTATCATAAGCTTTTTCTAGATCAATAAATATCATATGAAGGTCTTTCTTTTTTGCTCTAAAATGTTCCATAAGACGTCTCAAAAGGTGAATCGCTTCAATAGTATATCTGCCTGGCATAAATCCAAATTGGTTCTCTGTTGTACTTGATACTTGTCTTAACCTACGTTCGATAATTCTTTCCCATAATTTTATAGTATGACTCATTAACTTGATACCTCGATAATTCACACAATTTTGAATGTCTCCCTTGTTCTTATATATGGGTATAAGTGTACTTGCTCTTCATTCCTCAGGCATCTTTTGGTTTTTCCATATTTCATTAAATAGTCTTGTGAGCCAAGTGATTCCTATTTCTCCTAGTATTTTCCAAACTTCTATAGGAATATTATCTGATCCTACCGATTTACCACTCTTCATATGTTTAAGAGCCTCTTTGACTTCATTCTTTTGAATACGTCGGTAGAAATTGTGGTTTATATACTTTTCTGACTTGGCTAAATCTTCTAGACTAATACTAACATCTTTATTTTCATTAAAAACATTATAAAAATAGTTTTTCCATCTATTTCTTATATCATCATTTGCCACTAGAACTTTTTCATCCTCGTCTTTTATGCATCTAACATAATTAAGATCTTTAGTTTTTTTATCTCTAACCCTAGCTATCCTAAAAATATCTCTTTCACCCATTTTTGAGTTGAGTTTTTTATATAAGTCATCCCAAATCTTAGCTTTTGCTTCACTAACGGCCTTTTTCGCTTCCTTCTTTGCCTTCTTATAAGCTTCTAAAGTTTCACTAGTTTTCTTAGCATAATGTAATTTGTAACATGCCCTCTTTGCCTTAATGTTATTTTGTACTACTTCACTCCACCACCAAGCTTCTTTTTGTGCCGGTACACCTCCCTTAGATACCCCTAACATATCTTTCGCCACTTTCCTAATATGTATAGCCATATTGTTCCACGTATCATAGGGTGTACCAACATAATTCCAAACATCTCCTTGAAGGACTTTCTATTTAAATAGATCTTCTTTCTCGCTTTTGAGGTTCCACCATTTAGTCCGAATAGCCCGATGCACTCTTTTCTTCTTTGTCCATTTTTTTATTTATACATCCATAACTAAAAGTCGATGTTGGGTGGTTAAGCTTTTTCCTGGAATTACCTTACAATCTTTACAACACGCTCTATCTTTTTTTTACAAATAAAGTAATCAATTTGTGTTTGTGATAAGCCACTCTTATAAGTAATTAAATGTTCATCTCGTTTTTTGAAGATTGTATTGACTATAAAGAGATCAAATGACATAGCAAAATTTAAAATCTCTCTACCTTCCTCATTTATATCCCCAAAACCAAAGTTTCCATGAATCCCTTGATATCCTAATGCCTCTTTAGTGACATGTCCATTTAAATCTCCTCCTAAATAAATCATCTCCCTTTGTGGAATCTTTTGAAATACCTTATCTAACTCTTCCCAAAAAACTGTCTTTATACTATCTTCTAGTTCTACTTGGGGTGCGTAAGCCCAAACTATATTCAAAACCTCTGCTCCTAATACTAATTTCAACGTCATGATTTGGTCACCATATTGTTGTATGTCTACTATACTATCCTTTAAATCTTTATTTATGATAATACCAACTCCGTTTCGAGCCTTTTCTTTACCTGAGTACCATAATTTAAAACTTGTATCCTCTATCTCCTTTGCTTTTTCTCCAACCCATTTTGCCTCTTGTAAACATACAATATGAATCTTTCTCTGAATCATAGTATCTACCACCTCCATTAGCTTACCCGATAATGTTCCGATATTCCAAGAACCAATACGAATCTTATTATCTAGGACTAACTTACTTACCCCCGTATCCGTCTATAATAAAAATGCGGAGACCCTCTCTGAAAAATTTTCACTACATTCGGGCTGTAATATAGCAGGACTAACTTCTTTACCCACCACCATCCATGATGTGGGAACCCTCTTTGCAATTGATTCACTATATTCGGGCGAAAATGTAGTGGCCCTTGCTTACTTCTTACTGCATTTGGGCTCTGTAGCATGTCGCTAGGCAGGGACTTCCCAAAGCAATGCTCATAATTTTTGTAATCTATGTTATAAAAATCCGACGTAGTTTTACGCTGGCTGTCGAAAGCCTAACACAACCCTCCTCCTTTATCCAAGCTTGGGACCGACAATGCAAGGGTGATCCCTTAAATGAGCGGAGTTTTGGGAGCTATGATGATACAAAATTAAATCAGGAAATTTTTTCTTCTCTGACACTTGGAACTATTTTATCATAGAAATAAAGAGACCCAAAGATAGGTATGTATCTCAGTGATTAGAGCTTCAATTTTTGTACACTTGGTCTTGTTGGAAAGTTGTGGATGTCAGATTTGCAATGAACAAAGTTTCACTAAATGTAAATGTGAAGCCTATTTCTTGATTTTGATTTGGGAATTTCGAAAATCTCTATTTAAGGGTTTTGCAAAAAATTCTTGATTCAAAGCAGGGTTTTAAAATGGGTTATTTTTTCGAAATTGAGAGTGTTTTCATAAAATTCATTTAGGGTGTTTACAAATGCCCCTCTTTGGTATTAATACAAATTAATTTGGATAATGGCAAAGAATAAAATACCCTTTTTTTATTTTACTTCCAAAATTAACTTGAGAATATAAACTTTCCTTCATTTCATCGAATCCTTTCCTTGGATTATAGACGATGAGATTCTAACCAAAGGGGACTTGACCCACACTAAGTACTAGTCCTAAACATGATCATGCATGGCCGACCTTGGGTATATGCATGCATGGTATGTGATGCAAATGAGGTGTAGGTTTAGAGACTCATTTATGAGATGGATGAGCTTGAGGAGAAGCTTATGAAGGCTGACTGCCCCAAGTAAGACAATCTCATGTCGTTTGATATTTCGGGTTTTCAAAATTCTTTTTTCGAAAGAAAACTCCTTTTAGTTTCTATCAAAAGGACTTCCAATTTTTCATATTTCCCCTTATTTAGGTTTCAATACCTACTATTTAGCAAAGATTTTATAGGAAATTTTGGAAAATATTTCAAAATTCCATTTCCCAGATAACAAAGTCTAATTCTCAAACAAAATGAAATCCAAATAAGTAGATTCTATTCCTACTTTAGGATTTTCATGGATAAACCTTTCTCAATTGGGATAAGTTGTAGGGATTTGTAAAAGAGTTACCATGGTTCATTATAAAGTATCCCATGGTTTAAGGTAAAGAGATGAAAAATTGTTATTTTTGAGCTTTGGCTTTTTCTTTTCTATTAAAGGAAAATACCTCCCTTTTCTTTTGGAGGAATTTTCGTATTCCCTCATTCTTTTTTTTTTTTCATTCAAAGAGAAGACCTCTTTCGGAGGAGTTTTTGTATTCCCTCTTTCTATTTGAAGGGAAGACCTCTTTTTGGTGGAGTTTTTGTATTCTCTTTTCTTTTGATTTTTGCCAATTTTCCTTTTGGAGAGAAGTAAAATGGGAGGAGAACTTATCTCTTTGGCTACTCGATTAACCAAGATCATCCCATTTCCTAATAGCGTCTACCATTTAAAAATATTTTGCTATTTTGAACTAGGCTTCATTTTGTAAGCCAAAGATTTTTGAAATGTTGCCCAATGATTTTGAAAACTCTACTTTTCATAAAGCATCGATTCCCTTATTTAGGGTTATATAATCCATCTTGATCCTTCTTTTAATAAGTTCAAAGGAGACCCATTTTAAAAATCTTTTCGAAAGAATTTAGCATAGGCCCTATACATAATAATTTTTCAAATATTGGGCATTTATAGGGTCTACTAAATTTTTTCTCTCAACATCAATCAACCAATATACATTGTTCATGGTTGTTCCCCTTACAACATAGGAATCATCCCACTTAGGCCGCCACTTATCAAATAGGCGTGGGCTTCTTATGAGTGAATGATATGCATGGGATGCATAAAATATAAAATGTATTTCATATGAGATGATAGAGATACATGCTTTGTGAAATTATCAAAATGTTAAGTCTCCATGAAATGTGTTTAGGGAATGCATTCTACATGCCCCTAGTTTGGTGGAGATGATATGGGCATTCATACACTATGGCCGACCCCTATTGTGATATGTGATGAATGATTTTCAATGTGATGCATGAAGGACATGCACAATCTTAGTTCTCGGCATTGCATGATATGATCCTAGCCTTTGATGTATTTTGGGTTAGGTTCACTCCCTAACTTGACTTCTAGAAAATCCCCTCCTACAGAATTTGAAGGTTTTTCAAAGTCAAGGATTCTATGAAATTCTAGAAACTCGGAGGCTTGATCTTCCTCATGGATGAGGGAACCTTCCTCCCTTGCTTTGATCACTCTCAAGTGCTTTAATTTCTAGGAAAGTATCATGCAAGAGAGTGGGGTTGTGCATAATGGACTTAGCCGATTTTGGTTTGGATATATACATGGGTGTTGAAGCACTCGAAAATGAGATTTATACATGGCCAAGATTTTTGGAGTTTTCAATTTTTTCAATTTTTTTTTGTCCTTTTCAAAACACAAGATAGAAGGATGAATATAGAAGACTTTCTTTTTGAAATTTTCAGATTTTTCAATTTTTGGCTTTTCCCAAACAAAGACTAGGAGAATGAACATAAACAACTTCTTTTTGGATTTTTTAGGTTTTTCACATGTTTTTGGATTTTGAAAGTTTTCCATTTTTTTTTGGTTTTTTCAAATATATAATTTTTTAGATTTTTTTCTAGAAAGGGGTCTTCCATCAAACCTACAAAGAAAACACTATAAATTATACTCTAAACAAGAGGTCTAAGCTATAGGTTTCAGTGTTAGTGGGTTCTAGGGCACCCTTGACCCAAGTAGTCTTAGGTGGTGGCTCAGGGGGTATGGATGGGGTGTAGCCCAATCTATGTCGATTTGGGTTTGAAAGTGGCAAGATGGGCTCTAATCTACCTTGGCTTTGTGCTCCTAGACCTTGGTATGGTGTATATCCTATGTTTAACATCATATTCCTAGGTTTCTTGAGTTTGAAAAAGCTTTTGTATAGTGAATGGCCATGGAATCGAGTGTCATCAATATCATGGATATACCCACGAATTGGTTTGGCGAAGATGTGAGGTAGAGACAATTTAGGTTTCCCTAGGATGCTTACAACCTTAGGAGAAAATGGTTTTACACGTTTGGAAGTTGGAGGTGGCTTGGGCTTCCCTAAAAGATGGATGGTTCTAGGGGAGGATAACTCTACATATTTGGGGTTGCCTAGGAGGTGGACGGCTTTATGGTGAGGGTATGCTAGGGGATGGTCGACTAAAGATGGGTGAGGCATTTCCATAGCCTACTCATTGAATGAGTGACTTAATATACAAGGGAAATTTCAAATTCCCTTAAGGTGAGGTAGTCTTCTCCAATGACTCACTACTTAGTTGTCCCATGGGATTTTCACATACTTGTGAAAGGTTGAAGGAACGGCTCAAAGACTATGAATCCAAGGCATTCCTAGCAATAGATTATAATGGGGGTTTATGTTTAAAACATGAAACAACCCCGTGTGTTGGATGTCTCCTACTTCCATGGGCAACTCGATGGCTCTTAGTGGATGGGATGCATTGTCATTGTATCCAGTGATAACGATGGGGCTCGGTTCTAGCCTAGACATGGTGACTCCTACTTCAAAGGCCACATGAAGAGGAAGAATGTTTACACCTCCTCCCCCATTGACCAAACACTTGTCTAGAGTATGGTGATTCAAAACCACGTCTATATGCAAGGCTTGATTATAGGCTATATTTCATCTCTCTAATTCATCCTCCGTGAACACGATAGGGGCCTTGGCACATATTGGAGAGACCAAGAAGGATAGGAATACGGGAGTTATGAATGGGTTAACCTTGGCTCTTTCTAGGATTCCCTCTAAAACTCATCTATGTTTAGGTGAAGTTTGTATCAACTCTAAGATAGATATGTTTATGAGAAGTTTTGAAAAATGAAATTCTAAATCATAAGGGGTTAACATAACACCTTTAGCTTTGTCCATGCCATGAGGTGCATTAGAGATGCATGCTTTTGAAGGACCGAGTAAGACGACTACTTCCTAGCTATCATTTTTAGCTAAGTGTGGGGGTTGATAGATCCTCTCGGACCTAGTCACCTCACCTAACCTTTCCTATGGCTCGTTCTTATTTTAACTCTAATTTGATGCCTCAAAGCACCTCAAATTTCTACTAAGGCTTTAGCCGGGGGCGGGACTCTAAGTGCTCCCCAGATCACTACTTGCTTGATTTTTTTTATTACGATAGAAAGTGGTGTGTGGCAAGTAGTGTATACTGTATGCAATGCATGTTCCATCCTATGAGCCTTGAGTGGGAGAAGACATACCACTTTTTCTTTCTCGCTTGTGCTTGCATGATTGGGGAAAGGTTTCTTTAAAATCGCTTGGTAGGGCTCCAGTTCTTCCGTGATGTGGAGCTTTTCTTGCTCTATCAAGTCATCGATTTGATGTATGAGAGCAAAATATTTACTTGTATCATGGCCCTTGAGCATATGATACTTGCAAAACTCGTTCAAAAATTTTTGCTTGGGGGGTGTCCATTCGGGAAGAGCCGGGAGAGTGACCAAACCTTGGACTAAGAGGAGGTCTAAGACTTCCGTGATTGGTTGTCCTAGCTATGTAAATTCTCTCTTTTCAAAATTTTTGTGAGTTTTTTTCGTTCAGAAGTTCTAGAAGGGCCGGCCGAGCTTGGCTCTATACGGATATTTGCAACCTTTTGGGGTTTTGCCCCATTTTCATATACGTGTTACCCATGTGCCCCTTGCTTTTCGAAATGGGGTTTTTGAAAGTTTCTCTCCTTTCACAAATCTTCGTAAACTCGCTTTTTCAAGTTTGCTTCGAAGAGCGAATACTTCTTTATAAGTTTTTGAAAATTCAAAATTTCATGGAGTGAGAGGAGTGCTTTTAAATCATTTTTGAAAATTTCAAGGATGAGCATTACAACGCATCCTTCAGAAATGGGCTCCCTTTTACCCTAAGAGCGACCTCCATCTAACGATGAATGTGTGTACATCCTCGTTAGGTGCTTGCTTTGTGTCTCTCAAGGTATTTAAAGTGGGTGTCACTTCAATATTGTGGGAAAACCTTTGTATGAAGCAATTCGTTAATTCCTCGAAGGTGACAAATTAGCTCAAGTCGTTTGAAGCCAACCATTTAGAGGCATTTTCCTTGAGAGAGAGAGGGAACCAATAAATCCATTTTGAAGAGTCCTTCTTTTTGTATGACCTTCGAGAAAAGAGTTGAAGGTGGGATCTAGGATCCCCACTTTCATCATATCGATAGAAATTTGGTATGTCATGGTCACTATCAATTTGATAATCGGATGGTAGAAAATCCGATAGTGCGTATGCTATTTTTTCTTTTATTTGACCTCTCAACAATTGTTGCAAGGCCTTTCTATCTTTTATTGTGAAGGGATGGTAGAAAAAATAGAAAGGTGGGATCTAGGATCCCCACTTTCATCATATTCAATTTTTGCAATTCCTCATCTATCATCCCCACTTTCAACAATTGTTGTGGATGGTAGAAAATCGGATGGTAGAAAATCAGTTAGAAATTTGGTATGTCATTTCAATTTGACAGTTTGTAAATATATAGATTAGTTTAAGCATAGAGGGGATTAAGAGTTATAAGATGTTTATAACATATCGAGAGGTAGAATCAAGAACACACATAATTAAAGTGTATAAGCAAGAATAAAAAATTTGCAGCACATCTACTTCTTGTTACATTATGCGGGGGAGATCAAGCTTCATTAATACAACCCCTTTTGAATTGAATATGAAGAAGAGAATAGGGAGGAATGATGGATGAGGAATACTTACTTGATTCCTTCCAAGGATTGGCTTCCAAATTGTAGACACAAGGAAAATTTCTGACTCCAGGCTTCTTAGGGCCTAGAGCGAACCTTTTTGTATGTCTAAGTCTCTAAAAAGTGCATGCTAGCTAGCTTACTCAAGCTAGCGAAGTAAGTTTTTGCAAGATATGACTCGTTTGGAGTGATTGTGAGCAAGTGGGCTCTTTTTATCGTAGACCTTCTTGCACCGATGAGCAAGGGTCAGTCTGTACGCTTAGCAAAGTCGATTTTAAACAAATGTAACCTCTTTGAAAACATACGAAGTGTTTTGATTGGGTTTTGTTTGTATTGTTGCAGATTTTATTTCACGTGGAATTTGCACGTGCCTATGTCTTTGATTTTAGTCAACTTAGGCGTGAGATATATGCGTCAAGTGCCTAAATGTGGCGAGTTTTGCATGGGTGTATGGGGTTTGCTTTGATGCAGTATGCGTCTTAACTCGAGGTATGGCGAATATGCAATGCAAACTCACACAACTGAACGGGAAAACCCGAAATTGAAAGACAATGCTTAAGGGAAATTGCGTAAGGGAAATTGCAAAAAAGGAAATATAGCTATATCTTAAGAGCGGAAAGGCTCAATTGTGTAAGTGTATGTCGTGTATAAATTGAAATGCGACTCACACAGCTGAACCTTAAAACTCGAAATTTAAAGACATAGCGAAAGGGAAATACAACTATATATATATATGGGCCCGAAGGTTGCCAACGTATTGTGTTTGTGTGTAAATGGAAAGACAACACACGTAGCTGAACTAGGAAAAATGCAGCGGAAAGTATAGAAATATGTCTATATCTTAGCAGCTGCCAAGGCCAAAATGGTGCGTGAAGTGCACGAGTAAGCGCTCAGGTGTTCTTTGTGTGTAAGTGTGTAAATGAAAGACAAACTCACATGACTTAATGGAATAACCCAGCTGAATGTAAAATACTTTATATAAAATAAGAGCGAAGGCTCAATGCATGCGTGTGTGAGTGTATAAATTGAAGACAAACTCACGCAACTCTTACTAGAGTCTTAGGAATAAGTGCGAAGGCTCAATGGTGCACGTGGGTGCTTGTATACGAGTAAGAGCTAAGGCTCAAGTGCTCATGTGTGCTTCGTGTAGCAAACCAAGTTATTACAATCGGGGGAGACAAGGCTCCGTTAATACAACCCCGTGTTCAAATTGAATTAAAGCGTAGAAAGGAGATATGAAATACCAAATCAAAGCACTTACGTGATTCAGATGTTTGTCCACTCCAATCTTCACGAGTTTGCTTGGCTTCACACCCGCGGATGAGTCTTCCTTGAAGCTTGAAGCGAAAGGTGGCTAAATGGAGCCTTCAAGCTTGAAGGTAGGCTTGAGGGATGAGGTTCACGACACTAGAGGGTGGCGGGTTTGGTTGGGTAAGAGTAAGGCACGGTAGTGGTAGGTGGGGTGATGCGGAACAAGGAGAGGTTCGGTTAGGAGTGTTTGGCGTGGGATGGGGTATGGAGTTGGGGTGTTAGGTAATTGGAGTAAGGTCATGGCAAGGTTCGGCTGGGGTGTGGTGGTGGGGTTTAAGGTCACGGCTGGGGTAGGTCGGTCGGGGTTAGCTAGGCAAGTGCTCACGGCACTAGGTAGATGGAAGGGTAGGAGAAGGGGTGTCTGGATAGGATGGTTCGGTTAGGACATGGGGTAGGTCGGTTAGGCTAGGTAGTGGTGGTGGTGGGTAGTGGCTGGCCGGATGGAGGGGAAGTGTTGGGTGACTAGGGGAACCGGGTGGAAGGGCGGTGGCAGGTGACGGTGGCTGGAAAGGTAGGGAAGGTGGGCCCGCAGGCGGGCCGATTAGGGCGACGGGCGCTAGGCGCCTGTCGCAGGTGCTAAGGCAGAGAGGGAGCATGCAGGGAGCGCGCAGGCGCGCGTGGGGTGCGGGTGAGTGTAGGATGGTTGGGGGTTTAAGTGGGAGTCGGTTAGGGTTAGGGTGGGTCGGTTGGGGTTAGGGTGGGTTTTAATTAGGATTAGGTGAGGTCAGTTAGGTGGTTTAGAGGGATTAGGAAGAGTGGTTTAGGGGGGATTAGGGGCTTACCTCTTAACAATAGTTTAAGGTGTGCTTGAGCTCCGATTAGCCACCTTAAGCCTCTTGTCCAAGCAAATCAGCCCTTCAATTAGGGTGGGGCAACCCTTAACTAATCCCACACTAACCATAATTAATAAAACCCTAAGCAAAGAAAGCACTAACCACTCACCTTGGACCTTCTCTCTCCTCCCTTGGATTTCACGTGAACCCCTTACAATGGACCCTCTCTCCTCTATTTATAGGCATTTGAGGTGGGTATTGGATTTGGAGTTGGGTTTGGGATTTGGATCCAAACCCAAATCCAAACACTATTTGGATATGGATTGTGGATCTCGGATATTTTGAGATCCGTATTCGATCCAAACCATATATTTTTATGGATATGGATCTAGATATTTTGGTCCAAATCTTATCCAATCCAAACACTATTTGGATCCAATCCAAATCCAAATACTATTTGGATCGACCCAAACACTATTTGGATTGGCCCAAATCCAAACACTATTCACTATATGGATTTGAATCTGGATATTTATGGTCCAGATCCAAATCAAAATTTCTCTAGATAGTCATTCTTGGCTTCTCGAGGAGAACGATCTGTGCGGGCCCTGGTTTCATCAGTGACCGTCTGGTGTTGGGTTTTCCCAATTTGTGTCGTCCAGACTCCTTTTCGCCTTTTCGGACTTCGTTTCTGCTCATTTTTTGTCTTCCTAGTTCAAATTTAGGATGCTTGAGCGAGAATGGTCGATCTGGCTTTCTAGTGCTCCTGGCTTGCCATTTGCTTCATGCTTGGGCCTTCCTTTCGCCTTTCAAACCTGCTTTTATCAGGCCAGGTTGTTCTTTTGGGCTTCAGAACAGACTTCTGAAGTTGCTTTTAGTATTAGCCTTCGTGACCGGCTTGCTAGGCTGTTTTTGGATCAGGTGTCGTCTTTGCAGGCTCCACCTATTCGCCTTTGGGTTTTAGGAAAATGGGGCTTATCCCGGGTTTCAAAACTCTTATTTGATAAAAGGGCTTCAAAACACTATTCGCAGGCTTAAAAGCAATATGTACAGAATTTTAAAACACATGTACAGGTTTTCAAATATGTACAGGGTTGTCTGGAATGCTCCTGGGTTTCCAGACTCAAAATAACCCTTTGGGGCTGCTTTTGTAAAACCAAGTATGTTTGAGAAAGTCGTGGGATTTTGGGGTGTTTACACAAATGAAGCTCAAGGCCCTCACCTTCCCCTTTCTTCTCTCTTCTTTTCTCACTCTCACTCTCTAACTCTTGCAGCCCTTGCCTACCTTTCTACACTCATTCTCTCCACTCTCCACTCTTTCCTATTGGAAGCTCACGAAATTCACAACCAAAATGCCCTTCCAATAATCAAGATGCAAGAAATCATCCTCCTTGGCCTCTATTTATAGGCCAAGAGGAGCCTTCTTCTAGGTCATTCTTTGGGGCAGGTGCTCCATGGACCTATAAAGGACCTGCAAGGCTCGCTGAACCTGGCGAGCCAGGTTTTGATCAACATGGCCAACTCTTGCTCTAGGGTGCTCTGAGGTGAAAGTACCAACCTCTTTCTAGTATGGTTTCTCCGTCATGAGCTAGGTGTGCTTGTTTCATAGAAGCTCAGCAATCCCCCCACATCTTCACACAAACTTTTGGAGAACCACCCAGATTTGTCTCTGAATCTGCTGCCATACAAATAATTTGAAGTATATTTAGCTCAATGTCAATGCAAACACACACACACACACACACATACACACACACACATATATATATATATATAGAAAGAAATCAGTAGAAATAGTACTTATATAAAATATGTACCTGTAGATACATTAAAGCCATACTGTCTCAGTATCCTGAATCTAAGAGAAGCTGGGTGGAGATCTTCAAGTCCTTTTGTAGAAGCTGATATGCTTTCAAGGACTCTCCTGATCTCACTCTCAAAGTGGTAGGCTATGCCGAGTCTGTCGAGAGAGTCAATGAGCTCCAACTGAGCCAGAGGCTCATTTGTGGATAGTATCATTTACCGCACTTATCACCTAAGTTCTTCAATTCTTGTCCTCTATGTCTCAATCTTCATGCATTTTGTCATTCGATCATAATGAACTAAAAATTAAAAAACAAAACTAGCTAACTTAAATGGGTTGGCTACATGGATTCTCAAACGCGTTTGAGCTTGACCGGGTTAGCGACTTTCTTGAAAATATGTAAATCAAAATACTTTCTCTTCGAGGCGTGCATAACACTATCCTTTAGGACCCTCGGCTTGTCTTGCACAAATACCTTGAGGATACAACGAAGAACCCTCAGATTGCCTTGCACAAGCTGAACCGAGTACTTGACAACACCAGTACTCTAAGATAATGCTATAAGATTTCCTAAGGCCCAAGAAACCTCATTGATTTAAAGAAACTCTCTTAACTCAAAGAACATAGGTGAGAGAAGTCATGAGGTTGTAAGGGATGCTTACGAATGTGGGTTCTCTCTCCTTTGGTCATGGACCAAATGCCTTTTTACAAGCATCTAAGTGACTTCAAATGCCCACTATTATGGCTATAATTACTCGCTTTATGAGCAAGCATGCCCATTTAGCCCATGTAATGCTTTAACCTTTCTCCATTTAATAAAAGAGATAGGTAGTGGGTATTATTTTACAGATTTAGAGGTAAGTAGGCAACCTTTGAGCTGCCCAACTCTCTAATTGTGCAATGCAATTTCATACACCCACTTTCACCACTCTCATTTGTAAATTTATGCAACATTCCTCCACCAATTTACAAATACACTTTTCGAAAACACTATCTTGAAAACCTTATAGTTTCACTATAGGTGTATGGTGATTGAACCTATACCTAGTAAGAGGTGGGTTCCCACTCATCCGAATTGAAATGCTAGACAAGCTTTGAACCATCCAATCTATTTGAGCAAATGTGCACAACTTACATATAGGGTTTACGTACCAATGGAGTTAATATATATATTGACACAATTATAAAGGCCTTGTGTCTAGGTATCCTCTTCCATGAGCGCTATCGGAGTCTAAACCCAAACTCTTAGAAGTGGCCACACTTTCCACTCATATGGGTAGATGTAGATGTGAAAATTTTACTCCAAGCCTATGTAGAAACTTGAAGTAATCTTTTCAAAACTACTTCTTGCGCGAGCGTATCAGCTAGTTTCCAAAAACTAGCAAAGTTTATAAATCTGACTTGTTTGGCGATTGCAGCTAAACGAGATCTTTTCACTTTATGCCTTCTTCAACCGATGCTCAAGGGTCAACCTAAGCGCTTTGAGGATTTGTAGGTAAGATTTCAAATTCACTTCAAAAGAAACTTGAGAAAACGTGAATCAACTTGTGCACCAAGTGTTTTGGAAGATAAGATTTCATCAAGTATTGAAAAATAGAAACTAGTTCTATTCAAACCTCGATTTCCGATTTTATTTCAATACCTTCCAAATTTCTAAAAATCATGAGAATTTAACAGTGATCAAACCTTGTGTGGAGCTTCCAAAACTATTTTTCTTTTAGTTTTGAGAGCTATGATGACACAAAATTAAATTAGGAAAATGTCTCTTCTGAGACACTCGAAACTATTCTGTCATTGAAATATAGAGACCCAAACATAGGTCTGTATCTCAGTAATCAGAGCTTCAATTTTTGTACACTTGGTCTTGTTGGAAAGCTATGGATATCAGATTTCCAATGAACCAAGTTTCACTAAACATGGACAAGTACATATAGAGTTATGGGACAGGCTCTTTTGTTGGAAAACAATTTTGATAGAAGCGATTCAGGATTTTTCCTGATTTTACACACCTTTTATTACGTAGTTGCACGACTGTAAAATTCTTAAAAATTTTATTACAAGTGGACTTGTGTGTGAAAATACTATGTGATAAATTTTGGATTAATTGGAGTAGCATCTTAGCAATAAAAAATAAAGCAATCAATGTATGCGGGAATGCTAAAATCAGATTTTTTGGTTTTTACAACATACGTGATGCAAACTCACCCGAATTTAAATTACAACTACATAATGTCCCAAAGTAAATTGTTGAAGGGAAAGGAATGTAAATATATATATTAACTTAAGCATAGAAGGGATTAGGAGTTATAAGATGTTTATAACATATAGAGAGGTAGAATCAAGAACACACACAATTAGAGTGCATAAGCACGAATAAAAAATTTGCAGTGCTTCTACTTCTTGTTACATCATGGGGGAGAGGTCAAGCTTCATTAATACAACCCCTTTTAAATTGAATATGAAGAATAGAATAGAGAGGATGATGGATGAGGAATACTTACTTGATTCCTTTCAAGGATTGGCTTCCAAATGAAGCTCATGACTCTCACCTTTCCCTTTCTTTTCTCTCTTCTTTTCTCACTCTCACTCTCTGACTCTTGTAGCCCTTGCCTACCTTTCTACACTTCTTCTCTCCACTCTCCACTCTTCCCTAGAGGAATCTCACGAAATTCCCAACCAAGATGCCCTTCCAATGCTGAAGATGCTAGAAATCATCCCCCTAGGCCTCTATTTATAAGCCAAGGGGGGCCTTCTTCTAGGTCCTTCTTTGGGGCAGGTGCTCCATGGCCCAAATCCAGCCCATGCGTTGATAATCACGTGACCTTGTGGTCTCCTTTTGGTCAAGGCTGCACATACCCTATGTGGGCTGGTTCTTGGCTCAAATTAAGTGCACCTAGGCATGGCCGGTTTTACCTAGGTGCCTCTAAGTGAACTCGGCTAGGCTTGATGTGGTACCTTGATTGAACTCCTTTGTGGCTCATCGCATAACCTCTTACTTTGCTTGATATAACTTGATTTGGTGTAGCCGAACGAACCTAGTGCAGTCCATGATCTTAAACGTTAGTAAGGTGCAGTCTTGTGCCCTTCTTCGAGCCCATTGAGTCAAGCTTGGCCCAAGTATCCTTGTATGCTCGAGCCATGTCTTCTTCATGAAGCCTATTTCTTGATTTTGATTTGGGAATTTCGAAAATCTCTATTTAAGGGTTTTGCAAAAAATTCTTGATTCAAAACAAGGTTTTAAAATGGGCTATTTTTTGAAATTGAGAGTGTTTTCATAAAATTTATTTAGGGTTTACAGTATACTTCATCAAGAATGCCTCCCATAAGAGCATCCTAGCATAAATATGCTATGGGTCTATTAAGAGTAATAGCTTTCGACCTTCCCTTTTTATTTACTTATGGTACCAAGTACTTTCTATCTAGGGTTGGATATTAATTTAGTAAGTACTGTGATCAACTTCTAATGATGTACTTTTCTCATTCATTGAACTCAAAACTTGATGCTACTTAAATTGGGAGTCGATATTATACTATTGGTGATCTTTTTAAGATAATGGCGCTTGTGTTTATCCTTATTGATGTTTTTTACGTATGCAAATCCCTTGTCAATCCTTTCGTCAAAGCATTTGCAAGATTATGCTATGATCTTATATAAATAACGATAATCACTCCATTTGTAATCAAGTCTTTCACATAACTATGTCTTAGTCTAATGTGTCTGGACTTTCCATTATACACTTGGCTATATGCCATTGAGAAAGTGTTAGTTGAAACTATCCTGATGTAATATTATTGGTACCATTGGTTTTGGCAATATTGGAATCCCACGTGAAGACAGCAAGTTTGTAAGCCACTTGCATCTTTACCTTGCTTGACCTGACAAAAACAACAAATTCTACAGTAATAATGGAGTTGATAATGCAAGTTTGTTTCTTAGATCAGTAAACAACACCCCCATGTAAAGTGAAGACCCAAGTCGCTTGTTAAAGCATGGTCTTCTCTATAACTTACCCAAGCGGCATTCGAGTATCCTTTCAAGCGTGAAGAATTACCATTATAAGTTGAAACTATAATTGATTGTTCCACTTTAAGTATTTCAATACTCTTCGGACAACATGCAGTGGTCCTTACTTGGATTGTTTGTATAGCGGCTTAGCGATCTTCCAATAGCATATGCAATATCTAGTTGTGTACACATCATAATATACATCAAGTATCCAATTATTTATGTATAATCATGTTGAGAATTTTCCATTATGAAATTTATTATACATACACTTGTCGATTCATTTGTTTTGTATCCATTAATAAGAACAACCTCATCAAATTTTTATGCCATTACTTAGGGGGCTTCCTTAAGTCCATACAAGGACTTAACTAGTTTACAAAATTTATTTTCTTACGTAGGAAACAACTAACCCATTGGGTTATTTCATATACACCTTCTCATCTAACTCACCATTTAGGAATGTTGTTTCAACATCCATTTGATGAATAACAAACTTATAGATGGAAGCAAGTGTCAAAAGCACTCAAATTTTAGCAAGTCTTGATACAGGTGCATATGTATCAAAATAGTCAACTTCTTTGTTTTTGTGTAGACCTTTAGCAACTAGTCTTGCTTGAATTTATAAATGGTTCCATCTACCTTCATTTTCTTTTGAAAATTCATTTACAACCAATAGGCTTGGAACCAGGGGAAGTCAACTAATTTCCAAGTTTTATTCCTCATTATTGAGTCCATTTCATCTTGTATAGCTTCTTTCAAAAGTAGCATCTTGAGACTTCAATGCCTCTTCAAATGTTATTGGATCACTTTCCATATTATAGTATAGTGAGTGCATGACTCTCTATAGAGTCTCTTTGTTCCTTTAACTAGGAACATAAAGAAATCCATCGTAGGTTTTTATCTTTCTAACTCTTTTACTTCTTCTAGGCTTAGAACTTTCTAATGTATCTTTATTTGATACACTATTGAAATTCATCTCTTATTTGATATTTCATCATTTATTGAAATGAACATTGTCTTTGAGTCTTGGAATTGAGTTAAACCTATCTTCTTAAAAAATTGCATCCCTTGACTCAATTATTGTATTCACAAAATATAAGTCATTGGGTTCAATTACTAAGAATTTGTATGCTTTGTTATTTAGCATATCCTAAGAAGATGCGTTCTAATTTTAGGAACCTTTACTATTACTCTACAACCCCAAACTTTAAAATAGTTGAGATTGAGCTTTCTTTCTTTCCAAATTCATATGGGGTAATTTGATTCCTTTTATTTGGAACTCTATCCAAGATATAACAAGTTGTCAATATAGCTTCACCCCAATAGCCTTTTGCAAGACATAATAGGACAACATGACATTTATCATTAACACCCTATTTTTCCTTTCACCACACTTTTCTCATTTGTGGGAATATGGTGCAGTTATTTGATGTATTATTCATTCGTGGACTCAAAGAAGTTTGGATCATAGTATTCTCCTCCTCTATCGACCTTCCATATTTAATGAAAGTCTCATGTTGAAATTCTACTTTAGCCTTTAAGATATTAAACTTATCAACACTTCATCTTTAAATAAATTAAATATATATAACAATATCTTAGTGCAATCATCTATGAATGTTACAAAATATTTTTTACCACATATAGTAGGCCAACCATGTAAATCACATACATCAGAATGTGTTAAGTCTAACACCTTAAAACTTCTTTCTACCTCTTAGAATGGAAGCCTAGTTATCTTTGTTAGCATAAGTTGTACATGCTTTTTGAGTTTCTATTTGCTTTTGAAATTTCAAATCAAGATTTTGTCATATCATCTAATTTTTTGAAATTAATATGTCCTAAATGATTATGCTCATAAATAAAAAAAAACTCAACAATATAAACAAAACATCATTATTATTAATAACATTTAGTCAACTTGAACATTTTCTCATAAAGATGTCCTTTCCTAAAAACATGCCTCCTCTTAGTGAGGATATAAACTTGTCTCCTCAAATATAAACTTAAACCCATACTTATTAAGTAGGGGTATTAGAAATATAAATTCTTTCTAAGATCTAGTACATAGTATACATCGCTTAGAGTAAGCACTTTTCCAAAAGTAAAATCTAGTTCCATAGTTTCTTTGCCTTTAACTTTTGTAGACTTGAAGCATTGCCCATGTGCAGTAATAACCACATCTTCTTCTTTGAGTGTCTTGAAGTGATCCTTGTTCTAGCACACATGGTATGTTGCAATCGAAGTCAATCCACCATGAATTAACATTTTCAATCATGTTGATCTCGTATAGATGACATAGCAACAAGGTTAACTCAGAACCCTTCTCTTCAGTGTTCTTTGACGTAAAATGACATTCATTCTTGAAATGTCTAGGCTTTCCACAATAGTAACAAATACCTTTCCTTTTTTCTTTTTGTTGTCATTGTTGTTCTTATCATTTTTGTTACCATTGCTACTTTTACATATGAGAGGTTTTTTCGTAATCTCGAGGCATTTTCTTTAAGGATTTGTTGAACTTTTCTTCCTCCATCACATGAACTTTCTCATGAGCATATTGTTCTGTGCCTTTAGTATCATCTTATTTACAATAATCTTATGCTAAATGAAGGTGATTACCCAATTGCTTAAGAGAGATGTCATCCTTTTCTATGTTTAAGACTTCTCTTAAAGTCTTTCCATGAAGGAGGAAGTTTTGTTTATAATGACAATAATGGCTTCATCGATATGCATGTTACGTTGTTTAAAATTATTCAACAAATTGTGGTACTTGGCGGATCTCGAGTCTCGATGTCATTTTCATCATGAAAGTCGCACCATAAAGTAGTAGTTTCCAACGAACAATACTTCGCCTCCCAACATCCTCATGATAGCTTGTAGGTTTCGAGAAGCATAGACTTCAAATTTTGTTGGTCTTCATGTATGAACAATAGCATATCAAACAATTGCTAGATAATGCCGCTAAGAATTGTGTATATATCTACAAACCTTGTTAAATGCATATGTGTTCCGCTTGTTCAATTTTTCGAGCCTACATTACGAGTCCGGGTCCTTTGGATCTCGCGGAGAGCATCACTCCACTCTGACATCGCTTGTACACAACATCGCATATTCAAGATTTCAGAGTCTGACACACTTCGCCACCGTTTGGAAGTTTTCGTCTTCTCGAACACTTTGAAGAAGATTCTAAAGACATCGTGGAAGCGGCTTCGCATACATAACTTGAGTCGTGGTCCTAATAATCGGAGATGAAGGGGCCGCGTGTTGTGTTTCCTATCGATGCGAAAGAAGGATGTTCTCGGGTTAACGGCCATTACTTACAAAATGACTCAAAACATTGTTTCAGTTTTCGAAACAGAAATGTGCTAAGAATCGAAATACAGAAAAACACCGAAGTCTCGAGGCATGCAAAGCACTATCTTTTGATGATCGACAACTATGCATCTAAAGCTCTTTGAACTGCGAGGAGGCACCTAAATCAATAGCAACACTAGCTAATTACAAAGCAGAGAAAAATGTTAGTCAATAAAATAAAAATAACAAAATATAAACAAAAAATAAAAAATAAAAATAAAAGAAAATGAGGAAAATTTGGGTTGCCTTTCAAAAAGTACTTGTTTAATGTCATTGGCTTCGGCCAAGTGCCCTTTTATAGGCATCTAAGGGGCTTTTCAAATGCCCACTATTTTGGCTCTAATTGATGGCTTTATGAGCCATCATGCCCATTCAGCCCATATAGTGTTGTAACCTTCCTCCATTTAATACAAGATATAGGTAGTGGGTATTATTTTCATTAGGCAACCTTTGAGCTACACAACTCTCAATGCAGTTTGATGCAATTTTAATTGCATTTATACCCACTTTCAGCACTATCATTTGTAAATTTCTGCAACATACCTTGTGCCATATTAGCATATAAATCCAAAAACTAACTAGAGTATTGATAACTATTGATTCAATTACAGCACTTGTTATCGACTGGATGAATTCGTAGTTCCATGCATTCGGTTCGTATCTCGAGGGCCTCCGTGAAGCCACAAACCCACCTGTTTGAGCGGTAGTGGTGCATCTCACAAGAGTGGTGCTGCATGGCTTGAACCCTGCCTTTGCGCTGGATGCAAGCCTTGGTGAGACAAGGAAGGGAGTTTAGAGGGAAGCAAGATGGGCAGCCATTACAGAAAATTGAGCTAATGATGCTATATGTGGCTTTGGATGTGATTAGCATAGGCTTGGTATGCATCCTTATAAACAATTTCTGCACCAATATTAGACGCATTGATGGTGGATTGGTTTGGTTAAGTTGGACGATTTCAGGAAAGATCAATCACCTAAATTAAGGTGCTTACGTGCGTTATAGGTGTAGAACTTGCATCTGTATCTATTAATAGAACTTCATTGGTTTTTCACGGTTCGGCCAACCACTGAAGTTTATCAATAGCAGCGGCCACTCGACACTTAAAAACCGTTTTCATTATGGATTAATATTAATTCCAAGATGTGCTCCTTATAGTTTGGATATATATCCGTTGTGTATACGGGGTCTCCTCTTGCTTTATATCTGTTTATAGTGGAAATCCTTCTGACACTCCCCCCCACATGATTTGAGAGTTCATGGTACCTCTTACTGTCTTCCCTTATGATTATACACCCGTCTTTGTCGTATCCTGCTCATTACCATCTCTTTCTCTTTCATTGGAAATCCGAATATTTCTTAATCCAAATCCAAATCCCAAAACCTTTTAAGGTTCGGAAATAATAAATTATTCTAGTATTTGAAGTTTCTTTTATGCATGGTAAAGACAAAAATTTCAAGACTCTAGCTGTTCCTCCACTCTTCAGCGTTAACGTTAAATGTAGAGGGAAGAAGTCATTGACAATCATTCTCTTCCTTGAAGAGAGCCTACTATTTGGGGTCTTAGCTTCTGTACGACGGGTTCTTGTTGAGAGAATTTTAGGCGAGAAGGATTCTACAAAACATAGTAAATTTCATTCGATTATTGGCAACAGTTTCCATACCACCGTAGCTGTAATATGTTATTGGTTGCCTATTACGCTCTCCAACCTGATGATTCATAAAATTGTTACAACTTAGTATTGCCTTATAACCACTTGGCTTAATTGGGCCACCAAGAGTCAGTCCTCTTGGCTTCCAAAGTGTGACGCAACGTTACCCCATAAACAAAATAATTAAACTTGTCATGACAAAATGTACTTGTCCTCAAGGTATACCTTTGATGTTAAGAACTCTATAAGTTTATGAAAGAAGGGTGCAGATTCAGCATGTTTGGGTTGCGTGTCAACCCATCATGGCGTCAGCAGGTCTATAGTTTTTGGTTGAATCTAGTTCGGACCCAACGAAGTTATTTTAGACCCGATTGTGGTTATTGAGCTTCTTGGGAACATTCGATTTGAGTCTGGTTTAAAGTATTTGCCCTCATGGTAGAGTAAACTTTAATATTATGGGGATGTTATTTATGTTTAAAGACTATAAGGGGCTTTTAGTAAGATTTATTATAGTATTTTGTGGATTTCAAAGCCGTTTAGATTTTGATTTGCATGCCGTTTGAGCTGCTGGTCTTGTTATTAAATGGGCTATAAATTAATATTGATTTTACACTTAAATACGTATTAAATGAGACGACTTCATGATATCACATACAGATCATGACGTCTCTGTATATATTTGGATATAGATCTATGTTTCAGTTGAGGTAAGGGGATAGATATACTTTTTAATAATTGGATCTTATAAGGGGTTGTTTTCACATGTAGATGTTTTATATGGTTTGCTACTGGTTTGATAATAATGACTTGCTTGTAATAAAATTTTTATTACGAAAGACGGCATGTATGTATGTTGTTCGTTGTATGGGCACGTTGGTTGATGATAAGAAAATAAAATTTTTTATTATGAAAGATATGTGGATATTGTGTTGGAACTTCTGACTGGGTTATACGGTTGGGACATCAATAACTAATGAGATTGCAAGCTTGAATGTGTAAAAATATTGACAATGTTGTGCTGCCTAGCGAGTCGATTGAGTTGTAAAAACCTTAAATGTTCAACCAAAGGAGTAAAGGATGTGCTCTCGCCCTATGCGTAGAAATCACCATGTACCTAAGGGTTGTTGCTGAGGTTTGAACGACTCATGCAATCTTGATTTTAGCATTTTATGTAACAGTTTAGAGCAGGATAGATCTAAACCCGGTCGGAACCAGACCCACTCAAAAAAGGAAAGACAACACCACCTTATTTGGGCGTTGTTGGAGCATGGTGGCTTGCCACTAGAAATGACAATTGCCAATCCTGTGCCCAGATTTCCTTCAATTTAGAGTCATCAAAGGATCCTAGTTGATTGCTGCTTCGAAGGGATTTCAATGAGTGGTGAGACGCAAAGAATTGACCAAAAAAGGTATACTTTCGTTTCTGTTTATCTGTTTTATAAAAACTTGATTTTGTCGACAAAATGCACGTCATATATCATCAAATCTCAGTTGGATTAGTGTATAATGTCCTGATGTAGTTGCATAGTGTGTTTTTGACACTCATTGGAGGCGAAATGACCAAGAATCGACCTCTGTTCGTTGTATTTCATAGAGAATGAACTCGAGCGACCCTTGTTGGTCTCAATTGAGTCAGAAAACTACTACTATTGCTGCATTTTTCTCATGCTCAACCATCTCGGGTACTTACTTTTTCCTACTTCGATTTGATTGGTGAAATGCCACCATCAACAACACTTCTTGAGTATGAAGGGAAGGGGGAAACGGTCGGTTGGTTGGGACCACCATCGGCCTTGATCATTGTCACTGATTCAGTGTCACACTAAATGTGTGTCATATTTGTGAGTCTCGTGTTACATAGGTAGTTCTATGTTGGATAGGTTTTGGGTGGGTCAGAAACATATTTTAGGTTCTATTTCTTGTCATAAATAGGTTAGGTTCAAGTGGGGTCTTGAAACCGATTATGGATGGAAATATAAACTATTTAAGCAATTTCAAGTTCGAGTCATGTCCTGTGTTTAACGAGAAACACATAAATACCTATTGTGTTGTCTAGTTTAGATAAAAAATGGATTCAGGTGATAGTTTGGATCGAGGGCATTATATGTAAATGTATTGGGTTTTGAGTCATTTCAAGGTCGTTTGAGTTTCGATTTAGATTTGGTTTTATTGCATTAGACTCGTAATTAAATAAATTTTAATATTATTATTATTTAAAATTGTTTAGAGATTAAAATTATAGGAATTGGAGTTGATAAGAGCGGCCTAATGGTTGGAGATTGCATCTTGGTACTCCTAAGGTTGGGGTTATACATTTTTAATAGAATCATATTAGAAGTGATTTTTCTTGTTTTATAATGGATTTTGCAAACACCCAAGATTTCATAAAAATGAAGGATACTTTAAGCCCCACCAAAAAAAATTTGAACTTTTAAAAAAATTAAAAAATAACCATTTTACCCTCAAGGTTGTATTGGTAAATTTTCACTATTTTAAGCATGTTTTTGTTAAGGAAGGGGTTGTAGAAGTTAAAATCCGGCATTTGATATCAAAATAAGTTCTACCTATAAAACATTTGCAAAATAACCGTTTACTCCTATAAAAATAAAATATTTAAAAAGGTAAAATATAGAACAAGCTGGTTTAAGACATGGAGGGAAAAGGAGTAAGACCTCAAAAACTCAGAAGACTCAAGTTTGGCGATAACTCAAGCCCAATTGAAAAATGTCAAGTGGAAAGTCCAAAATATCTATAACCGAGCTACACCAATCAAAATATTAAAGCGGTATAGAAAGGTAAAAGAGATCAACTCACGGAGCAAAAAAGGGTAAAAGCATCACCGTCGGCCACCACATGCACCACTATTGCTCGACACCATGTACCTCCACTGACAGCTACCACCGGATACCACACTCCACTACTAGCCACCAAGTGCGGCACCGCTAGCCACCACCAAGCGTGCTGCCAAGCGCAACACACATGGTGGTGCACGCAGCATACACACTAGCACACAGAACACCCAACTCCCACTTGCCAACATGTGCCAACAACCTTTGCACGTTGTCCAACTCCTCTAGCCCTCTTCCTACGTTCCATGTGTCCAACTGTTCCTCCATGTGTGGATGTCCCCCAACATCTGTGCAAAAGCATTGGTCATTTGATGGATTGGATTTGGATCTAGATTTAGCTTACTAACCCAAGAAAGATCGGGTTTGGTTTGATGCCTATAAATAAGGTACCTTGGTCAGCCAAAAAGAGGCCCAACAAAGGAGAACCCAAAGAAGAAAGAAGGACGTGAGGGGCTCACTCCCAGCCTAAGGAGGAGTTCATCCAAGGAATAGAGAGAGTGAGAGAGATTTAGATAGAAAAAGCTTCAAGCCACCTCCTTAACCCCTTTCATTGTTGAATTCCTATTGTAGGCTTATAGTTCTTACCTCCAACCGTTGTATTTAAAGAATAGGCAACCATTTTTCATGAAATACCATTGTAAAAAGGAGGGTTGGCCTAGTTTGAAGACATGAAGGAAAGGGTTATAGGTGAGAGGAATCCGCTAACTCCATAAATTTTTATTTATTCTATCCCAATATACGATATATCTTATCCGTTCTCATCTTTTCTATGCTTATATGTTATATCATCTCCTCTCTCATTTTTTAGGTGGATTAATTGCCTCTAACTTAACTGAAGAAATCATAAGAGGGACATAGCAGCTACAATTACATTCGATAAAATGAGTATGTAATTACTCTTATAGTAGATTAATCACCCATAAATTTATGTTTTAGGAGGATATTGGGCTATGATCACATATATTTCCAAAGCATGCAATCCTCTTAGAGAGAGATGCCCCAAGTATCTATATATAGATGAGTTCTTCCCCGAACAAACATACGTCCTCAACAAAATTCTTTAAGTGATCACTAAACCATTAAGATTCTAATTGAATGTATTAACATTTTTTATTAGAAAGTTTCTGTAAATTTTAGCATATTGCATAAAACTTGTGTGATCTACAAATTTTTTATCTGTTATTTCCAGGTGAAACACTGCTAAATTTTATTCATGAGTGACACCCAGAGACTAATATTTGGTAAACTTTTCACAAATTTTAGACGTGTATAAGTTTTATAAAAAAATTATCAAAGATCATACTCAACTTAAAACAAAATCTATCTGTGACAAAAATATTGTGACACTTGTTCAGTAAAATCATAATAATTCGGTGTCAAAATCCCCCAAGAATGGTTTCATCTGAAAGCTAACTTTCACATCTTTTCAAATTCATAAAGTTGATAAAAATAAGAAACCCAAGCACAGAGATACAAGCATTTTACTTGGACCATGAATATCAGTCATAGACACTATCCAAATTTCACATTAGTATTACATTAAAAGCCCTTCTCATATTTTTATTTGATCATCAAAGGCCCAAAAATACAAATAATTTTTTTAATAAAGGTAAAATTCGCAGAACTTTTAGACCCCAATAAGGGTATCTAGAAAATACAAACTTTCATGCTGTAAAATAGAACCAATTCTATTTTCACAGAACTGACCCTGGTTGGACCAAGTGAAATCAACGTCATTTTAGAAAAGGGTGTTTTGAATCAAAATCATTATGAGAAAACTCGGGATTCCAAAATCACTCCTCCTAATTGTATAACCTGACTCTTGAGAACCAATCTAAGAAGGCTTACGTTGATAAGAACCTACTTTCTCATAAATTACCAAATAGTGAGATAAATCTCTTTAAAAGTTTGAGTAAACTTGATGTCACACTTGCGTACATTTTTTGCAAGCAAAGTTTCCACACAAGGCAAAAAATTTTGTTTATAAATTTAAATGTGCATAATTGTTAATTGTTTTGTCGATTATTCTTAAATGACATTTTAAATTATGGGTTATTCAATACACTTTGGAGATAACCTTGTTTATGATGTGGTTGATAAAGAGCATGATTTGATTTGCAGGTGTTGATATAAAATGATATTTGAATATTATGTGGATATGGATTTGAATATATAGATCCAAACATGAACTTGTGAATGTGATTAGATGTAAATGAGTTTTAAACATAATGATATGTGAATGGGCTATACTTGTATAGGGTCTCTAAAGACTTGTAGATCCCAAACACTCTCCCATAAGAGTCGGCATGGATTGATCGTCATGGGCGGGATGATGAAGGTTGTGTGAAGGGAGAGTTGGATGACTCCTATAGCTTGGTTTAGACACAATATGGACTATAATTATCGTAATTGATGGATGTGGGTGTGAGTATAAATTTGAAATCATGAGTTGTTATTTAAGTGTGATTTGTTATGAAATGATTACAAAATATGCATGCTTGTAGTATGAATTTTGTTAAAAGGTATATAACTTTTCTACTCAGCTATAGGTCGAAGCTCACCCTATTATTTTATAGTTTATCTTACAGCTAACACTTTCAGATATTATGTTGCCGAGTAGCAGATTGATTGAGCTACATTTTGAGATGATACAACATAGTAGTGTAAACCCCTAATTTTTTTAAAGTAAAGTCCACATTTGGTTCATAGAATTGGTTTTAGATATTCATTTTTAAAGCAAGTGAAATAGTTTTAAAAATTGAATATTTAAGCAAAAAGACAGTTATAGGAGTGTTTTGGATCCAATCGAGGGGACTTCACAACAACATCAAGTCATCAACATGTCCATCAGCTAGTGTGAGCTTAGGATGGGTCATTGAAAATAAAGTTGAGCCTCTTTCTTACACCATTTATACGTTTTGAGAGTAAGCTTTATCATTTTCTTAAAACCAAGTTTGATTTCCTTAGCCCATCCATTGTTAAACATCATTAAGCCTTAATTGTATCCAAAATTTTAAAATATGATTACATATTAATGATTTCTCAAATTTCAAAAATCTGAACTTTATGTTTATGGTTTGCAAATTTCAAAATATGAATTATGTTCATATATTGGGAAAGTTAAAAACCTTATTTTTGGTTTTGAAAAGTTGAAAACCCGATTTTTGGATTTGAAGAGTTATATAAATTTAAATTATATATTTATGGTCTCTAAATTTCTAAAATTTGAAATATATTCATGGGTTTGGAAAGTTAAAAATCTAGTTCAAGGATTTAGAAAGTTGAAAACCTACTTTTTTATTTAGAAAGTATATAAATTTGAATTATATGTTGATAAAAGTTGAAAAGTCATAAAATCTAAATTATATGTTCACAGATTTGGAATGTCATCAATTTGAATTGTATATTCATGAATTTAGAAGGTTATAAAAAAAAGGTTTTGGAAAGTTATGACATATTCAATGAATTTGGAAAGTTATGATTTGGGAAGTTATCCTATGAATATAAACTTTAGAAATTCGACTTGTACATTGTAATGTATCAATTTGACTTAAATAAAATATAAATTATAAGCCTAGGTATGTGTTATATGATTGAATAAAAATTAATTAATTTTTGAAAAATCAAATAGGTTCATCTAGTTGATCCACTTGGCCATAGTTCCATCCCTAATGACCTTGACCTACTGGTTAACCTACATCTATATACCCTAAACCATCTATCATCCTACTTGGATCTAACCATATTTTATGCACATATCTATATGGCTTAACCCATGTTTGACTCACCTACTGTGGATGACCCACGCTAAGGAATATTATGATTGGACTAAGTTATGAAATAGTCAAGTTTTTTCTCAAGATAATGACAAATTTTTGCATTGAATGGAAAAGGAGGTAAGCCAAGCTTATGCTAAGGTGGAGGATGACCAATTATGACTTATATTAAGAAGGATTAACCAACATAAGTACAACACAATCAATTTTTATAAAGGAAGTGTTAGTCATTGCCTTGCAAAACTTCCTATTTTCTTTGTAGACTTTCTTATTTATTGGAATTGAAAATAGAAAGATGTAGTTGGTGGAATTTTATTGCAAAATCATTGTAAACCTTTTAATTTTATGTACTCTAACCCTTTCCTATAAAAATGGGTCTCCTCTCACATTGTAAGCATCCAAAAATCCAAGAAAGATCCAAAAAATCAAGGAATCATTTAAGATTTAAGAGTAATTCGGAAAATTGTAAGAGCTTCTTCATTTGTCTTATTTGTTTAAGTGTTTGTGAGTGCTTTCAATCAAGAAGTGTGAAGGATACTTGATCAAAATTTCTCTAAGTAAAGTATAGATTTTGCTTGTCTTTTCCATTAGTTTTATCATTCATCCTAGTTGCCTTTTATCTATAGGTTGATCTATTAGATCTTTAGTATTACATAAAAGAATAAGAAAAGCATCATGTTCTTGTTATATCATTAACATTCATCACCTTTATTTAATTAGATTCATATAGGTCCATAATATTCAAAAGCATCTATTGAGTGTTAAATATTGCATAGTGTCCTTATTCATTGCATATTAGTTAACATATATATTGCATTGTAGTTAAGATTCATCTTGCATATTAGTTAACATACATATTGCATTGTAGTTAAGATTCATCTTGCATTAGCATTATAATAGTTATCCCGTAGGCTAATTACCTTACATATTTAGGCTATAAAATCTCATCTAGCATGCATCAAAATTCTGCACCTTATTATTAAAACTTCTTGATCAAGTGCATGTATTCATATAAGTCTTCAAGTAATTGAGTCATCCAAGAAATCATTTATGCTTATTGTCCCATAATTGAACCTCAGCCAAAGCTCAACCCCGATACCCGAGTTATCCCATAAGCCTCACATAGCCTATCTTCCATGATCCAACCTAGTTGAATTCCCCTTTGTCTATTAGTTACCTAATAAAAAGTTATTCATAACCTTCTCCTAAGAACCTATCTAGATTTATCGAAGACATCTAACCCACTTGACCAGACTTGTCCTATTTAGGGACCCAAATTACCCCTTGAGAAAACTTAAATCAACCTAGAACACCTTAGAATAACCTGCCTATAATTGGACAACAAGTGAACCCCTTTTGTTTCTCATATTTTCTTAAGTGTCTAGGAATTTGTGATTTAAATTAGCTAAATAAATTGTTAGCATAAAGGTTGACCCTTGTCCGGTGAGATAAGAAGATTTTTTATGAAAAGAACTGACACGGGCTCACACACATTTGAAAAAAATTGGAGGTAAGTCCTAAAAACCTTGTCTCTAATTCGTTCCTCTCTTTTTAAAAATATTGTTGTGAGTTAAGGTTCGATGGAACTAAGATTTGCATAAAAGTGGAGATACAGTTAGCCTTTTTAGATATTTATACATGACTTTTGGGAGTATGTTCATGACACCATTTTGAGTGGATTGTTTAGACTATTCACATTTGATATTTTATTGGAGTTAGAATTTAGCTACACTGGTTTTTTAATGTCGTTTATGTTCATGTTCGCATGAGAAGTGGCCACATGGCATTAGTTCAGGTTGAGTCATGATCGTGACTTGTGTGGGTGTGACACTTTATAGGTCATAACTATCGAAACTAGATAAGATATGTATATTTGCAGATCTATGTGGTTGAATGTGTGGATGTGGATCTATGTGTATGTATGAATTTAATTATTGAATTATAAACTACGGTAGTATATCCTTGTTTTAATAACTTTAATATGCATTGACATTTTAATTATGCATGTAATCCTATTTGGGGCATATCTTTCTATTGGATATGTGTTTCTTTCCTCATGTCTCATTACAATGCTAAAGGTTATGGTTATAGGTTTAATTATTGGTAGAGACTTTGGTCTAAGTTTTTCAAGCTAATTTAGTGATGATGATCAAATATGAGATGAAGTTAGGTTGTTATATGTTATAGAGGGTTTTATTAGTTTGTAAATAATGTAAATCATTGATGTGGTTTACAATTATTTAACATGTAGATATTGAGTTGTAAATATCATGAGACATTATTAATAATGGATTTTGGAGGAGTAATTCATATAGCATCTCATGCCTCGGGTCCATGATACCACATTAAACGAGTCAACACAAGGTTGGCCATGGTGGGCCCCATACCTAAGGTATAATTGAGTAGTATTAGAGCTTAGGTTGGCAATTTTGGGGATTAGAATGATATATGATGATTGGATTTCCTAAAATACAAAGTTGTAATAGGTCTAGAGTTTGTATGAGTGGATAATTATGATATTTTGAGCATAGGATACAAGTTTCTATGTTAGTATTATCATAATAAGAGATTTATTAGTACCTATAGGATTATGGCAAAAATTAGGGTATGGTCTGTTATTAATATAGTTATTGGAGTTTATCATGAGTGTAATAGTGGTAAATTATTAGAATTAATAAGTCATACAATAATAAGCATTATACGGAATAAAGGGTGATAAGTTAGAATCAAACATGGACTATTTTACGAAAAGAGATATTATGAAGAAGAAAACTTTGAGAAATTATGGTGGTAGGTGTATGAAGATTTTATTTTATAGTATACGTGTAATGTGTATTGTTTCTAAAGTATATGATTAATAAATTATGAAGAGGGTGCTTTCCTTATTTGGATTGTCTGAATGTTTAGTTAAGATTTTATTTTATTGTTGACCTCTAAAAATGTTTTGGATGTTGAAGTTCAAAATGAACTTGCATGAACATTATTTTGAATTTTTTGTAAATTCTATATATGGACATTGCTTCTTTAAAATAAGTATGTAAGGTTAGGAGCTGTGAGATAGTTGGCGAGTGTTTATAGTTTGTATATAAGATGTATGATTTATTATTTAAAAAAGGTTTTGATAAAATTTATGTTGTTTTGGCATTTATTAGTAGTCACTTATTTGATCATCTTGAAAGTTGTATATTTGTTATAAGCTAATGGTTTTCAATGTTTACCTGATTAATCGATTTTGAGTTATTGATTTAAGTGTAAGTTGATATGTTCACTCATAAATTGATGGTTTTAGATTATTTATATTGTCTTAAATTTTTGTGAGAATTTGGTGAATTCGATAATGACATTTACTCGAGTCGAGACATTATTTAAGAAATAGCTCATCCCAAATTTCACTCTTTTTTTGTTAGCATTTATGATATTTGAGTTGATATTTATGGTTTTAAGTATAAAGAAAATTCACAAGTTATTGTTTATTATATTAAAGTTTTGTTTAATATTTTTTGTGGTTAAGTTGACTGTTGAGACCTTACAAACCACTACACGTGGTGTATACATGCAACTACCCACAAGAATGTGTGACGTAAAGGCAAGGTTAAGGTTACAATGATGAAAGAATTCTTTTTGCTTTAAGTCATGTGTATTTTATATATGATGTTTGACTCTTTTTTCACATTGGTATTTTTTTGAAGAGAATTTAAATGGCAATATGTATTTGAGTTTGAAAAGAAAGTGAATTAACAATAATAAAAAAGATGGATTTGTCAGTTTTGTTGTATTTGAGTTGTTGTAGCCTTAAATGGAAATTACATGTGGCGTAGACGGCCCCTACCCACAAGTACAATGCATATTAAGATATGATGGTGGCAATTGTGATATGAGACTTAATATATTTAAGAACTATTGAGCTTCTTACAAGTATAATTTATTATGAGGATGTTTGAAATTGTGGTGAATAATTTTGCTAAGTGGGCTTCTTAGCAACTAGGCACTCGTCCGGTGTTGTTGTTAAGTACCATTGCATAGAGCTTGAAGAGATGAATCCACGGACTACCTATTTCAGCCCTATCATGACTGGGATTGGCCTAAAAAATTTATCAAACATGGGTTAGGGTTTAGGTTCAATTGCTATTAGATTTTTCTAATGAGATTTCCGACCATCAGCAGGTCATTCAGCATGTACCAATATGTAACTCTTGGAGAGACAAGTCCATGGAGTTGATAACGATCATCGATTGGACCACGGCTGAGTCATCGAGGCCAAGTCGTTCCTGACCAGTTTGGTCCTAATAGGAGGAGTATGGGTCTGCTGAGACCCATAATCCAGAGTTGGATCCAGTTCTGGACATGTCCCGCCTGATGTGTCCGTGTCAATGTGTCATATATACAAGAAAAGTGTCATGTTATGTGTCCCATACCATGCACATGATGATGTCAGCATTCCGAGATGATGACATCAACAATCTTTTCATGTTTTCAGGTTGTCCTTGGGTCCGACTCGTGTTAGTGGATGATGGCATCATGGTGTCATGAAATATGTAGTTTTTGTTTGGATCCAGTCAAGTTATTTTAGACTTGGTTATGGTTTTGGGACTTTTTCAGGGCCATCAGGTATCTGCATTAAGCCCAGTATGAAGTGTGGATTCGTAATAGAGTAAACTTTAATACTATGAGGATTTTATTTATGTTTAGCAACTAAAATAAAGAGTGATTAAGAAAAAAAGATTGGATCAAAGGGCTTTTAGTAAGACACATTATAGTATTTTGGGGATTTAGGAGGTGTTTGGACTTTGATTTACATGCGGTTTGAATAGTTGGTCGTGTTATTAAATGAGCTACATATTGATATTAATTTTATGCTTAAATAAGTACTAAATGAGATGACTTAGTGATATCACATGTGGATCATAACATCTCTACATAGATTTGAATATGGATATGTATTCCAGTTGAGGTAGGGGATTTACTTTTCTCAGTCAGGTCAGTCTATGTTGTTTCGAGATGCTTTTAATGGGCATGTTTTATGTGATTTGCTTCTGGTTTGATAATTATGAGTTGATTGTAATACTTGTTTACAATTGTTTATAGATGTGCATGATTGATAAGAGTCGTGTATGTGTGTATGCTGTTGGTAGTACAAGTGTGTTGATTGATGATAAGAAAAATATTTTTATTATAAAGACTTGCAGATATTGTGTTGGAACGTGTGAATGCTTATATGGTTGGTGAACATGAATAACAAAGAGGATTGTAATTGTGTAAAAATACTCATGATATTGTATTTGCTTGTTTATAGAATCTCTAAAGATTCAGTTGAGATGTAGAACACTTGGACATTTAACCAACGAAGTGAACGGTGAGATCTCGAACATCCTAGCCATATACATGGATAACACCAAGGAATGTGGTTGAGGTTCGAAGGACTCGTGTAACCTTAGTTTTCACATTGTATGGGCTATAATTATCAAAACTAAATAAGATGTGCGTATGTAAATGTCTATAGATGGGTGGATGTGGATTTGTGTGTACCGATTTTATTACTGAATTAAAAATTACAATAGTATTTACTTATTCCGATAACTTTGATGTGCATTGAAACTTTAAACTTGCATGCTTCTAGTATGCCTATTGCGGTATATTTCTACTCGGCATGTGTTAGTGTACTCATCTCCTTATTATTATTATTTTACAAGTTAAGATTATCAATTTAATTGCTTGTAGAGACTTTGATTGAGGTTTCGTCAAGTTAATTTAACGTTCATGGGATACAGCGAGGTGGTTATATGATAGAGAAAGTTATATTAGTTTGTAAATCATAGATGTAGTGTATAACTATTTAACATGAATATATTGAGTTGCAAATATCATTGAATGAATTTGGGAGGACTTATTATTCATATTTAGATAATTGTAGTATCTCATGTCTCGATCTCATGATGCCCTGTCGAAGGGTCAGCACGAGGTTAACCGAAGTAGGCGCCTGTGGACCTGAGGTGTGACACCGTGAGATTCAACAAATTCAAAATTCATGGATGACCATTTTGTTTCAAACCAGCCGCCTCCTTGATCAAGTCGCCATTGTCGCCTTCCCTCTCTCCTCTACTTCCTTCTCTCCCCCTCCTCTCTATCCCTAGCCCCTTTTGTTATCTTGGATCGGATCGGATTGGATCGGGTCTAGTTAACTCACCCGATCCATATACCTTGACCTGGTCCTCCCCCATCACTCTTCTAGAACGAAACAAGCATTTCATCCAAGACCCAAATCGTCCGACTAAGTGGACCCAACCCGTCCTACCGGTCCTAGCTAATTAGGGTTCAGTTCCTTAGGATCCATTTTGTCATCCCCGATTCATCTCCTGTCAACCCAAACCTCCAAAGCCCATTGGGTCAGATATATTTGACCCTAATTCAAAGTCCGACCTCTTCTTTTGCTTAAACCCTATCCCTTTCGAATAGAATTCCATTCGATTTAAAGTCTGATTCTAAAGGAGATCCAATCAAGTTCAACAAAACCCATGTTTCAACCCCATCGCGATTAACCAAATCTTATTCGGATATGATCCCAATTAGACCCAAAATCTAATTTGGCGATTTAAATCCCACTCTTCTTTCCCAACCAACTTGTTTTAAATCCGATTGTTTTGATCTAAAAATATTATCTTTCGATCAAACTAAATTCAATCCAAACTCAATAGACTCAATCTTTCTTAGTTATGGCCTCATTCGAAATTAAATCTCATTTATATCATCAAAATCCCACAAAATACCAAGTATTCAAAGAATTTAGATTTTCTCAAACAAGCAAATTTGGGTAGTACAGGAGATCGATCCTTGCTCGGTGGAGAAAGAAGAACTTCATCAAAAAAAACTAAAATGCACATGATGGCTATGAAAATACTTAGGACGGGTTATTTTTGGTCTACCCTCAAACAAGAATGTCTTGATCATGTAAAAAATGTCAACAATGTCAAGTTCATGGGGATGTCATTCATATTCCATCATCTTCACTACATTCCATTATTAGTCTATGGTCATTTACTATGTGGTCATTTGACATCATAGGACCAATTTCCCCGATAGCATATAATAGATATAGGTTCATCCTAGGGGCTAAAGTATTTTTTATAAATAGGTTGAAGCCATGTCCTTAGTAAATGTCCAAAGATAACATGTAGTAGCATTCATTAAGAAAAATATCTTTGCTAGGTTTGAAGAACCAAGAGACCTAGTGTTGTATAATGACACTCTATTAAAAAATGAAAAAGTGGAAATGTTGTGTAAGACTTATGGTATCACACAACACTTTTCATGACAATACTACCCTCATGGCAATGGCCAAGCCAAATCCACAAACATGACCCTTATAAGCATCATTGAGAAAACCTTAAGAAAGGGGTAGGACATGACATAAGAAGTTGGATGATGCACTATGGGCCTACAAAACTTTCATAAACATTCCAACAAATGCCACACCTTTTAAATTGGTCAATGACACAAATGTCATACTTCCGATTCACACCAATTTGCATTCATTTCACATATCCATCATACTTGAACCCATAGAGACCCTACAACAAGCTAGACTAGTCAAGATAGACTTACTTGATGAGAAGAAGCTCATTACCATGGATCACGCGCAAACATACCAGCAAAGGCTAACCCGATAATATGAGAAGCACATGAAGGCTCGCTATTTTGAAGTAGCATACCTCGTGTTGAAAATTATATATCAAAGGGGCTCACGTCCTCTAGGAAAATAGAGGCCCAATTGGGAAGGTCCCTATGTCATAAGAGGGGCTACAACTCACAATGCATATTGGCTAATTGACGTTGAGGAAAGAAACTTGGTAGACCCTATAAATGCACAATATCTCAAAAAAATATCATGTTTATAGTCTACCACTAATTCTTTTGAAATGATTTTTAAAAAAACCGTTTTTAGTTTCTTGAAGAGGGGATCAAGTTGAGTATATGCTTCTTAACTAGGAATTATTGCTTTGTGAAAAGGCGAAGTGTTCTCAAAATTATTAAATAACATTTCAAAAGTCTTTATTTTACAAGATAGGGCTTAGTTCCAACAAAATATTTTTAAATAGTATGTGATATTATGAAAAAATGGCATGCTTGCTTAGATCAAGTATAAAAAGAGATAAGTTGTTTCCTATCTCACTCTCTCGAATGAAAAAAGGGTAAACACCCAATGCCTCGAAAGCAAAAGAAAAGAAAAGGAAGAAAAACTTAACCTCCAATATAGAGGTCTTCTTACAAAATAAAGAAAATCTAAAGCTCAAAGAGTAAGGAGGCCTTCCTCAAAATTAATCTTTTGTACCATGTGATGCTTCAGAAGGTAATGTGAGAATTCTCCTTGTGCCCCCTACCATTTATCCAAAAAAAAAGTCTAGCATTATAGTTCTAAAGTAGGAATAGAACATATTAATTTACATCTCATTTTATTTGAGGATTAAGCCTTATAGTGTAACAAAGCATAGACTTTGATTTATATCTCTTAGCACATAAATCTAAGGCACTTAAAGTTTTCAAAGAATATAAGCAAGAAGTTAAGAATTTACTGGGGCATACAATCAAATTCTTGAGATTTGATAGAGGTAGAAAGTACACCCCTATAAAAAATTTAAAATTCTGTAAAAATTTTGGTATTGCAAAGCAAAACACAATGCCCATGACACCTCAAGATAATGGTGTAACAGAGAGATATAATAAGACCTTATTGAATATGACAAAATATATGTTAATAGATGCTTCTCTACCAAGGGTATTTTGGAGAGAAGTAGTAAGTACAATCATTATTCGTTTTGTGGTTTCTTATCTACACAACAATCAAATATATCTCATACCTATGTTTGTAACATGCTTTAAGAAAAAATACTCTATTACACCTTTAGTCAAGGGATCTGCTAATATATCATTAGTTGGTATATATGAGATGAATATTTCCTTTCTCATAATCATATCATGAACATAATAATATTTAACTATTATATGCTTGCTTTGGAGTTATCAGCTCAACTCTTAATCAGAGTAATTACTTAATTATTATCACAATAAATGACAATCGACTCGTTGGCTATATCCCGCTTTAAATCATGTATGAAGTGGTTAATCCAAACGATACTTATTGTAGTCATACAGGAAGCCACATACTCAATTTCCTGTGTATGCAACAGGGAGAGTGACTAGTCCTTAGGCTAGAAGAAGGTCTAGGACTTCCGTGATAGGTTGTCCCAATTGAGTGAACTCCCTCCGTTCGAAATTCCTTTGAGGCTTTTTGGCATGTTTTCGTTCAAAATTCTTGGAAGGTCTGGATGGGCTTGGTTCCATGTGAACATTTGCAATCTTTTGGGGTTTTGCCCCATTGTCCGTGATGGGTGGCCCATATGCCCCTTGTTTTTCAAAGCGGTTCTTTTGAAAAGTTCTCCTTTTCTATAAGTCCTCGTAAACTCCTTTTTTCAAATTGGCTTTGAAGAGCGAAGCTTTTTTTATAAGTTTTTGAAATGTTGAGATCTCATGGAGGGAGAGAAGATTCTTCAAATCAGTTCTAAAATTTTCAAGAATGAGTATCACAACACATCCTCTAGAAATTGGCTCCCTTACTTGCCCTAGGAGCGACCTCTATCTAACGATGAATGCATGAGCATCCTCGTTAGGTGCTTGTTTTGTGTCTCTCAAGGTATTCAAAGTGGGAGTGACTTCCATGTTGTGAGAAAAATGTTGCATGAAACAATTTGCCAACTCCTCGAATGTGGCCAATTGGTTCAAATCGTAGAAAGCCAATCACTTGGAAGCATTTCCCTTGAGGAAGAGGGGAAAACAATAAATCTATTTTGTTGAATCCTTCTTCTTTTTATGTCCTCCGAGAAAAGGGTTGAAGGTGAGATCTAGGATCCCCACTTCTATCATACTGATGGAAATTCGGTATGTCATCATCACTATCAGTTTGATAGTCAGATGGTAGAAAATCCGATAGTGTGTATGATCTCTTTTCCTTTGTTTGGCCTTTCAACAATTGTTGTAAGGCTTTCCTATCTTTTAAAGTAAAGGATTCATGTTTTTGTTCCCCTTTTAATATAGAGGTCTCCTTAGGCTTCTTTGATCAATTTGATTTCCTATGAGCCCTTGCTTGTTTTTTATGGGAAGAGCATGATTCGACCGCCTCGATCTCTTGACTTAAGGTGGCAATCTTCTCTCCTATGATCTTGAAATCTTTTCTTAGGGAAACAAGCGAATCATCTCGATTTTTGTAATACAGTTTTGAATTTTTTTTTGAAATGTGACTTGATGAGCATGAAGCCCGGCTCGATACTTCACACGATCCTTTTGAACTAGACATGTCTTGAAATGCTTTGAGATTAGTAAAAACCTTTGCACAAGTGAGAGATTAACATCATGATTTCGAAAGATTGGAATTGGAAAAGTTCACCTAAGCTTTGAATCCCACAAGACTCGAGTCCCACTGGAGGTGCCAATTCTGTAGACGTGAAATTTTCACTTCAAGCCTGTGTAAAGACTTGAAATAAAACTTTCAACTCTACTTAGTGTGTGAGCATGACAGCTAGTTTTCTAAAAAGTAGCAAAAGTTAAATCTAACGGGCGATTATGGTTAAGCGGGCTCTTTTCGCTTTAGACCTTCTTGAACCGATGCTTAAGGGTCAGTCTAAGCGCTTAGCGATTGGTTCCGAGATTCAGGACTTGTTTCCTGAATCTTTTTAAATGCTTTAAAACCTCTAAAAATCATTAAAATTTTACAAGACTAAGTTGAAATGCGAAGAGTCTGGGAAATCTTTCATATTTTGATTCGGAGTTGTGGTGTTATAGAATTAAATCCAAGAAGTGTCTCTACTCAAGCACCCATAACTGTTCTATCACAGAAATACAGATAATCAAAGATGAACCTTTATCTCGGTGCTTAGAGTTTCAAATTTAATAAATTTGGTCTTGCTAAAAAGCTATAGAAGTCAACTTTCAAATGAATCAAAATTATCAATTTTGGATACTTACAGACAGAGTTATGAGATGAATACCCAGGCTTTGTTACAAGAAAACTGAATGGATAGACAATTTTAAAAAAAATTCCTAATTTTGTATAGTTTTAATTACGAGATTATACGGCTCTAAAATTCTTATAAATTTTATTAGGAGTGGGCCTGTTTGTGTAGAAGTAGTGTGCAAATTTTGGAATGATTGAAGCAGAGATTCAAAAATTAAAAATCAAACAATCAACGTATGCAGAGATACTGAAAACCAGATTTCAGGTTTTTATAACATACGTGATGCAAAACTCACACGAATTAAAATGCAACAACACAACATCATGAATTAATTTGTTGAAGGAAAATGAATTGAAATATATGTAATAGTTTAAGCATAGAGAGGATTAGAACATATAAAGTGTTTATAAAATATAGATAGGTAGAATCAAGAACTCAAATACATAGAGAGTGTAATCAAAAGAATGGGAAATTTCAACAATATTTACTTTATTACATCATGGGAGGAGACAAAGCTTCATTAATATAACCCATTTTTAATTGAATATGAAGAAGAGATGTGGAATAATGAAATTATAGCAGCACTTACCCGAACTTACATCCCAATCGGCTTCCAAGGTAGTAGCCAACCCTCACTTGGTCCCTTTCTCCCTTTGATTGATTACTCAACTCTCACAAAAGCTCTTGGCCTAGATCCTATAATCCCTTCCCTCTCTAAACTCTTCCCTCACAGCTCTCAAACTCTCACAATAACCCCAAAGTTGCAACACTTTGTTGGCCTCTCCAAGAATACTCTCAAGATGGGATTCATGCCCTACCCTTGGCCTCAATTTATAGGGTAAGGGTGGATCTTCTAGGCCCTTCCTTGGGGCGGGTGATCTAAGATCCAACCTAGCCCATAAGGCCTTCAATTCCACGTGATTTGGTGGTCCTTCATGGTCAAAGGTAGACCAGCCCCATGTGGGTTGGTTTGAGCTTGAGTCATGTGCCTTGGTCATAGCCAATTGGACCTAGGTGCAACTAGCTAGGTGTGGTTCCATGCCTTGATCGACATTCTTTGAGGCTCGTCTTTCCCTTGCTTGATTTAATTTGATACATGGCTTAATAAATCTTTGAAATCAACCCAAGATTCAATTCGTTCCCACTTGCACCAATCAACCAACCCTTATCAAATGTTGTATTTGTTTCAAACAAGTTCTTGATTTGATTTGATAAGCAACTCGAGCTGCCTTAATGCTGGCCCATTTTATTTGATTTTTGATAAAAATATGCTTATATGTGGTCCACTCCCTTGCTTCCGGGCTTATCCTTCGTGAGCTCGATCCTGGCTTGAAGTGGGCCCCACCTGTTCACCCGATTTGTTCATATCCTTCGGGCCTTATACCTTTAGCTTTAATTTAAAACCTTTAATTTGAAACCTTTTAAAAGATTTAAAATCTTTATTTTTGTAGATGTAAAATTTTTACTCCAAGCCTCTATAGAGACTTGAAATAAAACTCTCAACTCTACTTGATGCGCGAGCATGTCAGTTAGTTTTCTAAAAACTAACAAAAATTAAATTTGATAGGCGATTGTGGTTAAGTGAGCTCTTTTCGCATTAGACTTTTTTGAATCGATGTTCAAGGGTCAATCTAAGCACTTAGAGATTCCAACTAAAAAGGTGAGACTTCCAAATTCACGTGAAAGAAAAGGTGTTGAGAATGGAAAACAAGTGTACTTGATTTCAAGTTTCAAAATGAACATGTTCTAGAAAACAGAAAACTCTGTTTTCAAGACTTGTTTCCCGATTTTTTTTAAATGTCTTACAAACCTCAAAAAATCATCAAAATTTTATAAGATTAAGCTTGGAGAATCTAAGACATCTTTCAAATTGTAATTCAGAGTTGTAGTGTTGTAGAATTAAATATGAGAAATGCATTTGCTCAGGTAGTCGGAACTATTTTATCTCGTAATAGAGAGACTCAAAGATGAGCCTGTACCTCAGTATTCAAAGTTCCAAATTTAATGAATTTACTGAAAAACTATGGAAGTCAGCTTTCCAGTAAACCAAAAATCATTGATTTTGGATACCCACAGAAAGAGTTATGGGATGAATACCTCGACGCTTTTGTAGAAAAACTGGTTGGACAGACAATTTACAAAAACTTTCCTTTTACACAGTTTTAATTACGATATTGCACGGCCCTAAAATTCTTGCAAATTTTATTAGGAGTGGGCCTATGTGTATAGAAGAAGTGTGCAAATTTTTGGAACAATTGGAGCAGGAGTTCATGAATTAAAAATCAAGCAATCGATATATGCATAGATGATGAAAAACCAGATTTCAAATTTTTATAACATACATGATGCAAAACTCACACGAATTAAAATTGCAACAACACAACATAACGAATTAAATTATTGAAGGGAAATGAATTGAAATATACTTAATAGCTTAAGCATAAAAGGGATTAGAAGATATAGAGTGTTTATAGAATATAGAGAGGTAGAATCAAGAACTCAAACACATCGGGTGCATAATCAAAAGAAAGAAAAATTTTAGCAACATCTACTTCTATTACATCATGGGGGGAGACAAAGCTCCATTAATACAATCTCTTTTGAATTGAATATGAAGAAGAGATGTGGAAGAACAAATTAGAGCAACACTTACCCGGACTTATACAATCGATCAACCTCCAAGGTAGTGGCTGACCCTCACTTGATCTCTTTTCCCCTTTATTTGATCACTCAAACTCTCTCTAAGCCTTGGCTTAGATCCTACACTCCCTTTCCTCTCTAATGCTCTTTCCTAGCAGCTCTCAAAATCTCAAAAGCTCTCAAAGTGCAGCATCCTTGATGGCCTCCCCTTAAGCACTCCCAAGATGCCTCTCACGCCCACTCTTAGCCTCAATTTATAGACCAAGGGTGGGTTATAGGCCAAGGGTGGGTCTTCTAGGCCCTTCCTTTGGGCGGGTGATCCAAGATCCAACCCAGCCCCAAGGCCTTCAATCTTCACGTGATTGGGTGGTCTCTCATGGTCAAAGTTGGACCAACTATATGGGCTGGGCTTTGGTTCCATTCATGTGCCTTTTGTCCTAGTCGTTTGGACTTGAATGCACTTGGCTAGGCTTGATTTAAGGCCTTGATCATCCTCCTTTGTGGCCCGTCTTCACCTTGCTTGATTTATTTTGATACATAGGCTGGATATAGCTTAATAAATCTTAGGAATCAGCCCCCAAATTTAATTAATTTCAACTTGCAATAGTTCAAGAAAATTGTTGACTAAATTCGATTTGATATGATAAGTACTTGAGTTGCCTTGTGAGAGCTGGCACATTTGATTTGGCTTTTTGATAAAGATATACTTGGACTTGGTCCACTCTCTTGCTTTCGGGCTTATCCTTCGTGAGCTCGATCCTGGCTTGAAGTGGGCCCTACCTGTTCGCCTGATTTGTTCAAACCATCCAAGTTTTGTCCCTTTAACTTTAATTTAAAACCTTTAATTTGACACCTTTTTAAAAGATTTAAAATCTTCATTTTAAAGCAAAAGGTTTTAAATTATTTGGGCTTTCGAAATTGGGGTGTTTGAAAGAATTTGATTTAGAGTGTTTACAATAAGCATTGGAAAGCAATGATTTTTCGAGAAGGTGACTAAGTTATGATTTTTCAGCATTAGAAGTATGGGTCCTATAAGATTCTAAAAAGATCAATTAAATGAATCTCTCTAAAATATTTAATTTAGTTGACCTTAGATTGTACCATCCGAAGTGCCATTTATGAAAACAACTCGATAGTGGCCTCCTCAAGAGAGGGAGAATGATGCGGGAGACCAAGCATTGACTATAATAAATTCAAGAACAACCTTTACGAGTTGGAGATTTCTAAATGCAGAGTTAATGCTTATAGAGTTCCTAAGTACACACTTAATATTTGTAGAATTCCCAAGTCAGAGTTAATAGTGATGGAATTCCTAGTTCAAAGTCTTAAAAGGAGAGTTTTCTACAAAAGTTTTTTGATGTTTTTCTTTCTAAGTTTTCTTACTCTTTTTTCATATAGTGAATGACATCACTACTGCGTCCATTTGAACTAATTAGACGAAACACAAGTGTGTACGGCCGGATTTTAGCATTTGCTGATTGAAAATTTAAAACCATGAACGGTAGGGCCAACGGTTAACTTGTTTTCCAACTATGTAATTTTCCCATATCAAAATGAAGTGTCCAACCGTGTCTTCTTCGACCGGAAACTCACGTCACAAGCTACATGTGGGCGTGTCTCTGTGAGAGGAGACGACTAAAAATCCCACTGTGTAACTAATGCGTTGGATCGGGTGGGAGACTGCGATCCGTGCTCCGGCCGCAGTAATCTCCCTCAGATCCGTTGGTACACGCGCCACCACTCTCTCTCTCTCTCTCTCTCTCTCTGTGTCATTGCTTGCGCGTAAGTAGACGCTTCTGTGGCGAGCTTTTCTCTTTCTCCCTTGTGCGATCTCCATCACCAGGTATGCTGATCGTTTTCCGCTACTTCGATTTGCTCTCCCCTGTCTGTGTGTGTGTGCGGACGCGCGCATGTGGAAATTAGGGCTAATGAGAGCTAGTGGCCTATGAGTTAGCGCTCTTTTTCATTTTATTATTTTGGTCCTTTGTTTCTTGTTGTGTGGGAGTGAGTAAATGAATGCGGTTCTTTTTATCTCGCTTTCCTCAACGAGATTGAAGAGAATCGTATGAGGAATTTAATTTGCACACGACATAGCTTAGATACCGATCAGTGGAAATTTTGCGTGAATTCTCAAGAGATTAACGCCATAGATCGATTAACTGGATGTTTGGTCCTCTTATAAGAGGAATAGGTAGTTAATGCGGGTTAAATGCTTGTGTATCAATTTCTTTTCTTAGTTTGGTTGTCAGTATGCTCCTTAATGACACTGCTGTGAGAAGCTGGTATGGCGCTAGTTGAAGATAAAATGAGACACAATGATTGTAGTTTTCGTGTTCAGGAGGGAGGACCAAATTGAGCCTTATTTTATGAGTACTGGGCACCACGGCCAAAAAGGAGTTGGAGGATAATCATAAAACATGATATTGCTAACTTGGAATCCTATGTATCACCAAGATAGGTCGCAATTGTGAACAATAATCTACATAGCTGACCCCACTTAACGTAGGGAAGGGCTTGATTTAGGCTTTGGTTGCAGTCCACTCTTTAAACATTGTTATCGGAGTGTTCTGTTCTTCAGCATTGAGAATGGTATTTCCATAAAAGAATGAAGTTGTGTGCTTCTAATTCATGGTTTATTCTAATTTATGTTAACTTGTAGAACCCGTACCAGCCAATCATGAATTAAGGAGCTGTCAATTTAGCAACCTTAGTTTTATTTCTCATATCTGGAAAACTTCAGTATATATGAACAACTGAGAATGTTTTTCCTTTATCATGATGAAGGTCTTCAATAAAGACTGGAATTGGAAAACTACAAATGTCTACAGGAAGCGCAAAGTTGGTGGTATGTTTTACGGGATCTACTCCTGAAGTATTTCCTTATGGGAATTTATTAACCTGTTATGACTTGAAATTTCACCAGGTACTGGGTGTTCCTTGGGATAGAGAGATGATGGCTTAAGGCAACACATGAGCCAATTTGGTGAACTAGTTGAGGCAACAATTATCCAAACTGGGTGTTCCTTGCACTCCTTCTAAATTAATCCATGCAATGTTTTCTTCGGTTGCCATTAACGAAACTGTACAAAAATGTCATTCTTAATGTCACGGTCAGCATACTTGAGTTCAATCTGCATATTTTGAATAAGAACTAAAACATTGTCACTTCAACAGAATTTTAGTTAGCAACTATCTTGTGCTTGTTGCTTTCACGTGTAATTTATACACAACTTTTGAATATAAATGGAGAATGAAGGAGTCTTCCTGATAATGAAACTTCGAAATGGAATTTCATATTGAATCTGATTTGTGACTCAATTCTTCAAGTATTCTTTACATGTTGAGAATTAAAGTTTTGATACAAGTTCATTTTGAATAATGGAAATTGTTCAGGACGAGTCCCGAGGACATAGGATGTCTGGCTATTATGTGAGGGTGCCACGTTCCGTAGTGATATCACCTTCCAGTGGGTGTGATTATGTTGACGCTGCTTCTCGGGCAATTGTGGTTGAACCTCGAAGTCACGATATCCTGTCTTGTGGCTATACATCCCAAGAAGCTATTCCAGGTGTAGGGCAAGTACTACTTGGGGGGGATGTTAGTTCAGCAGCAGCAAGTAGTAACGGTCAGGTTCTTGCTGGAACTTCAAGGGTTGAGAAAAAGATGTTTGTTGGTCGTATTCCTATTGAAGCTACTGCTGAAGATTTGCAAGCCTATTTTAGTCAGTTTGGTTGGGTTGTTGATGTTTACCTTCCCAAGGTATGAAGCACATGTGCTTTAACTCACTTGTTAACTACAATTGCCTTTTTATCTATCTTAGGCTTGTTAGAGTATGAATATGAGTGCCCTATCTCATTTGGTTTTCTAATGGATACAGGATCCAAAGAAAATATCTCACAGAGGATTTGGATTTGTCACATTTGCAGATGAAGCAACAGCTGCACTTGTTGCTCGAGTTAGACATTTTATTCATGGACGCGAGGTACTTTCTTGATCTTTTATTTCAGCATGATAGTTATTTCTGGTGAGGGATGCCTTTTTTAATTCACTTGGTGGAATTGCAGAGATGGAATCACTGGTATTATGCTCAGCAACAGATTCTTGGCTCGTTTCTGTAGAGTATTTTACAGCAATAATACAATTCTTGGCTGGTATTAAGTATCTTGAACTGTTCAAGCAATTTTGCAATATGTAGAAAATACAAAAAGGAAAGAGATAATATCTCTTCGTACAAGTTTGCTTAATAAGAAAATACTTGGCAAAGTTTTCCACAACCAAGGAAACAAAGGGGAAGAGAACCATATGTGTAACTTATAAAGTAATTGAAAGTTTTTAGGATCCCAGATTGGCTGAATAATATCAAGATGCTTTCATAATATCAATGATATGGGATATACTAGAGGAAACTAAACTTGTGTTAACAAAATATTAAGCTTATGAAGTAGCTTCTAGAGTGAGCAGTGAGCTTTAGCGTTCACTCCTATAATTTTTTTGATAAGATAGAGAACCGTGGGGTGCATCATATGCATCAAGAGAAGACATGTATCTCTATATTGTGATATTGGATTTTTCTTTTCTTTTTTTGATCTAGATATTGGATTTTTCATCAGTACATTTTCACACGTCGTTTCTGCACCCCTTCTGTAACCTTTATGCGTGCAGACTCCCTGCCCTCAGTTTGTTGCATCTATTGTCTATCTTTCATTTTGATTAGTCATTTAGGATGCAATTTGATCCTCATCTGAGATGTGGGGCTGGTGTGGGGCCCACATATTTTCTTCCTGTCCTGCAAGCAGTGTATCCTTCAGGCTCAAACAGTAGGCAGCTATATTCTTCATGATCATATAGTGAAAGCTAGTAGCAGAACTTTCTTTCACCTGAAGGCCTCATATATATTATATACAATTTGGAATTTTAGCACGATGGTTATGCTTTTTCTTGTAAGCGCTGGAGTGTCCTCTGTTGCATTTACTGTCTTAATTTTCTTCAAATTTCTTGCTAACTATTCATGCATTTTCTGGTGCGTAGATTGCAGTTGATTCTGCTTCACCTTCAGATCGCGTAGCTGGTGGTGGGCATGCAGTGCAAGATCTATCATCTGAAGTGGCTGCTGTTGCAACTCACAATGATGGTTCTGCGCCACTATCTTCTACCTCTACTAAATGGGGCAAAAAGCTCTTCATTGGTCGCATCCCAATCGAAGCTACTTCAAATGATTTAAGGATTCATTTCAGTCAATTTGGGCCTGTTTTAGATGTGTACCTTCCCAAGGTCAAGTTGTTCTTTGTGTTGTGGCGGTTTCACTGACTTTTAGTGTCTCTCTAATTTAGTTTGACACATTGACTAGAAGACTTTTTCTTGTCATTATACAGGATGGAAGCAAAATGTCACACAGAGGATTTGGTTTTGTTACTTTTGCAGATGAGATTTCGGCCGAATATGCTTCTCAGAAGGTGCACATGATTTTGGGGCAGAAGGTAAGATTTACTTTTTCTTTTTACTTGAAGCCGTGAGTATTGGTTTGTAATGTGGCCATATTTGGCGTATTGCATTTTAATATTTGTTCAAGTCATGGTTTTGGTACTGAAAGTCAAACTAGGTCCACTTTGCTGGTTGAATGGCAAATAGCCATGGTTTATTCGGAAACTTGGGATAGATCTGGGCCTGTAAATCCTCCCCGGTGCAATGGTTCACTGTGGCTTCCCTTTCCTGATTTCCCTATTTGGGAAGTTTGTGATCTAATTTATATTGAGTTAGCTGCTAGCATGACACATGATAGGGCTGTGTCGAAACAAAGAATCCATGTAGCCGACCCCATCTAGTATGGGAAAAGGCTTAGTTGTTGTTGTTGTTTTAGGACTTACGAAAGTTTGCTTGGCTTAATGCGTTTTCCTAGTCTGGAAGCACCATCTGGGGAATGAAGTGTCTCAGTTGTGTTTCAATATCTATCCAACTTGCTTCTATGGATAGGACCAGTTTTCAGAACCTTAAGTCTCAGGCCCAAGGATCTCAGGTGGATGGGAGGGGTGTTATTGCAGTCCAGGCCTCATGATGAGTTCTAAGGCTCTTAATTCTGCACACAGCAGTTATAGTTCGCTTCTGGTATTGTTCATTGTCATGGTTGGGAGGGGTGTTATGCAGTCCAGGCCTCATGATGAGTCTAAGGCTCTTAATTATGCACACAGCAGTTATAGTTCATTGTCGTGCTTATGAACTAGATCTCTTATTTGCACAGTGATTTAGAATTTGTGATATAAATATCGTAGATGGGTCCTAGAACTTTTGTTGTTTGCAAATATAATACAACAACAACAACAACTACTAAGCCTTTTCCCATACTAGACAGGGTTGGCTATGTTTGCAAATATAATAGATGAGTTTAAATCAGATTGATGTTCTTGGATAATCTTAACATTTTATCACTCACCATATGTAATGATTTGTTCGAGGAACTTGTGCTTCTGTGAGATGTTTGGCCTATGGAAGTTAGATCATTCTTGTCAGTGAAATGTCACAAGTAAATTATAAACAAGGCATAACTACTTGGAATTGATTTTGTGATATTTTGTTTTGTTTTCATGGACAAACTAAAACCATGCGTATCAGTTGCATGATTTAACTTCTCTTCATCTTTCATACTGATGCCTTTGGCTTGTCTCTCAGATTGTATTGGATCGTGCGGCTCCTCTTGATGAACCACAGAGTGGAGGCAACTTAGAGCCTTCATCATCTGTAATGGTCGATGCTACTTTAGATGGGTCATCTACAGCCCAAGTTCCAGGCGGTCATTACAAGATTTTTACAAATCAGCAACCTTACAATCTTATGGCGAGTCTCTATACCTCAACATTTTCTGCTTGTAGACATTTTCTATTGATCTTCACTCGTTTTTTGCTGAAACCATTATTTCTGTTATCACATTATCAAGCTACAACTCCCCTCTCCCAAAAACTTCATTCCAACTGAAAGTTCTTGTGTAGAGTAGATAAAACATGTTGCAGCTGATGGTTTTTATTAGTTTTTATCTTGTACCTTGTACAATTTCCTCAGGTTCGATGCTTGGATAATGGAGCTTTAGAGTTGGGAGTCGGGACTCTGTTAGATTGAACTAGTGTAGCCCATTTCTAAGTTTAGTTTAATGATTCATGTAAAATGAATGTAAGTAATTTTTAGGATCCTATCTATTGATCTTATCTAATAGCAACTATGTCAATTGTGGTTCACGGGCAATGTTGTTCGGTTTCAGTGTATAAGAATATTCTGTTCCACTGTACATAGACTAGTGGCTGTGAAGTCTATGCATCATTAAGCCCAATGTTTGTTGTAAACAATGGTAATGTCTTTGAACGGATCTGCCTATCACCCATTAATTTGGGTTCTCCTGCATGTAATTTATGAAAGTCTTTTTGCTTCAATGCATATTGATTCCAGCTGTATGGGAAAAGGCTTAGTTGTTGTTGTTGTTGCATATTGATTCCAGTTGTTCATTTGCTTGTTGACAGTTGGCACAGTACAGAGGGAGTGTGAACACAGATCTGTCCCGTGACTATATCCCAACTCAAGCTCCTAGAACAACAGCGAGATATAGACGTTATTAAAGTTGACTCTTGACCTAGTGTTTCTTTTGTTGGTGTATGCAACTCATGGCCTTTCAGAGGCCTTAGTTTGTCTAACTCTGGGGAAAATGTTAGTTAAACGAGTTTCAATTGTATACCTTCATTTCTTCATGCCCAGGGCCCAAGGTGAGTGCATGTGCCTTGCCTGTTGGAAGTTATTGCTAAAAGCCTCTATTTATATGAATCAAGGACCCTTCCTGTTAGAGTTTTTTTCTTTTAAATGCGCTTTAATATGGAGTCTCGTCAGTAAAAATATCCATCATACATATGTATAGACAACTACATGCCCTATAATGTTGTGAAACTTGGTTTTGTTTATGGCGAATCCGTTTTCCTCATCAGTCTGAATTTTAATGTACTTGGACATACTGAAATGCAGGTGTGGCATCAATTTCTATTTGAGCAGCAAGAAAATGTGTCTACCTAGCGAATGACGTCTGCTGTTTGATGTTCACCTCTGTGTTTGATACGTCCTCTTTTTTCATAGTCTACTCTAAATGGTTACCTCTGGATCTCGCCCATAGCTGTCTAAGCGTTTGTTTGAATCGCCGACATCAGGTTCACATGACGTCCGATTAATGTCATCCCGCAGCGCAAGGAACTTTGCAAGCTTGAATTTCCCACTATCTTGCCTGTTGTTTTCCATTTATGTTGCTCTGGGGATCTTGGACATAAGCAGTCAGTGTAGACCATGTCTACGACCATTATGAACTTGATCGAAGTGTAAGAGTTGCATATACAGCTGGGTCTCTAATTAAACCATCATATCTTTTAGGGTTGTATGGATTCACTCAGAAGCCTCGAAGTGATCTTTTGGAAAGTACATCAGGTTATCATTGTATGGAACCAATTCACTCAAGTTCATTTTCTGTAATTTTACCGAAAACTTTGCAATCTGTAAGAATTCGGCCGTCTCTGTCTAGCAAGAACGGTGGAGATTGAAGTCACTTGCTAAAATTTGCCCTGATCTTCCTATTCTTTTGCCGTATGTTTCATGTCTGTCTTGACAGATTTGTCTTTCCAGTGCCAAAGTTTACACCATAACAATCTGAGTTTCTCTGGATGAATGTGATGTTCGTTGATCTCGAGTAAATACACGGTGGTTAAAGCAGACACCAAAATGCAGAGCCATATCTTTCAAAAACTTCAGTCGCCTTTAGCAATGGTTGAGGTGGTCAGCTTCTGAAGAGATCAAAACAGGCATCTACTGTTCTTTCAATTAAAGCAGGTGGCGCGTTTGGTGAGCGAAACCCTGAACAAAACAATTAACGGCTCACAACACATGAATCTGCATAACCAAGACTTTATGATTACCTCGTTTCCTCTCTCCAAATTTGTTCTCTTTCTTCTCATCAATTTATACTGTAAGTCTGGGAATGCCATGAATTGTTTTCCAACACCAATTATCTTAAGACCTTTCTTCTAGAGGGCTTCATCTGTTGCAAGTAGTTGCACGCCAGAAAATCTCTCAACTCGGATTACTGCTCTTCTTTAGATAGGTCAGGAATTAAAGCACTCGCGTCCTAAAGTGATAGTTGCTATACATTTTCCCCTGGGCTGATCACAATACATGGTGAACTCACACCCTCCATGTTCGTGTCGCCCTGGATGCCGTAGCTATAGTTGCTATTGATATTAAAACACTTGCAAGTCATTAATAAGCTACCGAAGTTCTAGTGAATTTCATTAAATGTTTGTGCTTATATAAGGTTGACTCCATATTAGACACCTCCGAGCATGCCATTGCTTGCTTCTTCAAAGCTGCGTCCTGCACATCACGAGTCATCGTCAGTGTTATTTGAGAGAGCCTCGGTGGAGGTTGATGAGTTTTTGACACTTCCTTCCTTTTGTATCCACGGAAAGAAATGTGGATATAGAAACTACACTTGCCATTATACCTTGTGTGGTAGTTCGTGCATAAGTTTCACATCAGTAATCATTGGAAAATCTAATCTGTAATCTGAAAATAAGCACGAACCGTGTTACACTCACGGATAGTAGTAGACACTCATGGCTGGGTGGGTGACAGAACCCACGGCCTCCTCCTTGTGAGTTGAACCCCCAGTCAGGTGAGCTAACGCTTTAGTTAGTGGAAAACATGCTTTAGATCACTTGCTTTGAAGGTACAAATGGTTTTGCAGGGAGATCTTTAGTTGCATCAAAATTTGATGATTGATGCACGAGTGATAGCTCGCCTGGCTGGGGATTGACTCACAAGTTGATGGTCATGAGCTTGATACTAGGGGATTGCATATGGCTTCAGCGTCCCATTGTACCTGAAAAGAAAATTAAAATCTTCTTTGTACGAAGAAATTACTTGTTCTGAAATGTTTTCGCCACTAAATCGATCATTCTAAATAGAGTTGAGGAACGAGCGAGCTAAGGTATCCGTTCTAGACCCATTTGCTCATCTAGGCCCAGCCGGTTGTGAGCTTGTTTTTTTGAACTTGAAACTTTTCTTTTTTTCATGGGAAGAGCTGCTTGTACTTGGAATTGAATATTAAGTTTCTAATGCAATTCTTTTTGTATAAATACCACTCTTGACCCATTCAAGATTTGCATTCATCGAAACTAATTGTAAGACATTGTTATCCCATATGCAAACTGGGTGAAAGGATAAAACAAAGATATAAATGAAATCACACAACTTCAGTAAGACCTCAAACATGAACTTGCTGGCAATGGAGCACCACCATGGACACGACCCTAAAGGTTCGTCTCCGTATCCCTTGAAATCAACATGGGAAACTTCGTTTCTTCTGTTTATGACACGAAAATAACATGACACGGGACAAAAGTACCTGAAACACGAAATTGTTACCTACTCGTTACTTCTTTCCGGAGATTCGTATCGGATGATTCTCATATCACCTATTCCAAACCGACTCGGTATACCTTCACAGTTTAAAGAGCCCATTCCGAGCCTTAGGGCGCAGGCAGTGACTGCAGAGTTCAGAGGAAGCCGACGACGAAAATCTGATACTTTTCTCTTCGAGGAAAATGGCGTTCACCTCTCGTCTTCTTAGTTGCACCAGGATGGTATCATCTCTCTCTAGATTTTTTCCAGTAAGTTGGGTGCCGATGGGAATTTCGTGGATTCGTCGTTCTGATTGTCGATCTTTCATCCATATTTGAGAATCGATGAGGTTTCATTTTGTTCTCTAAATTAAGTCCATTGTGGTTTTTTCCTTTCGCCCTATTTTGAAGCGAACGGAAAGACGGATAGCCTTTGAGCGAGTCTCTTGTTTTAAATGGTGTAAATAAGCATACAAACGAATTTTGTAGTTTTGTGTTAGTTTCGTAGCGTCTCTTCTCGTCTTCATGCTGATTTTGGGAATTATTTTCGAACGCCAATCGGATACTCAGATTTCTCCAGTGCATGCAAAACAATTACGGCAAAATAGTATGAGATCGGAAGATTATCCGGAAAACTTGAGGAAGTTTGGAAGTTGCATGTTCTCTTCGGAGTGCAATTTCCCTTATTATCCGGCATTTTGCATGGATACGTGCATCTGGTGCATTTCGATTCGAATCAAACTAGAAATGCTTAAGTAAATAAAAAGGAGAAGAGCTAGACATGGTTTGACATGTAAGAAATGAAATATTTAGATATTGTCTTGTAAAAGTTAGGACACTATAGAAATCTTGGTCCCGTAACATTTGAATGCCAATCGAAAACCGTATTCTCTCTCACTCTCTCTTGTTTTCTTCTAACTGAAGTATTAAATTTGATTTGCATTTACTCTTTTATAATCTTTTTGCACACAATACTTATTCCTGAAGGTACATGAATCGATTTTTAATAAGCTGTATGAACGTGGAGGTAACTCTCATAGAGGTTAGAGTTTTGCACATGGTTACCTTTTTTCTTTTTTAATTGTTACCTTGGTCAATCTGGATGGTTATGTCTTTGGTATTGGTTTCTCTTCTATAATTTAAAAGAGATTTTTGTCAAATTAGAAAAGGAACTGTAAATGGGTGTTACATATGAATGTTAATTGGCATTGTGATCGAAATTCTGGTTATTATGACTCCAAAAACGCTTGTAGTTAATGAAACATATATGTTCTAGTTTGGCTTACAACAATTATATCATATGTGTTAACTTTACTATATGCTTATACCGTGGGAACTTTTGATTTCACCATAAAGGAACACAATCCCGTACATGTGAATAGAGACATTTGATCCTTTCTATGTCCTTTGGAGTGTGTGCTCTGGATCAGGCAGTTGATTGCCTAGCTTCTTTCTTGGACTTCAAACTTTTGAGGAATTATGAGCACTTACAGCAATCTTTTACTTTCCCTTTTCTTTGAATTCTAACACTTTTCAGCTTTGCATGATGGTAAACCTCCCTGCCTGCAAATGGAGGTTAATATGAAGTGGAACTTTTCCTTTCTTTGGGTTCAGTTTAAAATGCCTTGAACGATTGCACAGTGATTTGCACAGGTTTCTTCAATTTATGCAAGGCTATTGAATTATTGATTATTGATTTAAAGTTATGTTGTTGTTTTTCACTAGTCGGTCAGATATTCCACGACTCTATTTTCAATGTCCCACTGAATATTGTAAATTTTGTTCAGCAGGTTCCTAATTGTTCTTCTTTTGGTTTGAGGTTCTACAGATGGGTGCTGGAAAGAACATGTTGCCCCATGAAGGTGTTTTGCCAGCACGTCAATTTTCCAAAGAAATTGATCACCCTGTTCTCAAAGGAGATGGTGAGCTGCTGGCATAAGGATGGAAGTTTCATATACTGAGTTCATTGTTGTTTTTTGTTACGCAAGATGGTCTCTTCTTTGTCAATGGTTTTCTGATGCGTATACTTTCACATAAGAGTTGACTTTCTAAATCTGTAAAATTTTATCTTCCAAAATATTTTTTATGGACTCAAATGGTTATTTGCGTTATTACAAGTAATATTTTAAGTAAATGGAGAGCAAAATGAAAATAAATAAAACAAGGATAGTTAGTAAGTGATGATGCCAATTTCATGTAAAATAGGGACCTTAGCACCTAGGGGATGCTAAGGGCATGAAGCAGCCATAAGCGCACTATTAAGAACCAAGGTTCAAACAAGAACAAAAAATAATAATTTGTGGTGTCAGGCATCTTTTATCATTTGGTGGCACTGGTTGGCTCATATCATCACTATCGAGTAACTTTCACTGCAAATTACGTCGTATAATGTGGCCTTGTATTTAATTACCGACCTTCCATGGTTAGTGACCAAGTCCGCTACCGTAAAAAGATAGATCATGTTCTCTGTATTTATTTATACTTTTTGATGCATCTAATGTTCTGCATGTTATTGAAGAGATGTTGAAAAACATCTTTTTTGAGGTCAAGAAGAAGTTTGAGATAGCTTTGGCTGTTCTCCAGAAAGAAAAGATAACCATTGATCCTGATGATCCTGCTGCAGTGGACCAGTATGCAAAGGTTATGAAGACTGTGAGGGAAAAGTAAGTGTTATTTCTTTGTGATCTCAAGAAGACGCTTCCCTTTCTTATCATGGTTTTTGTTTCTGATGCAGACAACCTTATTCATATACCTTCTTAAGATTATGAGCCACTCAACAGTTCAAATACTAAAACTTTGAACGGGAAATAACTTGATAGCTATGTAATAATTTTTCTCAAGCACAAAACCGAAACACGCTCTTGAAGAGTCGTTTGCTTGGGTTAGCATTAACCTGGATGAAGTTCTCTTGTATACAACCATAGGGTTAAGATTGGAGAATAGCACATACTCAACATTGTTTACTGAGATCTAGCTTAGAAAGTAAAGGCTTTCAACTTAGTAGAACAAAGACAAAATATATAGAATGTAAGTTTGGTCATTTGGTTACTTCAAATAACATAGAAATTAAGATTGACATACATTATATCCCTTATAATAAAAGTTTTATTAATAAAAGTTTTAAGTACCTAGGGTTAGTTTTTCATAGTGGTAGAAAAATTGATGGAGATGTTACAAATAGAATTAATATAGGTTGGTTAAAATAGAGAGGTGTTAAAGGTATTTTATGTGACAAAAAGATACCATTAAAGTTAAAAGGTAAATATTATAGAGAAGCAATTTGACCTATTATGGTTTATGGTTTTGAGTGTTGGGTAGTTAATTATCAACATGTACAAAGATGTTCGTAGCAGAAATGAAGATGCTGAGATTGAATGATTGGTCACACAAGGAAAGACTGTATACATAATGAGGTTATTAAGAACAAATTGGGAGTGACAACCCTGTACATATGTTGAAACTGTATATACGTTTTAAAACTCTATACATATAGTTTTAGGTTTTAAAAAGGTATTTTAAAAGCCCCGAAAGCCGCTTGGCCTGACAAAAGCAAACTAAAAAGGCAAAGGAGAGCCCGGACCCGAAGCACACTTCAAGCTCGGTACATCAACTCTCGTATCAAAAGCATCCCCAGATTCTCAGACATCCAAGTCCCAAATATCAGAAATTTGCTTAAAATGCACTCTTGAAGGTGAGAAGAAGAGCGGACGACAATGTTGGCGAAGACCCAACGCAAGACGGAGTACTGATGCAGTCAGGCCCCGCACAAACCGTCCGTTTCGAAACGCCATGAAGGAATAAAAAAATCAGATTTGGGCTGGATCTGGACCATATATATCCAGATCCAAACCCAACATGTATTTGGATTTGGATTTGGATTTGGATCATGGGATCCAAATCCAATATCTATATCCATGGCCGCCCACATCACCTTCTCATAAATGGAGGTGAGGGGCCCACAATATTTCACGTGAAAAGCTTGGGTAGAGAGAGAAGGGGGATAAAGTATGAGTGAGAAAGTTGGTAGGCTTGACTTTTGATCAAGGGTGGGTTAACCTTGTGGGTTTAGCCAAGAGTATGGGTTTAAGCTTGTATGCACCTACACCTGACCTAGGGCTGCACCAACTTGGACATGGCTGCAACTTGAGCAAGGGACCGACGCCAAGGGGAGGTTCCTAAACCTAGCTCTAAGCTAGCTCACCTCACCTAGCCACTTTCCCTAAGACCTGACCCAAACTTAACCTAGATCTAACCCTTCTCACCCAAAACCGCCCCAACCTCACCTAACCGACCTCACCTAGCTAGACCACCTAGACCCTAACCAATTAAGCCTAAACCCACCTTAGTGCACCTAATTAAACCCCTAACCACTATGTCCCAGCCCACCTAACCGACCTACCCTAAACCACTAACCAGCCCCCCTAACCGACCTACCCCAAACATATCCCATGCCCACCTTATTACAAATATCTAGCCCACAACCCCCTAACCGACCTAGCCCATTCCCAGCCTATATAAACCCCTCTTCATTGCGGGTTTCCCTCTCTCTCCTCCACTCCCTCCAAGCTCCAAGGACCTACCATTCCACCGCCACTCCACCACCCGGCCAGCACTTCCCTATTCCAGCCGACTCCACCATCTTCCACCTTCGGCGAGGAGCTCCACCACTCGGCCACTCCTTCCATCTCCTTCCACCCGGCCACCTTCCATCCACCTGCCATCCTCTTCCAGCCGCCCCAACACCACCAGCACTGCCTCTTCACGGTTAGTACTCCACCTCAATCTCATCCTCCCTTAGTCACCCACTTCCCAGCCAAGCATCACCCAAGCCTAGGCCATTCCACCGCCACTCCACCACCCGGCCCAACACCTGCCACTTCTTCCACTCGGCCAACATCAAGACCCCTTCTTCCAGCCACCACACTTCAACGTCACCTGCCGCCACCATACACCCAAGGAGCTCCCCTTCGGCTGCCCAAGATGACTCGTCAAGACCAAATCCAAGCAAGTTGAGCATGGACCAGCTACATGTAAGTGTCTTAACTTAGTCTGTTATATGAACTTGCTTACATTTAATTAAATTTTGATATGGAGTTGTAATAATGGAGCGTTGTCTTCCCCCGATTGTAATAACGTGGTTTGACACACCAACACCCACATGCCTTTCCGCTCTTAGCTGCACACCATTTTGGCACACACACGGGCCTTGACAGCTCCTAAGATATAGTTATACTTATATATATTTAGCTGCGTGGGTTTTCCATTAAGTCGTGGGTGTTGTCTTTCAATTCTACACTCACACACATTGAGCTTTCGCTCTTATTCCCAAGACCCTAGTAAGGGCCATATTGTAATTTTATTTGGGTTTTCCTTTAAAGTCGTGTGCGTGGTCTTTGAATTCCACACTCACACACATTGAGCTTTCGCTCTTACTCCCAAGACCCTAGTAAGGGCCATATTGCAATTTTATTTGGGTTTTACATTACAAGTCGTGTGAGTTGTCTTTATATATATACACAACACCCACGCACATGTTGGCGACCTTCGGGCCCATATATATTATAAGTATTTCCCTTCCGCTATGTCTTTAAGATTTGGGTTTTAAGGTTCAGCAGTGTGAGTAGTCTTTCTATTTATACATGGCATACACTTACACAATTCAGCCTTTCCGCTCTTAAGATAAGCCATATTTCCCTTTTGCAATTTCCCTTTTGCAATTTACATTACGCAATTTCCCTTAAGCATTGTCTTTCAATTCGGGTTTTCCAAAACCCCACACTCCCGTGCAAAAATCGCCCAACTTAGGTCACTTGCGCACACACCTAGTTGGCCCGTAAAAGCATAAAAGTGAAAGACATAGACACGTGCAAATCCCACGTGAAATAAAAACTTGCAATCATACAAACAAAGTCCCAAAACACTTCGTGTATTTTCAAAGAGGTTATTTGTTTAAAACGACTTTGCCAAGCGTACAGACTGACCCTTGCGCATCGGTGCAAGAAGGTCTGCGATGAAAAGAGCTCACTTGCTCACAGTCGCCCCGAAAGAGTTAGATTTCAAAAACTTACTTCGCTAGCTTAAGTAAGCTAGCTGACACGCCCTTGTTATAAAAAAAATGACTTAGACATACGAAAAGGTTCACTTCGGGCCTAAGAACCGGAAGTGAGAATTTTCCGTGTCTACAGATACGTAGAAAGACGATCAAAAGAAAGAAGCTCAGGTAAGAAGGTATAAGAATCTCAGGTAAGAAGGTATGAGAAACTAGGCTCCGAAGATGTTAAAAGAGGAAGAGGAAGACTACAAAAGTATTGAAAGGAAACAATAAAGAATGATTTAGCTTATGTTGAGTTAAATGTTATTATGTTAATATGGCACATGATCGAGTTCCATGTAGCCAACCCCATCTAGTATGGGAAAAGGCTTAGTTGTTGTTGTAGTTTAGACCACTTAATCACTATCCTGATCTGCAACTAAATTATGATGTGTAAATTGTCTTGCCTAGAATTGACTGGAACCAAGGTGGTTGTGATATACCTTATTGGGTTGCTTGGTATGGTACCAGCTCTTAGTATGATTTATCCGGAGGGATACCATAGTTACGGACGTATGTTTCTGTGATCAAGAAAATCTATATTTACTTTGACGTTTAAGAGCTGGTTCATTGCTCTGGGAAACAGTGGTTCTCATGGAGGCATGTGCCAAACAAATGCTTCTCAAAGAAAATAGCATGCACATGACACTGCCATGGGCACCTCACTTTCCAGCAGGGAGAAGCTTGCAAGAGACTCTAGAAGGTAGGATGGTTCAGCCACTCATGCCACAGACCATAGTGTTTTCCAGAGGTCTCTCCTACTGCATGAAAAGGGGCCTTATGGAACCCATTTACTGACATTAGTTAGACATGAAAGTAAGATCTCTTGCTATCCTTGGAAATAATGTTCTTTTTCATCTTTCTATCCTCAGGGCAGACCTATTTTCAGAATCACAAAGAATAAATTACACGATTCAGACACGGACACAAGGTATACCAGATGCCAGGACGTATCTGTTGACATTGAAGGAGATACGGGTGAAGTATGTATTCCTCTTCCTGATCTGTACTGTTTCAACCTTGTATATGCTTTCGAGAACATGTTTTAACTAACCTGTGTTATGATTGAGTAAGCATTTAAGAAATTCTCTTGGGGTTGTTTTAGTGCCACCAAAATGGAGGTTTTGTGCGTGTCCCACATGTTATACACAAGTATCAAACAACGTTCAGGTAGTAGATGGAAATCTTGTTCTTTTTGGGTCATAGCCGTTGATACTACTGGAAACGGAAGTACACGGAAGTCTTTTCTTCCATTGTTCCTTGCAAAATACTTTCTTCAGCCCTAGTTCCTTTCTCTTATTTCTTCTTGAAGGACATAGGGGTAATATTTATGGAATGCAAGAATCTAATAAGTGGTTTGTCGTGCAGGAGAGGCTTTACTGATGATCTTGGTGCTGAGGCTATGATGATGGAAGCACTAAAGAAGGTTGAGAAGGAAATGAAGAAGCCACTTTTGAGGTCTGACAAAAAAGGGATGACTCTTCTGTTAGCAGAGTTTGATAAGATAAACAAGAAGTAAGTTTTTGTATAGTTGCATTTGTAGCACCTCATTTTTATTCTTCATTGTTGATACTGCTTGTTTCAACTTTCAAAGGATCGTTGCGTTTTGCTTTTCCGGAACTTGAATTTCACAAGTGGATAAACACATAGTTCTGTGTGTGCGTAACCTTAATCTACAATTAACTAATGAACCACTTGGAACAAATAAATGACAGCAACTAAGGTGGAGGTAAGTGGAAGCAGCTATGAGTGTTTTCTCAGACTTGCCTGATCAGGAGAGGGATTCTTTTGTTTAGACACTAGGGTCTGCCATAGGAAGCGGAGAGATGTGCACAATTCTTGAAGTCGAGTCATAAGATGGGAATGAATCTCCAGAGACCCGAGATGAAGCATCATCAGTAATGACTCTCCGATGGTGAAGATGGGGGCCCTTAGGGAGACACATGGTGATATTAGCCCTCCTTGATCCTTGAGATTTTCTATTCTTTTGAATCCAAGTGTAATCGCCCTTTGTCTTTAATCAGAGGGGGCCAAGGGGAGGTTTATATTTACATGTATATGTGCCAATTCACTTTCATTGACATGACTGCTATTTAAAAATAAATAATCATGCATGCAGAATACTCTATTTACCTAGCTTGTTCCCATGCTCAAGCATATGCGCATGTAGCTGAGGTGCTTACGTATCTTTTGTTCATCTGGCATATGTAAGATTGTTGACCATTTTTGTTATTCATGCTAAGCTTCTTGTCATTGTTTAAAAAAATATAATGTGATAAATGAGGCGACCTTGTGTTGAATGGGAACTTTGCTGGCTGTTTAATGATTGAAAAGCATCACTAATGGCATCGTGACCCTTTTCTGTTGATGTATTTGAATCAGACTTGGCATCCGAAAGGAAGACCTTCCTAAATATGAAGAGCAGTTGGAGCTGAAAATAGCCAAGGCACAGTTGGAGGAGCTCAAGAAGGAAGCACTTGAAGCAATGGAAACACAGGCGAAAAGGTAATTTTCTTGGGTAGCCTATAGTGCATGTTCCTGCTGTCATGGGGCTGACCATCCCTAGTATATTATCAACCTAGGTCATGTAGTCACTTCTACAAGGATGACACACCCATGTCACACTGCTAGACTTGATGCGGTTACTTTTCTGCTTCGGACTCACCGTATCCATTTTAAACACTTTATAGTGATACATCACTAAGACAACTTCATGAGATATTATTATTAATAGAATAATATACAAATTATATTTATATATTACTCTGTCCCGGATCCATAATTTCCAAAATTTGTCATGTCCCATAGACCTGCACCAGTTTGACACAGCATCAACACTTTTGTGTATTACCAGCTGCATGACCTGTCCTGGTAATTTTACTGTCAAGATCTAAAATTGGATGACTTTCCTCGATACATGTTTGAGGACGAAGAAATAGAAGTTTTGATTTGGACTAACCGTCATTTTCAACCATGAGTTTGAGATAATAATCCATATTCAAGCTTTTGTTTTCATTTAACATGGTCTTCCACCGACCATATGAGCTAAAAGGGATATTGATGACATAGCTGCAGTTGTCTAATGATATTATCAGTCGACTTCTTTATGTTTTCCATAACCTTGGATCTTAGACGACCTTGTGTTTTGTAGGGAGGAGTTCAAGGATGAAGAGAAGGTTGATGTCAAATCGCTGGATATTCGAAACTTCATCTGAAATTTAATATTGCATGGGTAATATTTTTGACTGATTAACTCTGATTCTCTCCTATGTTATCATCACTGGACTCGGAGTACTGCTTGTTAGCAGTTGTAATTTTCTTTTATCATTTCCAATAATTTCATTGGGGAGGCTCAGCTTTGGTGGTTTCTGCAAGGAAAAGAGAATTACATATCTGCTGGATATCGTGTCAAAATTTTTACCTGCCTTTTATATGCTAAGTTCATGGCTTTCTGCAGTTCTTTAACTAACCATTGCTCCAATGATGGTAAACCTCTTTGCGTCATGTCCCTAGAGTACACGAAGACTTTATTCGTAGTTTTGTTACGTAAAGGAGTTTAAAGATCATACTTGGCCTAGATGTCAGCCTGCTGTGTGTGTGCACATACCAGTGAGCTATGCCCCGTTATGGCAAACAAACATATACATGTTCGATTGTGGTTAGGGGGTTTAGACCTTGATGACAGGTTCGGAGTCAAGACTGCATTTGACACGGTCCGCCTAACCCTAACTTGCATACTACAACTAAACCTTCTTCCATTTGGGTCGGTTACATAAATTCTTTATTTTTATCCTCTTCTTTTATCCGGGCTTGGAACCGGTCATGCAAGAGTGATCCCTTACATGGGTGAAACCTTAGCTTGGTTCTTATGTTGTATTGGTGCATGCTTGCTTCTTCCTCATGCATGTGTGACCAAGCCGGCTTTGGTTGTAGCACACATGGCTATGCCGGTTTTGAGATACAACAACTGCTCTGCCAAAATCAGAACCTGCTGGGTGTCAATTTGCTTTTAGACACCACTTTTAAGAAGTTTGCCCTCAATTTACTGGTTGGACTACCTATGCAGCTGTTGAAGTTGCACTCCAGAAAATGTGGGTGTAAACAAGGCTGCCATAATGCTTGTGGGGACATCCGAGGGGCACCGGAATTTGAAAGATTTGTTCAAATTTCAATAGTGCTTCTATATTGGATTCATAGTGACTGAAAACCCATGAGCTCCACGTAGTGTCGGAAAGGTTTTGCTTTTGCTTTTAGTTCTGGGTAATTTGTTTTTTCTGTAAGTATAAACAAAATATTTTTTCAGCAGGTTCTACATATTAGGCTCTGTATTGATGCAAGAACTTTGTTGATGCTTATAAGTTGTCAATGGGTTGGGTACCCAGTCCATATTCTTGTGCAAATGACAGCCAGTTGGGTTTAGGTACCAGACTCAGATTCGTTGGTTCAGGTAGTTGAATCCTAAACCTATCTAAAACTACTTAAGGAAGCATGCAAAATACTTAAATAAGCTGGATCGGATTCCACGTTTCCTCGATAATAATTTCCACCAGATCCACATGTTAGGCAGGCACAGGTTATACCACCGACAACATTTTGCTTTTTTTCTTTGGTCAGACAACATTTGCTTTACGATTAGATTTCCGAAGGCTTGATTGACTAGGAGTGGACTACTCATGTATGCGGGGAGATCCATCATTTTTTTTTTCTCACTATTAGTTCTTTTCGTAATAATGGAGGGGAAGGCCATCAAGCAGTTGTTATTTTTGAGCATCAAGAATCTAATTTTCCGTCACTTCATGTCGAAATCCATTCCTTACTTTGCTCATGAGAAAGGACTTCCACGGGTTAGCTGACCATGCAGTCTAACTGTATGTGTGGAATACTAAGCGTTCCATGTTATACTCAAGGAGAGTGTCATGTTTATGTGTGTTTTTTTGCTCCCTAAGAATAAAAAGGAACATTGATCTCCACGTTTTATGCGTCACTCTCCTTGGTGCTCCTGTATATATCTGGTTTGCCTGTGAAAGGAATTCACACGAGAAAAAAGAATTCATTTCTTGTGTGAAATTTGATCAATCCTTCTAGCTGGAGTTAATTTAAAGAGTAGAGTTCCTTTCTCATGTTTGGTTCAACTTCCCAATAGGTAGAATTGATTTGGATTCTCAAGCGTTGAGAACCAAAGTCAAATTCACAGTGGAATCAGTCATGTCTTGCTCGTTTAGCGAGGGTTTTTACATGGATAATTGTGAAGGACACTTGCTTCACCCTATGAACTACAATCACGTGAAATAGCAAATTCGAGTCTCGTCATTTGGGGTAAAACAAGCATGACATTCTCATTCCACCCAACAATTTTAATGGAATAAAAAACCGTTTTAAACTTTATGGGGTAAGAAAATATATATCAATGGCTTGCTTGTTTTGGTTAAGGGAAAAGAATGTCAATCTCCAACTATTTCTCTTTTGTCAAAGATGCTACGCTAGATGCACATAGAGCTAGCTCATCTCGCAGGGTTCTCTGACTCTCACATTGCTGGTGATGAGTTCAATTACCGGGCGTGCATGTGTGTGTGTGGCCTCCTGCTTTAACCAAAAAAAGAAAGATGACATGCTAGCTTTTCCACAAAAATTGCATGAATCTCTACAAGTACGTGAATGCATTTTCAAGGGAAAGACCGCAAATGTTCATATGCTCCACAAAGAAAACCTTTCATGAGGTCGGGCAGACCTACTCAATTGAGATCATTGCATCGTTGTGACTAGATTTTCGTTTTGATGGTGATTGGGGTGGCATAAGTGACTAGACTTCTCAATTTCACTACTTTATATCAATTTTTTAAATGTCATGTCATATCATATCATTCTCCCCAAATGTTCGTACCCCATATACGATTGTGTGGATCTAGGAAGAACATCAACTTTAGTGAGTACCGAATGAGGCAGTGCTAATCGTTAGATTTGGCGTGAGATGTCCGTTGGCTCATAGGTCCTGATATAATGTGATGAATCTATCACTTCAGAGTGGCGGCTAGGGCCCAATATAAGGACGCCTACATATTTCCTGAATATTGTCCTGATATATCATGCTAGATATCAGTTATAATTCTTTTTAGATATTCCAATTTAATTTTTACTTACTGAAAATAAATAATGCACCATACATATCATATAATACAGTGCTAGATGTATTACAATAGAGGGAATTGGTATTTGGTGCACCATGCATTATCGATGCACTAATGTACGAAATCTACACCATCCAAATAAATGGATCAGTTAAGATTTAAATTAAACAAAAAACAGTTATGCATTCTACTTTTTCAAAATCAAAAGACAATCTTTGGTTTTCTGAATTTGAATCTCAAGTTTAGATTTGGAGCACTAATTTTAGGGCCATGCAACCACGTATTAAAAGGTGTGTAAGATCATGAAAAATCTTAAATCGTTTCTATCAAAACTGTTTTTTCCTGCAATAGAACCAGGATAATCATCCCATTATTTTGTCTGTAGTTATCCAAATTCGGTGAAACTTGGTTCATTGGAAAGCTGATATCCATAGATTTTCAACAAGATAAGTGCACTAAAATTGGTGATCTGAGCATACAGACCTATCTTTGGGTCTCTGTATTTTTGTGACAGAACAGTTCCGAGTGTCTGAGTAGAGACACTTTTCCAATTTAATTTTGTGTCACTACAATCCAAAATTCAAAACAAAAAGTGACTTAGGATCTCCACATTCCAGGTTGTTCCTTGTAAAAGTTTTAGGAATTTTGGAGATCCCTAGGTCACAAAAATATTTTTGGGAATAAGCTTTTAAAACAGAATCAGTTTCTATTTTTCAGAACTTGTTGATTTTCAAACTTGAAACCAAAGTACACGAATTTGCTCTTGATAACTGTAGACGTGATTTTATTTCAAATCGTTTGGGATTTGAAATCAAACCCTCGAACTACGTCGGGTTGCGCGAGCGTGCCAGTTAGTTTATCAAAACTAATAAATTCTGATTTTCTGACTTCTAAGAACGATTATGGACAAGTGAGATCTTTTCGACTTAAGCCTTCTTGAACCGGCACTCAAGGGTCAGCCTAAACGCTTGAAATTTGTTTGAATCCGTTAATTCGAGAAAGAAAAAACCAGATTTTTCAAAGTTTCAGATTTGTGTTTAAGTTCTTGATTTCTGAAAATCTTCAGATTCTGAAAGTTACAGAATCTGTTCAGTTCCAAAGATCTGTTCTCCTAATTTTTAAAAATACTTCTGATTCTCCAACAATTCTACAAATTTTACAAAACAGAGACACATGTTTGTAGAATCAAAATATATTTTTATTTTATAATTTAGTTCTTTATTTTCTGAGAATTAAATACAGAATCAGAAACTATTATAAAATTCGAAATAGTCCTATTTCTGTGAATTAGAAGCTCAGAAAAACAGCAATATCTCAGTGCTCAGTCATCCAATTTTGATAAAATTTATTGTGTTAGAAAGATACGGATGTTAGGTTTCCAAAGAATCAAATTTCATCCAATTTCATTCAGTGGTTGCAGAGATATGGGCAAAAGAACAGAGGTCTGTTACTGAACATTCTGTTTCTGTAAAACACAATCTGGATTTTATATAAACTTCACGGATCTAATTGACTAGGCAACAGTACATAAAAATTCCTCAAAATTTTATCTAAGAACGTCTAATATGTCTAGATTGTTCATGCAAAATTTCGGATCAACTGGATTATCTATTTGTCCATAATAATTCTGTGATCAGACATGTGTGTACGGACAGTTTCAGAAACCAAGTTTACAGAAAATTTCAAAAGGTTCCTAACGTGATTCTAGAACGAAGTTCAACCTGTATCAGTCCTAATAAATCATAGAAATCATCTAAACATGGATTTTAATTTCGTTCATGAAGGAATCATGCATGTTTATATCGATATAAATGAAGAACATGGGCTCAAAGCCTTGATTCATGTACAAATTTCTAGAATCTGTGCTTTTTCAGATTCTCATGAATTAAAACTAATTTGTGCAAGAATTCCAACCTGTGTGAGTGAGAGGGGACGTAGGAGCACTTCACCGGACGATCGTCGGACGTCGGAACCAGGCCGGACTTCCTTCTTCTCCTTCTTCTCTTCCTTTCTCTCTCTCTTTATTTCTCTGAATTTTCGGACTGAATGTTCCTGTTATATGGCTCCCCCGGATTGATGCTTTGTGGTGACTGGAGGATGCCTTTGTAGCATCCTTGAAGCTCCTTTTATAGGCCGAAGGGTGCCTCTTTGGTATGGGATTAGACAAGGCAAGTTGCCTTGCTGAATTTAACGTAAAAGGCAGGGGTGTGCATGTTGGAAACTTCCCAGGATCATCATCTGTTGCTGAAGGTAAGTGGGTGGCCTTACTTCCAATTCTACTGGAGTTGATTAGGATGGTGTTTCCTTTGTTGCTGTCTACTTGTTCAAATCGATCCTCGTGCTATTTGGTAAGTGGAGCTGTTGTGGAATTCGTTTGGCTTGTTTTTGTCAAGAGGCTGGCTTTTGCAATTGTTTGAAGGATTTACCTCTTGATGCTTGAGCGAGGATGGTCGATCTGGCTGTTTGGTGCTCCTGGCATGCAACCTGCTTCGTGCTTGGGCCTTCCTTTCACCTTTGGAACCTGGCCTTTATCAGGCTAGGATGCTCTTCTAGGCTCTGGAAACTGCTTCTGAGCTTGCTTCTGGAATTGGCCTTTGTGAGCTACTTGTTGGGCTGCTTCTTGATCAGGTATCATCTTTGCATGCTTCACCTGTTCGTCTTTGGCTTCTTGGGAAAATGGGGCTTACCCCGAGTTTAAAAACTCCTATTTGGACATGGGGTTTCAAAATACTATTTACAGGATTCAAAACAATATTTATAGGGTTCAAAACAATATTTATAAGGTTTTGGGAAGGCTCCTGGGTTTTCAGAACTCAAAGTGCCTTTTTGAAGTTGGTTTTGTAAACCAAGTATGTTTTATGAAAGTTGTGAGATGTTGGGGTGTTTACACTTCTAAACCCTCTTTAACCTGCACATGCACGTTCGGATAAATCTTCCTAAGCTTTTGCTTTATGGGTTTTGCATCCAAATCTAGGGGAAGACAATGCTCTACGAGTGACCTTTATCTGGCTGTTTGGTGCTCCTGGTTTTCCCTTAGGGATAGCTGGTTTAAGGGAAGATGTGGCAGGTAGTGGAGCCGGGTGATGCTGGCCGAATGGATGGAGGGTGGCAGATGGTAGCCGGTTGTATAAGGGGCTGCCTTGGCTAGGGAAAGGTGGTGGGTGGTGGCTGAGAATGGAGGAGGAGTGAAGAACAAGATGGCGTTAAGATGAGGGTACTAACCAGAGTGGAAGGCTGGCCGAAGGATGACGTGGCGGGTGTCAAGGTGCAGCCGAATAGAAGGAGAGGTTGCAGTCGGCGGCGTGGAGTGGAGCTGGCTGGGGGATGGAGGTGGCGTGGAGTGGAGCTGGCTGGGTTCCAAGGGGGAGTAGGTGAGAGAAGAGAGGAAGGGATGAGAGAGGAGAGGAAGGGCTGAATTGCCCAAAATAACTTCATGCAAAACCCGCCCACAAAGGGGGGGGGGGGGGGGGTTTATAGGTTTTAGTGGGTCGGTTTGAGCTGGTATTGGGGGGTCGGTTGGGCTAGTTAGGTGGTAATGGTTTGGGGATAAGGTGGGCCAGATATTTGTCTTAGGTGGGTTGGGGGATATGGTGTGCTAGGGATTTAGGTGGGCTGGTTTAGTGGTTTAGGGCTTAGCTTAGGTGGGTTGGGCTTAGGATGAGGTTTAGTGGAGTGGGTTAGGTGATTAGGCTAGGATTAGGGTGAGGTTAGGGGGATTAGGCTAGGTTTAGGAGAGGATTAAGGAGGTGGGTTAGGTGATTAGGCTAGGATTAGGTCGGGTTTAGGGGAAATGGCTAGGATTAGGTCGGATTTAGGGGGAAACGGCTAGGTAAGGTGGGTTAGCTTAGGTTTAGGGTTAGGAGCATCCCTTTGCATGACCCATGGACCTAGTTGCATCAAGTTGGTGCAGCCCTAGGTTAGGTATAGGTGCATACAAGCTTAAACCCACACTCATTAGGCTAACCCACATGATTAACCCAAAACTTGACACACAAGTCAAGCTTAACACATTTCACTCATATCTTATCCTCCCCATTCTCTCTCATACCCAAGATTTTCACATGAATTTCTTGTGGGCCCCACCTCCATTTATGAGAAGGTGATGTGGGCCCTGGATGTGGATATTAGATTGGATCTTTGGATCTAAATCCAAATCCAAATCCACATATATGTTTGGATTTGGATCTGGATATATATGGTCCAGATCCAATCCAAAGCTGAATTTCTGACTCCTTCATGGTGTGTTCGAAACAAACGGTTTGTGCGGGGCCTGACAGCATCAGTACTCCGTCTTGCGTTGGGTCTTCGCCAGCATTGTCGTCCGCTCCTCTTTTCACCTTCCAGAGATGATTTCAAGCAGATCATTTGATAACAGGGGCTTGGATGTTCGAGATTCTAGGGATGAATCTAATACGAGAGTTGATGTGTTGGGCTAGACATGTGCTCCGATTCCGGGCTCTCTTTCGCTCTTCTGGTCCTGCTTTCATCAGGCCAAGTCGCTTTGTGGGGTTTCAAAACATCTTTTAAAAGGTTTTAAAACTATATTATACATATTTTAAAACATATATAGTTTAAACATATGTATAGGGTTGCCTGGAAGGCTCTTGGGTTTCCAGACTCAAAATAGCCCTTTGGGGCTGCTTTTGCAAAACTAAGTGATTTGGGAAAATCATGGGATTTTGGGGTGTTTACAAATGCCCCTCTTTGGCATTATCCAAATTGATTTGGATAATGGCAAAGACGACAAAACACCCCTTTCAATTTCTCCCTAGATCTACGTATGAAAATATGGGATCGTCCCAATTTTTAGCAGAAATCTCACTTTTAAAACCCTGGTAGGAGGAGATATCACGCCAAAGGGATATGTATGGAATCTGGTCCTAAATGGGATCATGTTATGCAAATGTCCATGCGTGAGTATGCAGGTGCATGACATGGGTGGGGTGCCAAGAGTGGCGACCTCCCCGAGACCAAATATGGTCGAACTCTTGAGACTTACAAGGCCTGCTGCTCCAAATGAGCAGATGTTATGCTGTTCGATGTTTGATTTTTCAAAATCTATTTTCAACAAGGAAAACTATCTTGAGCCTCAATCCTAAGGATCTCGAGCTCCTCGTGTTTGCCTTTGCTTGAGTCTTGACACTCGCTAATCTAGTGGAGGTTTTATAAGAAAACAAGCTACATTTCAAGATTCCTACGTCTTATTCGAAACGTCGAATTCTCAAACAAAATGAAATTCAAGTAAGTAAATCCTATTTTTACTTTAGGATTCCTCAAAATGAACCATGTTTATACTTGGGATAAGCCAGGGATGGGAAAGAGATACCACGGTTCCTTCTGAAGCGTCCCGTGGTTTAAGGCATAAAAGGCGGAAAACTACTCTTTTTGAGCTTTTTGGCCTCTTTTTCCTTTTTTTTTTCATAGAGGGTCTCCCTTTGGGAGTATTTTTTCTTTAATCCCTCTTTTTCACAAGAGAATCGATTTTTTTTCTTTTGGATTCTGGTTTCTTTCTTTTGGAAAGAGACTTTGGATGGGAAATTCCCTTTATTTTGGCCACGTTTTCCTTTTGGAAGGAGAAGAGAAGAGGGGAGGACTTATCCCAAGGTCACACTCGATCCATTCCAGATCAGCCTATTTAGAAATAGCACGTATTGCTTGCAAGTATCTTGCTATATTGAACTAGGCCTTTCTTTGTAAGAAGAAGGATTTTGAAATGTAACCACGTGTTTGGAAGACTCCACTCTTTCATAAGTGCGAATTCTCTCACTCAGGGTCTCACAATTCGCCTTTGAAGCTTACTTTTGAAGTTTCAAAGCAGCTATCCCTAAGGGTTTTCGAAAATGGGAATCTAACCCAAATTCTACACATAATACTTCTTTAAGTATTGAATGTTGATAGGATCTGCTAAATTCCTACCTTCTACATCGATCAACCAATATGAGTTGTTCGTGGTGGTTGCACGTATAACATAGGGTCCATCCCACTTGGGGCACCACTTTCCAAGCGGATGTGGGCCACGATAGTGGATGATTTTCAAAACCAGATCTCTCACTTCAAAGTAGCAAGGTCTCATGTGTTTGCCATAATGTCGGGCTATCCTTTGCCGGTATGCAGGAGCATGATCCATAGCAATGAGTCGCCTCTCATCTAGCAAATCTAGTTCGGCCATCCTAGCATGCTAAAGCGTCTCTAGGGAGAGGTCGAGTGCGATGGATGTATGGAATGAATGCAATTGTGTATGAATGGGAAGAATGACGTTTGTGCCATAGACCAATTCGAATGGTGTGGCATTCGTGGGAGTTCGGATGGAAGTCCTCGTGTCACATCCTACCCTTCTCTAAAGTCTTCTCAATTATGCTAATGAGAGTCTTATTCGTGGCTTCGGCTTGGCCGTTGCCTTGAGGGTAGTAGGGCGAAGAGAAGTGGTGAGTTATGCCATACGTGTTGCACAACTTAACCATCCGCTCGTTTTTGAATGGGGTGCCATTATCGGACACAAGGTCTCTTGGAACCCCAAATCGAGCCAAGATATTCCTCCTAATGAAAGCCACCACATGTTGCCCCTGTACGTTGGTCAGGGAGATGGCTTCCACCCACTTGGAGAAATACTCAGTGGCTGCTAAAATGAATCTATGCCCATTCGAGGCTTTTGGAAAGATCAGGCCTACGATATCAAACGCCCACATGGTAAATGGCCAGGGGCTGTCTACAGAATGCAATGTCGATGATGGGATATGAATGGTATGCCCATGCACTTGACATGGATGACACTTTCTAACATGATCGTGACAATCCTTTTTCAGGGTGGACCAAAAATAGCCCCCTCTAAGTATTTTCATTGCCATCATGTTGGCGTTAACATGACCTCCACATTCTCCATCGTGGAACTCATGCATCACAGTCCTAGCCTCCTCTAGATCGACACATCTTAGTAGGATGCCGGTAAAGCTTTTCTTATATAGAACCCCACCCAAAATGGTGTATCGGGTTGAAATTTTACGGATGAATGCCTTATCTTTGGATGTGGCATCCTCGGTGAATCTCCCATTTTCTAGAAAATGTTTGATATCGTAAAACCAAGGTTTTTCAACAAAATCTGGATTATTTTGGCAAATATCCAAATCGTGTGTGGATGGGTTGGGTGCATGCCATATTTCTAAAGATCGGGTCCCTGAAATGGGATCGACCTTTAGGGCTGAACCCAAGGAGGAGAGGGCGTCGGCAATGCCATTATCCTCTCTTCCTACATGTGTAAGTCTACACGATTGGAATGACTCAACCAATCGAGTGGCCAACTCGTGATATGGAAGTAGTTTTTCATTACGTACTTGCCAAATTTTCAAAACCTGGTTTATAACAAGGAGCGAATCTCCAAAGACCTCGATGCATGATGCCCCTAGAGTTTTCGAAACCCTTAAGCCTTGTATAAGTGCTTCATACTCAGCTATGTTGTTGGAACATTTGAAATCTAGGCAGGTCGCTATGGGAATCTCGCCCTTTTTAGGGGATATGAGGATGACCCCAGTGCCAACCCCTCGTTGGTTTCGTACCCCATCGAAGTGCATCTTCCACAGTTTGTTTTCAAAAGTGTTTGCCAAAATGTGGTTTTAAAAATGGTTTTACAATATGCTTTCATCAGGCATTGCATCAAATGTTGGATATGCATCCTCCAGGGGGAACTCAGCCACGTAGTCAGCCAGGGCTTGCCCCTTAATAGAGATCTGGTGATGGTATTTCAGGTCATACTCCATTAGAAGGAGCTGCCATTTGCCCAATCTACTAGTGAGAATGGGTTTTTTGAACAAGTGCTTGATTGGGTCAAGCTTGGACACTATCCAGATCTCATGATCTAGGAAATAGTGTCAAAATTTCTGGCAGGCCCAAACTAGGGCCAAGCATGTCTTCTCCATGGCTTGATAATTCCTTTCATAAGCCAAGAGTGTTTTTGAAATATAATAGATGGCATACTCCCTATGGGTGTCATCCTCGTATTGAGCTAATAGAGCTCCTAAAGCATTCGCATGCATGAAAATGTAAAGCAAAAGAGGTTTTCCTTGCTTCAGAGGATTCAAAACAGGGGGATTAACCACGTATGCCTTTAGTCTCTCGAAGGACTTTTGGCAGTCATCATCCCATGAAAATTTTGTGCCCTTCCTCAACAGTTTGTTGAAGGGTTCGCATCTAGTCGCCAGGTTTGATATAAACCGGCGAATGGACTGTAATCGACCTTGGAGGCTATGAATTTGTGTGAGATTGGAGGGTAGAGCCATGTCTATGATGGCTCAACACTTAGAGGGGTTGACTTCTATACTCCTTTGGCTTACCATAAAGCCTAGAAGCTTCCCGGACTCTACTCCGAATACACATTTTTGAGGGTTTAGCTTTACTTTGTAAAGCCTAAGCCTTTCGAAAATCTTTTGCAAACATTCGATATGAGTGCCTTGGGTTTTGGATTTTGCCAAGAGATCATCTACAGACACTTCTACGAGCTCATGAATCTCATCATAGAAGATCGTGGTCATGGCTCTTTGGTATGTTGCATCGGCATTTTCCAATCCAAAGGGCATGACCGTATAGCAGTACGTGCCCCATGGGGTTGTGAATGCGGTCTTACCCTAATCTTGTGGACTTAATTTAATTTGGTTATACCCTGAATAGCCATCCATAAACGAAAACATCTTGTGATTTGCAGTACTATCGACTATCAAATCTATGTTTGGTAAAGGATAATTATCCTTTGGAGTGGCTTTATTCAGGTTTCTGAAATTGATGTAAATTCGAATTTTCCCTTTGGTTTTTCGAACTACAACGATGTTTGATAACCAATCAGAATACGCAATGGGTTTTATAAATCTGGCTTTTAGTAGATCTTCTAAACCCTCTTTAACTTGTGCATGTACGTTCTAATGTATTTTCCTAAGCTTCTGCTTTATGGGTTTTACATCCGCATCTAAGGGAAGACGATGTTCGACAATGCTGGGGTCTATGCCTGGCATGTCTTCATACGTCCATGCAAACACATCTAAGTAGGTTTGTAGAAATGCAATGAATACTCATCTTTCATGCTCATGCAAACATGCACCTATCTTGATGGGTTTGGGATTGGAATCACTCCCTAGGTTCACCTCTATGAAATCTCCTCCTACTGAATTGGAAGGTCTTTCAAAATCGAGAATTTTATGAAATTCTAGGAGCTCAGAAGTGGGATCTTCCTCAAGGGGATCCACTTCTAGGCTTCGATCATTCTCGTGGGTTATAGGCCTGAGGGAATTTGATGCGTGAGTTTTCAAAAGAGCTGGTTTTATACTTGGAATTTCAACTGATTTCGAAATTTTTGGTCTGGTTATGCAGACGACGTTCCTTTCGAAATCCTTTTCTTTTTCCAAAGCCTTACCAGGAGCAGCTATGTATAAAATCTTTTTGGTATTTTGTAGATTTTCGATTTTTTTGTGTTTTTGCAAAACAAGAACTTTAGGAACTATACAAACTACTCTATTTTTGAGTTTTTGATTTTTCAATGTTTTTGGTTTTTGCAATTTTTCCATTTTTTCGATTTTGAATTTTTCAAATGTTTTTGTATTTTTATAAAAGGGATCTTCCATCATACCTACAAAGGGAAAACACTACGGGTTAGACTCGGAATAAGGGGTCTAAATCGTAGGTCTCTTATAGGGTAGGCTCCAGGGCACCCTTGACCCAAGTGGTCACAGGGGGTGGCTCTGGTAGTATTTTGGGAGTATAGCTGATCCCATATCGGCTTGGGTTGGCCCTAGGAAGGATTGGCTCTAGGAGACCCTGGTTTTGTGCCCCTAGACTTTTATAAGGTGTATAGCCCATGTTCAACAACATGTTCCACGATTTTTTGTTTCTTGAAAAATTTGAATATAAATTGTGGTCCTAGAACTTGCTGTCGTCCATATCATGCACATATGGCTTTTTGTCCAAGGGTTTTGGAAATAAGGGATGTTTGGGTCTTCCTAGAAGGGTCAGGATTTTGAGGGGGCCAGGCTTAGGTGGCTCCTTCACATATATGACCTTCCTAGGGTTTTCTAACATGAGCCTTGGCGGTTCAACCATAGTCTGCCCCAGGTTAGCCTCATGGGCCTGGGAACTCGACAAACAAGGGGAGTTTATGATCCCCTGAAGCTGAGGGTGACTCTCACCTAGGATCACCACGACTTGGTCCCTGAAAGGGATTTTAACACACCTGTGGAAGGTAGATGGCACAGCGCATAAGCTGTGTATCTAGGGCCTTTCCAACAACAGGTTATAATGGGGGTGGATATCCAAGACATGGAACACCCTCGTGTGTGCGATCCCTCCCGTTTCCATAGGGAGTTTGATCAATCCTAAGGGTCTAGACGCATTCCCATCGTATCCAGTGATAACGATGGGACTTGGGTTCACAAAAGTCAAGGTGTCTCCGATTTGATACGCCACATGAAGTGGAAGGATGTTGAGCCCTCCTCCCCCATCGACTAGGCTCCTATCCAGAGAGTGGTTATTCAGAACCACCTCGATATGCAGGGCCTGGTTATGGGACTCGTAGGGTCTATCTACATCATCTTCCAAAAAAGTGATGGGCGATTCAGGTGTTATGTTCGAATTAACCTTATCTCTTTCTAGAATTTTCTCTAACACGAGTCTATGCCTAGGCGAAGTTTGTATTAGCTCTAGGATGGACATGTGAATAGGAATCTTTGAAAGCTGGTTTTCGAAATCATAAGGGTTTAAAATGATTTTCCCATTGTCTGCTTTTGGCAGAACTCTAGGAATACATGCTTTTGAGGGGCCAGGCACACTGACCACCTTTTTAGCACTTTGTAGGTGCGGGGGTTGATAGATCCTTCTGGATCTTGTTACTTCCCCCATGACCAACCTAGGGTTCGCACCTAAAATGGCTCTAACCGTGAGTTTTGGAGCACTTTGAACCTTTAAAACTGGTTTAGCCGGGGATTCAGCTCTTGGTAGTCCCCAGATGATTACTTGGGCGGGTTTCTTGTAAAGTACAAGAGTAGACGCACAAGTGGATTGACCAGACTTAGATGAATGCACTAGATCTTTTGAAAAGGTGAGGGTACATACCTCCTTTCATTTTCCACTGCTACTGGAGTGCTTGGGAAAGGGTTCTTTAAAGATAGCTTGAGCTGGCTCGGGTTCCTCAGTGACCTGGAGCCGGCCCTCCACTATCAAGTTCTCAATTTTGTTTAAAAGGGAGAAACAACGCTTTGTATCATGGCCTTTTAGTCGATGATACTTACAAAAGCGGTTTAAATATCCCCCTTTGAAAGTGACTCCCTTGAGAATTTCGAGGAGTTCAACAATGCCCTGGGCAAGTAGGAGGTCTAGGACCTCCGACATAGGTTGCCCCAACGGAGTGTACTCCCATTTTTCAAAAGGTTTTTGGAAGTTTTTCTCCCTTTTATTTTCTAATTTTTCAAAATTTTTTGAAGTGGTCGCCGGGCTTGGATCCACCCGGACATTGGCAATTTTATGGGGCTTTGCCCCTTGTCTGCGGTGGATGGCCCATAGTTGATGGGCTTCTCCAAGCGAGTTTTTGAAATAGGACTTCCTTTCCATAAGTGGTCGTACACCCCCTTTTTCAAGTTTGTTTCGAAAAGGGATGCATTCTTTATTAACTTATGGAAAGTAGAGATTTCATGAAGCGAGAGAAGGGATTTTAATTCATTTTTAAAATTATCCAGGATGAGCATGACTGCGCATCCTTCGGATATTGGCTCTCGCACTTGCCCTAAAAGGGACTTCCATCGAATAATGAAGGCATGCACATCTTTGTTCATGCCTTGCTTTGTATCCCTTAAAGTGTTTAAAGTCGGCGTGACTTCTACGTTATGTGCAAATCTTTGCATAAAGCAGTTCGCTAACTCTTCAAAAGTAGCGAACTGGATTAGATCGTAGGAAGCCAGCCATTTGGCAGCTTTGCCTTTAAGGGATAGAGGGAACCAATACACCCATTTCATCGAGTCCTTTTTCTTCTTATGGGCTCGACGTGAGAAAAGTTGCAGGTGAGACCTAGGGTCTCCCATGCCGTCATACCGATGGAAGTTCGGTATTTCATCGTCACTGTCTGTTTCAAAATCCATAGGTAGGAAATCAGACAGGGCGTAACTCCTTTTCTCTTTACTTTGCCCTTTCAGCAGTTGTTGTAGGGCTTTACGGTCCTTTTGTATGAAGGACTCGTGGTATTGGTTGCCTTCCATTATGGAGGCCTCTTTATGTTTGCGAGGTTTTTTAGGTCTTTTCTTGGTCTTTTGTTCACCATTCGATGAACATGAATCGCCTGCTTCAGCCTCTTGGCAAAGAGCATCGATTTTGGCCTCGAATTCCCTTCTCAAATCTTCTATCTCTTCTAGTTTGTTTTTATTTTTCAAAACTCTCCTAGAATGAGAACTTGATGCGCATGAGCCTTGGCTCGACACTTCACTTGGGTTTGATTTCGACATGCTTTCAAGCTTTCAAAATCCTACATATGAAGTACAAGAAGTAAAAGAGTTAAAATGACACCTTTGGAAAAAATTTCAGAAGGTTTCTAATATGACTCGATTTTTCAACAGACTCACATCCCACCGGGCGTGCCAAATCTGTGGACATTGAAAATCTCCGCCTCTGGTTCTTAGGCCTGAAGCGAATCTTTTCGTGCGTCTAAGTCATATTTTTAGCAAAAGGGCATGCCAGCTAGCTTGCTTAAGCTAGCGAAGAAATGTTTTGAAATCTGACTTCTATCGGGGTGACTGTGAGTAAGCAAGCTCTTTTCGTCGCAGACCTTCTTGCACCGATGTGCAAGGGTCAGTCTGTATGCTTAGAAATCGAGTTTTAAACATGATAATATAGGGAAAATGTTTGAGGTGTTCGATTGGGCTGATTTGTATGGTTTCAAGTTTTATTTTTCACGTGAATTTGCACGAGCCTATGTCTTTCTTTTTATCTTTTTCGGGCCAACTAGGTGTATGTGTGCACAAGTGACCTAAGTTGAGCAATTTTGAGCGGGAGTGTGGGGTTTGCTTTGATGCAATATGCATCCTAACTCGTGGTATGGCGTATATGCAATGCAAACTCACGCAGCTCCAAAGGGAAAACCCGAATTGAAAGACAATGCGGAAGGGAAATGACTTAATGTAAATTGCAAAAGGGAAATATGGCTATATCTTAAGAGCGGAAAGGCTCAATTGTGCAAGTGTGTGTCGTGTATATATGTAAAGACTACGCACACTGCTGAACCTTAAAACCCAAATCTAAAAGACATAGCCGAAGGGAAATACTTATAATATATATGGGCCCGAAGGTCGCCAACGTGTGCGTGGGTGTTGTGTGTATATTGAAAGACAACTCACACGACTTATAAATGAAACCCAAATATAATTGCAATATGGCCTTGACTAAGGTCTTGGGAATAAGAGTGAAAGCTCAATGTGTGTGAGTGTAGAATTGAAATACTACACACACGACATGAAATGAAACGCAAATATAATTGCAATATGGCCTTGACTAAGGTCTTGGGAATAAGAGCGAAAGCTCAATGTGTGTGAGTGTAGAATTGAAATACTATGCACACGACATGAAATGAAACCCAAATATAATTGCAATATGGCCTTGACTAAGGTCTTGGGAATAAGAGCGAAAGCTCAATGTGTGTGAGTGTAGAATTGAAATATTACGCACACGACATGAAATGAAACCCTAATATAATTGCAATAGGCCTTTACTAGGGTCTTGGAAATAAGAGCAAAGGCTCAACGTGTGTGAGTGTGAAAATTAAAAGACAACACCCACAACTTAATAAAAACCCACGCAACTTAAATTATATAAGTATAGCTATATCTTAAGGGCTGATTAGGCCCATGTGTGTGTCAAAATCGTGTGCAGCTAAGAGCGGAATAGGCTCAAGTGCACGTGTGTGTGGGTGTGCCAAACCACATTATTACAGGCGGGGGGAGACAACGCTCCATTATTACAACCCCGTATCAAATTTAATTAAGCATAAGCAAGTTTATAACAAGGACCGAGTTAGGCACTTATGTATAGCTGGTCCGGGTGTGACTTGCTTGCACTTGGGCCTAGAGAGTCGCCTTGGGCTTTAAGAGGGAGCTCCTTGGATGGGCGCGGCAAGTGGATGTGCTGGCCGAATGGAAGTAGGTGCAGGTCCTGACCGAGTGGATGGGGTGCTGTCTTGGCGGGGCTTGAAGTACTTAGGGGAGGTAGGTGGAACTAGGGTGTGTCACTAAGGCGTGGGACAGGCCTTAGGGAGAGGTAAGGTGGGTGTAAGGTGCGGCTGGCTAAGGGAAGAGGGGCAGGTGGTGTGGCCGGTTGATGGAAGGTGGCAGGTGGTGCAGTCGGGTAGATGGGATGTTAGCTAGGCTAAGGGAAAGTGGCGGGTGTGTGGTTAGGAATGGAGGGGAATGGAGAAGAGAGGATGTTGAGATGGGGTACTAACCGGGATGAAGGGCTGGCCGAAGGATGGAGGTGGCAGATGGCAGTTGAAAGGTGATGGCAGGTGGGTGTCAAGTTGCAGCTGAGTGGAAGTGGAGGTTGGAGTGGTGTTGGCCGGATGTAGCAAGTGGAAGGTGGCATGGAGTGGTGTTGACCAAAGGGTGAAGGTGGCGGGTTCCAAGAGGATGAGAGAGAGAGGGCAGGTGAGAGAGGAGAGAAAGGGCTGAGCTGCCCAAAAGTCCATGCAAAACCCTCCCCAAAGGGAGGGGTTTTATAGGCTTAGTGGGGTCGGTGGCTGGGCTGGTATTGGGGAGTCGGTTGGGGTGATTTGGTGGTGGTGGTTTGGGGGTATGGTATGCTAGATATTTAGGTGGGCCAGATATTTGTCTTGAGTGGTTTGGGGATATGGTGTGCTAGGCATTTAGGTGGGCTGGTTTAGTGGTTTAGGGCTTAGCTAGGTGGGTTGGGCTTAGGCTGAGGTTTAGTGGAGTGGGTTAGGTGTTTAGGCTAGGATTAGGGTGAGGTTAGGGGGATTAGGCTACGTTTAGGGGAGGATTAAGGAGGTGGGTTAGGTGATTAGGCTAGGATTAGGGAAGGATTAAGGAAGTGGGTTAGGTGATTAGGCTAGGATTAGGTCGGGTTTAGGGGAAATGGCTAGGATTAGGTCGGATTTAGGGGGTAATGGCTAGGTAAGGTGGGTTAGCTTAGGGTTAGGTTTAGGAGCATCCCTTTGTCTTCAACCCATGGACCTAGTTGCAGCAAATTGGTGCAGCCCTAGGTTAGGTGTAGGTGCATACAAGCTTAAACCCACACTCATTAGGCTAACCCACATGATTAACCCAAAACTTGACACAGAAGTCAAGCCTACCACATTTTCACTCATATTTTATCCCCCATTCTCTCTCATGCCCAAGCTTTTCATGTGAATATCTGTGGGGCCCACCTCCATTTATGAGAAGGTGATGTGGGCCCTGGATGTGGATATTGGATTGGATCTTTGGATCCAAATCCATATACATGTTTGGATTTGGATCTGGATTTATATGGTCCAGATTCGATCCAAATCTGAATTTTTGACTCCTTCATGGTATGTTTGAAACAGACGGTTTGTGCGGGGCCTGACAGCATCAATACTCCGTCTTGCGTTGGGTCTTCGCCAACATTGTCGTTCGCTCCTCTTTTCACCTTCCGGAGATCGTTTCAAATAATTTACTGATAATAGGGGCTTGGATGTCCGAGATTCTAGGGATGAATCTGATACGAGAGTTGATGTGCTGGACTCGATATGTGCTCCGGTTCTGGGCTCTCTTTCGCTCCTCTGGTCCTGCTTTCATCAGGCCAAGTTGCTTTGCGGGGTTTCAAAATACCTTTTTAAAGGTTTTAAAACTATATAATACATGTTTTAAAACGTATATAGTTTAAAACATATGTACAGGGTTGTCTGGAAGGCTCCTGGGTTTCCAAACTCAAAATAGCCCTTTGGGGCAGCTTTTGTAAAACCAGGTGTTTTGGAAAAATCGTGGGATATTTGGGTGTTTACAAACACGATGGGCATTTTTGCACCTATAGACGCCACTTGGGTTGACAAGGACTCCGGGGTTATGTTTGAGCTAACCTTGGCTCTTTCTAGAATTTTCTCTAAAACAAGTCTATGCCTAGGCGAGGTTTGTATCAGCTCTAGGATGGACATGTTAATTGGAATCTTTGAAAGATGATTTTCGAAATCATACAAGGTTAAAACAACTTTGCCTTTATCCATTTTTGGGGAGATCCTAGGAATACATCCTAGTACTTGCATGGTTGGGGAAGGGTTCTTTGAAAATAGCTTGGGCAGGCTCTGGTTCCTCAGTGACCTGGAGCTGGCCCTGCTCGATCAAGTTCTCAATCTTGTTGAGTAGGGAAAAACATTGCTTTGTATCATGGCCTTTGAGCCGATGATACTTGCAAAATCGATTTAAGAATCTCCCTTTGGAAGTTGTTCCCTCGGGAATCTCGGGGAGTTCAATCATTCCTTGGGCAAGTAGGAGGTCTAGGACCTCCGACACAGGTTGCCCCAGTGGAGTATACTCCCGTTTTTCAAAAGGTTTTTGTATTTTGTTGTCTTTTTTATTTTCAAAACGCTCAAAATTTTTGGAAGTGCTCACCGGGCTTGGATCCACTCGGACATTTGCAACTTTGTGGGGCTTGGCCCCCTTGTCCATTGTGGGTAACCTATAAGTTCCGGGTTTTTCCAAGCGAGTTTTTGAAACCACACTCCCCCTTTCCACAAGTGATCATAGACGCCTTTTTTCAAATTTGTTTCAAAAAGGGATGCCTTTTTAATCAACTTGTGGAAAGTTGAGATTTCATGTAGGGAGAGAAGGGTTTTCAACTTGTTTTTGAAATTATCCAAGATGAGCATTGTAAACACCCCAATATCCCATGAATTTCTCAAATAACCTAGTTTTGCAAAAGCTGCCCCAAAGGGCTATTTTGAGTTTGGAAAACCAGGAGCCTTCCAGGCAACCCTGTACATATGTTTAAACTGTGTATGTTTTAAAATATGTATAATATGCTTTTAAAACCTCTTAAAACACATTTTGAAACCCCACGAAGCGGCTTGGCCTGATGAAAGCAGGACTAGAAGAGCTAAAGAGAGCCCGAAACTGGAGCACATGTCGAGCCCGACAGAGCAACTCTCGTGTTAGATCCACCCCCAGGATCTCAAACATCCAAGTCCCTATTATCAGCAAAATCATGAGAAATCATCTCCGGAAGGTGAAAACAGAAGTGGACGACCATGTTGGCGAAGACCCAACGCAAGACGGAGTACTGATGCTGTCAGACCCCACACAAACCGTTCGTTTCGAACATACCCTGAAGGAGTCAGAATTCAGTTTGGATTGGATCTGGACCATATATATCCAAAACCTAATCCAAACGTATGTGTGGATTTGGATTTGGATTTGGATTCAAAGATCCAATCCAATATCCACATCCATGGCCCACATCACCTTCTCATAAATGGAGGTGGGGCCCACTTGAAATTCACGTGGGATTATGGGCATGAGAGAGAATGGGAAGGATAAGCATGAGGGGAATGTATTAAGCTTGACTTGTGTGTCAAGTTTGGGGTTAATCATGTGGGTTAGCCTAATTAATGAGGGTTTAAGCTTGTATGAGCCTATACCTAACCTAGGGCTGCACCAACATGATGCAATGAAGATTATGGGCTATGCAAAGGGAGCCTCCTAACACAATCCTAAGCGAAAACCCCTAATCCTAGCCCTTTACCCTAATCCCGGCCTAATCCTAGCCTAATCACCTAACCCACTTCCCTAATCCCGGCCTAATCCCCACCTAATCCACCTCCCTAATCCTTCCCTAAACCTAGCCTAATTCCCTTAATCCTAACCTAATCCTAGCCTAAACACCTAACCCACCTTACTAAACCTCACCCCAAAACCAACCCACCTAGCTAAGCCCTAAACCACTAAACCACCCCACCTAAAACCTAGCACACCTTATCCCTAAAACCACCTAAAACAAAATATCTGGCCCCCCTCAAAACCAGCCCACCTTTTCACCACACCACCACCACCTAACCACTAAACCACCCTCTAAAAGCCAGCCCCAACCGACCTTTTCAAACCCTATAACCCCCCCCCCCCCCAGTGGGCGGGTTTTCAACTTTTCCCAACCAGCACTTGGGCCAGCCGAGCCCTCTCTCACCTTGCTCTCTTCTCTCACCTGCTCCACCACTACCTCCCGGTCTGCACCACTCCACGCCACCACTACCTCCTGGCCTGCACCACTCCACGCCACCGCCACCTCCCGGCCTGCCCCGCTCCACTGCATTCACTCCTTTCACCCGGCTGCATCCACTCCTTCCACCCGCCAACCTCCCTCTCCTATCCGGTTAGTACCCTATCCTAACTCCACCCTATCTTCACTCCCCCTCCACTCTCAACCACCCCATAGCACCCTACCTTAGCCTAGTCTCCACTCCATTCAGCCGGACGCCACCTAACTAACCGCCACCCTTCAACCACACCCAACCACACCACCCGCTGCCCTACCTTCCCATTCGTGACACCCCCTAACTACCCCAGCCACCTTACCTTGTTCCCTAAGACCTGCCCTTCCTCTCCTTAGTCACCCCTTAGCTCCACCTTCCATAGCACCCTACCTTCCCATTCGTGACATCCCCTAACTATCCCAGCCGGCCACCACCTAACCTGCCCCTAGTCGGCCAGCCACAGCCGGCTGCACCCAATCACCCGCGTCCTTACACCCTCTTCCTTAGGCATTCCCTCTTAGTCACCCCTTAGCTCCACCTTCCCTACCTTGGTGCCACTCCCTAAACACCTCAACCCAAGGCACCACAGCAGCACCCCCCTAGCAGTCGACAAGCCCCCAAGGTGCCACACCCGTGCTTCCTTGCTTCACCCGGCCAATCACTCCCTTGCCGTGCCATTCCGAGGAGCTCCCTCTTGCAGCCCAAGGCGACGCCCAAGCTCAAGCAAGTCACCTTCGGACCAGCTATACGTAAGTGCCTAACTCGGTCCTCATTTGTAGACTTGCTTAAGTTAAATTAAATTTGATACGGGGTTGTAATAACGGAGCATTGTCTCCCCCCGCTTGTAATAACGTGGCTTGGCACACCCACACACACGTGCACTTGAGCCTACCTCTCTCTTAGTTGTGCACAATTTTGAACACACACGGGCCTAATCAGCCCTTAAGATATAAATTTATTTATATACTTTAAGTTGCGTAGGGTTTTGCTTAAGTTGTGTGTGTTGTCTTTCAATTCTCGCACTCACACACATTGAGCTTTCGCTCTTATTTGCAAGACCCAAGTAAGGGCCGTGTTATATTTTACTTGGGTTTAATTTCATGTCGTGTGTGTAGTATTTCAATTATACACTCACACACATTGAGCTTTCGCTCTTACTCCCAAGACCTTAGTTAAGGCCATATTGCAATTTATATTTGGGTTTAATTTCATGTTGTGTGCGTAGTACTTCAATTCTCGCACTCACACACATTGAGCTTTCGCTCTTACTCCCAAGACCTTAGTCAAGGCCATATTGCAATTTATATTTGGGTTTCATTTAAGTCGTGTGAGTTGTCTTTCAATATATACACAACACCCACGCAACACGTTGACAACCTTCGGGCCCATATATATTATAAGTATTTCCCTTTCGGCTATGTCTTTAAGATTTGGGTTTAAGGTTCAGCAGTGTGCGTAGTCTTTACATATATACACGGCACACACTTGCACTATTGAGCCTTTCCGCTCTTAAGATATAGCCATATTTCCCTTTTGCAATTTCCCTTCCGCAATTTCCCTTCGGCAATTTACATTTCAAGTCATTTCCCTTCGGCAATTTACATTACAAGTCATTTCCCTTCGGCATTATCTTTCAATTTCGGGTTTTCCCTTTGGAGTTGTGTGAGTTTGCATTGCATATATGCCTTACCACGAGTTAGGACGCATATTGCATCAAAGCAAACCCCATACCCCGTTCAAAGTCGCCCTACTTAGGCTGAGTGTTCATAACACACACCTAGTTGGCCCAAAAAAGGATAAAAGAAAGACTTAGGCACGTGCAAATCCACGTGAAATAAAATCTGAAAATCATACAAAAATAACCCAAGTCAAACACCTCAAAACATTTTCGTAGGTTCGCATATTTCAAAACTCGATTTTTTAAAGCGTACAGACTGACCCTTGCGCGTCGGTGGAAGAAGGTCTGCGACGAAAAGAGCTTGCTTGCTCACAGTCGCCACGTTAGAAGTCAGAGTTAAATTTCTCTTCGCTAGCTTAAGTAAAGCTAGCTGGCACGCCCTTTTGCTTAATTAGAACTTAGACACATGAAAAGGTTCGCTTCAGGCCTAAGAACCAGAAGCAGGAATTTTCTGCGTCTACAAGCATTACTGCGCACCCTTCGGATATCGGTTCTCTTACTTGCCCAATGAGGGACCTCCATCGAACGATGAATACATGTACATCCTCGTTTGATCCTTGTTTAGTATCCCTCAACGTGTTTAAAGTGGGCGTGACTTCTACGTTATGTGAAAATCTTTGCATAAAGCAATTCGCCAACTCTTCAAAGGTTGCAAACTGACTTAGATCGTAGGAAGCCAGCCATTTTGAAGCCGTGCCTTTGAGGGAAAAGGGAAACCAATAAATCCACTTCATCAAGTCCTTCTTTTTCTTGTGGGCTCGACGAGAGAAAAGTTGCAAGTGAGACCTAAGGTCTCCTGTGCCATCATACCGATGGAAATTTGGTATTTCATCGTCACTGTCTGTTTCATAATCTAAAGGAAGAAAATCAGACAGGGTGTAGGTTTTTTTCTCTTTGTTTTGCCCTTTTAGCAACTGATGTAGGGCTTTAGGGTCCTTGTGAGTGAAGGACTCGTGGTATTGGTTTCCCTCCATAGCGGAGGTTTCCTTGGGTTTTTGAGTTTTTTCAAACTTCTTTTTGGCCTTTATTGGTTCGCCATGTGACGAACACAATTCAGCTGCTTCAGCCTCTTGGCTAAGGGTTGTGATCTTGGCCTCAAAATCCCTTCTCAAATCCTCGATACTCTCTTTTGTTTCGATTTTTCGAAAATCTCTTAGAGTGAGAACTTGATGTATGCGAGACATGGCTGGACACTTCATTGGAGTCTGAACTCTACATGACTCCAATGCTTTTTAAAACCCAACTATGAAATGCACAAGACAAAGAGTTAAAATACTTTTCTTGAAAATTTTTCAAGAGGTTTGCTTGTTTGTATCGATTTTTCTTAAAACCTAGGTCCCACCGGGCTTGCCAAAATCTGTAGACACGCGAAAATTTTCACTCCGGGTTTTTAGGCCTGAAGTGAACCTCTTTCGTGTCTAAGTCGCTTTTAAAAGGACGTGCCAGTTAGCTTATTCAAACTATTAAAGTAAGTTTTAAAATATCTGACTTATGAGGCGACTGTGGATAAGTGGGCTCTTTTCGTCGCAACCCTTCTTGAACCGATGCTCAAGGGTCAGTTTGTACGCTTAGAAAACTCGATTTTGAACAAGCATGGCCTTTTTGAAAAGGTATGAAAGTATTTGATCGATTTGTTTGTCTAATTGCAGATTTTATTTACGTGGGATTTGCATGTATCTATGTCTTTGATTTTAGCCACTTAGGCATGAGATGCGTGCATCAAGTGCCTAAGTCTTGGCAATTTTGCACGGGTTGTTTGAGGTTGCTTTGATGCAAGTATGTGCCCTATCTCGTGGTGTGGCGAATATGCAATGCAAACTCATGCAACTGAACCTTAAAACCCGAAATTGAAAGACATAGCCAAAGGGAAATTGCGGAAGGGAAATATAGCTATATCTTAAGAGCGGAAAGGCTCAATTGTGGGCATGTGTGTTGTGTATAAATTGAAAGACAACTCACACGACTTGAATGTGTAGACACGGAAAATTCCCACTTCTGGTTCTTAGGCCCGAAGTCAACCTTTCGTGTGTCTAAGTCATTTTTATAACAAAAGGGCGTGCCAACTAGCTTACTCAAGCTAGCGAAGTAAGTTTTAAAATCTGACTTTATCGGGGCGATTGTGAGCAAGTGAGCTCTTTTCATCGCAGACCTTCTTGCACCGATGCGCAAGGGTCAGTCTGTACGCTTGGCAAAGTCTTTTAAATCAAACCTCTTTGAAAAATACCCGAAGTGTTTGGACTTGGTTTGTACGATTGCAAGTTTTATTTCACGTGGGATTTGCACGTACCTATGTCTTTCTTTTTATGCTTTTTAGGGCCAACTAGATGTGTGCGCAAGTGACCTAAGTTGGGCGATTTTTGCACGGGAGTGTGGGGCTTGTTTTGATGCAATATGCGTCCTAACTCGTGGTATGGCGAATATGCAATGCAAACTCACACAACTCCAAAGGGAAAACTCGAATTGAAAGACAATGCTTAAGGGAAATGACTTAATGTAAATTGCAAAAGGAAAATATGGCTATATCTTAAGAGTGGAAAGGCTCAATTGTGCAAGTGTGTGTCGTGTATATATAGAAAGACTACTCACACAGTTGAACCTAAAAACCCAAATCTTAAAGACATAGTAGAAGGGAAATACTTATAATACATATGGGCCCGAAGGTCGCCAACGTGTGCATGGGTGTTGTGTGTATATGTAAAGACAACTCACACGACTTGTAATGTAAACCCAAAAAGAATTGCAATATGGCCCTTACTAGGGTCTTGGGAGTAAGAGCGAAAGCTCAATGTGTGTGAGTGTGGAATTCAAAGACGACGCACACAACTTGAATTAAAACACCCAAACGAAATTGCAATATGGCCCTTACTAGGGTCTTGGGAGTAAGAGCGAAAGCTCAATGTGTGTGAGTGTGGAATTGAAAGACCACGCACACAACTAGAATTAAAACACCCAAATGAAATTGCAATATGGCCCTTACTAGGGTCTTGGGAGTAAGAGCGAAAGCTCAATGTGTGTGAGTGTGGAATTGAAAGACCACGCACACAACTACAATTAAAACACCCAAATGAAATTGCAATACGGCCCTTACTAGGGTCTTGGGAGTAAGAGCGAAAGCTCAATGTGTGTGAGTGTAGAATAGAAAGACAACAGCCATGACTTAAGTTAAAACCCACGCAGCTGAATATATATAAGTATAACTATATCTTAGGGGCTGTTTAGGCCCGTGTGTGTGCCAAAATGGTGTGCAGCTAAGAGCAAAATGGCTCAAGTGCACGTGTGTGTTGGTGTGCCAAACCACATTATTACAATCGGGGGGAGACAACACTCCATTATTACAACCCTGTGTACAATATGCTAGTCCGTGCTAAACTTGCTTGTTGGTTTTTGGTTTAAGGAGGGATCTTCCATCATACCTACAAAGGAAAACTTCAAAAATTAGACTCTAAATAAGAGGTCTAAATCATAGGTTTATGCTTCACTAGGTTCCAAGGCACCCTTAACCCAAGTGGTCACAGGTGGTGGTTCTAGTGGTATTTTTGGAATATCGCCTATCCCATATCGGCTTGGGTTTGCACTGGGCACTATGGGCTCGAGGCAACCTTGGTTTTGGTTCCCTAGACTTTGGTATGTCATGTATCCCCTGTTTAATAGCATGTTCCACGATTTTTTGTTTTTTGAAAAGTTTTGATATAATTCGTGGTTTTGGAACTTGCTATCGTCTATGTCATGCTCAAATGGTTTCTTGTCTAGGGGTTTTTGAAATAGACGACACTTGGTCTTTCATAGGATGGTTATGGTTTTGGGTGGGCAAGCCTTGGGCTGCCCTTTGATACACATGACCTTCTTAGGCTTTTGGAGGACGAGCTTGGGTGTCTCGACCAAGGTCTTTCCAAGGTTGTCCTCGTAGGCTTGAGAACCTGACAAGCATGGAAAATTCTAGATTCCCTAAAGCTGAGGATGGTTTTTACCTAGAATTACCACTATTTGGTCTTCGTAGGCGATTTTCACACACCTATGGAAGGTGGATGGCACAACTCGAAGGCTATGTATCCAGGGTCTTCCAAGCAATAGGTTGTAATGGGGGTGTATGTCTAAGACATGGAACACCCCCACGTGGGCTATGCCCCCCGTTTCCATGGGTAACTCTACAGCTCCCAACGGTCTAGATGCATTCCCATCATATCCAGTGATTACGATGGGGCTTGGGTTTACGGAAGTCAAGGTGACTCCAATTTGATATGCCATATGGAGCGGAACGATATTGAGACCTCCTCCCCCATCAACTAAGCATTTATCGAGAGGATAGTGATTAAAAACTACCTCGATATGCAAAGCTTGGTTGTGGGCTTCATAGGGTCTTTCTATCTCGTCTTCTGAGAACACGATGGGCGTTTTTACACCTATAGACGTCACTTGAATTGACAAGGACTCGGGGGTTATACTTGAGTTAACCTTGGCTCTCTCTAAGATTTTTTCTAAAACAAGCCTATGCCTAGGTGAGGTTTATATCAGCTCTAGGATAGACATGTTTATTGGCATCTTGGAGAGATGATTTTCGAAATCATATGTGGTTAAAACAATTTGACCTTTGTCCATTTTGGGCGAGACCCTAGGAATGCATGCTTTTGAAGGGCCAGGGATACTGACCACTTTTTTAGTAATTTTTTCTAAGTGTTGGGGTTGATAGATCCTCCCGGACCTGGTCACCTCCCCTACACTTTGCATAAGGCTCGTGCCTATTGTGGCTCTACTTGAGTGCCTTGGAGCACCTCAAATTTCTAAAATGGTTCTAACCGGGGGTAGGACTCTAAGTGCTCCCCGGATTACTACTTGGGCATTTTTCTTATAAAGGATGAGAGATTATGCACAAGTAGTAAAACCAGAATGTAATGCATGCACTAGACTTTTCGAAGTCGAGAAAGCACATACCTCTTTTCCCTTCCCACTAGTGCTTGCGTGATTAGGGAAGGGTTCTTTGAATATGGCTTGGGCAGGCTCTGGTTCTTCAGTGACCTGGAGCCGGCCCTGCGCTATTAAGTTCTCGATTTTATTGAGAAGGGAGAAACATTGGTTTGTATCATGGCCCTTGAAACAATTATACTTGCAAAATCGATTTAAAAACCTCCCTTTGGAAGTGGTTCTCTAGGGAA